>JALIZH010025266.1:382500-1042500 GCA_030522465.1 Rhipicephalus appendiculatus
TTAAAGGAGTCCTGACACAAAAATTTTCGCCCCGCGTTTTTTTGCTGCAATGTGTTGCTGGGGGCCTGTTAGTCATAACACGGCACATCGTTTGCTGCAGCGCGCGACAGATAATTAATTACAAGCTCCCTCATTACCGACACAGCCTCAGTTTCGGTTTGACAGAGCTCCAAAAACGACAAGCCGCCGGGTGCAACTATCGCCACCTAGCGAGTGAAACGCTCGGTCACGGAGCACACTGAACAGTGACGCACTTCCGCGCGGTCTGCATCGTCTGCTTGCATTCGCTTGTCACCCATGCTGCGTGATGTCGTCGCCGTTATCGTCCTCGCTGTCGTCGTCGGGCTCATCGTCGTCTGATGGCGACAATTTTCTTGCGACGGGGATGGAAGGAATTTACGACGGGGCGAATCACTTCAGGTTTGACCCGCTGGCGAGGAGTGCTTCGTCGGGAAGCGGCAGCGATACCAGCGACGACGACCACGATGAACCTCGCGTCGGCAATGTACTATGGTAAGACCCGACACATTCGTGCACAAATGTTCTGCAGGGCAATTCATTTAGCCAAAGTACGTTCTCTTTTTCTACGTTCAATATTCGATTGAATCACTTCATAACATTGTGATGCCCTTCAAGTTGTTGGTGCCGAAGAAAGCTAGGTAACACCAGAGCACCAGACGTGAGCGATGCACAGGGTGGAGTCGGAAGACCCATGTACGCCAAGTCCGGCGCCTGTGTGGTAAAGCAATGCGCCTCGAAATGGAGCCCGCAAACGCGACTGTTCTGCACGGGGGACCAGTCCTGATACTCCTGACGTCCACAAGCGCACACGAACTCGATCCACTTCTGCCGCCGAGGTTCGTCGCGGGGAAACGTATGCAGCGATACGCCTGATCCCGACTTCGACGTGCAGAAGGAAACGGCGCAGAAGGATTCCGGCATTGTGGCCTGTCACTGCAGCCCAGGCAGCACAGGGAAATCAAGAAGTCCTTGGGAGCAGGAAACGGGAAAGCTGTACTGTCGCCAAACACAAAACTTTCAACGCGTGCGCCGCGGCAGCGCCTCCTCTTGGCCGCGGCCACACACTCGCGAGCAGCCGCCGAGCAGTCACCAACAGCGCAGTGGCGAGCGCGCCAAAACAGAATTGGCGGCTACGACGTCATCATAACCTGTTGTACCGGGAAGTAGGGGGGTCACCGCGGGTCACCTCCGAGGGTGTCAATGCCGCCAGGTGCGGCCTAGAATGCTGGATCGCGCACGCGAACTTCAAAATTCATATAAAATACCTTCCAAGCTTTATTCGCTGTCGATATTTTGCAGATGGTACACGCATGTACACGGGAATCGATCCAGCAGGCTATCTCGGCCGCGATATTTTGTGTCAGTACCCCTTTAAAGCAATACCTTATCTTGCCAATAACGACAGAGCGTACCTGATGCTTTGTCCTGGTCGTGAGATGGCGCAAATCGATAGCTCATTACACCATTCATTTGTTGCTGTGAGCTTTTTGCGAGCGTCAAGGGCAAGTTCGGATCGAAGCGGGTGGTCGCGTCTACATGGGCGCTGCCATGTTGATTTTTAACCACAATTACCGACGGTTACTGATACAACAATTAAAGAAATACGACGTAAATGCGATGAAGAATAAACAAATTACTTATTGATGTGCAGAAGCAGATGCTAAAAAGGGAAAATGTCTGAACCTTGCCAACTGCAATGCAATTATATCTGGATCTATGTTTTCCTGCGCAAGCGTGTGGCTTGTTTACACCCCGTAGCTTTGGCAGTGCTAAACGGTAGTGGTGAAACAGAGTATAGGGAGCTTGCACGAACGGCGGCGACGCTATGCACTCTGGGTAGGCAGCCATTTTTTTGTCAGAGGCGGCTGGGGAGTGCAGTAGCGCAGTCGTGTTTGCGAGCGTTGGCGTAGCTTGCAGGCATGATCGAGTGCGAGTGCGACGCAAATTTAACTCCAAGGAGTGTCGTGCACGATGTCAGCGTCACCGGAAGACCACACCGCAACGCTGTGCCAAAAAAGACCGCGAGCGGTACGAAGAGAAGACGAGACTCTGCGGACTGGACCCATTCACGCTTCGTGCGGGCTAGTGTGCAAGCGACGTGGACTTGTGGCCGCTCGTCGACAGCTCCGATATTCACGAAGTTCTCGTTCTCAGGACGAGTTTTATTACCCGGGAGTAGTTGAAGCCGAGAAAGGCCCTCGAGTGCCACAATTTGTGACGAGTGGCTGGGTGCGGGAGCCGTGGGTGAAGAAAGTCGCCGCCGACACTTGATCGTCGTCACTCAAGTAAGACGTGTTAAATTATTTGATTTTGCCGTAGATGCCAATGTTTCTTTCTGTCCATGTTAACCACTCCCAGAGCGTTAACAAGCACCCCGTCGAGGTATGGTTCATGGGCAAGAGTGATGGCGAGGTCCTTGCCGCGCACTGCACATGCATGGCCGGGAACGGCGAAGCCTGCTCGCATCTCGCTGCGCTGTTCTTCGTGGAGTACGGCGTACGTGCACGAGAAGAGCGCTCCTGCACAAACGGCCCGAACAGCTGGCTTCCTCCGCTCGTCAAAAAGCTTTATACATGACCAGTGGCTACATTGCAATTAGCGTCTTCGGCAATGAAGAAGCGCTGTCTAGATGAAGAAGTGAACGACGATCACGGTGTCGGTGGCGACTTCCTTCACCCACGGCTCCCGCACACGATCGTCACAACGTTGTGGCCCTCGAGGGCCTTTCTCGACTTCAACTACTCCCGGGTAATAAAACTCGTCCAGAGAACGAGAACTTCGTTGAGTTGTCGACACGCGGCCACATACACGTCGCTTGCACAGTCGCCCGCACGAAGCGTGAATGGGTCCAGTCCGCAGAGTCTCGTCTTCTCTTCGTACCGCTCGCGGTCTTTTTGGCACAGCGTTGCTGTGTAGTCTTCCGGTGACGCTGACATCGTACACGACACTAATTTGTGTCGCGCTCGCACTCGATCACGCCTGCAAGCTACGCCAACGCTCGCAAACACCACTGCGCTACTGCACTCCCCCGGCCGCCTCTGACAAAAAAAATGGCTGCCTACCCAGAGTGCATAGCGTCGCCGCCGTTCGTGCAAGCTCCCTATAGAGTTACTGCATATGCTACCTTTAGGTAGCATATACAGTAACTTTAGTCGGAGCGAGATTCGAGCGCTGCGGTGACGCCGGCTGAACGCACAGATTCGCCTAGCGACATTCAAGGCATGTCCGAGTTGGGCTGTGGCGAAAGCAGCACTTTCCGCTGTTCGCGTTTCCTTTCATCGCGACAGTGAGTGCGCAAGCGTCGCCACCGTTTACTGCTGTTGCTGATTGTTTACAGTGCAGGCGAGACCAGCAAACTTTTTAAAATTTCCGCCAGTAGAAAACTTTGCCACTTGGCATTATGTAACAAATGCAAATCTCGGAGGCTGTGCTTTTGCTCGCTGAGTGAGAAGACAAAAACGTCATTGTCGCCATTGAAGAAAATAAAGTTTTTGAGCAAGAAAACATTTTTTTGGCAACTATTCAACTTAGAAAAAATATTTTGTTACTTTTTATAAAATAATAAAACGGTATAAACGTCATATTTTAAATGAATAAAATTTATGGTGATGATGATGTTGAAAGTTGATTGTAGCCCCGTCTGGGGTGCGTGAGAGAACGACGTAGTGAATAGCCCGGCCTCCGAGATTATGTCGTTGCTCTCGTGCATAGCATGGCTGCAGTGGAGGCGGGAGCAGCGTGAAGTGTCGCCGCTCTCGTCTTTGCATTTGTCGCCAGCTGCTCCTGAGGCCCCTGTTCTGAATGCAGCTGCGGTGGATCAATTACTATGGGGCCTCATTGCAGGAGCCGTGGGAGGGGCTGCTGGCTCCAGGTCGCCGCGACATTGAGGACGGCAGCACGACTACCATCCCTAACCGAAACACGCAGCAGGTGAGTGCTGGTCACATCGCTTCGCGCAGGGCCTTTTGAGTTCATGCATTATTGCGCGCAAAGGAAGTACTGCTGGGAGTGATCGATCACTGCATGAGACATCTGACGTGCTTGCAGGGCTTTCCGCTGCCATGTCGCTGAGTTGGTGCATCACCATAAGCACCCGAGTATTTTGTTGACTCCGCGCTCTTGCGCGAGTGCCAGCGCTTTCGTATGCGAATGCACGTTTTACGCAGTTGGCGCAGTTGACACTTTTGATGCTTGCGTGCTCCCCTACCGCGGTTTCGTTATTACGAAGGACAAATATTCAGCTTCAGGCGCTTCTATGCGCCGACGCAGAAATATGGGCGTGTTGTTTCTGTGGCAGGCGACGTTCTTGTAAATGACAACCCGGAGAATTTGCGAAGGCAACTAGACTCCCGCGAAAGCCACTGTATTTCTCGTACAAAGCAGTTTCACCCTCTTCAAAATCCGGAAACGTGTGTGCCATTTTTTTTTGTTTTTAATATTATTATTTACCCTTTCTTTTGCTGAGGATGTACTTTGTTATTTAATACCGCACAATGACTAGAAACTACACGGGCAAACTGCCTGTGTATCGTTGCAGCGTCTTTCCTGGCCAAGGCACCCATTTATTAATCGGAGATATCTGCTGCAATGTAGCTTTGTGCCGGGGATAATAAAACTGCTATACAAAACGAGCGTGTGTTCTTTTTTTTCGTTTTTTTTAATAATTCAGAAAAGTGCTCTTGCTTTACTAAAGACAATGTTGCAGAGCAATATCCACGTTTCATTGCATTGTTTGTGATAACTGTTGGCTACTGTAAGTGACCTAGTTGCAGAGGCGTCCAGTTGCTGCTTTTTACACAAGAAACCTTTTCCTGCTGGCTGCATAAGCTACTTGCCTAGGAGTTGCCCTGCAGGTTGATCACTCATCGGGACCACCTGCTAGCAAGTGCGTTCCTTAGATGGGCCTAGAAATTATGTCAAACGGGAAATCAATAGGTGCACGAAATGTACTACAAGGGTCATTTAATGTTACGCGAACACGCAAACCATATATACATCCAAGGTAAAGACCTACGCCTGCCTGTATGTATGGTTTATTTTATCTGTTTGCATGTATCAATTTATTTTCAAGTTCAGAATAGCAACATGATTTTTTTGCCAGTTATGAAACTTTCACTGCACCATTTCACATCGAAACACCTGCATCAAATGATCACCACAGTGAATGATATTTAGAAGTAGCTATATCTTTCATTTATTAACCCAGTGGACACAAGTTTGTAGTTTTTAGTCATTATAATATATATATCTTTATATTTTTAAGTTGTCTTGCATCTTCATCCACTAAAGTTCCAACCACAGACGTTGAAAGGATGTAAATGTTCACATTGGAATCAAATATGACCTTCCAGATGCACAAATACTGAAAACTCAACTTGCTGCGCAAGCAACCGGTAAGAAGGGAGACAGGAAAGAGCACAGACTACCAAATGTTTGTCAGTTCACGAAGCCAATATATAGGCATGCATAACACTGCGCCATCACGATGCGCACAAAACCAAGATTCCTTTAAAAACGGTACCGCAGATAGAGCTGTGGAACATGCACCTCATTTGTAGCAAACGCAGCACTCTTTTTCCACGTAATCACAAGGTGTTCTGATAAGTGTTGTTTTATCATTTGTTGTTTTCTATTGCCTTTATAATTTCATTATAGTGCCTTTTCATGTGTTGTCCTCGTCATCGTAGACTCTTGGAGTAATAAAAAGATAAAAAGAAAAGTAAAGCGGTAAAAATTCTGCCTGAGAAGTGCACAACCTGTGATTACGTACAAAAAGATTGCGGCGTCTGCTACAAATGAGGTGCATGTTCCCTAGCTCTATCTGCAGTACCATTTTTAAAGGAATCTTGGTTTTGTGCGCATCGTGATGGCGCAGTGTTATGCATGCCTATATATTGGCTTCGTGAACTGACAATAAACAGTTGGTAGTCTGTGCTCTTTCCTGTCTCCCTTCTTCTTTCCTTCTACTTGCACAGCAAGTCGAGTTTTCAGTATGAACCAACTAGTCTGCGAGGAAGTATTGCTGAGCAAATACTTGCAACCAGTCACGTGGCTCACGTGATAGAACAGCCTTAGTGGTCATCATCCATTGTTTACATTTAATTTGCCAACCCTAGATGCGAGTCAGCATTCTATTTCCTATGTGGCATCAAAAGCTCCAGTTTTGCTACTGAAATTCTGCAAGTTTTGTGTTGTGCCACAGCACCTGCTGTGGTATCTTAGCAGGTAAGGTGTTGCATTGCTGAACTTTGAATGCAGGTTCAAGTCCAGGCCACAATTTGAACAGTGCAAAATGCAAGAACATTCGTGTACTTAGCTGCACTGTACGAGAACCCCAGGTGGTCAGAAATAATTCAGTCCCCCCCCCATCCCTTATGGCATGTCTCATAATAATCATATGTTTTTGAAAAGCTTAACTGCACTAAAACATACAAGGACACAGAGAAAGTAAAGGACAGCACGTGCACATGTGCTGTCTTTTACTTTCTCTGTGTCCTTTTATGTTTTAGCACAATTAAACTTTTCAAAAATGAACATTAACCAACTAGCCCAACTTGGTGCTCTTCTGCAATCATGGTTTTCGTTTTGGCACATAATTTATTATTAGATTTTTTTTTTTTTTGGTAGTGCCCCCCTACGGCGTCAATAAACTTTACACAAAATTGTGCAGCTGTTTCCAGTGTAGTTATGTTTGACTGCTCTGCTGTCTCACAATAGCTCATATATTTTCAGAGTATGTGTTGGAAGATTAAAAAATTGGGGGGACCCTTAAGCTTCGCCTTTAAGAGTTGAACGCGATAGCGATATCCCGTCCCTAGTGCGTACTTCAATCACTTAGTGCATACTATGTAATGGGTAGTATGGTTTAAACCAGGAGAAATTATGCGCGGCAAATGTGGGAAATGTTTTCGAACTTGCTATGCACCCACTACGTGGTGTTAAGGGAATACGCGCAGTAAGGTGTGTGCCGTTTGTAATGGGTGGCTGGCTTTAAACTATGGAATCGTTATGATAGTCACATATTCTGACGCCCGATGGCAATTTACGCTTGTACCACGCAATATTCCTGGGATATTACATGTTATATTGCGACGCCTATATAAAGGACGCTTGCGTTTGCGAAGCATGGAAGTTATTTTCACTGCATTTCCAAGCAGAGGAAGTTATTTTCACAGTATTTCCAAGCAGAGGCATGGCTGTGTGGTAGAACACCTGCTTGCCACGCAGACAACCCGGGTTTCGATCCTCACTCGGACCCGAAAATTTTTATTATTTATTTTATTTGCATCTTTCTCGATTTTTCGGTCACGGACAAGATGATGATTTTTCACTCACAACCAACGACGCCGACGCCGGAATTTCTGCGAAACGAGCTCTTTAACGCTGTCGCGTTAATAAGGGTACCACTGATATTATTTTGGAGCGTTCAGGCTTCGGATCTTTTTTCTTTTGTGCATAGAGATTGTTGAAAACATGAGCACTGAAAATCATGTTCATATGTTGAACTGTGGTGTCAATTAAGAGTTAAACGAACTGTAACTATTGAGCTTAGTGACCTGTTCGCTACATCTACAGCTTTTTTCTTCCTTGAGAAAAAAGACGCCAATAAAGGATTGCAAACTGTAATGTAAAGCTATGGTTCTAATGGTTCTGCAATATGAAAATGGTCTGCATTGCTGTTGGAAGCTAGGTAAGCTCAAAATTATGCAAAAACTTCAGATAAATGACAGCACTACCTGGCTTCGTCATGAATTTTGACAGCATCCCTGTTTGATCTAGTCAATTATCTGTGTTTAGAGAAAGAGCTACATAATTGCATTGTCAAGGAATCTGACTCAACTTAGAAGTATCCAGAACTCTTACCGAAACAGCCCAAATACAAGTTACTTCTATATCTTTGATGTTAAACTGATACCCTGGCACCATAGCCTCAACATGAAGTTCAAAAAAGTGAAGTCTGGCTTTCATTCTGAGTTCCTTGGCAATCAACATTTACTGGCAAAGGAAGGAAAATTGGTGTTTTTTTCTAGGCTAGACTTGATTTAGTACTGTTGCTCTTTAGTTTCCTTAATTATAACGGTACTTGGACAACTCAAGAGTGCAGGAAGTGCTTCCCCGGCAGAAGCCTGCTACACCGCTGAGCTCTGCATTGCACAGTGTCTCCAAGCATTGCAGAACATAGTTCCGAGAAATGCTGATAATGTAGTTCGCTTCTGCCGTAATGTGATGGCAGTGAGTTAAAGGGACTGTCTACCGTCCTTCATCGCTTTTCTGTTTTGTATTGCATTGCAATAAAAAGCGTGCCGTCTGAAGTCTCCAAACTTGCAGCCGTTTCTCTAGAAAGTGAGTAGAAATTTTTAAAACAGAATTTATCTATCTGCGTTCGGTCTTCTTCCAGTGGTGTGATGAATGCCCACAACACTGGTTGGTGGAGGCGATGACGATTGTAGTGCCGGTGAAAGTCAAAAACTGAAACCACGTGCAGTTTTTGCAGGCTACATCAAGTTTTGTTTAATAATAAAACAAATACCGTAGTGGTCGCTTAAAGCACGCAAATTGTCAGATAAAGTATTATTACCACGGTTTCTCCAGCTTTGTTTAGTCAACCGGAAAAACCACCGCAGTCAAGTGGTCTGTTCCAACAACACTGGTACTCCGGCATTGTGAAACGAACTGTAGTGGTTCCACTCATGTCAAACGTGCTACTAAAACAAACATAAGACATGCTTCACAAAAGATGAGAACTTCCCTGCTGTCTTTCAGTTATGTTTAGGATGTGTTGCATATGCGATATGAGAGCCTTGTGAGAGATATGACGCCTTGGTGAAGCGGAACGTGATGGCAAAATGTTCAGTGTAGAACCTCGGTCAATACTGGTGTAAACTTTACGCATGAGGACTCGCGCAACGTTACTAGATTACGTTGAACTCGCGGGCGGGGTTCGAAAATTCCATGAAGTCAGTCACGCTGTTATTCGCCGAAGACATTTTTTATTTTTATTTTTTTTTGTTCTCATGAGCAGCGCGGGACGCAGTGCTCTCGTTTCTCCGCTATAAGCAGGCAGGCATTCAGGCAGGTGAACGCACCGCCGGCAGCGCCACTGGGCGCCTCTTTGAACGCATGAGAAAAAAAAAGCAAAAATTACTCTCTGGCGCAACCTAAGGCTGCCTCAAGTGCGTAAAATACAATTTCAAGTTATACATGTTTGTTTTTAAGCAAAATGAGTCTACCTGCGAGGATTTCTTGTCCTGCCAGCAGACTGAACCACATCTCTGTTGGGTGACGCTAGCGGTCATTCTTTCACGATTTACAAAATCAATTAATTATATAATTCTTTCTTTATGGAACAAAAGCATGCTCGTTGCCGCCGATGTGACGAACGAACTCATTTTCACCACAATCAGAAAATTTTTTCCGAGCGGTGGACAGTCCCTTTGATGTAATGAGAGGCCAACTTTACAAGTTGCCATAGAGTTGGCATTTACTTGCTGTTGAACTCTAGGCTGTCACTGACTATAGTAAAAAATGTGGTGGTTCAGCAAAAATGTTCACTTGTATAAAACATAGCTGCAAAAGCATGGTAAGCAGGGCCAGTTAGTAATGGTTCATGGTGTAACAGCACAAAAAAAAAAATGGGTGAGAGCACAAAGGGGAGAAGAATACACAAACAGGTGTTGACTCTCAACTGAAGGTTTATTCCAAAAAATAAGCCAATATAAAGGAGAAGTTAAGAAAACATACATAGACGGCGTGACAAGGGATGGCAGGAAGGAGACCCACATCAACAAAAAACGACGCCGCATCAACTATGGCATACCCTTCAAACAAGTCCAAGATGACTCTTTTTCATGAAGAGTCACTGCGGGGATGCTGACACACGACTGAACAGCCTCAACAAGTTCACGCACCCTTTGATTTTTATGTAATAAAAAATAAACTTCCTTCGATTGATAGTCAGTGCCTCTTTCTGTATTCTTCTCTTTTGTGTTCTCGTCCTTTTTTTTTTGCTTTGTTGCACCATGCACTAGAGCTGCAAACTCTGATTTGAATGCGTGTATCGTGTGATGGTTCAAAATTACACTTGGATTGAAATAAATGTGATGTTTATGTTATTTCATCAGGAAACTTGTGCTTGTGCTTCCTTTAAAGAAAAAAATGTCTGTCTTGTTGACAGATAAAGAATTCTACTACATGAAGTGGCAGTAAGCTTGCCGGCATATTGGTGTGCTTTGAAGTGTTTAAGTACAGTATTAAGAGCTTTGTGTTGGGCTCTGCTGACAGGGACCGAGCAACAGCGTGTGCTTTTATTTTTCCTGCAACCGCCACTGGCCTGTCATGCCTCATAATAGGAAGTGGAATGCGAAGCTCATCACATGACATCTGCATTCCATTAGCCTGACCCTGCTCCCTCTCTCCCTTGTTCTCCATCTCCACTTCATGACGTGCCTCCTGTATACACTTCGTTCTTTCTTCTTATCTTGTATGTGCCTGCATTTTCTATTTTTGCTTGGTTAGTGCACTGATAGGTTTGCATAACTGACAATGTTTTTCATTTCACCATAATTTCTCTTCTTCCTTTTGTAGGCCCTGCAACAACGCAGTGAGACAACTGCAAACATGTAAGGCCATGGTGTGGGTCCACCGGGATGGGCAGCAGCGTTTGGGAGATGCATTTGCATGAACTTTGCCTGATGGGTGTAATGAAGAAGCATGGACAAGCCCACTCTTAGGAGATACGCCGTCAGGAGGTTTGACTCACTTACTAACTCATTAATTGCTTGCGTAAAATGTCTTTTAGATGGGTTGCTGATGTCTTCAGAACTGTACGAATCCTTGCTTAATTAACTTCAGGTGCTGCATTTCACCACATCTGACGCTTGAGTGTTATTGAACAGACAGAAGGTCTTGCCGTGTGACTGCTTGATATCTGAGGCCACCTAATTTTTTTACATTTTACAAAGCTTGACTATATGCTTTAAGACTCTCCTTGGGTTGTGAAATCTGTTAGGATCCTCCAAGATTGATCATTGTAGTGCGTGATCCCACAATGCTTCAACAGAGCTCTAGAGCAGGCATGGACAATTCGTACCGATTCACCGGCTGTTTATCCAATCAACGCGCACAGAAATCAGCCACTCATTTAGTGGAATGTTTAGACACTTTCCCCCCCCCCCCTCCCTCCTCTTGAAGTTTTCTGCATGCTTTTCTTTGTACCATTATGTCTGCATTTTTGTGTGCTGTTTATGTGTAATAGCCAGTACAAGAAAAATACGAAAGTAAGTAAGTTTGTTTATTGGTAAATTAAAACACTTATTCAGTTTGAAGTGACTTGAACTTTCATAATTTTGAAATAATACTTTTGCTATTGCATTCACAGCTCCAGCTTGTGGCTGAAACTGCGACTTCTTATTCTTGCTTGCTAAATAACTTTTCATTTCCACTTCACACTGCTCAACACTGCACTGCCAGGTCGGCTTGTGAATGAATGACGCACTTTCTGTTCAGTCCTTTGTGTCAAAGCAGAGTGCAACATTATACTAGGCATTACCTCTGTCATCAGTTCTCACAAGTATCTGTGTTCTTCCCGGGCAATTTAAGTTGCAGGAGAATTGTGATGCCTTCATTAATGACATTAGCTGCAACTGGAAGATGAAAGAAATGCTGTGAATGTTCTAAAGGATAGCATGTTGAATTGAGCTGGTTAGTACATTGCTGAATTAACTTGAACTAAAACACAACTAGGAACAAGACGAAGTTTGTCGCCTCCCATCTTCGTCTCGTTCCTATCGCTGTTTTTTCTCCAAGTTTATTCCGACAGGTAATCAGTGCTTTTCATTTTGCTGCTTTAAAGTTGGTGTTTACTGTGCATCAGGTAACTTTTATGTATGGCAAGAAACTTGGCAGAAACCAGGTCGTGAAGTTCTGCTGTTATTGAACACACTTTCTGTTCAGTCCTATGTGAATTGAAAAATGCTTTGTATACTTCAAGGTCACCTAAACCACCTTGACCTCAGAAATATGTATTCTAGGGCAGCTCCATAAAATCTCTGTACACATCTATAATGAAGATAAAGCCACAAGAATGTTATCAAGTGCTGCTGTAATGTCAAGGTTTAAGGGGTTTGATGAGGGACTACATAACCACTTGAGTTTCCCGATTGGCTTCATTATTCTCCCCACAGGGAGTATTCGGTACTCCTTGGCATATCGTCTCCCGAACTTTATGCAGTGTATCAAAAGCTATGGAAGTGGATGAAAGCTTTATGGAAGAATTTTTGACACAAAATGGGCAAAACCTACTCCTTTCTCGTAACACGGCGAGCTATTGTCCTGTTCATGTTATCACTCTCATTCATGCTTGTGGACACTTTTTATGGTGGGCCCGGCTTGTACAAAATGTGCAAATAAGGGAACAGAAAACCCATTGTGCCTTCCCCGTGACATGTAACACTGCTATGTTTGCCAAAGATGATTGTTGCAGTATTCTTCACAGAATGTAGTATGTGTTTGCAATGTGCTGAAAATGTCCAAGGTGCTTTAGGTGCCCTTTAATTTTGGAGGTCTTCCATCCACTTGGATAAACGAAGCATATGCTCATCACATAGACATAGCAGAAGCTGTTTGCACTTAGCATCAGCACAAGTGCGGGTATTGCCATTACCACAGCAGCAACTGCGTGGTTTGAGGAAGATGAAAGTAAGGTGACAAGAAGCAGGCAATTTTCGAAGGCTTGAATAGATTCCATGTGACACCTGATGATACTTAGAGCCAGTGTCTGTGCTCAGAAGCCCAAACTATGCACTCACATTTATTAGTGAGGCTGGTTTGTTTCATCTATTGGTTCTCATGTGTCTTCTCAGTTCCACCAGTGCTCATGCACACATGCTTTCTTCACCTGATTGGACTCTAATGTGGAGCTTTGATAAAGAGCTGTAGTTTGCACTCTTACTTTAACAAGGTTTTCAACAGACCAGAATAATAAGTAAAAGCTTTTTATTGGGGCATCACATTGTCAGCAATCTTTGATAGGTTTAACAAATGTACGGAGCTAAAAATTGGAATGTTTATTCTACCCACCAAAGCCCAATCAATGGCTTTGGTGGTTTGTTGCTTAGCTGGATGGAGGGGGGATTGCAAAAACACCTGTGCAGTTAGATTTAGGTGCTCTTTTAAGAAGCACAGGTGTTCAAAAGCCGTCTGGATTAAACCTCACTCTAGAATGCCTTGCAATCAGATCATGGTTTTGCTATGCAAAACCCTAGAACTCAATCTTTTGTGGGAGGCAGTGCCTCTAAGATTGTTTGTAGTACTAATACTTTTTTAATGTTTTTGCTTGCTTACAACTATTTCGGCAGCGTAAAAAAGTATAGTATAACATTTAATTTTAAAAAGTGCATACTGTGGGAACTAATAGCAACCGAAAAGTTTCATCCAAAGCCCTTCATTATGACACTTGAACCAGGGGTGCTATTTTGTGAGCGTTTGGTCACAGAACGGAGGCATTGACGAAATGAAACATCATGAGAGGACGAGAGGGAGCCGCATGGGATTGGTCGAGGCTCGTCTGTCAGTCAGACGTGAGAATAGTGACCGGAAACGGCAGTGCTGTCAATCATTTTGGCACAGAATGGGCACAGAATGGATGGAGGCCCCAATCTGTCCGATAGAACGGATACAAAACAGTCTCCGGACAACTTGGATTGTACTGAAACGTAAGCGCTGGGGTCGAAGAATCGAATTGGCCTTCCTTGTGTCTGGCTTACCCCAATCCCACGCTGATAGTTTGCGAAAACTGCAACCAGCCCCACACCCCCGAATGACTCATCAAATTGCAACACTACCTAGTGTCCACTCAAGACATTAACACAAATAAGTAGTTAAAGTCATCGTGCTCATCAATTTCAAGCTTTGAAAAACAATGCCTGCCAATATTGATATTCAGCAATTATGCTTCTATATTTCTTGATGCACTGAAAACATTTCTGAATTCCCTCAGCTCCTCTATTGGCTGCTTGCTCCCTCTCGTCCTCTCGTGACATTTCGTTCCGTCAATGCCTCCGTTCTGTGACAGAACATTTACAAAATAGCCCCCCCAGGTAAAGTTCTTGGTTTTTACTTTACAGCTAATTAGTTGACCCGCCTTTATCCCTTCAAGGAGGGTAAATAGTGCTTAACTTTCTAAAGGGGCGGAATTTTATGCACTCACTTATACTTTTGATGATCACATAAAGCAATAATAATAAAAAAAGTTCTGTCGGAAAGACAAAGTTTACGAGAAAAAAAAAGTTACACTGAACGGGGGACTTTGCTGCAGACCACTGTCATCTGATGTCAATTAAAAGTGGCTCACACTCAAAGCAGATGGGCTCCCACTGTCACCACACTTGTTTACTTTTCTAGCCCAGAAAATTTGTCAGTGATGTGAAGTAGCACTAAGGATGCCATTCGGAATTGATAGCTAGCAACAAAACAAAAAGTGTGTGTTCTGAACTTCATCGGCTTCATGCATTATCTAATGTTATATATGCAAACAAGCACAAAATAACACACAATATAGAAGAGGCATAGAGCATCATAGAAGCTTAGTCTTCAGGCGTGCATGCAAATACACAAAAAAATGCTGGACAAGCACGGGCTTGATGAGCTCAGCTCGTCTTTCATCGCTAAAGGGTTAAGAAAGCATAACTACTACAGAAACTTGTTATGATTAAACAGATGTAACGGTAAAGTAGAACATGGTGCAGCGTAAGGAAATTCGCGCGTATATCGAGCGATGGCAGAAGCTGAGGCACAAACAAATCTATGAAGTGTGCATACTTTCGAAAATCTTTATTTAGCCAGTAGACAGCTTTTATATTTGCATTCATTTCTGTGCTAATTTTTTTAAAAAATGATTAGATCTTTGCCTTGTAGTGCAGTGGGCGGGCACCGCACACAATTTATACCTGCGCGTGCTGTTTCAGAAGCCAGTCAATAAGGAACAATATTTGCTTGCCATTTTGGGATCTATTCTCAACCGTTTTGCTGCATGTGTGGTTTGGCGGTACAGGCGCCGATGCAGAGTGGCCCTGTGCCTGCTGTTAGTCTATGCACTGATTGTCGAGTGGCTGGTGTACTTGGTGGCACCATACTGGAACTGGCCCCACCTACCGCTCACTGCTGGGATCGGCACAAGGCTCCTGTTGGTGGCAGACCCACAGTTGCTGGGTCGCGTCAACACGGCACCGGGACTGTTTGGCTTCATTGAGCGCTGGGATTCTGATCGGTGAGTTGTATGTTGGGTGTAAATCTGTAGAAACGGCTGCATTTCACGATACTGGCTTCTTTCTTCCTTTTTTATTTTTGTCAAAGTAAGATGCTATGGCATCCATTTGTGTGAAAATAAGGGTAGTGATAGCTTTGGTCTGCAGGTAAACATGCCTGTACTAGAATATATTGCATAACATAAAACCAAAATTTGCAGTGTGTTTGAGTTTTAGTGTAATGCAGAAGTTAGGGCACTTTTTGCCTCATTGAAAAATAATACTTCTAGGGAAAAAAAATTGCACACTGCCCTTACCATTCCATACAGTCACCACATGCTGGGTTCGATTCCGGCTACGGCGATCTCATTTTCGATGGAAGCGAAAATGCTAGAGGCCCATGTATTTAAAGCGCATTAAAGAACCCCAGGTGGGGTTCTTTCATATAAAACATTGCCAACGGCCATTAAAGAACCCCAGGTGGGGTTTTTTAACGGCAGTTGACAATGTTTTACTCTAATCACTGAAAAATATGCATGACACACACATGGCCTTCGTGCTCTGTTTCAGCCTTACCTGCATGCTCAGGCGATCAGGGCGATTTCTTTTTCACCAAGCTTTATTCCATCGGTCTCTTGTGCAGCATATGTCTTGCATTCTATAAATGGATACAATAAAGGAACCTTCAAGAATGTCACCTAAACAATGTTTGGATGCTTGCAAAAAAAAAATGGTGGTTTGTGGGCATGTTGGTATGCGTGAGCGACGCAGAGACGAAGCGTGTTGCTGAGAGTCTCGATACCAACTAACTTTATTGTCAACTCGATGGACTCGGGAACCAGTTACCCTTTCCTCTCCCTCTCCGCGCCTTTGTTGGCGGTGCAGAGGGAAGGAAAGGAATGTCATTCTGCGACACGCTTGCAGCGCCGCAGCTGCGCAGTGGCGCACTTTAGAGTTCACCACAGGCATGTGTACTGTGAGCTTGAAAAGACAGCATGAGCTCATTGGCAAAAGATGGTCGCGTGAATTCGATTCATATTCGGAAATTTCAATATTCACACAACCCAACTTTCAATATTTTTATCGCCAGTTTCTGTAATATTACGGACACAATTTTTGCTTTTAGCACATATCTGTGACACTTCGAACACCTCGGAGCTTCTTTGAATCCCCCCTTCTTTTTCTTTTTGGTTCTCAGTCAAGAAATTTGCAAGATGCATTGGTTGTTTGCCAGGCCTATGCTTTACCTAAAAGTTGGGATATTTTTATGATTGCATTACTGTGACTGTAGCTTACTTGTACCCCGGGCTGAAGTATGTTTCTGGTTTTCAACCCATCGCAGTAGTTTAGTGGCTGTCGTGTTCTCCTGCTGTGCTCAAGGTTGCAGATTCAGTACCCACCATAGTGGCCGCATTTCAATAGGGACAGAACTTAAAAATGCTTGTGTAGCTGGTAAATCTGAATGTCTGGTAAAGAACCTTGGATGGACAGAAATTAATTTGAAGTCCCCCCAACAGCTGTTCATGCCCCAAATGCTGTGGTAAAGTTGGGCGTGGTGGATAAATAAGCAGATCAGCCACTGATTTCTTCTTCTTTAGCAACTTCCAGTGAGCTCGTTTGAAGGTAATGCATTCTGATGTGCGTGGCACTCATTGTCACATGCTTTTGTCATTTTGATGGTTTTTCTTTGTCAGCTGGAGAAACCAAACAGCATGCACTTGACACCTTGCGGAAAACACGCCATTTAAATGTTTCTTATAATTGTCTACTACTCCATAATTAGAAAGTTTGGAAATAGATGCCCCACATACACCCCATAAATAGCTTCAAAGTCAGTGTGCATGCGCGTGATCCAAACTGCATGTGGGTTTTGTGTCGGACAAGCTATTGCTTCGGGTTTAATGAGGAGCCCCAAAACTTGCCCCTAAAGCTTTGCATCAACAAAACATGGTGGGGCCCATCGACGCAATGGTACCCACCTAGGACCAGACTGCAATGATTTCCGAGACTGGTGACATTATTATTGAATAAATGCTGGTGCGGGCTATCACCTTCTCCAGTCTGATGTGTACAACACAGACGGACTGGTAAATAGGTAATCCTTTTAAGATTGGTTGTCCACTGATAGGCTTCATGTTGCTGGTGGGATTTTGTTGGTTAGTGACAGCAATTAATTTAGGCTTACAGAACTAATGGTGATTGCCCGGGAAATTATTAAATGAATGTTTTGTAGAATATGTGCACTGAAGGTAAATTCCTGTACCAGCTTTTAGTTATTATTCATCGTAGCTTACTTTTTTAGCCACCATAACGCTTGCAAGTGCAAGACGCAAGCAGTAAGTGAAAAAATCCAATTCAGAACATGATGCAAAGCACTTTGGGGTCCCAAATATTTGCTGCCCACTTTTTTAAAACACTCTACTGACAACCTGGCTGTTGAATTCTTTCTATTTCAGATTCAAATAGTGACTCACATTTCAGTCAACAATATACGACTGGTAGATGGTCAAGTCAACTGTGAACAATGTACTTCGCTCTGTATAGTGAAATGTTACATCTATTTTCTTTTTTTAATTCTCTGCCTGATGGGACAACCTGTATATTTGGTGTAGTTAACTTGCTAAAAACTTTCTCTGCTTTGCAATTGCAGGTACATCAGCAAAACGTTCGCTCTGGCCAATGACTACTTGAAGCCACATGTGGTCATATTTCTAGGAGACCTCTCAGACGAGGGCGAGTTTGCCACTGACGACGACTTCCGGTCATATATAGAGCGCTTCTTCAATATATTCACACACATCGACTACCGACAGGTGCAGTATGAGCAGAGCATGAGCAATTTGTTTTACTCATGTACATTTTCATATATTTTGGATTTTCAGGTAATACTACTTCCACTTGAAAATTTGTGCTATATCGAAAAGTTGGCGGTGTCTCATGCAAACTTTATGTGCGACAAGAAAGTAACAATGTCTTGCATGTGGCTGAATAACCGCTTTGTCTGCGGCACATGTTATACTTGTCAACACATTCCATTCAGTAGTTTTAGGGGCGAAGCACCTTAGGGTCTAGGCTTGTCCGTTGTCCGGCAATGACGATGACGCTGATGACCATGAAGAATAAGCGCGTTCCAGATCACACAATCTCTTTCTGCCATCACGGCGCAGCACATGCAAGGTAGCCGCGTCATCAGCGTCATGACGATGACGCTGATGACGATGAAGAATAAGTGCATTCCAGACCACACATTCTCTTTCAGCCATGGATGAAAACGGTTGTGAAAGCGCTCTCACCCGCGAAAGGCAAAGCGGCAATGCCAACAACAAGCTGCTACTCCGAAGGCGAGAGCGTGGCATGCGGTGGCTCAACGTCTACGCAGACAGCAAGCTACCCCGCAGGCGAGAGCTCGGAAAACAGCGGCAAAACGGCAACGCCGACAACAAGCTGCTATCCCGGAGTTGAGGGCGCGGGAAGCGGCGGCTCAACGGCAAAAACACATTGTATATACAGTAAACTCTCATTAAACGGAACCTGAAGGGACCAGGAAAATATGTTCCGTTTAACAGGAGTTCCGTCTACTGAGAGATGACCAGGGGTGCAGAATGCAAGAACGAAACCAATCTTGTCAGAAGCCCTTGTTCCATTTAAGCAGCAGTTTCGTTTAACAGATTTCCGTTTACTGAGAGTCTACTGTACTGTACACATGCGTTGTCACCCATTTACATGCGCGAGTGGACAATGTCGCAGGTGATTTACGCTAAGAACGATCCCCAGTGCTTCGCCAAGTCGTCATGATTCACTTCGGGGAGATGCGTAGATGTTTTTCATTCACTTCTCATGTGTTTTTAAGATAAGTGATACAGTCTTCCAATGGCTGCTTTTGATATATAGCTCTAATACTAGGCTTGTGCGAATAGTGAATTTTAGGTTCGAAGTTAATTCGATGTGAATACAGTAAAAGCTCGTTAATTAGAACTCGAAGGGGACTGTAAAATTCTTCGAATTAAACAAAATTCGAATTAACGGGCTGGCGCTAGATTGAATGGACATCGCGCCACACTGCGCGGGCAGAACCCAAACAAGCCCCCCCTGGACTCGTTATCGCGAATTAGGCGCTACTACACGTTTGTGGCAGGTGACTTCGTAAAGTGAGCTCATAGAACTCTAACAGTGAACAGAATTAATTGATGAGTCAGTGATACGCCAGAAACAAGCAGCGACATGCATTCATGGGAACAGCGTGCATAAAGGTCGATGTATATGACGCTATTTATGCTCCAAAACACGTCCATTTACATGGCATAGTTATCGAAATCAAAATTAAAAGTAATCAGTAATTTGCATTTGCTTGCGTTTCTTCTGTCGTGACTCCATGAGCATCGTTTGCAGCTTTTCCGAGAGTACCAACGCAGCGTCCGGATTCTCATCTGTGGGAAAATGCTGCCGTTTTGTTGTTTTGCATCTATAGTAAATTTGATTTGGTGGTGGTTTTGCAACACATTGTGATCACTCTGGGCCGACTTCTGCCAGGAGCTATGAAAGCCAGAAGGCGCCCGGTTCGAATGAACTGTTGTCGATGCCGTCGCGTTCGAATTATCGGGAGTTTTCGCCCATAGAAGTATACAGGGCTGTGCCGTGACCGGGGCATCAGTTCGAAGTAACCGTTAGTTCGAATTAACCGAGTTCGAATTAACGGCGTTTACTGTAGTGATTTTGGTCGAATAATTTCGAATCGAATTCGAATATTATAAGTATCACATATTATAAAGAAAAATGGGCATATTTGTCATGACCTAACTAACCTGCACAATATCTTTTAAAAAATTGAAACAAGGCCTGTGCAAATGCCATTTTTTTTGCTTCAAAGGAAGTGGAAACAGCTTTGAATAGTAGCAGGATTTCACTTTCGGTAGAATGCAAGTGATAACCTGTAAAATCTGTTGTTTTAAAATTTAAGTAAGTAAGTAAGTAAGGATAGCTATATAAGGATATAAGTCGGTGTAACAAGCTTTTAAACTTAAAGGGACCGACAACTGCCCAAAACATGAACTGAGATGACTCCACTGATGGAAAGATTGTGCGTCGCACTGACTCAAACCAACCCTGTTTTTTTCGTGAGAGGTGCATTTATATTTTTATTTCTTCATCGAAAATGACCTTTGGCGCCTCTGGTGGCAAATACATGAACGAATCGATGTACCCTGTCACGTGACCGTTGATTGCTGTAGACGGTTGAGGATCTTTTTGTTGGTACTGAAGTATTGTTCGTTTCTTTATATTAAAAGATATCACTCCATAAAAGTGCACACATAGGCCTGCGTTAGTAGTATGCATTAAAGCTGCGCTCCCTTCGCGTGACGTAATGATACTATGCTCGTCAGCGCGTCTTGAGCAACTTTTCAGCGGGCTCATGCAACCATGCACGCAGTTAGCAGGTCGCTAAGATTTTTTGAGCGACATAATTTTTCTACCTACACTTCGTCTCAGAAATGACGCGCACTGCTACACTCGACGCGGCCATGCACATGCGTAGTGACATTTTCAGTGACTTGGCTTGGCTCGTGCATCGAGAGAGTAACGATGCCGGGACAAACCACCCATGACACAGGCGCAGGCCCACACAACGCTGTATAAATACAGGGAAGGTGTATAATGCCACATCATCTCATTGTAGCAGCTTGTTATTTTCAAAAATAGTTGAAAAGCTCAAAATAAAGATGGTTAAGCACAGTTACAGGAACTCCTGCGAAAGCACGACGACAGCTTTCACACATCGCGAGAAGGGCTGGCGGCATCGCTATCAATTCTCAGCGTTGCTGGAGGAAAAGGTACATGTGTGTTTAGAGCCTTTCAGATCGAAAAATACTGCTTGTAAAATAACTACGTGCTTTCGGGATTAACTACTGCAGCTACAGACACTACGAAAGGTGAGCTTTCCGTCGCGCCGTAAAAAAATGGGTCGAGAAAAATCAGTTGTCGGTCCCTTTAAAAAGTGAATCGATGTGAGGGTAATATCTTCATTTAACCTTGTGGTGGGGCTTCGCGGCAGTGCGGATCTCGCCTGAATACGCGTTCTCATGGCTTAGCACCACCTCACTGCAGTGAAACCA
This sequence comes from Rhipicephalus appendiculatus, assembly GCA_030522465.1. Taxonomy (NCBI): domain Eukaryota; kingdom Metazoa; phylum Arthropoda; class Arachnida; order Ixodida; family Ixodidae; genus Rhipicephalus; species Rhipicephalus appendiculatus. The sequence goes on from JALIZH010025266.1 coordinate 403,874, forward strand.
TCTTTACAGGGAGTCACATGCGGACTAATATACACCTGGATAGGTGCTTTCACGGCTTAGCACCGCTCCACTGCAGTGAAACCACCTTTACAGGGGGTTACATGTGGACTAATATACATCTATTCGTTCATTTCGAATACTTCGAAATTTTCAATAACTTAAATTCGAATTGAAGCGAATTCGAATACTGTCATATTCGTTCGAATATTCGAAGCATTTGAATATTCACACAAGTTTATTAATACCATTGAATTTAAACTTTGCAATGGCATTTTGCTTAAATGTATCCTTAGAAAATTACCATAAAGGTTGTCAAATAAATGGGTTCATGATCTTTCTGAGCTCAGAGGGTGCCTCCGGTGATTTTATGAATGAAACTTGAGTAACTAGAAGATAAAAACAATTTTCGCAGAGAGGTAGCTCTTGCATGCTAGCCATGTCCATGATGTTGCCACTAAAGCAGCAGTTTCTAAAAAATATGTTATAATAAAAAAAAAAGAAAATTTACCTTTGTTAAATACCAGAGGAAAAAATATTGTATTGCAGTAGCAGCAGTTTTTGTCTTAAGTGCATTTCCAGCACTATCAACGTTTTGAGGCAGGGGAAAAGCTGGGAGATCAGGCAGGATAAACATGCATTACAAAAAAGAAATAGAATGACAAGATGCAACTTATTCAGGTACTGGCACACATGTGGACGCCAGTGAAGAGATGTTACCCTGCACAGAAGTCACTTTTTTTGCTGTTTCTTGGCAGTAGTTCACGTGAGGATTTTCTCGCTGCTAACAAGTGACTCCCTTTTCTCTTCTTGCATTACTGTAGCCCCTTAACAAGTTAAATTCACAAACACATGCCATGAGCCACAGAACGACGAGCACTGAGCAGCTTGGGTACCCGATGAGTGTGTCCAAATATACTTGGGCTCATGCATTGTGACTTGTTCTGGACAAGGCCAGTGACAGAAAGCCATTGCATTGCCATGTTTTGCTTCATGACATGCCAGGTGCTTTCGCATGCAGGTAATGGCTGCACATGCACTGTGGCTTAAAACCCATTAGGGCCCAGTGTACTTTACGAAGTGCACTTGCTTTTTCGGGAATAGAAAATATACAACATACTACATTAATCTTGCTCGTTAGAATTTCGGACTCCAAATGTTGCAGCAAAATAATCCTAACTTGGCATATTGACTTGGTTCTATCTTTTTCTGCTCTATGAGTCGTTAAACTTTAGGAAAACGAGGGCCCGTCAAACGCACCTGGTCAGTACTCCTTTTTCTAAATTGATTTGAAGTTTTACGCTTTATATGTTGATAAAACAGATTGCGTGTGCTTCAGCAAGAACAATACAATCCCTGCAAAGCACAAGAAGCGTATCGAGTGCATAGTTTTGCTCTGAGGAGTAATCAAATGTTGGTGTACTTTGCATAGTTCAGTGGGACTTTGTGGGAGCATACATGTGGCTATTGTTGTGCGTTGCCTCAGAGATTGAACCAGCTGTTTTCTTTGGAAGAATGCCGTTTTTTTTTTTCAGTTACCCGAGACTCGCAAGGCTGCGACAGATGTCGCTGTGAATATACGAGAGCTCGTTGATGTTTTCATTGTCGCTTCTGACCCTAACATGGAAACTTAGGAGCAGGAGGGAAATGACAACGTTACAAATGGATGCTCTCTGCCAACGATAAAAAACATGGAACGAAAGGAACGCGGGGAATATAGCTTCTGTTTTGATCCAGGAAACAAGTTCTGTTTCATAAAGGGCAAAGACAACAGCATATTGCTATGCTGACGAACGACGACACAGTTGAGTCACTAAGCTCTATAACCAAGTGGCCATCCACTGAAAAGAAAAAATATAATGCCACTGCCAACCCTTTTCAGCAGCTGCAACAATCCCATAGAAGGGGTTGAGCTCTGTGATAAAGCTGCAAATAACTATAGAATTTTCATCCCTGAGAAAAAGTGGTACCAACGCCTATTTACCCATATGATCGAAATGGCCGCAGACAGCGCATACAGGGTTTGCTGCCGCAGTGGAGGTTTTAGCAGACCCTCTGTGCGTTGACTGTTGTCCTTTAGTCGCATAATGGCAAGACACTGCGCCTTGTTGTACTCGACACAAGTATCAAGAGACCTCCAGCGTCCACTGTGCTTGCGATTACCTTCTATCTATACGAACATGTTCACAAGAAGCTTGCAGAACAGTTGAGGTCAGCCACAATACATCGAAATGGTGTTGCGAAAAGTGTGACGTTACACTTTATCCATAAAGTGCTGGTGCTTCAATAAGTTGCACGAGCCAAGATAACTTTGGTACAGTGAAACCCCTTTATAAGAGACACTGATGTAACCAACAATTGGGTATAAGAGACACCAGTGTGTCTACATTGAAACAGGGGGTTGATATGAAAATGTATACGTGGTACCCTGCTTATAAGAGAGACTTCATATAAAAGACAAGAATTGCTGCCTGGTGCATGTCTCTTATAAAGGGGTTCAACTGTATTCGTTTGTCAAAGGCCTAGTGCAGACTAGTTGAATATTTTACACGTATCGTCACGTGAAAATGACTCAAGGACTGCCAAAACTGCGAGTGGGGAATTTAACTCTTTTTTCGGGCAAACTTGGACTCTGAAAGGTAAGCAACGCCCTGATCACAATCATAGCAAGGAGCACAGTTGCCAGTTACTAACTCTCATTCTGTGGTCAAGTGCATCCTCTGTACATAACTCATCACACATCATAGTGTCACATATGCCATCCAATTAGACAGCACAATTTCGCTATAGAATCAGCAGCAACATTCAGGAAATTTCAGATACAGTAGGCATGCCTTTCATTAACCCTTTCAGACGCCACCTATGAAGAACTGTCTGTAAATTGGTCAAAATAATACAACGTTATTTCAAGGCACTCGGTATACTATTGCAACAAAAACAATGTCATAATATGTTCATTTATGTGTGTTATAGTAACTTACTCTAATTAGGTTGTAATTAAATATCTGTTTATCCTGAAGTGATCCATGCTCTATTTTGGCATAAATAGTATGAAATCTCGGGCTAGAAAATATAGTACAAATTCATTTTTCATTATGTCCATTTAAAGCATAGAAAAAGTCTACTTTTAACATGGCTACGCAGCGGCTCATCGAAGCGACTGCGTCGAACGGGTCAGTGCCTTCAGAAAATGTGATCATACGCAACAGTACGCTGCGAAATGAAGTTAAATGAAGACAAATTATTATGCAGAGGGTTCAATCTATCCGAAGCTCAATATATCTCGCTCTTTCTTAGCCCCTAGTTGACACAAGGAGCAAAAACAAATCATGTACACAATTGTGTACATAGCGTCTCAAAGGGTTAAGGGAAAACTCTGTACCATTGGTAAATCAGTGAGAAAAAAAACATTCATTGGCAAAAAGCTAATTGATGTACCTCCTCTTGGAAAGCATCATCCTAATGCTTGTAAACAGAACATTAAATTAAGCATAAAAATAAAATTAGAAACCAAGTAAGCATCAAATTGGCAGTTCCTTAGTGTTTGCGACTAGCTAACGTGCACTATGTTTAAGTTGTACGTTGTGATTGCACAAAGCCAGCTTCACATTCTGCTGACTGTTCGTGATTCCAGCTGCAGTTGCTACCAAAGCTCATTTTTGTTGGCAGCTGCAATGGAGTAGTGTAGTTCTGACTTGGAAATATTTTGCCAATGGTGCTGCGTCTGACCAATGGAAGTACAGTAGCAGAGTGTGAAACCTGTGCTGATGTGTCAGTGGTCGCATGCACTTGCTTTTAGCAGGGTGTTGGTCACACTCAAGGTCGAAACTTCTCAAAGCAGCGGTGTAACACCAATTATAGGAGTTTCTTGCATTTCACAGTAGTCATTCAAAGGCATGACCTCATAGTCAAGTGAACCATAACACTGGAATGTGTCCTGTTTGGCCTGAAGTAATGTAGCAAAAACCTTTCGACATGTCCACGTCATCATAATGGCATTGAAACCCAGTCGAGGTTCTCAAGCTTTTATTCCTAGTAGCGATGTCAAAGATTGCAGCGTCTCATGTAGGTTCTTTGCTGGTTCTTGATGCACAGGTAAGCAAGCCATCTGGCTCGTTTGGCACACAGCTTTGTTATATGCACATTGCTTAGCTTCGGCCCGTGACTGTTTTTCACCAGCTTAACACTCCTACAGCGATATCACGGCAGAAAGTTGAGCTAGTTTGTATGGATTCATGATAAAAGGAGATAGGTGTGCAGACACGGACACGAGAAGAGATCCAGACAATACAAACGCCGATTGTCAGCTGAAAATATGCAATGGGAAAGAAGGTAGACATACACTTATCTGAACATGCACAAGCATGCAGTGCTACTTCTCAATCTGGCATGCATGGGGGTCTTGCAAGTCCTAGTACTATAGTAGTAGTAATGGTAGCAGTATATAACGGTACCACTTTTAACAATATATCATATTAAAGGGGTGGTGCCACCAAATTTGTGGCTTGCGCGTTCTTCGCTGCAAGCGTTTCTTATAGCTCTAGGAAGCATGATACACGCACCAAGATTCACGTATTCTCGCTAGATAATTTAATATCGCCTTATTTATGCGGACAACTTTCGGTTTCGGTTTCTGGGCACCAAGTTGGGCAGTGACGTAGAAGTGTAGTAGGCTTGGTCACGTGACCATACAAGGCTCGTGTGAAGATGCGCAGATCGAAACTCGGCAAGTGATGTAGCAACCGATGCTTTGCCGGTGCGTACGTTCTGGAGGTAACGGAGGTCCCGAGGACACTCACGTCACTACAGATATGGTTTGACGTCACTACAACTTTCGTTGTCCTTCCCATAGAGCTACGTCAGTTTTGATGCGCCAGTGATGGGCATCAATCGGGAGAATGAGCATTTAGGTACACTTTGGAAGTGAATTAAAATATATTCTAAACGTTTGCTGCGTCCGACCCCGCGTGTGGAGTGTCCTTGCATACAGAGGAAACCCACAACAAGGCTTGTTATAGCCTCAAAATTTGATGGCACCACCCCTTTAACAACGAACAGCCACTGCACGGTGACTTTCTTTTTTTTTTTTTTTTTTCGTTTTTGTCTTTAATGGTAAAATAAACTGCTTACTGTAGCATTCTTGTGCTGCATTATTGGTTAGTACAATTCAGTTTGGCCCCCCATATGTATGTCTGGAAAAAAAGGAATTCCTGAAATGCCAGAAAGAAAAAGGGGGAGAAGTTTACATTAGCCGTGTAAAGCTTAAGAAACAACAAAGCTGGTTGATCTTAGGGGGCTTAACGTGGCCTTGGCTGATGCTAGGTCTTTCCTTGGCATAGAAAAAGTAGAGTCAAACCACACAAGAATGTCCAAACTCCAGCGCCGAAAGTAACATGCAAACCCTGGTAGAAGTGTGGGCCTTTCCTCGCTCGTACTAGGCTTGCGTGGCAGGCAAACTTGGCACAGCGGCTGCGTGGACTGTCTCCGTAGATGGGCGCGGCTGATAAGCAACAGCGCGGAGGGTTTTTTGCGGACATCCTCGAGCTTTAAGAGCTTGAGGTAAATTTTAAAAGCTTCGCTCTTGAAATTTGTAAAAGAAATGCAAGCTGCTGCACTCGTCTGAGTACCATGTGCCATGCATTGATATAACAGAACCAGCTTTCAAGCCTTCTCCGCACTCCCAACCCCACATGCTTGTCTGTCTCCCGTCTCCTTTCCATCTTTCCAAACACAAACCGATTCCTAACCCAAACAAACTACACCGACATTTTGTGTGAAAGTTCCTATTACACCCTTAAGCCATGAGTTGGGGGGTGGGAGTGAAAACATGTGAGCAGGGAAGGATGCTAGCAACGCAAGGCGTTTTATCTTTTGGGCAGAGGGAAATGGCCATGTGCGTCCAGGAAGGGTGGAGGGTGCGAGGGAAAAAGCAGTAGGAGGGAAAATTTGTGTTGTTTTTCCATGAAATTCGGCTATAACATTCTACTGTGTAGCCTACTGCGATAGTGATTATATGGACATTTCTGGAGCCCTTCACTACGGTGTCCCTCATAATCATATTGGGGTTTTAGGACGTTAAACCCCAACAATCGTTACTCCAGGTGCATTTTTTTGTCGTCAGCACAGCATTACGTTCTGTATTTATTTAAAGTCCAAATCGTCACTCCATGCGTCGTATGTTTTATGTGTGAGTAAAAGCGTGCGAGTGCTGCCAGCGATAGCGGCTCTAGCAGAGACGAAACACAGTGGCCGTCTTTCGTCGCACGAAAGCCCCCATGAAGGGGCTGGCGCAGGGAAGGGCCGGAGGGCCAGCTGCATGGCTCTGGCACATTGTGCACTTTGCTCAAGCGGGCACAGAAGTGCGCACTTTATCATGGCTGATAGCTTTGTATGTGCTGTTCTCACCACTCGTTTGTGAAGTTATAGACAGCATGAAGGTCAATTCACTCACTGCAGCCGCTACTGTTTCCGTATGCCAGTGTTTTGTTGACTTAAGGCCAGGTTGGATGCTTGTGGGGTCTCGAACCGAGATTGCCGCTCTCGGAGCAAGGGAGACAGCAGACACGGTCCGAACCAAACCAAACATCGTGTACATTTATTTAACTAGTTTTACAAGCACGAGCTCGCTAGCCGAATCATAAATCAAACGCTAACAACAACCTTAAACAATCATTATGCCAATACACTCAATCAACATAACAGCAAACACAAGGTAACGCGAAGGCGGCGTCGCCGACGGTCGACTCACCACGAGGGGCCCGCGGGAGACGACCCGCGCGGTGCCTTCCCCACGGACCCACCGCAGGAGCCGTCCGTCCACACCAGCCGCCAAACGCCAAAGAGACCCTTTCTTCCCCGTGCGCCCACCAGCTTCGCCGCCCAGCGCGGCGCTGCTGGCGCTACCGTGCTAACTTTAACGATGATGATGATAATAATTACACGCGAGCACAACGCCACCTTCCGCTCGGCGATCATCAAGCCCAAACTGCGGCTTATCCGCGAGACGCGCGCCGTGGGGCGCAAACGACCTTACAGGGGGTGATGGCACCCCCCACATGCTAAAGGAGTTAGTTGCTACTTCACTTAGTTGCCTTACTTCAAGGAGTTAGTTGCCTTACTTCGTATAACATTCCAATTTGTTGCTATCGCATTCAATGCTTTGCCCTTGCAGTGAAACTGTGAGCTTCTTCGATTTACACGTCCCGGACGGCTCCAGATGGCCCAGGACGCATGCGCCGCATTCGTTTTCCTCGGGGACCAACCGGAAGCTTCGCCCACTGGTTCGCGACTGCTCGGATGCATGTTCGTTTTTCGCATGGTGGTGTGTCACGCGTGCGGCCAGTTGGACACTGGAAATTTTCTACATTCTCTTGCCCTCGCTTTGCTTTTCTGTCCACTTCTTGCACGTTTCCGGATTTCGCATTGCTTGCGCACTCAGTTCTCGTCGTTGGTGTTCTGAGCCACATTGAGCATGTGCGTATGCCTGGAGGTCGGGCAAACACGTGCGATGCTCGCCAAGAGAAGCAGCGGTGGAACGCCCACGCACGTCTTCAATGCGCGCGCTCGAGTAGTTCACTTACAGTAAGTTGTGTCACAACAGAAATAGGTATAATTCATTATCTAAGTGCTGTTGAGGTTGGAATTGGGTCGGCGTTGTGGCCGGTGTCACAGCCATGGACGGAGCAGACTGCATAGCAGACGCCATAGCAGATGTGGCCTGCTTCAAGCACGCAGACGGTCCGAGGCCACTCGGGACTTTTTGGATCACGTGATATTGGCGTCATGTGACGTAGCTACCTATGAGCCGAGGCGTCCGTGGGCCGCCGGCGACTGGTCCAGGACTTGGTAAATAGAAGAAGCTCTGCAAGTTTTTTTATTGGTTGTATAATATTAGAATTTTCATGGCACTTGAAAGGTCCATTTGATCCAAAATTCATAATATCTGAATATGCGACCATGGTTATTGGTGAATAACCGGAATTTGGAGCCACTGAGTACGAGCGGTGTTGGAAACTGAAGGCCACCACCACATTGTCGAACAACCATCAAATCAACATTGTGTGTTTCGACTACTGGCATAGTGCCACTAAAAGTCACCAATAGGTTTGTGTGAATGTTCAAGTACTTTGAATATTCAAACGAATATTACAGTATTCTATTTCGCTTCGATTCGAATTTAAATTGTTGGAAATTTTGAAGTAATCGAAATGAACGAATAGGTGTATATTAATCCGCATGCAACCCCCCTGTAAAGGTGGTTTCGCTGCTGTGGAGGCATGCTATAATGTGAATACGCCTATCCAGGCGAAATCCGCCCTGCCGTGAAGCCCCACTTCAAGGTTAAATGAACATGTTACCCTCTCATCGATTCATCATTTTTTAAGTTTAAAAGCTTGTTATACCGGCTTATATGCTCTAAGTATAGTAAATTTTTAAATGTAACATATTTTACAGGTTATCACTTGCATTCTACCGAAAGTCAAATCCTGCTACTATGCAAAGTTGCTTCCACTTCCTTTGAACCAAAAAGAATGACATTTGCACATGCCTTGTTTAAGTTTTTAAAAAATATTGTGCCGGTGAGTTAGGTCATGACTAGGGCTCTGTGTTTTTGGAGTTTATTTTTCTGGAAATTCGGAGGATGTTTTTCAGTTTATTTTGTTGGCAGAAATTCGGTGTTTATCATAGTTTATTTTTCCTAAATTCCCACTTTTCAGAATTTCGCATCATTCTCAAAACTCCAATAACTTAAATGAAATGATATCTGAACACTGAGACATCAGACCACATTAAGCGTATTTTAGTTGTTTGCAAGGTCTGAATGCACAAACACACATGCACACAAGCACAAATACTTGGATACAAAATACATTCGTTTGTGCATATTACAACCTTAGAGCTTGTCGTAATAGACGCAAGCATGCTTTACAAAGGCCGTATATTCGATGTCGTCTGGCTCGCACTCAGTGCCACCAATGGACCATATATCAATATGTTGTCTTGCGCTCCTGGGGGGCCCTACATATGGTGTCGTCTTTCGCTTTGTGCATTTGTGTGTGAAGCCTTTTTTTAAATTGTGCAAGGAGTGCGGTCTACGAGATACCGTTGACGTGAAGTTTATATCGGCCAAACCAGCCGATATATCAACAACTGCTTAGAATATGCCCTTTCGATAAAGAACAAAACAGGGTCATATTGGCTGTTAAAATCGGAGTTTAATCAGATAAATCCAAATTGTAAAAAATTTTACCGGCGAGTGTTTATCGGATTTTTTTCGGATTTATCCGAAAATACGGAGCCCTAGTCATGACCAATAGGTTCATTTTTCTCTATATTATGTGATATATACTATTAATATTTGATTCGCAATTATTCGACCAAATCACTATTCGCTTCGAATTCACTTCGCACCTAAGATTTACTCTTCGCACAAGCCTAGTTGCTGATTAAAAAAAAAATCGCAGCATATCCACGGAGTGAATGATGATGAGTGGGCGAAGCTCCGGAGGTTCATCGGTAAACCGTGAATCTTCCGTGAATTTTCGTCCAGTACATCATCAAAGACGTGTCAAACACTGTGTGTATATATACAAGAAATTTTATTTATTCGTAAATGGTAGCTAGACGTGGCTTCCGGTCCCCCTTCATTATAACGGCTTTATGGTCGGTGAAGTGGAGGGACAGGGGTTCTTGTATGGCTCCGTGGAGGATTCCTAGAGGGGGTGAGCGTAGGAGAGGAGGAGGAGAGCACGCGCATGCGCTTTGGGGATGTGGAACGCGGACGCTGCTCCGTAGAGGAGAGGATTCCTAGAGGAGAGAAAGGGGGGTGAGCGTAGGAGAGGAGAGAGAGGGGACGCGCGCGCCGCTCCGTATAGTAGAGGATTCCTAGAGGAGAGAAAGGGGGTGAGCGTTGGAGAGGAGAGAGAAGGGGAGGGGACACGCATGCTCTGGAGGAGTGTAGGACGCGGGTGCCGCTCCGTACAGTAGAGGATTGCTAGAGGAGAGAAAGGGGGTGAGCGTTGGAGAGGAGGAGGGGACGTGCATGCTCTGGAGGGGGTGTAGGAAGCGGGAAGGAGGGATGGACTAAGCCCCCCACAAGCACATCCAAGCAAGATCAAGGAATGGAGCCAACCTGGGCGACAGACACCACCTGCCTAGCCATTGCTAAGCTGCCCCTCTATGCTCTCGGCCATGACTCTAGTGACTGTAGTGGTGGTGGACGGCCTTATTGTACTACAGTGTTCTGCTTGACATAGATGGCCACACCGCCTGGGGGACGCTCTGCTTCCTCGGTGCACACGATGGGAACTAGAGGTGGTCTGGAACGCGCTTATTCTTATGGTCATCAGCGTGTGGATGCGAAGCAGCGGGGAGATAATTAGCTTGAGCGGGAGAAACGTCGCCGCTCTGCGTTTCACGGCAGCCGTCCGGACGCTCATCGCAGCGCTGCACAGGAGAGAGAATGAGGTGCGCGCGCTCCGTCATTTTCATACCGCGGCGCCCCCAGCGGGGTATGCAGCTGTCGTGCACGCCGCTCCATAGAGGATTCTTAGAGGAGAGGGCGGGGAGAGGAGAGAGAGAGGGGGGAGGGGATGTGCATGCGCTGTGGGAGTGTGGGACGCAGGAGCCGCTTCGTGGAGTAGAGGGGATTCCTAGAGGAGAGAGGGGTAGAGGATGCGCATGCGCTGTGGGGATGTGGGACGCGGGCGCCGCTCCGTAGAGTAGATGATCCTAGAGTAGAGAAAGGGGGTGAGCGTAGGAGAGGATAGGGAGAGGGGACGCGCATGCGCTGTGGGGGGGTGTGGGACGCGGGGGGCCGCTCCGTAGAGTAGAGGATTCCTAGAGGAAAGAAAGGGGGTGAGCATAGGAGAGGATAGAGAGGGGGAGGGGACGCGCATGCACTGTCGTGGTGTGGGGACGCGGGAAGGAGGGACGGACTAAGCCCCCCTCCAAACACATGCAAGCAAGATCAAGGAATGGGGTCAACCTGGGCGACAGACACCTCCTGCCTAGCCATTGCTAACCAGCCTCTCTGTGCTCTCGGCCATGACTCTGATGACTGTGGTAGTGGTTGACGGCCTTCATATTACTACAATGTTCTCGTTCGCATAATGGGTGCTTCCCTACTTCATGAAAGTGGCCAGACGCGGGACGGACATAGCCCCGAGCATAGGATGCTTCGCATCTAAAAAAATCGGAGCATATCCACGGAGTGAATGATGATAAGTGGGCAAAGCTCCGGAGGTTCATCGGTAAACCGTGAATCTTCCGTGAATTTCACCCATACATCATGAAAGACGTGAAAAACACTATATATACAACGAAATGATTTTATTGTTCATAAATGGTAGCTAGACGTGGCTTTCGTTCACCCTTCATTATAACTGCTTTATGGTCGGTAAAGTGAAGGGATAGGGGTTCTTGGATGGGCCGTAGTGGGAAGTTTGCAAAGACGAGATCGATGCAGGTTCCTCGGATGGTTGTGCGTTGCATGTGGTCAAACGATATGCACCTGGGAACCATACCGAGACGAGATCGATGCAGGTTCCTCGGATGGTTGTGGGTTGCATGTGGTCGATCACTAGATGGCACCGCAGCGCCATCTAGTGATCATTGAGACCTAGAGGTGGTTACTACGACGACGACGACTACGACGCCGGACTAGCCTACGCCCTAAGGAGCTTCGCCCCTAAAATCACGCCATATCCACGAAGTGAATGATGATGAGTGGGCGAAGCTCGATCGTTTTCATCCATGGCAGGAAGAGAATGTGTGGTCTGGAACGCGCTTATACTTCATGGTCATCAGCGTCATCGTCATCGTTATCACGTGTAGTGGTAACATTCCACTATATTGGAACGCACTTATACTTCATCGTTATCACGTGTAGTGGGTACATTCCACTATACTGCTTCATCGTCATCTTTATCACGTGGAGTGGGTACATTCCACTACACGTGGCTACCTCCACCTACCTACCTACCTACTACTACTACTACAACTACTACTACTACTACGGAGGAGGAGGGACAGACCCACACCCTAAGGAGCTTTGCCCCTAAAATCACGCCATATCCACGAAGTGAATGATGTCATCGTTATCACGTGTAGTGGGTACATTCCACTATACTGGAATGCGCTTATACTTCATCGTTATCACGTGTAGTGGGTACATTCCACTATACTGCGTCATCGTCATCTTTATCACGTGGAGTGGGTACATTCCACTACATGTGGCTACCTACCTACCTACTTACTACTACTACTACTACTACTACTACTACTACTACTACTACTACTACTACTACTACTACTACTACTACTACAGAGGGACAGACCCACACCCTAAGGAGCTTCGCCCCTAAAATCACGCCATATCCACGAAGTGAATGATGTCATCGTTATCGTTATCACGTGTAGTGGGTACATTCCACTATACTGCGTCATCGTCATCTTTATCACGTGGAGTGGGTACATTCCACTATACATGGCTATCTACCTACCTACTACTACTACGACAACTACAGAGGAGGGACAGACCCACACCCTTAGGAGCTTCGCCCCTAAAAACAAACAAAAGGCGGTTCATTCGCAAAAGAGTGTATTCATAAGTGCATGCATGCTACAGTTTCCTCAGCCTAGACATGCTGGAAAGCATTGTTTTGTGGCATCCCAGGTGACATTGTGTGATACTCTTTCTGTAAAAACCGAAGTAGGTTCGCAGAAACCTACCTGAATTTCGGAAGTCCTGCCAGCTCTGCAATACACTGATCTCTGATATGCCACTGACCTCAAGGTTGTGCTTCTTTGCATTTATTTATTAGTAAACACAAAAAATTCTGGTGTATTGATCTCTTGTTAGTACCTGAGAAAAAAAAGTCACGCCCCTTTGCAAAGTTGTTTTCTAACACTGCGGTAAAATTGTCTTCAAATCCAAAGCAAGGCACATTGTATGACAAGTCGGTTCATAAATTCAGCAAATATTTTAGCTTCACAAAGAAGACAGTACGAAAACATGAACATTAGCTTAACACAAAGTGCTGACTTCCAAACTGGCTTTATTTTGTGAAAGCAGGTATAATTTATAGCATTTTCAGAATAGCAAAACACGGAACAATCGCGAAGAAATTGTGCATATAAAGAGTGCAGAAGTGACCTGATGTGCCCAGCTAAGAATTCTGTTTCTTTCCTTGATAGAGTTAAAGAAAGAGAGCCAACACTGCTGTCAGCTCTTTCAATGTGAAACACCTCGATGGACTTCTTTTTGAGTTCATGATTTCGCTTTCAATAGTTGGACGTCGGCGATTTGTGTGCGTCTGTATTCCTCTTAACATCTTGTCTTTGTGCAGTTTACGTACTTGCCAGAATGAAAGCCCTGACTTTAATGAGGCAGGTGCTCGCCTTTTATATTAATTGCAAAATTTATTTAGCATATGCAGGGTTTGTACAGGTCCTTGAAAACCTTGAAAACCCTTGAATTTGAATAGTACACTTTCAAGGCCCTTGAAACTAAACTAAACTAACTTGGAACCAAAACCGATGTTACGAAGTTTTTTGCTGAAATAAATTAGTAAAAAGAAGTGCCATTTTCTTCTATTTTTTATACAGATGGCTTTTTTTCTTCAAGCGCAGGTACTAATGCTATTGCATTAAAACGCCTGTCACCCATAGTCACGAGCCTGGTTTTATTTTGACAAGGCTACACGCTGCCCACGTGCACGGAACAGTGGACTCAACAGTCGTGCTCTTATGTTGCTGTCGGTGCTCCCACAGGAACACTACTTTGTGCTTTCATTATTTCATGAGTTATGTGACATGACACTGATCGTCTCCTCGCAACTTTCTTGCTCGCCGTGCTCACATAATCACTGCATTCATTCTCCCTGTCTTTGCATTCCAGCGGCATTTCATATTTCACGTGACTGTCTACTTGGCTTGCATCGCCTGAACCACATATGTGAGGCTCAATGTTCGGTACACCTGAACCAACTTTTCACACGAACATGCGGGGGTTAGTGGCAAAAACAATACCATGGTAGATTTTGGGTGTCCCTATGTTACAGTTGTTGGTTTTGAAGGACTGAAAAACCCCTTTTTCGATTTTACAAACTTCCCGATTTACCAAAGTGATTCGAGTGTGGTGATGACTTTGGTAAACTGAGTTTTAACTGCATATGTATAAGTGCAATAAATTTTGTCAGAATTTGAAACATTGTTACAGGAAAATAAAAATCCTCATTTGGATGCCTTTTTTAGTCCTTGAAAAACGTGCAACAGGCCCTTAAAATTCCTTAAATATCTATCTTTGAATTTTCTCCTTTTAAACTTGTATGAACCCTGCATATACAGTGAAACCTCCATGATACGAATCTCACGGGACCACCAAAAATATTCGTATCATCTGAAATTCGTATCACCAGAAAGCATGAAAAATTAGCATGCGACAAAAGAAAGCTGGCGTACATTTTCATTTAGTGTTTTTCTGGTCCGCAGCAACGTCAGAAAGAACTCTGAATGATTGTCAGTTAAGTTTTTAGATGTCGGCAATCATACCAGCACTCCTAAATATACGGCCCGTATGCGCGTGTTTAATTAATGAAACAGGTGCGTTGTGACCGCGACAGAAGTAGCCCCTTCCAAATTTTAGTATGCTTTTTCGCATGACACTGGAGTGCTGCGGTGAAAGTAACGGAAGAAGCGCTTTGGCGCGATAGATCAACGCCACAAAATTTCAGAACCACGGTCCTATGTTATGAGTTTGTTATCACGGAGGTGCTGGGGATGTTCTTTGGAAGATTTACAGCCGTGCCTGCACAAGCGCGACCTCAACAATTACGTACGTTGACACCGTGATTTTGACGATTTGGCGGTGCGGCACACATGCCCGCCCATGCGTTACCGCGCTCACACGTGCTTGGCGCGTCTTCCGCGACAGCGCGGACAGCACCTCGTCGTGCCTGGGCGGTAGCGTACGTTCGTATCAAACGTCGCGGGGTGAAAATCTGTTCGCAACAACCGTACTCCATTACATTGCAGGCCAATGGGCCTTGGCCGGGACCAAAGAAAAATTCGTATCGCCCGAAATTCGTACGAGCGGTGTTCGTATCACTGATATTTCACTGTATATGCTGTAAAACTGCTTGATGAAATTAACTTGTGGGTAGTGCATTGTCTAGGACAGATTTAAATGATCTTGATATACCATAAAGGTCATAAGCATTGCATGATTACGGACTTCTTTCTGTGCACATAATAAAGCATTGTTCAGCTGCACAGTGTCAGTCCTTACAATTTGTCCACTACGCTGTGCAGGCTATTTTTCTTCCTGGAGACAACGATATTGGCGGTGAAAGGAGGTCTGTGGGGAAGGCTGAGCTGCAGCGCTTCAACTCTTACTTCCGCAATGACACCTTCTTGACTTACCGGGGCATCGACTTCATTAAGGTAGGCTTTTCCAATAGGCAGGGCACATTTGCTATATACATCACTCAAGAACTTTTTAAGTGGCATTGCCCGGATTGTGAGATCCACTCAAGACTTCAGCAGGTGCGTGCCACCTTAATAGAAGAGACATAGGTAGTCACTAGGGATGTGCGAATACAAAATTTTTTGGTTTGAAGCGAACTTAAAGCGTATAGTGATTTGGTCAAATAATTTCGAATCGAATAGTTCAAATAGTATATATCACATAATATAGTACAGGGCATATTGCACATTTGTAGACATTGCAGACACCTGCGCATATTACGCATTTTTTATATGGTTCAGTTTTCCAGCTCCAAGCTGCTCCAAAACAGCCTTAAAAGCAAGAATTTTGATGTCCACGTCAGCTTCAGTGGGGAAAAAATGGCTGAGTTGACAACATTATTTTCCAAGCTGCACCAGGAATACCAAGAAAAGTGAGATGTTCGCAGGGTAGATTCAAGAGCCAAGAGTTGGCGGCACAGTGTAAGAATAAGTTAGATGCTGACATTCGCCGCTCTGCTTAAGAAGAGGGTGCGGGCAGATTATGTTCGCCAATAACCTTGAGTAGAGCACGAGTAGAGATGGCGCTACAGTATGGGGTCCCAGGGGCTCGAGCAGGGTGCATTCTGACATTCGGTCGCAAAGGAAGATTTTTCTGAAAGCTTTGTGTGCATGCTGTTCTGTGATTTATAAACTCGTTGCCCTGTGCCTGTGAGCCCTGTGAGTGCATTTGTGTTGCTGATTCGTGTTTTGTGATTCCCTGAACGTATACCTCGACACTGCATATGACACCGAGTACCTGTTAGCGACCTTGTCTCTGGCTGCGCCTCGAAATGGGCAAAAGTTGTTTTGTCCCGAATTGCAAGTCGGGGTATAGGACTTGTACGGAGCATGTGTCGCTTTTCAAGGCTCCGCGTGAACCAGAGCGCTTAGATAAGTGGCAATGGACGATTCCAAGAGCAGACAAGAGTCTTGGAGCCTACTGACCATGTGTATGCGAAGCATTTCCCAGAAGAAGGGATCTCTGCAATATATCATGCAGAATACAAGGGAAACGTTCTGTGGCACACCCCAAAAAGAACCTGTGCTTCCTTCAGATGCTGTGCCTAGCATTTTCCCAGGCTGTCCAAAATACCTGACCGTGCAGCAAGAAACCAGGAAACCTCTGCCAAAAACAGCAGGCTTTACTGCCGACTTCACGGAAGCGAGGGGGGGGGGGGCCAAAAGGTTCAACTGCTTCTGAAGTGCCTGACCCTGACCGCTGAAGGTATGCCAAATTTATTGCGCGTAGAAACAGCGAGTCCAAGGCATGGCGATGCTGAATCAACAGGCACGCTACGCAAGAGGCTGCGCTTCGACTTCAGCAGCGATGGGCCTCCTCCATGTGAAGAAGAGGATGCTTCTCAACACTACACTGATAGTGCAAGTGGCCTAGGTATGCTCTACAGACTTACTTCGTCATCAAGCCGGAAAGGTTGTTTTAAATTCAGATGCCACTTTTCGAGCTGCCTCATCTATGCTTATGAGGACCAAGAAACATTAAATGTTGTAGAATAGCCTGTGAATGCGCATGCGCACGCACACACACACACACACTCTCTCTCTCTCTTTGCCTTTGCTTTTCGGTGGAGACTGCCGCAAGGTAGGCCAAACCGCAAACGTTCTCCAGCTGCTATCCTTATTGCAACTACCTTGAATTTTCTCTCATGGCCAACGCTGCTTTTTTGCTCAGAACCAAAGACGCCGATGCCGCCGACATCGAAAATTCGGCAAGACAAGCTTTTTAATGCTGTCACGTCAACATGCGACCGCTCTCCAGGCCAACGTTTGCTGCTGTCGGAGCATTTATGACAAAAACGCTGTTGGGATTTAAGCTGCATATGCAATTAGAAAATCAATTTCGTTACTGCAAAATCAGTGTATTAATTTATTGACATCCATGTACATATGAACATCGAGCGTGGTAAACAAGCGGGGCTCCGCAGCAATAATCTACTCAGCACGGATCTGCGCCTTTCCCCAGTGAGCCACCGTCTGTTAGCGCCACCTGTCGCCGCCAAAAGGAAAGAGCCTGGGCGGCGAACACAATCTGGACGCTGTGCCAGCCGCAGAGTCATCACCTAAAAAACTTTTACACCATGGTTGGTGGGGAGGATACAAATTTGTCCCTTGAATTTTGAAAAAAAAAAAATCTGTCACCGAAAGGGCAAAGCAGCGAATGCGATAGCAACATGTCTTAATGTTGTAATGAACTAAGAGCAGCTAACTCTTTTTTCCTCCGATCTCGCGAAACTGCAGAACGCTGGTGTATGGGAATACGGCTGCTCCTGGGAAAAGGGCGGTTTTCATGCCGTTTGTCGTATCAGTGGTCACAGCACGAAGCAGTGAGATCATAGTGCGTAGAAGGGTACACAAGCCGTTTGCTGATGCCTGCACGAGATAGCGTGCGTGCCAACGCCGCAGCCGCCCCCCTTATAGTCAAAGTTCACAGTTTCTTGCTCGAGCCACGCAACCCCCCTCCTTCTCGCCCGGCGTCCCTTCATACTCCTTCGTACAGCGAAAGACAGGGCTTCCTTTCTAGTTGAGGAGCAATCGACGGCAGGCCTCGCACACAGAGTGATGTTATGCATGCGCCCTTCGTGCGATGGAGATGGGCAGCTTGTTTCGTCTGTGCTTCAGCCATGTTCCTTGCTAGTGCTCGCGAGCTTTTACTCGCGGGAACAGCATACGATGCGCGTACAAAAGTTATCGATTTGGACTTCATAGGGAGCATGACGGTGGCGATGAAAACCTGTACAGTGTCCATATATTTGTTATCGCAATCAAAAAATATACATATTCCGTGGAAGTGGACTGGCCTTTTTTTCTGGAGAGCTGCATCGTCTTCGCTGTAAAGAGTTCATCCGTTGGAAGAATCAAATCACCTGGCGCCTCTTCCATTGGTTTCATTCTCGCCTTCACTACAATTCTTACTGGCGATATCACCTCCACACTTATTTCTTCATGAAGCTCGTATACGAAGTGAGCGCTAAGCGTTGAACCTATCAATATTTCGAGCTTGTCGGCTACACTCTGTTATTTTGGCTTGCTCAATCAGAAACTCGCAAAATGGAGTGAAATCAGTTCATCGGCCATCTTAATCATGTGAGGTCAGGAAGAACAGGTGGGCGAATGCATGGCAAAGCAGGGTAGGAGACAATTCACACCTGATATTTCTTGTATATGGACCAATTGAGGGTATGTGCCCTAATCATATCACGTGAATCACCATTCTGGCATCACTAAGAGCGCCCAAAAAAGAGAAGGAAAAACGAGATACGCCAAGAGAGAATAACTCGCTCGATTTTGTACCTTCAGAGGCGGTTTTGGGGCCCTTAAAAAGACAGGGCATGCAAATACGGACGCACGACAGTAGTGAAGACATCCCAAACGCCGCTAACTGAAAAATCGTACAGCAGCGGAAAAGAAGGTAGACAAGAAAAAAAAAATTAACGCAGCTTCACACTAGTGGTGCCAAACCTGAACGAAGTGCGGAGCTGGGCAGACTTCTGTGTTTCTCTTCGGTTTTCTCTTTCTTTCCTTCTCTCTTTCTTTTTCTCTCTTACCGTTTTTTTCTGTCTTTTTTTCTTTTTATTTCTATTGATTTCTTCCTCTCTCTTTATCTATTTCTTTCTCTTTGTTGCTCTTTTTATTTTTCTTCCTATTTTTTTCGTTTCTTTCTCTATTATTTGCTTGCTTCCTCTTTTTTTTTTCTATTTTTGTTCATGGTTTTGCCAGTGTTGCGCCAAGCGATGACAGCATACAACCCGGGCCCCTAAACTGCTCCACATTAATATCATCATCAAGGCACTCGAAGACCAAGAGGAAGAAGACTTCTCCTAGGTGCTCAATATGCTACAGATGGCTATGCTATACGTAGTTTTGCCTGGGTTACGCCAAGCTATGACAGCATACGATGACAGTATACATCAGCCCGGACCCTTAAGTGCTCTGCACTTAAAATACTTATCTGCGCATTCCCAGGCCAGAGGCGATACCTATCGCCTCTTGCATTAACCCATCGATACATATTACTTATCGATTTTATTTATCTATGCACAATGTAGTAGGACCAAGACTCCACGAATATGCTATCGAGTGAGTTAGGTCATCGCACTTTAAGGCAGCAGGACGCAGCAGCGTTGAGGTCAGGCGATACTCTTGAGACTTCTGGTGGAGAGAAGTGGAAATTTTAAGGGCTCGTTTAAGTGGAAATTTTAAGTAGCAACTGACGCTCCCACGTTTAAATGCACATATATAACCCTATAAAATGGATGGGCGGATGGCCACTGTGGTAGCTCAGTTGGTAGAGCATCGGACGCGTTATTCGAAGGTCGTTAATTCGAACTCTGCTAATTCGACCTTACAGTTAATTCGAACTGACGCCCAGGTCCTGGAACAGCCCTGTATAATTCTATGGGGCAAAACTCCCTATAATTTGGACGCGTCGGTATCCACAACGGTTAATTCAAACTGAAAGCCCCTAGTTTTTATCGCTCCTCGCAGAAGTCAGCCCTGGGAGATCACAATGTGTTGCACAACCGAACCAAACCAAATGTAGTAGAGAATCAAAACAATGAAACAGCAGTATTTTTTGGCAGATGAGAATTTGGATGCTGCGCTGGAGCTTTTGGGCAAGCTGCAGACAATGCTCACTGAGTTGCAACAGAAGAAACTCAAGCAAATGCAAATCACTGATTACTTTTAATATTGATTGCGTTAACTCTGTTGTGTATATAAAAGTGTTTTGGCTAGGGGTGTGCGAATATTCGAAATTTCGAATATTTTAAGAATGGTGTTTGCTATTCGATTCGATTCGCACTGGAATTTTACTATTCGATCTTCCCAAAGACAAATGCAGTCGTTGTCCGATTGGAAGTGGCCCCTTCAGATTTTTAATATGCTTCACCTCATCACACTCTTGTGTTGCCGCAAAGCTGCCTTTCAGGCTCCGCTACGGTTGCAAATGTATTGACTCAAGAAAATGCTGGTTCCAACATGGAGATGATAGATGTGGCAGAGGTGGGGGGCTCAATTAATGCTGTTTTGGACCTGAAATTTGGGCAGGAACTCCGAAAAATCATACGCCGAAGATTTTTAGTATCCAAAATTTCAGATCTTATATATTGACGTCTCCGAGGCAGATTTGAAACTTCGGACTCAAAGGGAGCACACCTTTGTCCTCCACATCAGTTTGGCTTCCGCAGAAGTTGAAAGAGGAGGAGAGGCTGAGGAAATAGCATCTTTGCCTTTCACATGTAAAGTGTTGTCGGCAACACTTTGGTTGCACCAAATCATGTACATAAATACAATTTAGCCTCTGCATTGCCTCATTCTTCATAAGACAACTATGAAACACCACCCCGCCAATGCTTCATCAACCTAGCGAAAAGAAACACTTTCATGTTGCCATCTCATAAGAATATGCTTAGGAATATGAAACACCACCCCGCCAATGCTTCATCAACCTAGCAAAAAGAAACACTTTCATGTTGCCATCTCATAAGAATACGCTTAGGACTCCTCTGCAACTTTTTTTTCTGCAATTTCACTTCAAAGTATTCGAAAAATATTCGAGAAATATTCGAAAAATATTATATTCGCACTCACACTTCAATATTCGAATTCGCTTTGCACCCAGAATTTTGTTATCCGCACAGCTCTAGTTTTGGAGCATAAATATTGTCATATAGTGCGACATTAAGGCTCACTGCTCATATGAGTACATGTCTGTGCTTATTTCTGGCATAGCACTGATTAATTAATTCTCTTCGCAGTTAGAGCTTTATGAACTTAATTTACAAAATCACCTTTGCCAAAAATGTGTAGTAGCGCCTAATTTGCAATAACGAGTCCAGAGGTGGCTTCTTTGAGATCTGCCCGCGCAGTGTGGTGTGACATCTGTTCATTCTAGCGCCCACCCGCTAATTCAAACTTCGCTTAATTCAAACAATTTCGTAGTCCCCTTCGAGTTCCAAATTAACGAGCTTTTACTGTAGCTGGTTGCCAGAAACGGCCCTGTGAGTTTAAGAAAGAGTTACGGCAGCTTCGCCCTAGTGGTGCCCAGCCTGAAGGAAGTGCGGAGCTGGACAGCCTTCTTTGTTTCTCATTGTTTCTCTTTCTTTCCTCCTCTCTTTCTTTCTTGTTCTCCTTTCCGGTTTTTTCTGTGTTTTTTCTCTTTATTTTTATTTATTTCCATTTTTCGTCCCATTTTTCCCTTTCTTTCTCTCTCTTTGCATTTCTCGCTTGCTTCTTCTTTCAATTTTTATATGTGGTTTGTGTTGTCGTGTTTCCCTAGTGACAGTAGTAATGTCCACACTTAATATCATGACAAGGCGCTCGAAGAACAACAGGAAGAAGACCTCTCTTTGGCGCAAGCATGCGCTCGATATGTTACAGCCGACTAGGCAATATGTGGTTTTGCCTGCGTTACGCCAAGCGATGACAACAGCACATGACAGCATACGACAGCCCGGCCCCCTAAAGTGCTCCGCACTTAAAACAAAAATATATGCCTTCCTGCAGTGAAATATGTTCATTTTCGTGCCGTATCCGCAGTAATTTTTTCATACGTCTAATAATGTGGGGAAGTGTGGCTTAGGGTGTGTACATTGTCACCACTCGCAATTTGAAAAGTGCCTGCGCCATAGGAAGGGAGCACCACCAGAAGCTGGAGAAGTGGTGGCACAGATAAACCGCCGTAAATGGGGCTCGTTTCCAGCAGCAGCTTGGGGGGCATGCTGGAGAAGTGCTCGTTCGAAAGGCGGAATCTGCTCAGCAACACACCGTCACTGAACCCTTTCATGGAATTTCGTGGTTCCCGAGCACTCGCAGCGTTAATTGCACATATGGACGCCGATCACGTATGTCACCTTTTCTTAAACGAGTACTGACACGAATTTGAAACATTTTCGGATTGTTGGTCTAAATAAAAGTACTGGTGTCGAGAAACCTATAAAGAGTGTCGTAGTGCTTGCGAATGCATTGGATATATTTTTAATACCGCTACCATAAAACAGCAATTTCGGTTTCGGTATTGAGGTCACTTCTCACGTCACTTCTCTCTCACGTCACTTCTCAGTGACGTGTCAGCAGTGTGACGTCACGGGAAGGCAGCAACTGGCGACGTACTTACCGCAGAACTGTCATACGCTCGTGGTGCGCGTAAACAACGATGAGTGAATTGTTGTTCGGTGACCCTGACAGTGATTTCTGCAATTTAGGCTGCATGCAGGACGCAGAGCTCGCAAACTCGGGAACTGTCTTGACTCATCGGGATAATGTCCATTGCAGTGTAGCTGGCTTGCAGATGCTCAGCGACGAAAACTTTAAAATCAAAATAAAATATTTTATACGTGTTGTCTGACTCCAGTGTGTGGAGAGCATTGACACTGCATACCACTGAAACGAAAAATGTCCCTTTTGCAATGTTCCAAAATTGTGTCAGTACTCCTTTAAAAGTGCGACAAAACTGATCGGCTTTTCACGGCGATAAGGTTAAAGAAAGGTTGAATTTAGACATCAGGTTTGTTCATGAAACGTGTTAAGGTGCTGAAAAGGTAAGCAGGGCAAAAGATAAGGAGAAGGTTGGTTTCTGAATACAGGCCTTAAAGGGCCCTACCAAGTCTCATTAGAAATTCTGGTTATACACAGGAGCATATAATGTGTTGTCTAAGAACTGTTTAATGAAATAGCCTTGTTCTGTGAAATAATCTCGCTTAGTGAAATAAGGTTAAGGTGCAATGAGATCTTGTTGTGAGTCCTGCATGAGCTACACTGTAGAATGAATCAAGAGAAAACATGCGAGAGAGAGTGCTGTCTGTGTAGATGGGGAAGGGAAGAGACATTGAGTGCCCCCCTGTCAGGGATGTGTTGAGGCCTGGGGGCAGTCGGGCCATGCTGCAAAGGTCGTAGAAGGCAATATGTGGACATTCCCTGTCTGATGTTGCAGATTGCGATATCTCGAAGAAGCAAGAAAGGACTCTGTGCATTTGCTCACTTCTATTGTGCTCTTCATTAGGCCAGCTTTGCAAAAGTCACTGTTCACGATCATCAAGCTTAATTTGGGTAACCAAGGTGACTTGAACCAGCGCAGGATCTGCTAGAATTTCAGGATACAGTGTAGTTGAAATGTTGAAGCAAGTTATAGCACAGAATGTTTGCTTTGGGACAAACATGCATGCTTCCCTCTCCTGTCTCTCCTCATCACACCAGTGTTCCAACATCAAGTGCTTGGGATCATCAAGCGAACACTCTTCATGTGTTTTTGGGCACTTTACTCCTCACCTTAGTAAGCTGATGTTTAATACAGCAGTGCCCATGAAGCTACAAGCTTTATTTCACGTAATATAGTCTTAATACTCTGCTGTGTCCATGACCGTTTTGCTTTTTACACTTCACTGCCGCATTTTTTGGTGACTTGATCGTACTTTTCCTAGGTAGTATGTCTTTCTTCATATTTTTTTTTCTTTCCAGAATGTACAAACAAGGTTCTACTTTATTAATGTTGTTGTTCCTAATGTCTCGTTATGCATTCATAAGTTTGTTAGCTACAGTCGAAGACGCATATAGTATCGAACTTGCAAAAAAAAAAAAAAGGAATTAGCTCGATATATTGTATAATTCTATATAAAACTTTTAAAGAATTACCATACTTTCGGTGCATATCTTGGGGCGCAAGTTGGGCTTCATGACAATGCACAGAGATTTTTTTATTATTACTGTTGTTACTTTTCCACAGTTTGTTAGGGGTGCGGGTTATACATGGGGGCAGGTTATACGTGAGAAAATACGGTACCACTATAAACAGTGCCTCAACATCTTAATACTCAGCCAAGCATGCTCGTCGGGTGCCGGAAGCCTCTTGTCTGCCTCGGCCCTAATGTCTGGCTTTTTTTTTTCAATATATCGTATTCAGCATGCTTCTACGCACTAGCGACGTCAGGCTTCTTTTCTTTACGTTCGATTGTGTTGATTATTGCCAGCTTTGCGGAGAACGGCAGGTTCTTCCATTTTACTGCCGCCATCAGTTTAAAAAGAGAGCTGAGAATCAAACGGCGACCCCGCTCAACAGGCCCAACAATGAGGAGTCACGGGAGATTGCACGGGATGGCAATCTGTAGTTTCTACTTGCTCCGCATGGCTTAATCGCACCGCTTGCACTCCCAAGTGCATGCGAGAAAGTACCCTTCTGTGAGGAAAATGCAACTTCTTGGGGCATTTCGAGCTGCCTGATGTTCTATCTATCAAGTGTTCGAGCTATTGTTGTTCAATGTAGCCAAAAGCTTTTCTATGCATTGACATTAAAGCATTGTCATGTTCAAAAATAGTTCGATATGAAGGACATTTCGGTTTACTCTAGTTTGATATATGAAGTACTTTTGCAAAACATCTTATCCTGCTACAAAGTACATATTCGTGAGAGTTGTACCACAGGACCTTTTTGTAGATTCTGTTGTATTGTGCTCAGAAGTGACTAGTGTGCCCTTCACTAAAAAATCACTTATGGGGTTGGTAGAATGTTTATTTAATTTAAGATATACTTGCAGCCATATTTGACATGTACGTGAGGATATAGTGCCTCCATTCACTGTGTGCCTTCGATCTCTTTACTGCATCCCAGGTGAACTACCTGACAACCTCATATGCATACCGGTCTCACCTGTCCCAGCTGGGAAGCAACGTTCGCTTCGTCCTATCTCATGTGCCTTTATCCACAAGCTTTGGTCACTATATAAAAGATGTAAGTGTGCAACCTTTTAGGCAGTGTGCTATAAAAGCATTGTATCCAGGAATGTGCCAGACAGAGTATGTAGAAACAAATGAAAGGAGAACAGAAAAGGTCCTCATCAAGGGACCATGAATGCTGTAAATATGATGTGTGTTTGTATGTAATCCGACACCTGATAAGTGTTGTATTACAATTTTCCTTCTCTCAGTTCTATATCTCTCTAGTCTTTTGAACATTTTGTTGCAATTGCATGTTTTAATATTTTTCAATTATTCTATTTCCTGATTCTTAACTAATGTGAAAGCCAGCTAGTAAGGAAACTTGTGTTAGAAGTCCACGCTAACTTTTTTGTTTTGTGACCTTGTTAACCCTTTTGCTATCATTGACATAGCGGTACCTTCTCGCGTTTCCCCCTCCCCCCCTCGCAGTGTCACTGACGTATCAGTACGTTCTCCATTATGCGTTTAAAAATTTGCACTGAAGCGCAAAACTGGCATGTTTTGCATAATTCTACTGGTTGCGCCATCTCTCGAATCTATCTAGAAGCATGTATTTTCGCTCCTCGCTGTGTTGGTACATCTATTGAATAGTACGGAGCAACCGCACCCGCCCTTCTTTGCTGGGGGGGCATGGCCACTCCACGTGCGCTACCCTCACGGGTGGAGCGACCATGTAGCGCACATGCGATTATAGGTACAAGAGTTGTTCTTCCATCTGCCACAGGTTTGCGGTTTTTTATTATTATTATTATTATTATTATTATTATTATTATTATTATTATTATTATTATTATTTATTCTGTGGGAGTGTCTACTACGCGTCAGGTTCAGCGGCGCTTGCCATTGCCTCTCCGATAGACCAAAACATGACTCCTTCACTGCTTTTGCTCGCTCACCGCGGCCTCGCTTGCGGCTATCAGCTGCAAACAAGGTTGTTGTATCCCCTTTCCATCCCTATCTGCCATCTTGACTTCACATTGCGCCATTTCTCTGCATTTCGAGCTTCCCTGATATTCCCCAATTCAAGCTGACACTGTGGGTGCGTCACGGCCAGAACCACGCGACAGTGAAAGGGTTAATGGTCCACTGAATGGCCCATAGGTGTACTTTTCTAGGCTCTTTCTGCGGGAGGCAGAAAGTGGCAGTTCAAACATTCTCAGCTTTACAAACCTGTTCTGCTTTTATTTTGTGTTCTGCCTTGTGGCAATTGTGTGCATTACAGCTTTCATAATCACATTGTGACCTTTCTTAAAATTTATATTTAGCAATGCATGTACATGTTTGAAAAGCATTGCTTGCTGCTCCTGATTTCAAGTTTCCTTGCTACATTTACTGCTCTACATACAGGTGAAACATCACTTACATCACCTTTATTTAGCTAGACAGGCTCTCCTGCTCCTATAATGTCATTGTTAAAGTTTTATGCTAATATACTGTGAAGTAATAACCTGTCGTGTGAACTGTAATATGGCTCGAACTCGTCATGACAAAAATAACTCCTGTTAGTTTCAAATGAAATGTAGGACATGTGCCATCACCATATTTTACTTTCAGTCGTGTAAACATTCACTTCAGGCTTTTTTGTGCATTCTTTGGTCACTGTTGTCTTGTCCAATCACAGTGGGTCAAGGCAGTCTGTAATTGTGCATGAGGTCTTGAGTTTCAGCAACTTCAATCACAATTAAGTGGGGGGCGAAAGCACTTCTGGGATTATGTTTAGGCACACATTAAAAATCCTAGTTGGTCAAAAATCAATCCCACTATCAAGATGTTGCTTTGTATCATGAAATGACATCAATTAATTTCTGCCTTTATTTAATAGTGCCAGCATTGTTTTTTGGTGTTTTTCCTTTTAATCAGTACATTGAAATTGTACACCGTGGCGAAAACTCACAATAGCTCATTGAGACCCAGCAGTCCGAAATTTCTGCAAGGCTTGGTGTGTCACCATTAAGTCCAGCCTTTGCTCAAGCCATTTTGTGACCAGGACAAGTTCTATAGTAAGTTCACAGATTTGACACTTCAGAGGTTAGTTTATTTGTGCATCTGTTTGCGAGCAGTGTTGGATGAAAGTGGCATTGCATCACATCCCACCATAGAGAAATTTGCAGGGCACAAAAAAAATTTTGTAGAAGCGAAAGCAAAGCTTCAATTTGGGGCTAGTTGGTACGGCATTGTAATGTAGTTGCGCTGAGCAAAATGCACCAATGAGTGACGGAACAGGAGGACAGGACAGGTGGTGTGCAAACTTTCAACTGTTTATTTTTGCAAAAGCACGTCAAAGATATACACGAAAACATTGAAGATAACACGGACTATTTTACAACGTGTTGTTCATGGAAGCAAGGAATTTTGGGCTTAGATTAGTGAAGACTACACACGCGGAACATGATACAGCATAGACCGCTTATAACGTAAGTCGCCGGAGTCGCGAATATCCGCACTATAAGCGGTACCGCACTATAACCAAAACAACATTTTTGAAAGGCTGCGCGAGCGCAAAACATGACCAAGAGACAGCCGCGCGATTCCGACTATCGGGGCATGCGACTGGGACGTAAGTTTGCATCCGCTTAAGTTTGAAAATGTTGAACGATTAGCGTCCGCGGACCTGCGGTGCCGACATAACAAACGCGCAAAAAAAAAAAAAAAAAAAAAAAGCGCCGTAACGGAAAGACGCCAACTAACTTTTCGGATCTCCTCAGTTATGCGGAGTTTTCCGCCATACCACAATGCACAGAAACTATACGTCAAACGGCAATTGAAGTTTCCGCACGCTTTCGATTTTCCGGGCGCGTGCGCGATGTGGAAAACAGTGGCGACCACGAACCGCCACACGAGTGTTACACACACAAGCCCTCATTTTCGTCGAAGTTGTAAGGCACCCCTTCTAAATGTAACAAGTGCGAAATGTTCCGTTGACTCGGCACCAAACCGCAACTTTCATAGTCCGCGGCCACCACCGACGAGGCAGCTAGCGTTCGTTAGGCCTAGCGCGTGCGTTGCAATGTGGCATGCCGTCGCGAGACGCTTGCCCAAGAAACGCGGAGATCGGGCGTAGAAGAGATCGTTTCACGCGTGCTGCCCTCGGTTTAGCTCGTGAGTGCGCAATTATTTTCCTGCATAGAATGAATCAACTAGCCCCTCAAGACGTCCTGATCAATGAAGTTTCGGTTCGCGGTCGGGAGAACATCCGCCGCAACTATCCTGAAAAAAGTCTTCCAAGCTTGTGAGTCCGCCTGTTGGTCGTCGAAGGCGAAAGCGCGATCGCGTCTCAAAGCATTGTCACTAGCGCGGTAATCGAATTCGCACGCGCGAAATCTGCGCTCTACGACGACTATTTTCCCGATAGAAAACCGAAGAGGCAAACAGCGGTGGACGCGCGGGCGCCCGTTCGTGGCGGGGCGCGCATGACAGGCGGCCTAATCAAAAGCGGCAAAGGCTTCCCCGTCGCCTACGCAACCAGTCCCCCTCCACACACCCCGCACCCGCGTAGGGCAGCTGCACCCCCCCCCCTCCTCCCCGTAATCACCCCCCCCCCCCTTCTTCCTCCCCCCCCTCGCGCCTCGGTCATTCTTTCCGCGTCCCCTCCTTTGTAACGCTGTCGTCGCTCTCTCCCCGGCCGGCGCACCTGCGCTGATAAGCGCGCTCGTCCCCTCGCTTCTCGGAGGAGTTGCGGGCAACCGCATTATAACCGGTCTTTCATCTCGGGGGGACTGCACAATAAGCGGTATGCGTATACATGGAGTCCTATGGGAGGGTAAACGGGAGTCAGAAAAAGCCGCATTATAGCCGGTCCTGCACTGTAAGCGGTTACGTTATAAATGGTCTGCGCTGTAGCTCAAAATGCCTTGCTTCCATGAACAACACGTTGTAAAATAGTCTGTGTTATCTTCAATGTTTTCGTGTATATCTTTGACATGCTTTTGCAAAAATAAACAGTTGAAAGTTTGCGCACCACCTGTCCTGTCCTCTTGTTCCGTCACTCGTTTGTGCATTTCGCTCAGCGCAACTACATTACAATAGAAGTGAAAACTTGTCGTCTTTATATCATCCATATTGTCATGATGTTATCCAGATGGCATCATCCTTGTGGTTTTTGCAATTGCTCACCATAGCATCACGAATTTTGAACACACATGCTTGGACATAGGTACCTTTTTTGTTGGTATAGACTAACTGCATTGTATTGTGAGTGTGGATGAGATTGAGAAATTGTACTGCAGCAAAATAGCTAACTATGAAAAAACATATGTAAATTTGAGATGCTGGTGCTGAAGCCTAGGTGTGAAATATATTAGAATGTATGTCTCACCTTCACGTACTCTTCTATAATAATCAATCCCTTGCCCCAAAGTTATCAAAAGTAGAGTTTTGTTTGATTATACTTTAAGAGTTCATCCTCATTTTCTAGAATGTACCTCCACTCAACAATGCTCCACCTCACCTCAACAATGCTCCACCTCAACTCAACAATGCTCCACATCAACTCAAGAAAGTGAATGGCAGTGATCGGTAGTAGTTCTTGACAAGCATGGCAGTCGTGTTTGTTCAGTCGTGCAGCGGCACTGCGCACAACTTGTTTGCGTTGATTTTCGCTGGAAACATTACTTATTTCCTGTGTCCTTAATACTTAAACTGTTGCCTGCATTACTGCTGTACTCATTATCAGCTGTTTGTGTTTGTTTTCTTACTTAATAGCCTGAAAACAATATTACTGACAACTGTGCTTTGGTGCAAGGAACCTGGTCAATTTATTTGATATGTACTAACATTGACGAAGTTCGCAGAATGAATAATTCAAATAAGGTGTAACGGAAGCACTTCAATTCATGCATAAAATACTTAATTCAAATATAACACGCGGATGAAAACTGCAGAACTGCGGGAGAATCACAGAAGCAAACGAACAAAAGAACACACATGTGGGCTGTGTTGTAGGCGTAATCTCATTGCCTCTGTAGTGTGTGTGCATTTCACCATTGTGTGGTTGCTGCATAGAAATTCCAGCCGTAGTGTACCTATGTAGTTTCCAGAAACCACGAAGCTCATTTTGCCTACTGTTTCGACTTGCTCACTGCCTGTGGCCTGGAGGTAATTTTCAGGTCAAGTTCTGTTTGTATTGTGTTTTCCATGGGAATTCAGTATTATATTTTCCATATGGATGCCAATCTGTTTTGAGGTTTTGCCTTATCAGTCGTTGCTTCTATTCTGGCTTCTATTATATGCTGGTTTTTTTTTTTTCCACCACAGGTGGTGAAAGAACTAAGACCGGACGTGATGCTGGCTGGTCATCGCCATGAGGTGAGGATTTCTTATTCTGTAGCTTACACTTGGTATAGCTTGGACGTATATACTCGCATAATGAACGCACTTTTTTTCCCGAAAAATTGAAGCAAGGTTGGGGGGGTGCGTTTATTATGCGGGGTAAATTTTACGAAAACTTTTTTTTGGGATGAGCAAAAAATGCGGTAATGCAAAAAAAAAAAAAAACAAAGTTAGGTAGCTTAACCTTTCGCAATCAACGTACGCGTACACCATTTGGAAACAGCTTCTTTATTGCACTTCACCAGCGCTAGAAAAAATAGAGGAGGCGCTGACTTCACTCATCTTCGGTGGTTGATGGCGCGATCTTCTGCAAGCTGTCCCCACGCACTCCATAAAAGCATTTCGCGGCTTTCTTTTTTCACGATCTTTTGTTTAATCGCGACAGTGGTATCTGCTGTGATCACGAGGGGCGTCCGGAAGCGTACGCTTCGACGCACCGACGCATTTTGCAAACTCCGTGACTCCGTGGCAAACACTCACGACGACGACGTTGACATTGCAGCAAGCTACCACCACTGCAGCAAGCTACCACCGAAGCATCAAAACAAACCATCGATAACAAGATTAACGACAAAATACGGCCGCTGCCTCGCTCTCCGCGTGAGATATGACTGTAAAAAGGTAGCCTATGTCTTGCGTTCCTTGAAGTACGTGCGGATAACAAGCATGAAGAGCAAATTGCAACCGAAGCGAGGATCAGGGGTGCCACCGTGTTACGGGAATCGTCACGCTGTTTTCTGGGCGACAAGCGAATTTTTCTGGTTTTCCAGAAAACTGCGACATGCCCGTGACGGCGACGGATGGCCCTTCGCGACAGAAAATCCTGTCGCCTCGCTCGCAAATCGCGTGCATGTGGTTGGGCCTCAAAGTGTCGTATTTGCAGGAAGCGACCGTTGGTTGGCGCGGGCAGTTTTGTGACCTTCGTTCGCTGTGTGCTTGTGAGCCGCGGTGTCTCTACACTCGCACCGCTCGAGAATCCCGCTGTGGCGCACGGATAATTAAAAAAGACAGGCGACGTGCCGCGCACAGATGGAAAGAAAAACAAAGAACTGCGCGGCAGCGGGCGAAGGGGGTTGGGGGGGGGAGGGGAGCGAACCGAGGGTGGTCGGCGTAATAAAAAAAACGGAAAAGATCAATGGGCAAGGAGGCGCCACTTTTCGGTTCGCGGGACTGCAGCGGATGAATGTAGGGGCTGCGTTTATTACGCGGGAGAAAAAAAAAATCAAAATTTTGACGACTGAAGTTGGGGGGTGCGTTTATTATGCGAGTGCGTTCATTACGCGAGTAAATACGGTAGCTGGTAGCACCCTCTGTAAAGGAGGCGCACATCTGTGAGGGTTGCAAGGAAGACGACAATAAATCTGGTGTTTCGAGATATGTGCATAGGCACATCACGTCTGGGTCACCACTGTAAGGAAGGCACACGAAAAAATTGGCTGTGGCTTAACTCATTTATACCTGGGTTTGCGTAGCGAGAGGTACGGTTAATCTTATTGTTTTGCTTGGTTCTCTGTACAGTTAATCTTTATCATTTAGCTTCGTACGCCTGAGTGTTCAGGTTTGGTTGTTAGGACCTGTGGCGAGTGTTTGTGCTACATGTAGGAACTTTCTACAGAAGCAGAAAATCCCACTTTACAGCGTGAGTAACGGGTATCGTTCTGCGGACAAATCCCACCGAGCCGCCCCTTCTATATATACGATGCAACGCCGGCTCCTCCTCTGTTGCAACGCGGTTTTACCAGCTCCTCCTCTGATGTCATGCCAGATGGCACAGCGAGCAGCGCTGCCAGCTGCAGCGGTTGCTAGGCAACGGCTTGGCTCTCGGTGTGGCCACCGGCCACAGGGAAACAGCGAGAATACGGCCAATGTAGCTCTCGCTACAAAAGAGGCTCCATCAGTTGCCCAAGAGCATTCTAGCAGCTGTAATGTGCCCATGCATACATCAACTACCAGGCTTATTGTCGCCTCCCTTGCAACCCCCACGGATCGTCATCTATTCTTTCTCATCTATTGACAGAGGACACTATTTTTGAGCAAAGCAGATCTTGTCAAGGCTTGTCAGATTCCTGTGGAGCATGCTTGCCAGAATTCTTCAATCATACGAGTTGGGAAACTCCCCATAGGCCCCATGTATCAAAATCTGAACTCATGCGGGTCCGCTGATTGTTGTGCCATCTGTTGAACAAAAAATAAACTAATAAACACTCGCGATAACACCAGTGCTGCGTGCGGCATTGAGCAGCTTGCGAGGAGCGCACGCAGGGGCGGCGGTGTGGCGTTCTTGTGTTTTGTATTGCTGCTGCCAGATGGTGCGACAATCTGTAGGCCCCTGCAGAACTGGACACGAGCATGTCCAGGTTTCGGAACAGTGTCGCAACTGATATGATTGGAGAACTGTGATGTTTTCATTTTGAAGACACTCTTGACAACTTGTTTGGACTGTTTGAGTACATGCAAATGCTTTTCGGTCTAGGAAATGCAGCTCAGATTTTCCAAAGATTCATAGCAGAAATCAGACACGTGACTGTCCCTTTGGTTACATTGAAGACATCCTTATTGCAAGTGCCACAGCTGCCAACCACGAACATCATGTATGTGCACTCTTCCAATGACTGCAACCTTGTGAACTTGCCCCGAATGCTCAAAACGAGAGCCGGTATTCCTGGGTCATACCGCCTCTTCACGAGGAATTAAGCTTCTGCAATATCATGTCCAGGCTGTGCTGTCCAGGATTTTTCACCACCCACTACGTTTGGGAAGCTACAGGGGTTCTTGAGATTTCCCAACTTCTACCAATGCGTCATTCCTCTCGGCACAGAAGCATTTTGCCGAGCTCCTCCGCAATAGAACAAGCCAGTTACACTGAAATCTTGGGGTCGTACGAAGCCCAAGCTACTTTTCCTAAAGGGAAACAAGCCATTGTGTTCACTGGGCTCTTAATCCACCTCCAGGGTGATGTTTGCAATCGTATCGTGGTGAACACAAGCAGTGTGGCAGTCAGTGGTCTGCTCTAGCAACATGTTGACCCCAACTGGCACCCCTTGGTGTTCTTTTTTTGGAAACTGTAACCTGGGGCCGTATTCTGAAATGATCGCAAAAGGCAACAATTGCAAAAGTGTCTCCTTTGGTGCGCGTTAATTGGCTATTGAGCAAAACCGGAAAAGTGAGAGTGCCATCTAGTATATCCGTCAGTGTGACGGTGCTCTTTGGTCCTCCTGACATGCCTGGAATAAATTAGCACACCTTATCACTGTCAGTTGGTGGTGAAGTCTAGCTTTTCAGTGACACAGATGGTAGCTTCTAGTTTCCAAGCCTTAGTGAATATGCGTAGCATTTTTTACGCTGAAGCTTTCAGTGAGCATTACTTTTGGTGTGTTCAGCAATCGTGTTGCAAGCGCGTGTTTTTTGTCATTGGAACATGCCTGCAGCATGAGCCATTAGTTTCTCATGTGGCTTATTAAGTGCCGGCAACAGGTTCAAATGTTGGAATGATGTCGCTGAGGCGGCACACAACAGCTGATCTCTCTGAGTACGCCGTGTTGAACTCTCAACAAAAATACATTTCACACAAGGTTGCATTCATTAAATATTATAGTGTGCTTTAAACAATCGCACAAAAAACATGCAAAGCACTTTGAACAAGTCTTATATTTCAAGTATCCATAGCCAAGCCTGGCCACTGCATAGAAGCGAGCATACGCGCGAAAACGCTACACTCAGGTCGCTCTGCGCTTGTGCAGTACGCTCACTCCTGTGTTGTGAGACATTCGTAACACCAACGGCCAGTGCAACAATAAATTCACAGGCAAGCAGCGATGCAGTTATTGAACACGTCAGATTCTATGTCACGAAAGGCGATACTGTCGCCTTTTGCGATCGTTTCAGAATACGGGCCCTGCTGAGACTCGTTACATCATTTTTGGTTATGAAATGCTTGCCATTTATGACAGTATTCAACACTTCAGGCACTTTCTCAAAGGTCTGCTGTTTCATGTGCTTACTGATCACAAGCCTCTAGTACATGTGTTCCACACCAACACTTCGAAAGTATGTATATCTCAGAAGCTGCTTCATTTGGCATAGGGGCTTGAATTTGCTATCAACATCCACTACGTCAAGCACAAACAATCAAGCAGCTGATGCCCTCTTCCGCATTAACACCATCGGACTTTTGGAGCACGTAGTTAAAGGGGAATTCCGGCGATTTTAACGCAATAGCTTTAAAGAGCTCGTTTCGCTAAAATTGTGGCGTCGGTGTCGTTGGTTGTGAGCGAAAAATCATCTCGTCCGTGACCGAAAAATCGAGAAAGATTCAAATAAAATAAATAATAAAAATTTACGGGTTCGAGTGAAGATTGAACCCAGGTCATCTGCGTGGCAAGCAGGTGTTCTACCACACAGCCACGTGTATGCTTGGAAATCCATTGAAAATAACTTCCTCTACTTGGAAATGCCGTGAAAATAACTCGTGCTTCACAAACACACGTGTCCTGTATACATACGTCCCAATACAACTTGTAATATCGCAGTAATATTGCGTGGTGCAAGCGTAAATTGACATCGGGCGACACAACACGTGAATATCATAATGACTTCGTGGTTTAAAGCCGGCCACCCATTACAAAAGGCACACACGCTACTGCGCGTATTCCCTTAACACCACGTAGTGGGTGCATAGCAAGTATGCTCTAGGTGGTTGAAGTACTCGCTAGGGACAGGATATTGCTGTCGCGTTCAACTCTTAAAGACGAAGCTTAATGGTCCTCCAATTTTTTTTTTTTTTATGTCCACTGATCTCAGTAAAACTTTCAGCATACGTTCTCTTTGGTACTCTGGTGATATGTGCGAAACAATGTGACTGCAAGTCATTTAGTTCTGAAAATGAATTTAGAAGATTGGTAGCCAGTTCTGGAATCAAGCCTTTGAACGCTGGCCACCGTGTGTTTGTGATGTTTGTATCCTACCCTACGTTGCTATCTCCCCCGTCTCCCTGAGCAGATGAAGCAACAAGAACATTGCTGGCTCTTTCATCAGCAGGATGAAAGCAATAACAGCGGGATGAAAGCATCAACAGCAACCTCAGATAATTGCTCAGTTCTTTACTCTGAAGTGTGTGCAGTAAAATGCAATGGGTGGAAGCTGGTGTTGCCCTGAGGGTTCCAAAAACAGAGCAACGAAGACCAAGGGTGTGTGTTGTCACTAGTTTCCCTCTAACTGAGCGTCTTCAGGAGAAGTGGCTTTCTGCTGTTCAGCACATCAACTGGTCCCACAGCCCATCAACTTCCATAAATTGTGACACCCTACAACTTTTCCATTTCGGCAACTATGCTCAAGTTAATGATTAAACAGTTACTTAACAGGCTTTCGGTAATTAGTGTTTTCAGTGTAACTTTGGCAGCAGCAAAGTATTTCAACCTCGAAGTATAGTTTGTCTGCAAAGACAGCAGATGTCTTACTGTCACAGCATTTTATCAAAAATCTGTTGTCCAGGGGGGAGGGGGGGGGAATTATATATGCACCAGATGTGCCTACTTTGGGACATTTGGAACTTGCTCACAAAATTTGGAAAATGTACAATACCATATTTTTAAAAAAAACGTGCTACGAGCTGTAATACAGTCTGCCTCCTCTAAATGCTGCAGTCTGTGCACCTGGTGGCCGAGCAGGCTACTGGCAGTGTGGAACGCCTGGAGTTGCGGCTGGGTGCGGACCGGCGGCCCTTAAGGATGGACCTTTCATCGGGACGCCTGCACGAGCTCCGGCTGCCCCCCTTGCTCCTATCGCATGGGCACCCACTGGGTGGGCTTTGGAGCAGCCATCCTCGGCAAGTGATCCACAAGTAGAGCTAGGGACTCCTCAAGCATTGCCCTCATTTGGGCTTCTCTCAATTCCCTCTAATCGTATTTCTGCAGCTGTAGTGCCGAGTTAGTGTATACCAGGGGTCTCAAACATGCGGCCCAGCTCACACAT
This sequence comes from Rhipicephalus appendiculatus, assembly GCA_030522465.1. Taxonomy (NCBI): domain Eukaryota; kingdom Metazoa; phylum Arthropoda; class Arachnida; order Ixodida; family Ixodidae; genus Rhipicephalus; species Rhipicephalus appendiculatus. The sequence goes on from JALIZH010025266.1 coordinate 440,402, forward strand.
GACTGTATTCAACCTACCATATTTACTCGCGTAATGAACGCACTCGCATAATAAACGCACCCCCCAACTTCGGTCGTCAAAATTTTGATTTTTTTTTCTCCCGCGTAATAAACGCAGCCCCCTACATTCAACCGCTGCAGTCCCGCGAACCGAAAAGTGGCGCCTCCTTGCCCATTGATCTTTTCCGTTTTTTATTACGCCGACGCCCCCCTCGGTTCGCCCCCCCCCTTCGCCCGCTGCCGCACGCAGTTCTTTGTTTTTCTTTCTATATGTGCACGGCACGTCCCCTGTCTTTTTTAATTATCCGTGCGCCACAGCGGGATTCACGAACGGTGTGAGTGTAGAGACTTCGCTGCTCACAAGCACACAGCGAACGTAGGTCGCAAAACTGCCCGCACCAACCAACGGTCGCTTCCTGCAAATACGAAACTTTGAGGCCCAACCACATGCACGCGATTTGCGAGCGAGGCGACAGGATTTTCTGTTGCGAAGGGCCATCCGTCACTGTCGCAGGCATGTCGCAGTTTTCTGGAAAACCAGAAAAATTCGCTTGCCGCCAAGAAAAGTGCGTGACGATTCCCGTAACATGGTGGCACCCCTGATCCTCGCTTCGGTTGCAATTTGCTCTTCATGCTTGTTATCCGCGCGTACTTCAAGGAACGCAAGATGTAGGCTACCTTTTTACACTCACATCTCGCGCAGAGAGCAAGGCAGTGGCCGTATTTTGTTGTTAAGCTTGTTATCGACGGTTTGTTTTGATGCTTCGGTGGTAACTTGCTGCAATGTCAACGTCGTCGTCGCGCGAGTTTGCCACGTTGCAAAGTGCGTCGGTGCGTCATAGCGTACGCTTCCGGCCGCCCCTCGAGATCACAGCAGATACCACTGTCGCGATTAAACAAAAGATCGCGAAAAAAGAAAGCCGCGAAACGCTTTTATGGAGTGCGCGGGGACAGCTTGCAGAAGATAGCGCCGTCAACCACCGAAGATGAGTGAAGTGCAATAAAGAAGCTGTTTCCAAACAGTGTGCACGTACGTTAATTGCAAAAGGTTAAGCTACCCAACTTTTTTTTTTCTTTTTTTTTTTTTGCGTTACTGCATTTTTTTGCTCATCCCGAAAAAGTTTTCGTAAAATTTACCCCGCATAATAAACGCACCCCCCCAACTTTCCTTCAATTTTTCGGGAAAAGAAGTGCGTTCATTACGCGAGTATATGCGGTATATTGTTTTGTTTTTTTTCTTATTAAGTATGTTCATGAGAGCTGCATAGACATTACTGATCTTAACTCTCTACTGCATAGCGTCCCACACATGGCACGTACCGATTAACATTTTTCATTGTGGTTGCATGAGACCCAGTTGAGAATGTGACACTGCTAAATTAAGTCCCATAGTTATGCGCACTTAATATCAAAAAATGTGCTCCCATCCGTGGAGCAGTATGAAAAACAAATTTGCAGTAGATTTCACAGTTCATGTGCAATTTCGTCATGCGAACAGTGATTGCGATTTTTTTTCTCACGACCTTTTTTTTCTCTGCAGAAGCATGAAAAAAATATTTTGGCATATCTCAAGACCTTAAAAATTCATGCTTGTCATAACTCTTCTCAATTCCTTTTGCCATTACAGTATACAGCCGAACATCGGTATGTGCCATATTTGGCTTAGTATGCATTTCAGTGACAAAATGCGCAATATGCTGCCGTCTCTGTTGTGCTGCACAATACAATTATAAATAAGGCACAGCTTCTGCGATCATGCAACACAGCTCTGTTGTGCATGGTTCAGGGAGGTAGGTTTTAGATCCTTCAGGAAAGTCTGAGGTGCCAGCAACAGTACTTGGCAATCCTTTGTTACATTACTGGCGTGGGCACATGAAAAAATTATGTGAGGTCTGGCCATTTCAAGACAATATTTAGCTTTTTTAGATTTCCTCAGCAACTGACAATCCGAACTGCAGGTTCGTGGTCGGTAATATCCAGCGTCTCTGCCGAGGCGATGGACACAACGCAGTCTATCGGCGCCTCAGACGCCAAAGGATCGGCGTGGCTCAATGGAGCGCGCCAAAAAGAAAAAACCACGTATTAGGGGGCCCGGAAAGGCCATCTAAGCTAAGGTTGTCAATTTATACGCACAGCACAAAAACACATTCAAAATGGCTACGCAAATAGTACACTGGAATGTCAGGGGTCTTCTCCACAATCTCAATGACGTTATAGAACTCTTACAGCAATACAATCCCAAGGTGCTGTGCACCCAAGAGACACATCTCAAGTCCTCACAAACGAACTGTCTGTGACAATACGCTATGTTCCGCAAGGACCATGTTGAGGCAACTGCTTCGTCCGGTGGTGTAGCTATTATTGTAAACAAATCTGTGCCTTGTCAACCTCTTAGTCTTCAGACGGCACTCGAAGCAGTGTCAGTCTACGTCATTCTGTTTAACAAATTAGTCACTGTGTGCTCAATATATGTACCACCAAACTATAAACTTACTCGCACAGATTTCCATCACCTCATTGATCAGCTCCCGGCACCCTACATTGTTGTTGGTGATCTTAATGCGCGCAACACTCTGTTGGGGGGACACCCGCTGCGATGCGAGAGGACTAGAACAATTTCTCCTCTGTTCCGGAGCATGCCTCTTTAATAAAAAAAGAGCCCACCTATTACAATGTCCACCATAACTCATATTCATCCATAGACTTGGCGCTTGGCTTTCCTTCTCTTTTCGCCGAGTTAGAATGGAATGTGGTCAAGAGTTCATACGGTAGCGACCACTTTCCTGCTACGCTAAACTTAACACCACATGACTTTCCTCCTCATATTCCCAAATGGAAAATAGCATCCTGCTGACTGGGAGAAATTTAAAGAATCAATACTTTTATCTTGTGATTTTATAACTAATCATAACATCGATGGCGAAGTAGCATTTTTCAGTGCTCTTATTCTTGATGCTGCTGAAAAGTTTATCCCGCAGACAAATGGTCACTCGTGTCGAAGACTTGTTCCCTGGTGGAACGAGGACTGCAGGGATGCGTGTAAAAAACAAAATAAAGCTTGGGGTATCCTGCGCCGATATCCGAATGCAGAAAACCTCGTGGAATTTAAAAAAGTGAAATCATTGGGGGTTGGCGAACATGACGTCAGGCAAGAAGAGAGAGTTGGGTGAAGTTCCTTTCCGGCATTAACTCCTACACCCAAGAAAGGAAAGTTGGGAGTGGTCTCAGAAGTCTTAAGGGGCAGCAAGCTAATTCCTTGCCTTTGGTAAGTCAAGGAGACACTGGAGGACCAGGCCAACACCCTTGGCGAGCACTTTGAGTGGGTCTCCAGTTCCGCGTACTACCGTATTTACTCGCATAATAGGCGCAACCCCAGTTTGGTCGCGAGAAATCAGATTTTTTAAATTTCTGCGCATAATAGGCGCACCCTGAACTTGGCCGTGATCAGTAGTTCTGTGCCGTGTTTACACGGTTGCAATTCGACGCCTTCTTACGTTAAACTTAGCGAGGAAAAAGAAAAGTAAAAAGGCCTCTGCCGCGGCAGCGCTCTGCGCGGGCTCGCCGAGTGAGGAAGAAGGGCGGTTGCCTGGGCGTCGGAGTAACCTTTGCACCGGCGCCGGCGCGCTCCGCATGGAACGTGCGATCGCGTCCTCATCAAGTGCGCTTTGAGTTTCCTGTCGGGAAAAGCGTCGTCGTAATCGCGTTTGCTACCTCGTCCGCAAATTGAAAAGCTTTACGGCTTTCCGACGCGAGCTTTTGCCTTTGCTGCCACTACGCGACTTGCACAAGCTCGGCAGACTTTGTCGCCGTTGATTTCCCGGCCGTGAACCTAAACATTGTATCACGCGAGCTGCTCTTGGATCAGTGCTTGAGTGCGATCGTTTCGGCGCCCAATCTTCATGTTGTCTTGTACGAACTTCCCGCGACAACATGCCGAACGGTAGCCTAGGCCTAATCAGCGTTGGTCACTTTTCGGTGGCAGTCGCGGGCGATCAAAGTTGCGGTTTTGTACGGAATCAACGCTGGCTGGCGCTTGTAACACTCGAATGGTGGTTCGCGATTCGATTGCAATGTCTTGGATTTCACGGGCTCGCACCCCATATCCAACGATCGGTACCGTTCAGCGCACAAAATTTCGGTCGTGATAATGCGCATAATCTAGGTGTCCTGAAACGTAATCGGCGACTTTCTGCACTGGTGCTTTCTTTTCGTAGTTTTTTTTCCGCGTTCATTTTGTTGGCAACGCGGGTCTTTCGATGGTAATTTTTGGAAATTTGAATGCTTGTAAGCACACCGCATCGCATGCCCCGATTCTCGGACACTTGAGACTGCATGCTCAACACGTTTTGCGCTAGTGTAGCCTATGAAGACGGTTGTTTCGGCTGTAGTGCGGATATTCGTGACTTCGGCGACTTACGTTATCAGCGGTCTATGCTGTAGTCTGGAAATAAAATTTTCGGAAATTTTACCCCGCGTAATAGGCGCACCCCGAACTTGGAGCCGGATTTTTGGAAAAAAAAGTGCGCCTATTATGCAAGTAAATACGGTACTCAAAATCTTTCTTACAATATAAAGAAATGACAGAACGCAAAACGCTCGAGTGTAAGTCTAGGACAAACGAACAATACAACACTCCATTTAACTATTGCCGAGCTTAGGGCGGCCTTGAACTCATGCCAGAGCAGAGCACCGGGACCCAACAGAATTATGTACGATATGCTCAAGCACCTTCACGATGACACGGAAATCGCTTTACTTGGCCCTGTATAACACTATCTGGGCTGCCAGGTACCTGCCGTCCACGTGGAGTGAGGCCATTGTTGTCCCTATTTTAAAGGAAGGTTAGGATCGCTCTTCAGTTACAAGCTATCGTCCAATAGCCCTTACGAGCTGCTTGTGTAAGGTGTTCGAGAAAATGATAAACAGAAGAATTTCGCTTTTTCTTGAAACCAACAAACTGCTTGATCCTTATCAGTGTGGTTTCAGAGGGGGCCAGTCCACTACTGACCATCTTGTACGCATCGAAGCATACATCTGCGACGCGTTTATCCACAAGCAATACTGTCTTTGTGTGTTCCTCGACATGGAAACAGCATATGACACCACATGGCGTTACGGCATCCGCAGAGATCTGTCAGGCATGGGTATCCATGGTAACATGCTGAAGATCATTAAGAGCTACTTATCCGAACGAACATTCCGTGTCCGTATTGGGAGTGTCCTGTCCAGGCCATTTATTCAGGAAACAGGGGTACCGCAAGGTGGTGTACTTAGCTGTACCCTTTTTATTGTTAAAATGAACTCCTTACGCTCATCGATCACAAATGCCATGTTTTATTCTGCATATGTTGACGATGTGCTAATAGGGTTCAAATCGTGCAACTTCGTAATCTGTGAGAGACAAGTGCAGCTTGGTCTGAACAGGGTGTCGAAATGGGCGATCGAAAATGGATTTAACCTGTATCCGCTTAAAAGCCAATGTGTCCTATTTTCAAGAAAACGAGGACTTGTCCCTGTCCCTAATATCGAATTGCACAGGCAGCTTGTACCTGTAAGCACAGAACATAAGTTCCTAGGCATTATTCTTGATACAAAGATAACATTCATGTTCCACATTAAATACCTTAAAGTTAAGTGCCTAAAAACGATGAACATTATGAAAATCTTGTCGAACACAACATGGGGCAGTGACAGAAAATGCCTATTAAACCTGTACAGAAGCCTCGTACAAACACGCCTAGACTATGGTGCCGTGGTATACGACTGTGCTACACAAAGTGCCCTGAAGATTTTGGATCCTGTACATCACTTGGGTATCCGTATTTCCACTGGTGCATTCAGGACCAGTCCTGTACCGAGCCTTTACGTAGAGTCCAATGTATGGTCACTGCACTTGCAGAGATCGTACACTAGCTTTATGTATTTTCTGAAAGTAAATTCAAACAATGAGCATCCTTGCTACTCAACCGTTAATGATACCTCAGGTGCAACTCTTTCAAAATGGACCTTCATTAAGAGACCATTTCTCACTTTGTGTGACGAAACTCAGCCAAGAAATGGGTATACCACTTTTCCAATATCAACCAATGGCTCCAGAAACATCACCGCCGCCCTGGCAGTGGCAGATTGTGGACTGTAATACATCATTTGTTGAACTAACTAAGCATGCCCCAGACATCCATATTCGAACACACTTTTTAGAGCTTCAGACTACGTACTCCTGCCCGGAATTTTACACGGATGCATCAAGGTCACATGCTGGTGTTCCTTATGGCGTCGTGGGACCATCGTTTTTAGAATGTGGTGTTCTTCATCCAGACACAAGCATTTTCACCACAGAAGCCTATGCAGTAATGTCGGCTGTACAGCATATTATGAAAACAAAGCTCCGGAGGGCAGTTATATTTACAGACTCCCTAAGTGTTGTAAGATCCATTAATGTCATTCAGGGAACACAAGAACCCTGTACTACATAAGCTTTATTCATTTCCTTTGTGCACTGTACAGGGGCGACCAGCATGTCACGATATGCTGGGATGCCAGGCCACAGAGGTATTCAGGGTAATGTCCTGGCAGACTAAGTCTCTAAATCGACTTCAGGGTTCATTACGAATTTTCAGGGTTCATTATTTCAACTGAGATGTGTATGAGCTTTGACATGCTGCTTTCATTCCACCGGACATACGTCACGAAAATGCGTTGGCGCTGTCGTCGGGCGTTTAGTTTCGTGCGGTAGGCAAAAGCCGCTGCGCCTACCGCAGTTGCTGCTGTGTTTTCGCTGGTGCGTGCGCTGTTTGTCGTCGTGCAAAGAAGAAAAAACGGTGTAACGACTAGCTCTCACAGTGATTTGCGTGGGAAGGCACAGGAAAGCTGGAATAAGTCCTTTTTTTTTTTCAGTTTTCTGTTAACGAAGACCGTTGCAAGAAATTAGCCGCAGCTGTAAAACGCGATCGAGAACTTGTCTTCGACGCCGATTCATCGATTATGTTTTGGAGCGACTTACTCAGCAAAAACGATTAGCTCTGTCAAGCGTTTGTCATTGTAATGTGCCGCACCGCATTTTTTTGGAATAAACCTTATGTGGAGGCATAGCACGTTTACCTTAAAGCACGTTATCGTTGTGGATAGCATTGTCATATGCGGAAAATTCTTCATGGTTTCCATTGTTGATATAACTGCAGAAGTCTTAGACGCGTCAAAAGGATTTCGTTATACTCGCGTGAACTAAAGGTGTCACTCTGTCACGGGGCACGTTTCTTTCTGCGTTTCATTAAAGCGGCAGCGAACGAAAGGATGACTTCGAATATGCATTTCCTGATTGTATGCAGCTGCGATGACAAGGCTTTTCTGGCTGCGGTGCGCTTCACGAGATTTTCACGTCTGTCGGAATTCACAGAAAAACAGCACCCGGCCGGGAAACTTGCCGAGTCTGTTTACAGGATGTACGCATTTCGCAGTCTTGAATTGAGCCTACGAAGGGAGCCGCAGACCTGACAGGTACGTAACTGCACTATCCATAGCATGTAGTTGAAGCATTATCGCAAGCATCACCCGGATGAAAGTGTCGCCGAGATCTCCCTTGTCGTTTGTATGAATAACTTCCCTGGCACATTTGTTATATGCAAGGATTTACCGTAACGGTTTGTAACTCTGCGCATTTGCATATCGTACAAGAGCTTCTTAAATCGCTGCACAGGGTCGGTCGTTCTAGCATCATTTGACAAATTAAAACGTACACGTGCGACCTAGACTGCCGCAACGGCGACGACATTTCGCACATGAGCCGCATTCGCACCGTGAATATACCAAACGTTTTGATGAGGTTCTCAGAGCTAGAGCTCCGCGTCAACATGGCTCATATGTTCATTTCGGAGTCCCCCCTTTCAGCCACTGCAACTTCCTCTGTTGCAGCCACCGCTTGTAAACAAACAAGAGGCGCCCCGACACGCGGTGCTCGGAGGCAGCCTTTGCACCTGCTGCGCCAGTTGTCACGTGATCATAGAGGGCGGTAGCGAGCTTGTGCTGGCACGGCTGTGCGCAGCCAACGCGCCGCGACGTCGCTACAAGGCCCCCCCAGTATGTCGATGGTGCCTACCGCTGTTTACAAACATGGAATAGGTCTTTGTCGAACCTGTTTATAACGAGCTCGAAAGTGCCGCGATAAGTTGTCTTCACATCAGTAGTTCGTTGTGTAGGACTCGCCCTTAAAAGCGTGCACTTAGTGAATAAACCGTTCTTTTTTTTCTCTCTCTCTGCGCATTTTTATTAAAAAGTGCTAACAACCCCTCCGGCGACAAGTTAGGCCTTTTCGCGTGTTAAGCGACACCCGCTGCGTTCTCGCGAGTGAATTAAACTGCCTTTGCAATGAACTGACGCCGTTTCACTGAAGCGCGGTACCGCCACGAGGGGAACCCATCATTCCTGGCTAGTTGCGTTTCACTGAAGCGCGGTACCGCCACGGGGAACCCATCATCCCTGGCTAGTTGCGCGCAGCACGTCGCCTACTCGGCTCTTGCCGTGACATGCCATGCCGTTGCCTGACCACACGTACCCGTTGCAGCGCGTCACCGCGCAGCTTTTTGACGCGGCGCCGCGCCCTCTCCCTATGGAGAGAGAGTGCGTGTGGCTACGCAAAGCTGCGCGCCCTTGCTTTTCATAGGGAGAGGGGCGCGGCGCCGCGTCAAAAAGCCACGCGCACGCTGCAACGCGTATGTGTGGTCAGACCTAAAATGTATGCGCGCGTCTGTGCATTCTTCGTGCATGCTTCACCCCGGATCGTGCACGTGTGCGGCGAGTTGCCTGTTCGTTCAACACGACAAAGACAGGCATTTTGCAAGCAACATGCAAGCGGCCTCGCACGACGCAGCGGCGGCGAACTTGCGAACGGCAGCATGACGCGCTTGTACCGCCGTCACTCCGTGCGGTTTAAGGCACACGCGCAGCCGAGCAGATATCTGCAAATAACTGATAAGGTTGTCGGCGATGAGTCAAAGTGGCGCGTTCATCGCCACCTCGCCTTCACTCTTTTCTGATGCTTTTCCGTGAAGGCACCGCCGCAACCGGTCGGAAGTCGTTATCAGTGATCGACTAGCCTCTGCCGTTATGGAAGGGTGGAAGACCTTTTGCGGCACATAGTGGCGTCGGCGAGTTCGTTGCAGTGAACTTTTATGGGACGAAAAGTTATCGCTTCTTGAATTTATGGCTTTTTGTGTTCCAAGGCATTTGTTTGGTTCGTCGGCGGTTGTAGTTGTGGAGAACGGCGTCAGAAAAGCTTGCCATGCTAAAGCTGACCGCAAGTCTTTATGCTGCCACCTATTTCTTTTAGGGGTGAAGCACCTTAGGGTCTCGGCTTGTCGGCGTGCCATGTCGTCGTTGCGGTCCAAAAGCAACAAAAATTTGGTAAATCCCACTACTCGCCACCGGTCCATACTATGCATATTATAAGTTAGTTTGTCGTTACTGCCTAAAACATTGTTTGGCTTTGCAGCGGTGTCAGAATCCCCAACGAAATTTACGAAGGCGCTCAAGTTTATCTAAAACCAATATTAATGAGAACTGACAGACAATGATCCCAAGGAAAGTATAGGGGATGTTATTAGAAGTAATTGTAATGTAAATGTGAAGAAAGAAAAGTGGACGAAAAGATAACTTGCCACCGGCAGGGGAATGTAAATGTGAAGGAAGAAAAGTGGACGAAAAGATAACTTGCCACCGGCAGAGGGGCCCCTGCCGGTGGCAAGTTATCTTTTCGTCCACTTTTCTTTCTTCACATTTACATTACAATTACTTCCTGCCCCTGCCGGTGGCAAGTTATCTTTTTGTCCACTTTTCTTTCTTCACATTTACATTACAATTACTTCTAATAACATCCCCTATACTTTCCTTGGGATCATTGTCTGTCAGTTTTCATTAATATTGTGTCTAACAAACAAAACAAGCCCTTAAGTTTACACTTCTTTCGTTCATTCATAGCAAGGGTCTCGTTCTGGCAGACTTGACGCCATCAGGTGGTATGCGAGGGATTATTAGTCAGCTGCCAGCCCATAATAAGATCACATGCTACGTGACGCCAACAGGCAAAAGAGTGTTCCACACTCGCTTTAATGGCAACAGGCGGCGCTGACTGACGCTCCCACGTTTAAATGCACATATATACCCTATAAAGTGGACGGAGGGATGACCGCCACCGTAGCTCAGTGGTAGAGCATCGGACGCATCATTCGAAGGTCGCAGGTTCAATCCCTGCCGGTGGCAAGTTATCTTTTCGTCCACTTTTCTTTCTTCACATTTACATTACAATTACTTCTAATAACATCCCCTATACTTTCCTTGGGATCATTGTCTGTAAGTTCTCATTAATATTCTGTCTAACAAACAAAACGAGCCCTTAAGTTTAAACTTTTTTTGTTTATCTAAAACCAGAGACACAAACGTGCATCTTTACGGTAAAGTAATCTATTTTAAACACCACTTCTTGAAACATATCTGCAAAGTGATGGTGCATTAGTGGACTGGTGGCGAGTAAAGTATAAAGACTTTGCTTTGGGAAACATCGACGCGCACTACATGCTTTGCCCCTCCCCAGGTTTCACGTTAGTGGAGCTGAAACATGCTTTCTTTCTCATTGTGTATTGCTTTTGTATTTTTGCAAACGCGTAAACGGCGGCTCATTAGCAGTTGCGCTGGACTATAGCCGGTGGGACCCGGCGTGTTTCTATAGTTCAGCAAAGCGATTTAGGGGTCCTCTGCCTTCTTTAAAAGTCTTTTAAGAGTCCCTACCATGCGCTCAGCTTCCCCGTTAGCTTGTGGGTAACAAGGACTTGTTGTGACATGCCTAAAGCCGTAGTTTCTTGCAAAATCAGCAAACGTGAATGAGATGAATTGTGGTCCGTTGTCCGATATTACCGTTTGCGGTATTCCATGCCTGGCGAAGCAGCTTTTCAGATGCTGGATGACCGCCTTTACGACGTTCCTCGATCCAGCAGGGCCAGCTCAGGATACCTGGAGTGATAATCGACGACAAGATAGACAGCTCCTTTCATCTCAAATAAATCAATTCCGATTTTCTGCCATGGCAGCTCGGTTGTTTCCGATGGAATCATTGGTTCGGAAAATTGGGTACGCTCTGCGGCGCATGCTTGGCAGTTGGCCACGGTTTGTGCAATGTCTTTGCTTATTCCTGGCCACCAGACAGACTCTTTAGCGCTCGCGCGGCAGCGTGCAATTCCCTGATGTCCCTCGTGGACCCTCCGAAGCATTTCTTTCCACAGCGCTTGTGGAATCACCAGCCTTGAGTCCTTCAGAAGCAACTGCTTGCAAACCGTGATGTTACCACGATGCGCCCAGAATGGCTTGAGAACCTGTGGTAGGTGGTGCTTAGCGGGCCAACCTTGCATACAAGCTTCGAGCAACGATGCACATTCAGAGTCATTTGCTTGCTCTGAGCGTATGCTGTCGAGCATGTCATCGGAGAGTTCATACTGAACGATTCCCTCCACGTGAGCAGCAACGTCTGCTTCAGATAACTCTCCGACAGAAAGCACCGTGTTCATCGCTCTCACCTGAGAAAGTGTGTTTGCCGTGGCGATGCTTCTCCCGGGACATGTGTAAGCGTGAACGAGTACCGCATTAGACGCATCCTGAACCTCTGAAATCTTGGCTGTAGAGAATCAAGAGGATCTCGACCAAGTAGCAGGAGGAAAGGCTTGTGATTCGTCTCAAATCGGAACGTGAGGCCTCTTAGGAATTCGTCGAAGCGTTCTGCAGCCCAAGTTAAAGCTAACGCTTCTTTTTCGATCTGTAAGTACCTCTGCTCTGTTTTTGTGAGCGATCTGGAGGCATATGCTACTGGACGTCTCTCGCCATACGGCTGATCCTGGAGGAGTACTGCGCCAAGCCCTAGTGAAGACGCGTCCGCCGATACAATTGTCGAGTATCGGGGGTTGTACCTCGCTAGGCATCTGTGTGAACTGAGAGTAGTCTTGATCTTCTCAAAAGCTGCCTCTTGTTGAGGTCCCCACGACCAGTCGCTCTCTTTGTTAAGGAGGCTGCGTAAAGGAGCAGACATTGAAGCTGCATCAGGTAGAAACCTTGCGAGGTGGTTCATCATGCCTAACAAGGATCGAACCTCAGCGACGTTTTGGGGTCTGGGCAATTCCTTGATTGCTCTAATTTTCTCGGGGTCTGGGCGCACGCCATTGGCATCGAAGATCATTCCCAAGAATGCGACCTGTTCAACTGAAAAAGAACACTTTTCCCTGTTGAGCGTTACGCCTGTTTGTTGAAGTCGTTCGAGGACTTTACAAAGCCGCTTGTCGTGTTCCACTTTGTTCTTGCCATACACCAGAATGTCATCCATGTAGTTCAGTACGCCGTCTAGGCCTTCTAAGACTTGCAAGAACTTTCTCTGAAAAATTTCTGGTGCGGATGTAATCCCGAACGGTAACCTGCTGTAGCAGTACCGCCCGTACGGCGTAATGAACGTGGTGAGCTTTTGACATTTCTCGGAAAGCTTTATCTGGTAGAACCCAGAATGAGCGTCCAGTTTAGAGGAGACTTTAGCTTCCTGGAAGCGTCCCATAACTTGCTCAATTGTTGGCAGTTGATGACGCTCCCGTCTGACGAACTGGTTCAATTGAGTTAAGTCAACGCATATCCTTACTGCTCCAGATGGCTTCATTACAGGAACGATAGGCGCGCACCATTCTGTCGGTTCTTCGACCTTTTGTATCATTCCTTCTCGTTCTAGCCTGTACAGTTCTTCTTTGACCTTTTCTTTCATGGGAATAGGAACCCGTCGCGGTGTAGACAGACTCTATGGGACTGCATCTGGCACAAGGCGTATGGTGTGTTTTCCCGATATGGCACCCGTGCCTTGGAATATCTTGGGATACATGCTTACGATATCGTCAGCAGTGTGTAATTCATCTAGGAAGCGAACAATTCTCAGAGCTTTGATAGCTGGTAGTCCCCAACAAGAGCGTGCGCAAGTTATGCACGACGTAAATGGTTTGTTGTGAACAGCTGTCTTTCCAAGATATTTTAGCGTCAAACTTTCCGATCGTACGGATGCTGGTATTGCTCGGTCCTTTAAGATCGGCTGCGTTTTCAAGAGAAGGCGGAAGGAAAGGATAATTTTCACCGACGACTGTCGCTTCGGCTCCCGTATCTACTTTCATGCGGAGCGTCTGGTTGTTTATCTTTACCGTGACGAAATGCTCAGATAGTGAGTTCGCACGTTGCTCGACCGTGCCAAGAAACTTGCTATCAGATTCGGCGATGCCGTCGAGATTTGCGTCTGCTTGCTTCTTTTTTCGGCATGCCTTTTCGTAGTGACCCAACTTGCGGCAAAATCTGCACCTTTCTTTTTGCGCTGGACACTTGCTTCGCGGGTGAAATTGTCCGGCACAATAACTGCAGTTCCTTTGATGATAAGCGGGCTTCGGACAGCGAGTAAACGTGCTCTTTGCAGCCGCTTTCTTGGGCTTTACTGCGGCGACGCAAGCTTCTGGGACTGTGCCCTCGTGCTCTTTGCAGCCGCTTTCTTGGGCTTTACTGCGGCGACGCAAGCTTCTGGGACTGTGCCCTCGTGCTCTTTTAGCTTGGCTTGCTGTTGCTTTACGGTTTCGCTCGTACGCGCTCTTGCCAAAGCAGTGGCCATCGTTAGTTTGGGGTCCATCTGCAGTTCTTCGGAAAGAACTTGGTCCCGTAGTCCTACTACGAAGCGGTCTCTTATTAGTCGTTCCTTCATTCCTTCGAACTCGCATCTGTCTGCTAGCTTGCTAAGCTCGGTTGCGAACTGGTCTACTGTTTCTCCCAGTTGTTGGCGGCGTAGATTAAAGCGAGTACTTTCGTAGACTATGTTCTTGGTGTGGACAAAGTAGTCGTTAAATTTAGACTTTACGAGCTTGAAGTCCTCCATTTCTTCGTCTTTACGTTTAGTGACCGAAGAATCTCCCTCGACTGTCTGCCCATCGTATAGAGAAGAGTCCTTACTTGAACTTCGTCTGTTTTCTCATGTAGCTCAGATCCGAATCTGTAGTCGTCAAATTCGTCCATCCAGGCGGGCCAGTCCGCTGCGTTCTGGAAGTCGAAGGGCTTGGGAGGCTTGATTCCCGCCATTCTGAAGCATTGTCACCTGCACGGCTTGTTTTCATTGAAGCAGCTGCCGGTCGTTCGCTTGTTGTCGGGGCCGTTGAAGCGCTACATGGCTACATCGGAACCACTTCTGACACCATGTCAAGCTCGTCAGATTGATTGACAGACGCTCGTTACATCGTGACCAAGAAAAAGCCCTCTTTAATGTTTCGTCGTGAAATATATACAGTCAGAATGATCACATGACTTCTGTGATAACCGGATGATGGCAACAAAGATAGCGCGTGTCTCTGCGCTTGTCTCTGGAACCGGCGGCCATGGAATGCAGCGGGATGACGTCACAAGTACTATGCAGTACGATGACCGTAGTGGCGATACAGCTACGTTCACTATTACAGTATGCCGTCTGGGCATAGTAAATCTGAAGATACCGCCTATACACAACACAGAAGCAGAGGCATACCATTTTCAGCATGCTAACAACCCATCCGAAGTATTTACACAGTCATTTTATTGCCTGTCAAGTTTAACTAAACGCGTAAGGAATAATGTACGATTCCTTTTTATCGAGGAGAGCTATAAGGTGGGCTAGTTGGTGTTGATTCATCTTCAATGGGGCGCTTAGTGAACACAAACAACACAAACGAAGAAGTACAGGACATAAGGCAACGAGCGCAAACTACCAACTGGTTTATTGTCTGAAAAAAACGTTTCAGACAATAAACCAGTTGGTAGTTTGCGCTCGTTGCCTTATGTCCTGTACTTCTTCGTTTGTGTCGTTTGTGTTCACTAAGCACCCCATTGAAGATGAATCCATTTTATCAACTGCGTTCAAATCAGGAAGACTCTCGCAAAGCATTTGAGAGATTGTAGACGGTAACTTGGGGCCCTGAAGGGGGCCGTGTGCAAGAAGAGCCGAAAAGCCGTTACGCACCATGGGAGGAAGTGTAAAGGAAGAAGGGTTCGGGAGCGGCTGACTTCATCCTTATCACTGCACCATTTTCATCGTTGTATCCGCACTTCTAGACCTGCCGGCAAACAGCCGCTCTGAAGGCACCTCGTTAGAGCCTACACAGAGATCAAGATGGCTGAGGAAATTTCGACACATTGCGAAAGTCACACACACACGCACGCACGCGCACACACACACACACACACACACACACACACACACACACACACACACACACACACACACACACACACACACACACACACAACAAATTGCGGCAGCCAATATTTTCGCCTGCAGTGTTTCGATAAAGGGACCCCCCCCCCCCCCCTTTTTTTTTTCCTCACTGCCGTTCTAACACTGAAGAAACGCCTGGAAAGTGAGCGACCTCTCTCGCAGCGTCCGAAATGTGCATGCGGTGTGCTCGCCGCTGTCTACGATATCTTCGTCGCGAGCAAACTGCAGCAGGTCACATGCAAGCGCATGCCTCTCTCATGCTTTAGAATGCCTGTTTTAACCTTTTTTTTTTCTTTTTTTTCCGCTTCGTATGCATATTATTTTTACTGCGACAGTGTCGGAAGTGTTTGTTGTAAAAGTAGGAGGCTTTAATAAATGTTAGCTATATGTGGACGCAGTTACAATGGGTAGCATAGGAAAATAGTAAGTGCACTGAAATATGGTTGTTATAACTGATAGATCTGGGATCATTATAAGTTCAATATCTGGGATTGTTATAAGTGAGTTCGACTGTACATAGATACATATGCTGTAAATTAACATTTTCACAGTAAAAGCTCACTAATACAGATTTCACGGGACTGGAAAAAAATGTCCAAATTAATTGAATGCCGAATCATCGAAGGTATCAAGGAGACAATAGACAGACGTCTATTGCATCAATGCACTTTCATTTTCTTGATGAATATGCAATCCCTTTAATTATTTTGCATAAGAGCACTGTAAAAGCCGCTGTTTTTGTCATCCTGCGACTTCATTCTCAATGTGACCACAGCACCAGCCACCTGTGTTTAATTAGCCCGACACATGCTGTGCACCCCTACCTTATTACGTACCGCCACGTGCACATGACAATAGTTCTTTTGCAGGTAAAATGGCCGGCATCTGATAGTTCATCCATCACAATGTAGAAAACGAGCTTTATGTCAGCATACCGACTGCGGATGAAAGCTCTTTATCTTCAACAGCTTCCCCCGTGTTTGAGTTTTGTGACATTGTGCACGCATTGCATCAAGTTCAAATTCAAATGAAGCTGTTGAGTGCCGGATCTGCATGTGAACCACACCATGGTCACTAACTGATGAAGATAGCAACTTAACGGTTTTTGTGCAAGCACACGGAGACAAAGAAGAGAAACACACGAACAGGCGCACAGTTAGCAAGATAGCAATGCACATAGCACCGCCTCGTTTCAGTTGTCTGTGAACGCCATTTTCGCTCTTTTGCTTCTCACATTTGTAGCGCTTTGCACTCGGCACACTCCAAGGATCGTCTGTATTAACCGGGTTGCAACCAAATGTGACCAAATTAAACGTGGTCACATTAACGAGCTTTTACTGTAACAACGCACATACCACGTAATTTGCATGTTGAAATTTTTTACATGTATTGGTTAGACCTAATGGCACATGCGTGCCATTTTCCTAAAGCAGAGCTTTCTTTGCGAACCTCCTCAGGTTTTCCTGACTGACTGCTGCCTGCTACCTTGCCTTGCCTTGCTGAATACCTTGCCCTGACTGAATCGTGACTGATACAGGAATTGAACTTGTGACACCTTTGTTCTCGAACACAACTTTCTTTGCAAAATAGACCTTATGCGAAATTAGCAGCACCATCTAGTAGGCGCCGTAGCAATCGCCAATGTCATCTTGGTTATGTCAGGCGGAGCAGATGACACCCTGCGTGGATGCACGGAGCACATGTTTTTGCATACTCCGTCATGAATGCGGCAGCGGAACTCGTGTCATTATTTCATTCATGGTGATCAAGATGCTGCAACACTGCTGTGTTCCCTTTTGCAATCAACGTGGAGTGGCCGATAGTGAAGGAAAGAAGGGACGTCTATTTGATATATGTGACAAATCTTTAGTTGGCGTTCGGATTGAATCGGAGAAGCATTTGGCTTATGCAAAAGCTGTTCAGCGAGATCAACCACCTAGCACTTATCAATGGATAGGTGATATTCCTTTTTATATCGAATAAATATGTGCTGTCGCATGTGCAACTTGCACCGAAAATGCGTTGGTGCACATATATGCGCTTTGTTACACAACAAGAGCTCGATTGGTACGACGGCGTCGCTTTTTTTTTTTTCCTTTTTTTTTTCTTTTATCTCGTGCAATGCAATTTATTGCCAAGATTCGTAACCCCAAGCAAGCTCTATTTAGTTGCCTTTTAGTGTGAAACACATGGCACCTCCCCACGAAGCTCTCTAATGAAGAACTTTGATGTCGTTTCATGGCTTTAACGAGGAAGAAAAAAAAAAACAGGCCAAATACTAGAGTGTACGATGTTACGCCTACTGATTGCACTCCTGCGCGGATGAAATGAGCAAAAGTGCTAGCACAACGATGTTACTTCTGAAGATCTTGTGTAAAGGCTTCGTCGGTGTCGTTTTTGTCCGCCGTACATCGTTGTGAACTTAGCAGCGCTGTCTATGCCATTTATGATGTGGCTTCGGCGCTCTTGCATTACGTCAACGATAACTCAAAACACGTCAGTAAAATTACGTTCTTACTCATCGACTGAAAGGATTGTGCGTTAATGCCGCAGCGCAGAGCACCGACCATGGCGAGTGCCATCGAGCACTATGCGCTCGTTCATCAGTCCGCTTCAGTGGGATAAGGAAGTATATAAATGGAAGGATCAGTGTTCAATATCCATACGAATGTATGGCAACGTTTCACATAATCCCAATATGTTTACGTTTGATTTCTTCATCGCATTCTGAACGTGTTTAGACAGAACTGCGACGTGACACCTCACTCGACAGACACTACGGCTTGCGGCTGCCATTGTTCACGTTGCGCGGTGTCAAAGTGCTATAATGCTCACATGCTATCAGCGTCAAATGAAACGCGAACAGCGGCAAGCATTCGCACTGGCATAGTGCGCGCCGTCCAGTCATCACCATTGACAGGCGCGCGTATAGACTATTTTACAGATAACCTTTGTGTTTTTCATCTTTAACAACTTCACAAACAGTATTACGGTAGACGCATACGCACGAAAATGGTTGGGTTGGTGCATACGATGTTTCATAGCCTTATAATTGCCGTCGCAATATACAAAAGCAAGAAAACATCGGCTTAACAGCCCTAAGATGGCGGCACCCATATGTCTTAAGTAAAATAGTCTATGCGCAGTGCTGTCAAACTGGATGTGCACGCACGCCGCTGTTCGCGTTTCATTTGAAGCCGATAGTGTTCGTAGCTACTGACAACAGTGAGGTGTGCGCCTCGACAGCAAAGTTGTACGACTTCGTCAGCTGGCGAGACGACACTGATTTGCAGAGGCTGGCTGAAGCATATTCACTGACGTGCGGCAGAACTTCCAAATTGTCTTTCCATATTACGTGGCCGGCAGCTGGAAAGCGTAGCCGTTGCGCAATTTTTCATAGCCCGACGATCACAAGCGGCTAAATTAGAGCACCCAAACACGAAATTCAACGTGAAGACACTGCAGTGCACTGGAACAACATATACAATCCCAGGAGAACGCCGCAACTTCTTGACACAACCAAGATGGCACCCGGCTCACTGTTGCCAGGTGTCCGAGCAATTTCACATAAGGTCGCATAAGGTCTGCTGCAGCAGCAGCAGCAGCATTAGACAGTTTTTAACTTTCTATCTGTTAAGTATTAGTGTTTTTCTGATTACTACTGATGCCCACGAAACACAAAAAAAGTGCCATGTGGCATGCACGCTTGTCACCTA
This sequence comes from Rhipicephalus appendiculatus, assembly GCA_030522465.1. Taxonomy (NCBI): domain Eukaryota; kingdom Metazoa; phylum Arthropoda; class Arachnida; order Ixodida; family Ixodidae; genus Rhipicephalus; species Rhipicephalus appendiculatus. The sequence continues at coordinate 459,403 of JALIZH010025266.1, forward strand.
TGTGCACCATGATATGATTGCAGCACTCCCTAACATGTCGCGTACAAATGGTATGCTTCCCTTGCGGTGGTTCATGATAACGATAAGATGACACAGCGGTTATCGCTTGTGTTGCCACTAGCAAAACGTGCACTGTTGCACAGCCACCGCCATTGTCGCTGCCCTGCCGAGGCAGCTCACTCAGCCAAATGCTGGGTCGTTTTCACACGAAACATTAGGGAGCACTGCAATACGATGCGCAAGCCGGCATGTCACATGGTACTTTTACAGCGAAAGCTGTTATGAGATCACAACAAGGGTGCTGTAGTTGTCCGCCGCCGGTGTCCGTAACCGCTATCGCACGAAATAAGAAAAAATATTCAGGATGGAACGCGGTTCGAACCTGGGTCCACTCCATGCCAGCCCAGTATTCTACCACTGAGCCATGCCAGTGCTTGGAACTCCTGTGCACAAAAACCCTATACGGGTAGAAGGAATCGCGTTAACATACGCAATATAACGTGGTAGAAGAGTAAAACCAGGCATCACAGAATACAAATTGTGTAACCAGGCATCACACAATATGAATTGCATTACGAGTGGGTCGTTGAATGCTTCCAACCCATTACAAAGGGCTCAGCCATAATTCTTCATCAGCCACCGAATGAATTAATGGAGTTGTGGGTACCTTGCAAGTGTACTTGTAGTAGCCCCAAGAGAGTTTGCAGCGGATTCTAGAAATGGCACTCTTCCAGCTTTCGCTGGGACTGTGCTGCGCTTTCCACGCAGGCCTGGCAATTTTTTTGTGTTTCGCAGGCATCAGTAGTAAGAAGAAAAACACTAATACGTACTTAATTGATAGGTTAAGAACTGTCTAATCGGATGTTTTGTGAGCTGATCTACAACTTTCTCATTGGAATATTTCGCCCAACTTCGTTGCTGCAAAAGTTAGTTAATTAAACATGCCTAATTAGGCAAGTAGTAAGAATACAAAAAATTGTGTGACCTATCACAGGTAATAGTCAGCAACCTGCATTTGGTCGCGTCGTCACAGAGTGCATTGGCACATTTTTAAACTCTGGCTAGAGATAACTGAAGCACCTTGTATATGCTGTCACAGGCAACCTGTTTTTATAAAAGTAACTTTTTATCTTTGCTAGCTGTTTTATTTAAGAGCCACTTGCTCTTTATTGAAACAGCCAGTGTACCATTTTCAAAGTGAACATAGGTTGATCCGTCATTTCTCATTAAAAAAAAAATGAGAAAGCAGCCAGGACAGGCCTCTCCTGGCTGTTTTCTTGTTCGAATAAAAAAAAGTCTTAGAAAAACATCTTTTTTTTCTTCTTCCTTCACTCTCTCTTTTCTATTCCTTTTAACCCTTTCAGTCCCGAATTAACTATTTTCAATGTAAGCAACTAGTTTCCACATTTGGAGATGCACATGATCGTGGTAGTCCAAAAAAACTGACAAACTCTTTGTTCACACTTTTCAGTGAAGAGTAATTAATGTGCCAATTAATTTAATAAATAATTTTTATTTAATAATAATTCCATAATTTTTAGTTCATTTATTAAAATGTTATCTAGATAGGATAGCATAATGTCCAATAGCCGAAATTCAAATTTCTGGCGCAGAACTAAAATAAATGCCCTATCTCTGCACGGTGAAAGAAGACGCTGCCTCAGCGAAATCTTGCTGAACACACGACCGCTTCTGTAATTTCTTCGTTCAGACGTGACCTCGCTGTATTGTGTGTACCATGTTGACACCACATGTAGGGCAGATGCTAAATACGGGCTCTTGAGGAAGAACAACGCTTTATCTTTACCAGATGCTTGCTGACTGACCTACATAATCTATGATTCCAATTGGAATCACTGGGACTGAAAGGGTTAAGTATAAAGCCGCTGACTGAAACACCAGGAGAAGACCATCTTGTCTTCCATGTTATGTCTCTATCATCTGCATGATAGTATATTCATAAAATATTGTCGTAAAAGCTCTGTTATGGTATAGTGATGTTGCACGCAATTCTTTGCAGTTAACCTGTGTAGGATTTCCATTTAGTGGTGGGCAGGAAGGGGGGGGTGGAGTTGCACTAGTGAAGCTGGTGAGGGAATCAATGTGGGTGTACATCAGTTGATGGGGCAAGTGGTTAGATACAGTCTGCTTTTTTTTTTTTTCCAAGTTCTTTGAGGCCAAGTGACTTGCTTCTAAGCTGACCTTTTCTCTTTGGCACACGTTTGCCAGCTGTTAAATTTTTACAAAATATATACTGATGTAACTCCTGTGATTTGTGACCATTGTAAAACGACGTTAACATGCATGTCACATCCTGGGAAGGCATTTTACTGCGACTAAAAGCTGGCAGAATGGCGTTATCACTCGTAGAGTTTCCACTGATGGGGCACTGCATGCATGTCTCTGTGGTGGAATGGCTGTGGGATGGAGCTTTTTTTTAGATGAGCTTATCACGTGTTCGTGAATGCATCAGCCTTGTGTAATGCGTGAAAGGGCTACTCTGCAAAGCAAAGAAAGAACTGTCTGACCACAGCTGCTGGTGCTTAGGTGCACCGTACATGGGTGGAAGGGCCTCACAAACATTTTGTAGACGTAGGCACCGCAACGGGAGAATTGTACATCTTGGGCTTTCGCCGGAATGATTGCGTTGTATTTACGGAGTGCACGAAGGTCACTTCGCTCGCTGCAGTCCCCCCCGTTTGCGAAAAGAGCGCGCTTATTCGTTCGCGCTCATCTGTACCTGTGAATACATTTCGTGCGTCGTTTTTGTTTGAGCAGCGCATTAAGTGTCAAGCTGTGAACGTTATTAGTTTGCTCTCGTCCTGTGCGTGTTGTTTTCGTGCGTCTTGTGGGCTTGAGCAGTGCGCTGCACGTTTCGATCTGCTTGCCATTCATCACTTGACATTCCAATTTGTTGCTGTCGCATTCATTGCTTCGCCTTGTGGTGAAACTGTGACTTTTTTTGTAAACGCATTTCCTCTGAGGTTTTCAAAGAAAGCAGCCCATATCTGCACACTTCTTTTATCAATAGCTTTGTGATGTGGGCAGCACGACTGAACAGAGGACCAACGCACCTTCATCCAGGTTGCACTGCCCACATCTCAAAAATGCTCAATTACCAGATCACCCAGCTTGCCGTTTTTATATTTTTACCGATGTCATATTCCTTTGCAACTGCTTAGTCGAACTTAAGTTCGTGCACATGCTAAATTTCAGTGAACTTGCAAAGTGATGCAAAGGCTGTTTGTCTTTTCGATGTCGTCACAAACATTCTTGTATATTTAACTTATAAGAAATTCTGTATAAATGTGTTGTGCAACTTGCAATAAGTTGTCATGCATGTGCTCAAAAATATCTATACACGCACTTAAAAGCAGCCACTTTAAACATAACGAGCAGCCATCACTTGAATATGAGCTGCCAGTATGAGCTGAAAATTTAATATTGCTTGTGTACGGCTACAGTCATTTCATGGCAGTTTATCTATGATTTAGCATTAAAAAAAAATACTCATGGTCTTCAAGCTGCCTCCAGGTGGCAGTTGCCAGCTTGCTCTCTCCCTCTTTTCTCTGTGTCCTTGTGTGTCTGTGTATGCAAATCAAATAATAATAATAATAATAATTAATGGTGGGCAAATATTCAACATTTTGTACACAGATAGAATACCCTTGGTTTTTAGTTTGTGCTTGATTAGAAAATTATTTCAACAGACTGAAGAATTATAGCACTGCTCCAAATCACTCAGCTGCAGGGTAGCTGCTGTTGCTGCAACAGGGCACCACTTCTTAAGCAAGTGTATGTGGCAGATATGTGACAAATAATCTACACACGTTGAATAAAAAGGCTCGTTTTTTACACATCCTATATACGAACTTGTTTTGCTTTATTTGACCAGTTTCATCATATTTGCATCCCATTAAAACATTGTGCTGTGCTGTAGCATCACACTTCCGTTCAGGGAAGACGACGTGCAGCCAGTGTAACGGGTTGTTCCCTTGTTGCATCACTGTAACTGTGATGGTGCTCCCAATAATTGAAAGCAGTTGACCTTTTGCAAGGTCCTCTGTTATCATGACATGTTCATGTAAGCAGTTTTACATGTGTATGCCATGGTGTACAGGCTTTCTTTTATTATTATTACTAACCGAATCGACTTTACATGAAATTCATATTACATGTTGAGTTAGAAAGGAGAAATTATTCTATATATATATCGATTTGATGTGCGTGGTCATTTCTCTTGATGTTTTATTAGGTTTGATACGATCAGAACCTGTAATTTTGTAATTTTATAGCTTGCTTTCTAGTCTTATATGTTGGGCAACATGGCCTATCCCAGCAAAAATAGCAGTGAGACAGCCTCCAAGCACTGTTTGAATTAACGACAAAAGAACAAAGTGAATGTAAAGTGAGGTTCATCGTCGTGAGTACACAACCATAGTGAAAGTGAGGCATGCCGTGTGAGCACGCGCAACAAATCTCTGTGGCTTCACTCCCATGAGATGAACTAAGCAAAGGATAAACTCTCCATAACTTGTTGTTCAGTTACTAACAAAACGCGATCAATTCTTTCGCATCTCACAGAAATAGTCATACACGTGGCAGCATTGTGTATTTGCAAGCACTTACATGTAAACAGTAATCGCATGTTTGCAGAAGAGGCTTGGTGGCGAGTTTTTCATGGCAATTTTTTGAGAAATAAGAAACAAGGTGCTCCTGGAGTGTGCTAATGAAATTCTGGTGGCCTCGTGCAAGGTTTCACTACCCCCATAGTGATGCTAGGCAGCACTTTGTCCTAGAAGTGCCCATATCTTCAAACGTTTGGTCATAGCCATTGCACATCCATGATCTATCATATAGGACTCATTCCACTTCTTTGTATGTGTGCAGCTGTGACCATGAAAGGGTTCATGAAGGAATACTCAAATGTAGACCGGCTGATAGGCTAGAAAAAGTAAAGTGAAGGTGTTGCTTGAGATTTTCTAGTGCTGTGTTAAGGCCAAACTTTGGAGGCACGCAATTTTCGGGGAAGTATTGTTAGAAAACCAATTGAAGCTCAATTGTCCTTCAATTAAGAAATAGATGCACTTACTAAATGCTAGGCTGCCACATTCTGAAAGCCTTTGTACACCTGTCTAACGTAAAATATTATAACTGTTAGAAAAATTTATTCTGCAATATTAAAAAAAGCATTTTTACTGTGAAAATTGGCTTTGTAAATCAGAAAAGACTCGGCACCAAAATACAGGTAGCAATGCTGCCTTCAAGTTTCTATACTAGATCACATCGATGTGGATTTTGTTGGTTTCTTCCCAAGCCTAACTAATTTGCAGTCAATAAAGATTAACTGTACCGAAGAACCAAAGAGTCAGTTTCATGAACCTTTATACAGCTGCAATGGTTCGAACACGAGGAACACTTTAACATCGGTGACATTTCACTTAAACACTGGTGTTGGGGTTTCATTGCAAAATTTCAGAATTTTGGCGTTCACGTTCTCCTCTAGTGAGTATTTTATCAAGACAGAATAGTAGTATAGCTTTCAAAGATTATTTTTTAGGCAACTTGCTGTTTCTCTTTAGTGTGCCTTTAACATTGATGCACACACCTGCCGTCTCCTGAGCATTGCGCTCTGTTTTCTTTCTTATGCTGTATACATGTGCTGTCTCATATGTCAGTAATCTTTACAGTATTCTTCATTTAAAACTGAAACATAGTGTGTTGCATTCAAAAGCAAAAAAGTTCAGATGTGTTATGTAATTTGGTACAATGGTAAATTCACGTGTTATGATCACCATACAAGAAATTATTACATAGATGTGACAGACCTGAACCTATTCACCATGGATTGAGGACAGCGACATTTGTTTTTTCATATCCTCCACATTGTACTGTCTGGTATTGTGACCATGATGTAGTGGATCCCATACCTGAAAACATTAGCTCAAGGAGCTAGCGTTTTCAGGCATGAGATCCACTACATTATCTACTACATTACAGACTCTTGTTATACTGCATTAGTAGTATAATAATCTGTAAGAGGTTTTGCAGGTCACAAACCACTTTATTGTGGAGTGTGTGGAATGATAGCTTTCTGTTGCGGCACACCTTGTATGGCTTCTGCAGCATTGCTTGCTAAATATGAACCAAAGTGTAGTTAAGGTTGTAGTATAGTTCAGAACGTATGCCAGTGATTTTTATTGGAACAAGTCAGTGCACACAAGCTGAATGCTTCACAGCTGTGCACAATTGCATTACCTTATTAAGCCTTGTCCCACTTGCCCGTTCAATGGCAGATCCCGATCGCGTCCTGACCTATGGCGTGCTGTGGTCCCCGGACCGGCTGCTCTACCTGGCTGGCTACCTGGTTGTGCTGTTTGTCTGTACCGTCCTCTGCCTTCCTGCTGCGTGGCAGCTGTGCATCTCTGCATGGCGCCATTTCTGCCCAGGGAAGCCTTTGCGGTTCTATGGTGGCAGTCTTCTGCCACTTCTTCGTTGATGGTGCACATGCGTGTGTGTGTGCTTGCCAGTCACATGGCCAGGGGATGGCCACAGGTGAAATGGCCCCGGTAGTTGGGTGCACTGAGGAGGTAGTAATGAGTCCTTTTAATGTGATAGACTAACACATACCTTCCTAGCCACTTCCACCCCAGGCCCACTGCACTGGGGCTGCAGCATTATTGTGCTGCTGACCACAAAAATTTCCCATTCATTTAGGGTCATCATGGCTATATTCCAGTTGGAAGAAAATGCAAAAATGCTCATGTGTCGAGCTTGGGAGTGCCTATCGAGAAAAACCCCAAGTGGTTAAAATTAATCTGCAGATTTTACAGAGTATTCTCATAGGCGCCTCTCATAGCCGGAGTCGCTTTGGGGCGCTAAATTCCATTAACAGACCAACCAACCAATTTTCCTCGTAGCCACTGCATCACTTTGGGACTTTTATAAAGACCCACAAGTCGGTTGATCAGTTAGCTTTTAACCCAGAAGAAAACCTCGGCTATGTGCCCGGTGTGTGCCTTCTGTTAAAGGCATTTTCCGCTGTAATTTGTTGGTTTTTTTTTTTTTTTTTTTTTTTTTTTTTTTTTTTTTTTTTTTTTTTTTTGTTATTTCTTTAATCTTTCACAGCTTAGGTCGAGATTGTAGTGGAAATTCGGCCATGGTGGCTGTATTTCAGCGGGGTAGAAATGTAAAAACACCCATGTACTTATATTTAGGTGCACGTTAAAGAGCCCCAGGTGGTCAAAAGTGAAGTCCCCCCACTATGGCATGCCTCATAATCACATCTCGTATTGTGGTACTGGCATGTAAAACCTAAGAATTTAATTTAGAGCATTTTTTTTATCAATGCTTCACAAGTTGCCGCTTCCGGGCTCATCCATTTCTTCACTTCTGGAAGTACGATATGCTCCTGATCTATATAATTCCCACATGTAAGGAAGCTGCAAAACTGCAACACTGTTACATTTCCCATGCAGAGAAATACTAAAGGCAAACATTAGTTTGAGAAAAAGTGGTAGCTGGATGCTCCATAACATCCCAACTATGTCAGTAACAGAGCTTTTGTGAGAAAGTGACAGAAATGCTGAACAGAATTGGTAACGCCACTGTGAAAATATGGTACCAGCTAGAGATTTGCACGAGCCTCAGTTTTCGCTGCCCTGCACTGCGCAGGCCTGGCACTCACACAATGCTGGCCCTGCCCACTGTGCCATACCTGCAGCCCAGCCTGGCCCGACCTTATCAGTGGCATAGCAGTACGCTTGCCCTGTCAGTATGCCTGTCATTTTAGCACCATTGATCCAGTGGCAGTGGTTAACGGCAGAAGATGATGCATACTGACCTATGCAGCCCAATTTGTTGCATGCAGTTTGGATTGCTGAAGAAGGAGGCACCTTTCGTCATAATTTTCTCCTCTGCTAAATCATGAGCTGTCAAGAAAAAAGAAGGTTGCAAAACCTTTAAAACTTCCATTCATAGTCTGCATTTATTGATTGTTTCCCTTGAGTGTCCCTCTAAAATTTATTTTCTATGTATTGCCACAATATGTAGTTTTTTTCTGAATCTCATTTTCCCATAGTGCAGTAGGGTACCATTGATTTATTCTGAAAACTATATATATGTATGGATGCTACTTGTACAAATTGGCAGATGCACTTCACATTGTGAACTAACATGCCTGAACAGCCTGTGAAGACCTCAGCATAGTTTACCTCGTCTGTTCATATGTTGGAAACCTGGCGAAAATCATGAAATAAGGTCGAAGTATGGGTCAGTTGGTACATGACGCTTAGGCGAAAACCAGTCAAGAAGACAGCGGACAAGGGATAGAAGTGACACACACAACGACTGGACTAGCAACTCTGCATTATTAGCTAACAGCAACTCCCAGAAGAACCAAGGCACATGCGCTGTTCACGAAAAAAACCATTCTACCCCCCAGAGTGACAGGAACTCGCATTCCTTCTGTAATAATGAAATGGAAGTAGTGCTGACACAATTGTCACAGTGCATGTTGATATGGTATCATGAATATAGTACTATCGAACATTCAGACTGGTATGCTAACTCCTGCCAACCGTGCGATATGATCTGTATGAATTTATGGTACATTTTAAGTTAATGCTATTGAATTTTTCTTAGTGCATGACACACAGTACAATTTCATACGAGCTTCTTCCTATTAAAGGGGCCCTTCAGCACTCTTCTTTAAGGTTGTGCTAATTATGGCTCAAGTGAGATCTCTATATTGGGCGATGACGAATGCAAAAAGAATGGTTGAAATTGGTTTACATAGCTGGCTGGGACATTTACTTGAGAGCAAAATTTTAGAGCTCAGTTTATTACTAAGTGGCACACAGAGTAATAACAATGAAAGAAGAGAGGACTTCTTCATCATTATTACTAGTTTGGACAGTTTGCAACTTGAACTTCGGCATTTTTCATTCCCTGTTTCAGTCACCCATTCAGAACTTTTGCGACTAACACCAAGCTGCTATCACGTACATGTAGAAGACATTTGCTAGATAAGCGCTTGAGTAGTTAGGTCGTCAATGTCCCTATAGCACTTTGGATAATGCTACTGTGTTGACGCTCTTTTCACATGCATAAAAGAATTTTAAGAGCATGAAAGAAAAAAAGGAGATCATGATTGAGTGCAGAGAAACTGATTGCAAATATTAGAAAAGGTATACTCCAGGTTTCATTAATCATACCCACCATAGTAGCTTAGAGGCTATGGAATTATAATACTGTGCACGAGGTTGTGGGTTTAATTTCTGGCCACAGCATCTGCATTTCGATGGGGGGCGAAAGGCAAGAACAACTGTGTGCTTAGATTTAGGTTCATGTCAAAAAAGCCTGAAATCAATTTGAAGTCGCTCACTGCTGCATACTTCATAATGATACCTTTGGTTCTTGCATATATAAAACCTCCAAATTCTGGGGTGGCTGAATGGGCTTGCTTGTATGGTTGTTCTATTCTGTCGTAGCGCATGTAAAAATTTAGGAGGACACGCAGAAAAAGGTACATTGTGTTGTACGCATGAAATGTGCTTTTTTTTTCAGTGTCCTCATTTTTGCCTGCGCTGCAACCAAGTTGAAGATCCCAGAATAATTTTTTTTTTCATCAATCACCTGGGAGTTCTGTAGTTAGGATGGAATCTCCTCTTTAGAGCCTTCTTGTCACCACTCTGTGGTGATGGAATCGGCACAGTGCCTTGATTTCATGAACTGATTGCAACAATGAGCACTACTATGTTGGTACTGGAGTCTGCCTCGGTGGATCAGTGGCTAGGGTGCTCGGCTGCTGACCCGAAGGTCACGGGGTCAATCCCGGCCGCTGCGGTCCCATTTCGATGGAGGCGAAATGGTAGAGGCCCATGTACTGTGCGATGTCAGTGCACGTTGAAGAACATCAGATGGTCAAAATTCCCGAAGCCCTCCACTACGGCGTCCCTCATAATCATATCGTGGTTTTGGGACATAAAACCCCTCATATTATTATTATTATATGTTGGTACTGGATGAAATGCCAGAAGCACCTCGAATAGCCATACTGTACAAGCATATAAAGAAAGCAGTAGTTTAATTTGGGTGGGTGGGCCCCTTTAATGCTGTTGCTTGGTTCTCTGAACTGTTGCTTTGTGTAGTTCACACACCCATTGTTCTACACCTTCGTTATTTGCATGCCTAAATGTAGTTTATGTCAGCTACACTGGTCTTTCTGAGAAAGCATGGGAAATGCCTTGTCAACAGACTTTTAATTACGTACACCAGGGACTCCCAAACTGGGTTCTGGGATAGTAAAAGGTTTGGCAAATCGGTATTTTTGGATTCTCTCTGCATCAGTCAGTACATGTGGCAGCTCCCTCAACGCCTTTTATGGGTGGGCTTAGCTTAGCTTTTATCTTGAGCTGTTGGATAGAACCATCTGCAGCCTATACTGAATTTCACTTCAATGAAGGCTGCATCCTTGGATGGCATAGTGTGTGCTGATTTTGGGCAGTGCAGCCTTTATCAAGTTTCCAACATTGTGCGGCTACTTATTAGTATCCCTTGAAATGACACTGCCCGTACATAGTTGCATACCATAAAATGCCGAGCAAGTGCCCCCACTACGGTGAAGGATAATCCGACCAGATTTGGGTGGGGGGGCGCTTGCTCGGTCCCGGACCGGTCATTGGTGCTTATTTGGCGCTTATTTCAGATCTCCAGAAAAAGAAAGGGGGGGGCGCTTGCTCGGGTGGGGGCGGTTGCTCGGCATTTTACGGTACATAGTTACATTCGGAACTAGGGACACCATATTAAAGGTAATGTGGCTGAAAACATTTGGAGTTGGCCACTCTTACGTCATGTAGGCCCTGTGGTAGTAAGGAAATCTGGTGCTAAAGAGTGGTGCATAATCACATCATGCATGGTAAGCTTGACTGCTCAATCTACCCCTTGAAGCTGCTTCGCAAGAGCCACAATTGTCCTTTCAGGGTTCTCACTCATCAGGTTGTTCACTTTGCTGGAGGAATCCTGCTCCCCAATAGGTGTCTGTCTACTAGCAGTGCTTATCTCTCTTTGTCTCGCATCATGAGTGGTCATCAGCTCTTGTCTCACACCAAAAAGGAAGGGCGTGATGACATTCAAGGAAGTGGCAATCCCCAAGTAGCCGTTTGTGTAGAAGGTGACTAGGACAGTGAAAGAACTTGCACCCTGGTGTTGGACTACCCTTGAATGCATGTGCTGGATAGGTGACGGAGGAGTTGGGCAAAAATGAAGCACGGGGACAGCTGCTGTGAAGATGCTGATATGTATGAGAATTCAAAACTGTGTCCCCAAATACTCTGCGTGCCAGGTGCTGAAGCTAACAGGATATATAGCTACTGACTTAAGACTGGTCCCAGTCTTTCCACTTAACTGTTCTGGGACTATTTAGTTAATGAACTAGGTTCACCCTTTGCAGTAATTTCATGGTGCTTTATATTTTCATTTAATTATTTTGAGCATTGTTTTACTGTTTTGAGTTCATGTGCTCATAGGAGGTCCTAGCACTTGTGTTCAGGGGAGAACAAGGAGATGGGCTCTCTAGCACTTTTCAAAAAAATGGTGGGGCTACCTTAGGTCAAATGTTTGGGAATCCCTGGTGTCCACAGTTTAAGTAGTGTAGCCAAAGCTATATTGATGTGTAACTCAACAAATGGAGCAATTGATGTGTAATATAACAGTTGAAGCAAATAGTTTTGCATATGCATGGGAAGTCACACCCATGAAGCACAGATGAAGAACCGCTTGTAGGAGTAGTGCGCCTTATAAGAAGTACAGGGCAATCTCGCAAAATTTTAGTTTCCCGCCTATCCAGCATGTGCAGTTCACTCACAGTTGCTAAGGCCAAGTCGGAGCCCCTCACACAATCACTTTACTGACATCACACTGGCCATTGGGTGTCGTCATTGCTTGGCTCCGGTCAATGATACCGCTACATTCTTTAGTGATCCAGCACACTCTAGCTCTGGCTGCACTGCAAAGGTACAGTGAAATGAGTGTGGCTATATACACCTAGTATGCAAAGGTGAGCTAGGCTGCTATGGGGCTGTGGAGGAATACTGGCACTGGTTTGGCACAAGTTGAAACAGCTGAAAATAAGCATACGGTTCACCTGACATGTGACAGCACCTGTCAACAGGATGTCACCATATCCAAGTTACTTCACAGCTCTTTTTTCTTTTTTTCCTATCCCTGTAAGAGTCCACAAGGCTTGTGCACTCTTTGCATGGCCACCTATAGACAGGCTGCTTAGCTAGTGCCACTCCACACTTTTTTTTTTTACATAGACTTTTTTTCTTGTTTTCATACCAATGTGCTCCTGGCTAGAAAATGTGCTGAATTATTGTTACACTTTTTCGCACTTTAGTCCACTGTGGCTGGCTGTTCTGTGCTGCGAAGCTCAGTCTGAATATATGCAAATGTCACGCAGGAATAGTTCAGTGCAGGGGTTTCTCGGATGGTGTTGCAGCACAGGTGTTTCTGACTTCACACAGGCTATACTGCACATTTTCTCTGCGAACATAGTATGTTTACTAGGGGTGTGCGAATATTTGAAAATTTCGAATGGCGAATCTAATAGCTTTCTATTCGATTCGAGTAACGAATTGAATAGTACATATTCGAAATGCCGAATATTTTTCGAAGAGTTTTCGAATAATCAACACCAACGATAGAACCCCAGAACGACGAAATTTTGGAATAAGTATAAAGGTCGCTTTTTTTTTTTTTCATCATTAAACTACCATTGTGCAAAAATGGCAAGCTTTTATGCGACTGCCGTAATTTATTAACGGATGAAGGCGTTTTTTCTGAAAACTCCACCCTTACTCAAAGTTTACCATGCTGCAGCTGCATCGCATTGACCAGTTTCTGTCTTCATCTTGTAATAACCGAAGTTGAGGAATACGACTGCATTTAGCTTCATGAATAACAACAGAAGCAAGTGTTGTGTTTTCGTACATTACCCTTGCAGATGGAGCTTTCAACACTGATGTTTACATGCCTTCAGTGCTGAGGTCCATGTTGTGACGACAAGTTTATCTGCTTCATTATCCCTTTACGGCCTGACCCGCACAAACGTGTGGGTCAGTAAAGACGCTCACGAAACAGCACCTGTTTTAGTTTCGATTTCATAGCTCTGTGCCGCTGAAGTCAATGTTTACGGGAATATATCTGTTTCAGTAGTTCAATAATTTCGACACCAGAGGGCGAGTAATCTTCCACGAAAAATGCCGTTTGAGCACGTGCGCCGACAGCAGCTACCTCAGACGTGTAAATCAACGCTCCTTCTTGTTATACATTTTTTTTTTCGGGAGTGTATGCATATGAAAGGAATATTGAGACTTGGAAAAACATGCTTCGCTAAAAAATTTACGCGTTCTTACCACACACGCTGTGAACTCACGCGTGAAAAAGTCACCTGCACGTTTGTGCGGGCTGGGCTTTAGTCCTCGTCAAGTGCACGGCAGAGCGGCGCAGGTTGGCTCATTCGCGCGCGGTTGCGCCTGCGCATACTGTTTTTTTTATTGCGAATAGCTTTCTTGGCATCTTATTGGCACTTCTTTGGTTGGTGTTTCATGATGTTGTCTTATATCTGGAGTTAGCGACGTGAAGTGATGTGCGTGAATTCTGATCACCATTTACGCAGAAGATATTAATTTTGTGAAGGTGTTGTGACAGCATGCATTATATTTCAAATAATTTGATTTTACATTGCCTATCATATGGAGTTTCAGTATCACCAGTGATATTCTAAGGATAATGAATAACATTGAGGGTTAAAATTGCTAAAATTATCTAACGGAACAAGCTTCTGTGGGCGCTGAAGTTTTCTTTTTTTTTCACATGCCGAGATTTTCAAATCAGAGAATGACGAAGACATAGAAGAGATAATGAGCCTCCTGATGTCTTGCGTCAGAATTGGGTAGGGACCATGTTGACGAATTGACAGAGATTCATATTCGTGGTTTGGGCCAACTTAGTGATGAACAGTGGAGTATGGAAGGCGAGTTTTTGAGCAGTCGCCTCCGTAATAACTGGGTCAGGTGACCACTCACCCTATCCGGCCAGATCCAGTAAATTGATGTCTTTTGGAAGAAGACACAGTCGGCTGCAAAGCCTCACCTGCTAGGAAGTGGTGAGACAGCCGACGTTCTTGTTGTTGTCAAGACTCCTTTGCCGACTTTCTCACACTAATTTATAGCAACGATCTTTGAAGTTACTGCTGACAAAACGGCAGTGTGCCCTAGTTGTAGACATAGAACAACTTTGCAAGAAACTGTGCAAAATATCAAGCAGCTTTAGGTATGGACCTGATCATGGGCTGCATCTGGTCTCTGAGGAACTTTGCACGTCACCAGGCTCCCAAGAATTGAAAGCGGAAAGAAAAATGTGTTGCAAGATCAATCCTTAGACAACTTTCCTGGAGTGTAAAAGGCGCCCGGCATAGCCAAGCGATTAGACTCAGCTATACGTACCACTGGCGATCAGTATACAGCTTGACATCTGCACATCACTGCAGGGCTCTCAAGTGTAGCTTCTTGTTCAAGGACGCGTTGTATGAAGTGCAACTTATACCTGTGCCTCACAAGTGACACACAAAACTCTAAAATGTTGCATTCGCAGCGCTGACCACGCATTTTTTTGCTTTGTCTTAGCCGTTATGGGTGTATTCCTTGCTGCAGTGAATCACATGAATAAAAGCCCAGCCCGCACATATGTGCGGGTCTGTTTTCTGGGGCAAAAACTGTAATTCTTACAGTTTAATTTCTGAAAACTTAATTACAATAGAGCAAACATCAATAATTTTTGAGCAAGTTAGCAATTTTTCTATTATATCTTTCTTGGGCAGGAAAGGGTTAAAGCTTTAGCTGTATTCGTGGTGTTCGGTGTGGAATTGCATAGCTTTTTGTCTCAATTTTATTGAAATGCAGGCGACAATTGACTACTGTAGTCACTGTTATATACGAGCTTACCTCAGTTATCATAATTCAAGTATTTTGAGTCGGTTAAGTGTAACTGTAATGGTTTTGGTCAAACCTGGTGAATATTTTTTTTTTTCAACCGCACTGTTGTGGAGTTCTAGAACTGCTTTAAAAAAATGGTTGTCATACTATTCGAAATCTATTCAAATAATATTCTATTCGTATTCGATTTGGTGTCATCACTATGCGATTCGTATTGGATTCGGTTTCAAAATTCACTATTCGCACCCCCTAATGTTTAGCGCCGAATTTGCGCAGAAAAGTGCAGCCAAACGGGA
The DNA here is from genome assembly GCA_030522465.1 of Rhipicephalus appendiculatus. Classification (NCBI taxonomy): domain Eukaryota; kingdom Metazoa; phylum Arthropoda; class Arachnida; order Ixodida; family Ixodidae; genus Rhipicephalus; species Rhipicephalus appendiculatus. The sequence continues at coordinate 474,698 of JALIZH010025266.1, forward strand.
CTTTGTGCACAATAGAACAAGCCCTTGTTACACACTGCATAACACAAACAGCCTGAAGCACTTTGAAGGTGACCACCTTAAGGCTCCAGATGGGGGGGCTTCCTACAGTACTGACTTTTTTTCTTGACTGGCCATTTAGTATCTCCATCATTGTGTTTTTAACCATCGCAGTAAGGCAAGTCACCAATGCTGCAGGAAGCAGCCTGGACAACATTTATCCAGTCAACCTCAAGTCACTTGAGTGACGGCACTTGCGAAGCACTATGTTTTGTATGTTACACACCTTCAGGGTGGGAATATTTACCTAGATTGTATTTGGTTGAGTGTTTCGACGCAATGTTTCCTCACTGTTCTACTTTTGTCGAGCATTTATTAACTGTGTAAAGTGAGTTACTTTCATATGTATTTCCGGCTTTTGCTGGAAAGAGACTAGTCATGATGACCTTCCTGTTATGTGGATGCCGCATTTTTATAATTCTCTGACATGCGTCACCACTGCTCTCAATTTCAATATACAGTTCTGAAGGAAAGTGTAAGGGTACTTCTTTTTAAGACAGCAAGATGACTGCAGAATGCCTTGCACTGACAGTTTGTCTGTTGCAAATGCATCTGCGCACGCTTCTGCACATGTACAGGTGGATGTACAGGTAATCAGCAATGCATATTACATATGCATTGAGATCAAACTCTGAAGATGCGATTTTAGTTTGTTTCATGCCATATGGGCACAAGGAGACGTACTTAGAAGCGTTAAGTGATATTTTGGTCGTGTAAACATTGTTTAGGTGTAGTTACGTATTGTTCAGTTGCGGGCTTTTTAATGTGAAACATTTGCATGCCCATTGTTACACATGACTAGGGCTTCGCGTTTCGGGAATTTTTTTTTTTTTATTCAGAGGCTGTTTTTTCGGAGTTCATTTTGTGTAAATCCCCAATTCTCCAAAATTTGGAGTTAAATTTTGCATTATTCTCAATATACTCCAGTACCTTAGCTGAAATGAAATCTGAACATAAAACATAGAGCACACGAAGCGTATTTTAGTTGTGTGGAAGGTTTTAACGCACGAACACATATACAGTGAAACCTCGGTGATACGAATTTCGCGGGGTAAGGAGAAATATTCATATCATCCGAAATTCGTATCACCAGAAAACATGGAAAATCAGTATGCAACAAAAGAAAGCTGGCGTACATTTTCACTTGTTGTTTCTCGGGGCCACAGCAACATCATGAACAGCTCTGTATAATTGCCAGTAAAGTTTCTACACGTAAACGATCATACTTGTATTGTAAATATACGGCGCATGCGCGGAACCAGATGCGTTGCGACCCGAGACAGTTAGTAGCCCCTTCCTAATGTTGTTACGCTTTTTTCGCATGACACTCCAGTACTGCGGCAAAAGTGACCTCAGGTGCTCTTTGCACACGATAGATGAAGGAGAAAAAATTCAGAGCCACTGCCCTTTGTTATTTTCTTGTCCCGCGGTGGTGCGGGGAATGTTTTCCGGGAGCTTTACAGCCGTGCCCACACTATCAGAATGTTTGCTGAAAATTTGAGTATCCCGTGCAAATCGGAGAGCTGGCAGGTGTGCGCGTTCGCAAGAGTCGTGCATGTTGACGTTGCGAGGCCTAGCTCTTTCTCTAAGACCGTCTCCTTTCTCTCTCAGTCATTGTCCACCTTTCACTGGGTGTCTGCTATCGAGGACACTGCAGGCAGGCGTGAACATAGTACAACATCGCTGTCTCGAGCACAGCAGCACACGTCGACGCATCGGGAGTTAAAAAAAAAAAAAAAAAAGTGACGCCAACAAAATTAAGGCGCATTCTGGCCTCCAACATTCACGCAAACAATCCCGGAGGATACCGCGCGCTGCTTATGGCTGATCCTGACAAGGCTGGCGGCGCTGTTCGAATGTCTGCAGCCGCGCGTTATTGACGTGTCTTTAGCGGCAGCGCAGACAGCACCTGTTCGAACCTGCACGGTAGCGTAAGTTCGTATCAAACTTCGCGGGCCAAAAACAGTTCGCAACAACCGTACTCCATTACATTGGAGGCTAATGGGCCTAGGCCGGGACCAGAGCAAAATTCGTATCACCCAGAAATTCGTACGAGCCGTGATCGTATCACCGAGGTTCGACTGTACACACAAGCACAAATACTTGAATACAAAACACTTACGTTTGTGCGTATTACAACCTTAAAGCTTGTTGCAATAGTCTAGACTAGCATACTTTATGAGCTCCATATATTCGATGTCACCTGGCGTGCCCCAGTGTCGCCAGGGTCTTGCGCTGCCAGAGTCCCTACATATGTTGACGTCTCTCACTCCGTATGTGGCAAGCCCTTTGTTAGATGTGCGATGGGTGTAATCTATGAGATACAGTTGACATGAAATAAAGTTTATATCGGCCAAACCGCCCAATGTATCAGTAACAACTTCGGACATGCACTTTTGATAAAGAGCGGAACAGGGTCATGTTGGCTGTTAAAATCGGGGTTTATAGGTTAAACCCAAATTGTCAAAAATTTTAACAGCGTATGTTGAGTGGATTTTTTCGGATTTATCCGAAAACACCCAGCCCTACACATGAGGCATGGTGAAGCTTGTGTTTTTTTCAAGTACCCAGCTGGGCTATTTTAAGATTTCTTACTAAAGGTCTGTTTGCAAGCCTAGGACCGTTGTTCACATTAAATTCCTGCAAGCAATGTCCTCCAGCTGCATGTACTGATTGACGGGGTAACCAGACGCAGCTGTACTGATGCATTCCTAATAAAAAGTACATTTCTGCTTACTGTGCTCTATTACCTTGAAATATGGAGGCACATCTGCTGAGATTTAAATTGCTTACCATCTTATTTTATTTTACAGTAAGAACACATTCATTGTTACTGCATGTCAGGCTTTTAGTGGTATCAAGGTTTATAAGTGTTATATTCATTAATTTTTATTTATTTTTTCCCTCCCTTAGCTGTAGCTTCTACACAACAGGCTTGGCTTTACGTTGTGGTGCCACATTTTGTTGCTGAAGCAAAGTGTCTAGTTTATATTGTGTGACTGGTCACTGAAGTCTCAATTTACAGAAAACAGGAATAACATTATGCTGTATTACTCATGTTAACAGCCTACTTCAATTTGTTTGAGTGCAGTATGCTCCTGAAAGATATTGCCCGTTGAGTGCAGGCTTCATCGTAATATTCCTTCTGGATCTTTCGGTATACTCCAATGCTCGCATTTTAGCTGGGAATGTCTACATCATCGTCAACCTGTTCAACCCGTCAACCTATACATGTTAATCCATTACCCTGTAATCTACTTAATTCTTTTAAATTTCATGACAATATTGGCTGGCCACATTTGTTCTTTAATCCATAATATATTGTCTTTCTGTCTCTCTATGTTACTGATATCATTTTCTCTTCTATTGCTTGTTGCACGGTTGTTAGCTGCCTTCCAAGTTCCCTTACTACCCTCATAGTTTGTCTCATTGGAACACAACGCATTTATTGTGCAGTTGGCTTTCGTGGTAAAATGATGGCAATGGTCTGGGTGTACATGCCGTATACACTGTAGCTCTTTGCATGTGTATGTATACACGCACAGATACAAACACTTGCACCCACCTCCCCCTTTCACAAGAAATTTCTGGCTACGCTCCTGGTCTCAAGTATCTAAATTGCCTTCGACTACTTTTCCCAGATAAACATACAGTGTTGCTGTTTCAGGAAGCATCTACTACCATACACAAATGCCTGCTCCCTTGCCTGGATAGTAAATGTTACTTTGCTTTTCTGTGTGCTAATTTTCAAGCTTGCACTTAGGCCTTGCCAATTCAGGTCCTCAGGCATTTGTAACTAGTGATCTCTGGCATTTAAAAAAAACAAAAAACACTCATCTGCAGACTGGAGGTCATTGACTCATTACCTTTAATCCTTGCAGCTTATCCTTGGTGCAGAAACAGTGCGGAAATGTAGGCGTTCAAAACACCAAAACAGCGATGAGTACAACACAAATCACTGCAACCTTTCAAATCAATGATTAATGTTTTGTCATCCTTCTTCTTCCTGTGTTTGTATATTGCACACTTGCATTTCTGAATTATGAATTTATACAAACCTTCTCAGCCTTCTGTCATTCATAAGTGTGTAAAAGTGCGGGTGCACATACCACATTGGTTCACTGTGACTCCCCTGCCGAGACAAAAGATCCAACCCACTATGATGTGCTCTACCGAATGTCAGAAATATAACTTGCTACTTGTATATGTTTATGTTTGGATGATAGAACAAGTGCACAGTTATGTTTGTTTGCATGTTGCTACAAGAGAGGCAAGGGTTGATCTACAAGACCTCTTGTGAGTGGCAGTGTTAGGGTTAATAGAGGTGGATTATAGCTTAGCTTCAAAACTTTATGCAAGTAGCCATCATCAACCAGTCAACTGGTTGATGTCAACTGGTTAATTTTCTTTCTTCTTCTCTGCAGACAGGTATTTTGTTATTTCATCATTGCCATTGCATCGGCCCACTTGTACCCTGCACTCGGAGCAATGCGTTTGTGATGCATTTCTCATAATTTTTCTTTGTAATAGCCATGCATTATGTTCATCAATAAGCACGCTCCGTCTTATTAAGAGAAAAAAATGCCAAACAGGCCACATTGAAGTTATCTTCTGTTGCTGGACACAATTTCGTGAATGAATATTCCACATAACAATAAGGTCATCAGTAGCCTCATTACAAACTGCAGTTATGTGTTTGCACATGGTTTCTTCTTTCTTTTTAGTTCATATGCATGTCCTCATGTATGCACAGGGAAATGGAATGGGAGAACCAGTTACAATCAGCTCAGCTGCAGAACTTGCACAATGAGAGCCCAGGACCCACGCCTTTTTGAGGGCCCCTCACCAGCACCGCTGCGAATTTCGGTTACACAGCGGAAGCTGTGAGGTGCCGTCTAGGGAGGGCGTTATTGAAATAACTTGTCAGGTAGATCCGTTATTGGAGGAGTTTGAAGAAGTTTAAGTCCCCCGCTACAATCCTACCAGGAAGGTAGAGCCACTATTAGCAGGGGAACACTCCTTCTTTGCCTCGGCTTGCATCCTCGAGCATCCACCTTCTCTCCGTTTTCTGTCATGTGTTGTGCTTCATGACGAGTTCCGCCTCCCTTCCTTACCATCTAATTCCGCTTCACAGCACCTCTCCAGAGGAGGAATTGCATGCTCTTTCAAAGCACTTCTACCTTGAATCACAACCTTCCGTTTAAAATTTCATCTGTTTCATACTTTGCACACACACTTGCACCATGCAACCTTCATTTGTTTGTTTGCAATGCCCAAACCTGGTGAGGGGCCCTTTAGCTTCGTCTTTTAGCTGTGCCCTATTGGTCTTTTGAGCTGTTTCATTTCTATTGGTAATGAATAAGAACATTTGAAAAACTACCACCAGAGATTTAAGTTATCAATTATGCAATTAATCTCCTTTGAGTGATTAATTTATTGATCAATCAATTCATCTGGGTAGTTATTTTTACCTCGGGAGATTTGTGGAACCCCGCTACCCTCAACAGGTCATTTGAGAGGTACAGGTTTGGTCCACTTATATATGCATATATCTTAGAAAAAAAAAAAAAAAAGGAAGTGCTATTGCATTTTACAACTGCTTGTCAGCAGAGGGCGTCATGCCTTCCTGTGACCTCAGCACAAATGACCAGGTTACAGAGATTATAGTGATCTTATATTTTGTGGTTGTATGCACACATGGACTACCACATTTTTATAGACAATGATTTTGAGTGTTATTTTTGTACTTGTTACTGCAGCTGTATATAGTAGGTGCATGGCTTGAAGATTCTGAATTTTAATGTAGTGTGCACATTGCTGTTGAAGGTACGCGGCAACCTTCTGGCCAGTAAACTGCAATGGGATATGCAATCGCTTTGTCCTTGGAGGTAAATACTGAAATATATCTTTGGTATAAAGCTTGTTAGTATGCATATTTGGTTGGCTAGATCATGCAACACTAGCTGCCTTCACCGTGCGGGCTTTGCTTTGCACTTTCTCGCTCACAAAAAGGCCAAGCTTTGTTCAGGCTGCAGTGTTGTGATCGTTAGCAGAGATTGCTAGGTTGTTTTCTCCAGGAGTGATGTTTTAGAAACTGCAAAATGCTGCAGGTTGTGTCTTTGTGTAAAAAGAAAAACACATGCATTAGTGGTTAATCGTGTGGAAGAATCTCATTTACTGTGTTACCTTGCTTTTGTCTTGCACTAATGGCACTACACAATAAGTATGACATAGTGCACTGTTACAAAAGCATGTGACATTCTGTTCATATACCCAGAAACTTGTGGCTGTGGTGAGAAAGGTGCTTAATTTTGCACTCTTGAGAGTGCAAATCAGACTGGAAACTTAATTCAGGCTGTGGTAGATTGAGAGGTACTCTAGAGTAGTACTATAGCTGATGCAAGGTTCTAGTGTCCTTATATAGCTAACACGCTCAAGTTGTTGCTGTGTTGCTGAAAAGTGAGAGGATGGCCTATATGAACTTTCCTTACCTTGTAGGAAATAATAAATATGTTAAGAGTATAATCAATTCTGTTATTGTAAGCAGGCACTGTATTCACGGGCAGGTACGTCCAAAGCCTGCTCATTTGTCTTGTTTAAGGTGTGTTTGAACCTGCTTGGTTCCGGTTTTTCTTTTTTTTTTTTCTTTCTTTCATTCTTTCTTTCTTTAAAGGGTTGCGACAATTTGCTTACGTAAAGTGGCAAAGGCCAGAAATTTGTCTTGGAGGACATATAATCTTGTGCTTAAAACAAATTTAAACTTTCACAGTCTTTGCTGTTGTGATAATATTTTGAAATTATTTACTTTCATAGTTGCTTGTATGTCAACAAAGTGCATTATGGTGCAGCAACAGCACCCTTTCATCTGCATACTCTTAGTGATGTTAAACAGAATCTTTGTTTCTCTGTACTTCACTGTGTATACTTGCAGAGTTATTTGTGGGAGGCTCAAGTGCTAATGTCGCTTGCTCTTTTCAAACCATCCTGCATTAATGCCCTCCACACTTGTTTACCTAGCTGGTTAATTTTTTTTTTAAATTTGATCTCGTGAGATGAGTTGCATAATTGCACTGTACTTTGTGTATTGTGTTCAAGCAAGTTTTGCTAAATGATTTTTTGCTGTATAATGTTTTTTAGCCTGTTTGTTCAGCGTTGCACAAAAGGTGAAAAGGCATTGTTGCAATGTAGTATGCACTTTATAGATTGGCTGGCTGGCATTCCTTGTATATAGAACGACTACAAGATCTTGTATGAACACCCAGATGCTAAGGAGTTGCAACTCTTGAAATTACAAGTGAGATTATTGAAGGAGGCCGATTGCCATGCATAGGTGCGATGGAAATAAAATATCAAGCCTGCAGAGGTGTCATTTCTTTAATGAGTGCTTCTGCTGTGTGCAACAGTGGAGTGCTTGGACTAAGGTTGACGACCCTCGACCATTGCCTGTTACCAAGTGGGTAGTGCTTCTCGTGTTCAGGCTTATCGTTCCCTGCTAATTTTTCATCACAAAAATGATTTGGACTCCCATTCGTATAGCATATTTGCATCATTTTCTTTTTTCTATGCAGGAGTGACATGGTTTTACTTTACTTTTGGCCTGTGTGGCCTTTCATCTTACTTCCCTTCATCCTAGCTTCAGCTTGTTTTTCCTTCCCAAAAGAGTAGGCAGGCTTTGTGCCCCTCTCAGTGACACTTGTCAGCCTGCTGCCTCCCTATTTTTTCTTCATATACATTTTCATATCAAATAATAATAATAATAATGTCAAAAGTTAGAATATTAAGGTAAAAGTAAGATAAACAGTTTTGTATGGTGATACTTTATTCATTGCAGCAAAATTTAAGAAATGTGTGGTAGCCACCACTGACCTCATTAATGTACTATAATTCACGAATTATCTATCTTCACTTTATGACTAAAGCTCGTGCTGCAACTAAAGCCGGTCATTGCTCTGTGCATGTCAGTATGTGGGAATTCTCGGATGAACACCACTTTTGAGATATCTGGCTCTTGAATGTGCAACAAGCATTTTGGAGCATACTTCTAAACATAACGTGAGGTGCTTTCTTCAGCTCAGCTGAAGAAAGCACCTCACGTTATGTTTAGAAGGTTTCTTTTTTCTGGTTTCTCCAAATACAAGGTTTCTTTTTTTCTGAAGTTACCAGCTGAGCTGGTAACTTCAGAAAAAAAGAAACCTTGTATTTTCAAGGAATCAGTGGAACATACTAAGTACAAGATTACTTAATTGGATGCATCAAAAGTGGCGCTGAAGGACTCTAAAGCCCTACCTTGTGGTCATGCCTCGAGTTCTAATAGGCTTCAGTTTTGGAACGACAGCAAGTTCTACGAGGTTACTCAATTAGTTAATGAAATTTTTGTCAAATTGGTAATTTTCATGCAGTTTCTAAGCTCTGCCCCATGCACTCTAAAACATCGCCACTTTGCAGCTTCATTGCACTATCTTGGCTTCTACTGCTTCCACTGATTACAGCCATCTTCTAAAATAAAGTCCAAGATTAGAGCACTTAATGCCAAGTTTTTCTGTTAAGCAGCAGAGTTTGTGTGCTGTAAAAAAAAAACTGTTATAATGTTTCGGACTGCACCACACTAACGTTGCCTGTGCTAACCTAACTACTATGAAGAACTAACTAGTTTAACGAGCGGTACTTCTAAATGAATGCACTAAAGCATGCATTCCTTTAAAAAATTATACATAATAGGCTGATTGTGGATGATTGCTGCACCTATCCAATTCGAGCGTATGCTGTTGTCCATTATTTAAATTTAATTTCGCATCGTAGATTAATAACCTCCCGCCTCCCTCTTCTAATGGCATAGCTTAGCACAATACGTCCTGTGTTCTTAAGAAAAGCATGAACTACTTGAAGCTAAATGCCAATTTTGCAGGTAGCACTTCAGCAAATGACACGTCGATTGTCCTGTGATCCGACAACTCACTTCATACAGTTCAATAAGCTTTGCTCTTTGCCTGGAAGCACCTCAATAAACTAGCTTTTGAAATGTCAGCTGAATAAGTACACACTTCCTGTAGAGTACTGGTGCTTTTTATTTTGCAACCATGAAGTAAGTGTCGGCAAAGCAGATTTCATCCTCGGCAAGCACAGCTTAAAACATTTTGATTACCTAATATCCACTGATCCTTGTACGATAGTGAACTGCTCCACAAATATTTGAAAGTTGCATCAACTCTTTTCCTGGACTTTTTTTTTATTTATTTCTTTTCTGTATTCGAATGATTGGTTGAGAGTTCAAAGCATTTTTATGCTTAGCATATAACGACATGCTAAGAGCGAAGTGTTGTGGCAGTAATTCTTTCAACCATCAAAAAAAAGAAAAACCAGAATTTAAGGATTTAAAATGGCTGTAACCTGAAGGAACATTTTTTTTTGTACTCGCAGCACCAGTTTCTTTTCAGTATGGATTCACAAATTATACAATGAGACGCGATAGGTTTCAGAAACCTTCACAATGTTCAAGAACGTCATGAACTCGCTCCAAAAGTGTTGTGTTGGAAACCCAGTTAAAATCTAAACACACAAACTTTCTTCATCAGTGTAATATTGTTTATAAATTGTTACACTTCATAAAAGTATAGCATGTGAACATTTACAATGCGAAACGGCCTTAGAAGCAGTGGTTGGCGAAGTTGTACTTTTAAACAAACTTATTACCATATGTTTACCCTACATACTTTCATGTTATCAGTTTCACAAACAATCATTTCAATAATTAATAGATGAATTACAGAAACCTTATCTGGTTTTTGCATATTTAAATGCATACAGTAGCCTATCTTTTCTGCGATGCACTAAACCGTCTAATTGAACACTTTTTTTTTTCTACTGGCGCTTGTCTTTTGAATAGGAAGGAATCTACATGCTGTAGTCTTGCAAATCGCATTCCTCCGTGGATCTTAGCATAGCCGACTCATCTACCTCATCTTGAATGGAATGTGGAAACAACCACTTTCGAATAGGTCTGTGTACACCAAAATTGAAAGAATGTCCCACAGGTTCCTCAGTAGAAGACTACTCAGCCTATCGAGAACAGTCTAAAAATCTTAAGTCTTCCATTGTGCACCGACGTGTGTTCTAAGCAAAGATGCTGCTGTTGAGTACCTTACGGCTTTTCCGTTTGATGCCGCATTCAAATGCATTCCTGAAACAAGTTAATCCTCAGCAAATGCAGTGAACCATCATGTAATGACGATTGCCCAAATGTGTGCAAGAAGCAGAACAAGGCATGGGGTTGGCTTCGCGGTTCTCCAATAGCGGGAAAAGCTGGTCAATTTGAAGCATGCCAAACGCCAGGGAAGGACATGCCTACCAGCTAAAACAGAGAACAGGCTAAAGTATACATCGGTAATTATATATCACAAAGATGAGACAAAGGTCTAACAGGGAATTAATGCACTATGGGAATGGAATGCCATGCTAAACTTCATCCAGGCTGAAAATTTCAGTGCCATTGCTTTTTTTTTCTGCACCAAAGAATTCAAGGGGTTGTGACATTCATTGTAGGAAGTTATTCTTCCACATCACCTAGCGATCCCCTTGACTGCCTTGTCTTCAACTACAGTGCCTGCGATACTGCACATCAGATCGACTACCGAGGGGGGGGGGGGGGGGGTCATCCCCTTCCCCCCCAGTTTTCTCCTGGGGGGGGGGGGCGACACTAAGGTCTTGGATAAAGTGAACAGGAGAAAATGCTGACAACCATACTCACTAACTTTGGTTATTATTTGGGGTGATAGCGTAGAAGAACAGGTGAACTTACAGGGCAGACATTTTTTAACACGTTCGGCTTGTTTCATAACACTAAAAGATTCCAAAGATATAAAGGTTCAATGTGTACAACTGGCCATTTTGCATGGTAGAGTTTGAGGCACGAATAAACTGTTTCAAGCAATGACCCTAATTTTAATTTTAAAACAGCATTGAAGTTTTTAGCTGAAACACAATATAAATTTGCATAAATTTGGCCATTTGTAGCATGTACAGTACTTGTGCACTGAAACAGAACAATTTAGGGCTAAGTAACGCATTCTTTCGTTTCCACCGGGCTTCAGTTCTTGCTACATCAGCGTAATTGCGACTAGATCAGAGCCACCATTACTTTACAGACCGGATTTGTCGCGATGTCACGTAGTTATCATGAGCAATCGCACATACAATTCGTTATACTAAAAAAAAAATTGTCTCGTTTGAATCCGTGAGTACATTACCTCCCAGCCCTTGTGCCCAAGGGTTCTTCTGAGGCACTAGTGCTGCTGTCATTAAAGCATGTTTTTGTAATTCACTGTAGACGTTTGGGCGAGTTGATATGGTCCATGTATGTTCTTCTTGATCTCCGTTGGATGTTTTGTAATTAGTCTGATTAGTGACTTTTACAATTATACCACTCATTACCCATGTGCATAATTTTACTAGCTATATTTTACACTATTTATAGTGGCCATATGGGTCAACATACAGCCATGGCACATAGCCATTCATCAGCAAGCATCATGGTGCTGATTGGCCATCACTGGCCCTTGCACTAAAAACATTATACATCATCATCACAGCAGTGAAACATGGCTGCCATGTGGTGTGGCACTAGGTGTGCCACACTACTCCGTGATGCACAACAGAGCCATACAATAGCCCTGAAAGTGAAAGGGGGGAGGTAGGTGACTGAGACTGTGTTGCAAGTGACGAAGAGTGTTGGTCACCAGAGATGACAGCCAGACTAACTGTGCACATCACTGGAGGCAGACGAATTAATTGTTGCGGTCTAATTGGAGAATGTGTATTTATGCATAGTTCATTTCAGCAATGCATTTACATGTTTAGAAGATGCAGCTGGCAATTGGAGCTGCTAAGGTACATGCTCCTCCCCCAGTACAAGTCAGGAGGGTGGGAGAGAAGCGCACTTTTGTCCCCTATAATTGAGGCATCTGATGTGCAGTATTGCAGGCATTGTGGTTGATGACAAGGCTATCAAAGGGGCTGTGCAAGTGATGCTGATGAAGAGGCACTTCCAAAAATGTATATTACAACCCTCTGAATTCTAGAGTGTGTGAAAAAAAACGCAAAATTTTTAAAGCCCAACTGAAGTCTCTACTGCAGCATTGCATTCCCATAATATGTTAACCCCTTTATTTTTTCCTCATGTAGGCATTTATTGGACTTCATCTTCCTCATCTGTAAATAACCATCATCAGTCATTCGCTCGGGCGTCTTCTTCGTTGGCGCCATCTTGCCTTTCGGAGAATAAAGCATTGGCTGAACCGTGTTATTTTAAGTGGTGGAGGTGCTTTACGATCCCTTCGACCTCTCGCTTTCTAAACATCTCTCCTGGAGCTCCGTTCGGGACGCCACTTACACCAGCAGACCACCATGTCGCAAGATGAGCCCACAGTGACAACCCACCATCATATCACCTCCTTATCATATTATCTTATCATATTATTCTAGTTGCAGACCATTTATGCTCTCGGCAACACTGAATTGCTCTTGCACAAACTATTCATTATGATAGTGCTCTCGGATATCGAGACAATAGTGCCGACAGATATAGCTATAGATTTGTATCAATCAGCCACCCCTTCTGTACGAGTCTATGCATTATAGAAAGATGCAGACTTTCATAAAGCTTTTCCTTCGCTTTCTTTGGAACCCCTTTGGCAAAATCAATTCTGGAATATACCATGCAGACGTCTACCAGACCATACTGAGGCAATTATGTTAAAAGGCCCAAAAGTTATCAAAAAGGAAGCTACAGCCGAGACCTCATGGTCAACTGGGCACTTGCATTTTCGACAACAGTGCTCTGGCATTCCCAACTATGGCCCAAGTCCACAACAGTGACACTTCGTCTACTGGCACATAAACACTCGGCAATTAAAATGTTGCGAGAGATACAAAAAATTTTCTTCAAGCGGACTCACTCAGACTCAAACTCGCCAAAGACCCTTAAGCTTCGCCTTTAAGAAAGTTGAACGCGATAGCGATATCTCGTCCCTAGTACGTACTTCAATCACCTAGTGCATACTATGTAATGGGTAGCATACTTTAAACCACGAGCAATTATAAGCGGGAGATGTTTTCGAACTTGCTAAGCACCCACTATGTGGTCTTAAGGGAATATGCGCAGTAACGCGTGTGCCTTTTGTAACGGGTGGCCGGCTTTGAACCACTACGTCATTACAATATTTACATGTTCTGACGGCCGATTGCAATGTACGCTTGTACCACGCAATATTACTGTGATATTACATGTTGTATTGTGACGCCTGTACACAGGATGCATGTGTTTGTAAAGCACTAAAGTTATTTTCACTGCATTTCCAAGCAGAGGAAGTTATTTTCAATGTAATTCCAAGCAGAAGCGTGGCTGTGTGGTAGAACACCTGCTTGCCACGCAGACAGCCCGAGTTCGATCCTCATTTTTATTACTTATTTTAATTGCGTCTTCCTCGATTTTTCGGTCACGGACAAGATGATTTTTCGCTCACAACCACCAACGCCGATGCCGGAATTTCTGCGAAATGAGCTCTTTAACGCTACCGCGTTAAAACTGACTGGCTTCTAGGCACAGCAATCGAGTGTCACATTGTCCAAATGAAAAATCCTCAATCCGAGGCTGTCGCGGGAGCCGATATTTCAACGAGTGGTCTTCTTGAACTGTTGGCTCCAGCGACATCCTCTGTTCAAGGACCCTTCAAGCCTCTATCTTCTCCTGAACTTGTCGTTTGTATTTACACTGTCATGCCAGAGGACTGTTCCAAGAGCTGTAAACTGCAAGCACTTATCAACCCTTTGCACAAACAATAGTGTTTCAGCTGGGAACCCATCAAACCCTCCCTGTTGGCATTTAATGCAAGCTGGCACATTAGCAGCCAACTTCAGTGTCAGATTTCCTTCACACCTGGTTGCATGTGAACAGTGGCTCACTGCTGCAAAGACAGCTTTGCATCCCAATGAGCACAATTACCTCCTGAAACTTGCACATGCTGCAGCATACAGACATTTGACCACAATACTCTTTTTCCCACTAGATTTGCAACACTAGATTTGAGGCCAAGGCCTCGGCATTCATTGCATCAGCTTTTTTTTTTTTTTTTTTGTTAGCTAGTTGTATTTTCTCTTTGTATTAGCTGGCTGAATAAAAACAAGGTCATGAGTTTTTGTATTTTTTTTTTATTTAGCCAACAAACTTTTGGAAAACGTGTCTTCTAGAATTTTAATTCCAAAAGCACATCTGAACAATACAGACAAACAAAAGGAAATGGCCAACAAGAAACCAAGCACTGCACAACCCTGCCATTGACATTTCTTCCGACCTTTCTCAAGAAGCACTGTGGCACTACTCAACAACGTCATGCTACGTGAAGCCATATCCTTAAGGAAAGAACAATTACATAAAATCTGAGATGGCACAAGCACTTGTGTCATTGTTAAATGTTCACCACACTGGTGAAAAAAAAAGTCTTAAAGAAAAAACAATTTTGCACCGTTGACTTTGTTTGGTGCATTACAACAACAACAAAGGAAAAGATTTCTAAGAAATCTGTATCACCAATGCAGCTTATCTAACATGCTCCACCCAGGCTTTTCAATACTTTTCCAAGAAGCACAATATGAAGTTGAAAAAAACGCAAGTACGTGCACGTGATTGCAAGCTTTTTGCAGTGGCAGCTAGAATCGAAATGAGCACTGAGCTGCAACAGCAATTAGATGCACACATCTGTATGGCTCACAGTTAGATTGCAGTTAGACCAACCGGATCAGCGAGTACCTAATAAGATACCCACATCAGCAAATACATCAAAAGTAACTGAATTTTTTAAGACCATCACGTAACAGTGCAACTGGTCGGCAAACACACAAAGGACAGACTAAACCCACAAATCAAAGAGAACCCAATATTTCCACCTCCGGTGGCAAACTAACACACAACGCTCTAGAAACTTTTAGCAAAAAATTTGTGAATGTGCTCATTTGGCACAACCTATGCAATAGAAAACAAAACCACACACACTCCCTTCACCCTCCCCTACAAAGTTTAAAGACTGAGCAATACAAAGTTGAAGTCAATGAAGTGCAATTGTATCTTAAGCAATGGAACGCGCAAGTCCCACTTCAGATGAGCCACACTTCTTTCTTTAGTTGTATTTTTCTTTTTTTCTGATCGCAACGCAAACCTTTAAAAAGGATACACTGCCTGTGGTACCACAGTAAGAAGTCATGTAAAAAAAGTAAAAAATGTTACACCCAATCTCAAAAAAATAAAAAAATCGATGCATCATCTAGCCCAATGAGAGAAGGCAATCTTCCACAGGCTGCAACTGCAGGCATTTGTTTCGTTGGCAAAAAAAACAATAACAAAAAAAAAAACACTCATTGAGTGCACACTATGCTGCCTTCTGCAGGCAAAAATACAAGAAAAATGCAATTTAAAAAAAAAAATGAAGTTCTCACATTGCTGCTGGCCCATTATTAGTTAACTGGGCACCACGTTTTCACACACCAAAGAAACGAGACAGAAAAAATTGTGCGCCCACTTGCTTGTCGTGCTCACCAAAGGAAACAAAAACAATGCAACAAGGCAATGCAGCCACCAGTTGACATTGGCGACAGTCCATACTGGAGCAACATGAAAAATACAAAGAGGTGGGGGGCACTTGGCTGTGGCGCGTCAAAAAAATAGCTTGGCACTTGTTGGTCGGACTAGATGTCCATCGCAAACTGTGGTTCGTCACCCGAGCCTTCTGGAACAAAAAAATGCCAGCTTGTCAAAAAATTGTACAGTACAAGTTTTCCAAAATACACTTTGTAATAGCCATGCACATTTCCTGCTCATGCCATGTGTTTCAACAAATTTTTACAAGACCACACATCCGTGCACAAGATGACAGAATAGAGGGGAAAAAAAAAAGCTTAATGGGTCACCTCTTGAAAGACTTGGGGAGACCAGATTTCGAGTGACATACGAGCGGAACCACATAAGAACGTATAAAACCCAGAGAAAATGGTCTCATCCGCATAACAATTTCTCTTTTCGAGCAGCAGGAGACACACACCTCTTTTGACTACTAAGTTAACAAGCAGGCTTTGACTCTGCACATTGAAGTTTAAAAGACTGCTGACGCGACATCTTCGACTTGTTATTTCTGCGTGTGTGCATGCGTTTGTGTTTAATTAAGATCTGCACCTTTTATGGCTTAAGAAAAAGTCAAGTAGAATATGTCGGAGCACCCTAATTAATTTAATAAATTCGCTTCCTTCAATTTTGGAGGCACGCCATGCAGTGGGAGGACTACAGATTCATCTTGACCACCTGGAATTATTCAGCAGGTGCCTAAATCTACGGAGCGCATTCGGAAACACTCATCACCTCAAACTATTTCCTTACGTGAGGAGCCCTTCATGCCGCCTTACCTTAAAAAGGAACCCTAAAGGCAAATAATTTTCATCAGAGTGAAAGATCAATGTTTGACGTCTAAAACGTCAATATTATCAACAGGAGTGCTCGTTTAATCGAGAAATTAAGGTAAATGTACGACATCATATGCGCCATGAGTGGGCCATTTTGGAATGATCCCAATGACGTCAAAAGTCCAGAGTACAATTAATCACTAGTAATCAAACTAGTTGCAATGAAAAGAACCTTCCGTGCATTACAACACTTAATAAAATGCTGCTTGTCAGTTTGTTTGATTCATGGAAAAAGGAACCGCTTGGCGTTACCATGGGGAATGCGCAAGTGGTTCAAAAGTTCCGTTTTTTCAGAACTGCACTTCGCTCACAGGTAGCGTCTCAGTGATAGTTTCAGTATCGCGTACTGCTGCATGTGTTTTGCACGCTCACAAAAGTCGCTGCGACGGAAAGTTTGACAAAATGCCACGTGTATGTGATGTTGCTGATGCCCGAATGGTGTACGCCACTTGAGCTGCAGCAAAGAAACTGACGTGACTTTCCAGTGGGCGCCGCAAAACAAACCCCTACGCTCGAAGTGGCTGAGTGCCGTGCCTCTGCACCAGTGTGCAAGACAGCCAAAAAATCTACGCTTGTGCTCACTGCACTTTCGTGCGGAGGATTATCAGGGTGTCTACCAATTTAATTTTTCCAAATTCCCTGACTTTTACAGGTTTTCCATGATGATTAAAAGCAAATTCCATGACCATTAAGTCTGCTTGGAAAGCTGTGTGCACTGAAAACAAACCCTCGACTGGTAAAAAAGCATCACGCAAGCATATAAAATGCAAACCATGACGCTTTATTACATTCCCTTGGCTGAAAGCATCCTTTACAGTGAATAAAATATTAAAAGACACAATAACTGTATCTACAAACAGAAAATCTTGTTTGTTTGCATTAGCAATAGTTTTACTGCTTCAAAGATTCAATCTCTTGCTGCAACTTGGAGACCTGAAGCTGTGAGTCTTTCATCAGCTCTTGTTTCTTTGATTCAAGCTCACAAGAGCCGCAGTCCTCCTCTTCTTCCTTTCACCATCTGATTAGTCCAACCGTTCCTTCTTTTTCCTCTCCAAGTCTTCTTTCCATCTGATGATGGCACTTCAAACCATGTCAATCATCTTGTCTGTGACGTCGACTTTTGCGACGCCACCTGCTGCAGACACTTCATCGTACACTAACCTTTGTGCTAGAAGTGACTCCTCCTCCATATTTTTCACTAGACATTCCTTATTTAATGAAAATCCCTGCTCTACTGAACAATTGCCGTGTGAAAGGCAAAGCACCATCTTCACAAACAGCAGTAGGTCTTTATGAGAACTTGAACAGAGTTCCACCCACAATGTTTCAAAGCGCTCTCTTGTGCGATCGAAGTTTAGCAAACACAATTGTGCAGTGCTATTCGAGCACACTTGTACATACGATCGACTTGCCCTCTCTGCCTGTTGGCCTGTAAGGCGCCCGTGCTCTATAAGCACTTCCAGTGCAATGTTCATTTGCTTTTGGCCAGCTTCCACGGAAGCGGCGCCAACTGCTGGGTTTAAGCAAGTGGCCCCCCCTTGTCAACTAGTACTTCAGAGGTGATCTTTCGATTATCTTTGCTGGACAGGCCTTAATGAATGAGATGCATTCTTTTTTGACATTTACAACCGCAGTGTGTGATGGTTTAGTGAGCTTTTGAAGTTCACTTTTGGCAGCAAGGCCTGTCAAAGGCAGCTATACCAATGATGTAGTTCGGGTTCACCAGACCAATTTTCATCGGTTTAGAGGATGTGTCTGCAGCATCCAGCTTTTCTTTTAGCACGATTCATCCCATCAGTGACCGCAACAGGCCGTCCAGTGCTGTTTCAAGAAAAGGCAGCATGGGCTTCTCTGTCTGAATCGCCAACAAAATTGGCTCCAATTCCACTGAAACTGAAAGCATAAAGGCCAGCTTTACTGGCAGCATCTGGTCTGCCACAGCCATCTTGACATGAGCATCGCTGCCACACATTGGAGCTTTCTTTCCTCTCTTGGTGTGGTCAATATATATTTGACCACATTTGAGAGGACTTGCAGTGCCCTAGCAGAGCCTTGCTATTGTCCAGCCAGTGCATTGAACAAAACTTCAGAGGAAACAGTGTACTTCCGGTGAGGTTGGCATAGTCTGCTCAGCGTGCAGGGACATTCCTAAATAAGTTGTATATGTTTCTCAGAAATGCATACTACTATGCTCCATTTTGTGACATTGTGGCCCGTTTTAAATGCACCACTCACAACATGCAATCCACAGCTCCCTATATCCAAAATATTCTGGAGACGCAGAAAACTCATCCTTCAAAGACTTCAACTACTTCAAGTTGACGTTGGGTCGTCCATCGAAAGTTGAAGTATTTTTGCCTGCTTAATATTTTTGGCACCCCTTCTCCCGTATGGGGTGCCAGAAAGTCAGTAAACTTTGTGTTCTTTTGGTCAGTGTATTCTTTCGCGCTTATACTAAGCAGGAACAGTTATGCACTGTCTTTTTTTTTTTCACACCTTTTCTAGCTGTGCACTGTGGTTGCAGCCGAAGGAGTGACTTTTTAAGCTTTGATCAATGATAATGATTATTTTCATGACTGTCGCACTGACTGCCGTCAGTTTCCATGACCTGGCCAGGTTTTTCAGAAATTCCTTGACTTTTCCCCGACTTTTCCAGAAGGGTCCAAATTCCCTGACTTTTCCAGGTTTTCCAGGTTGGTAGACACCCTGATTATGAAATCAACTGATACTTGGGCAAGGCTTGCAATGTGCCCTTCCATGCAGTGCTCTGCTGCTACTAGTGCCAGCAGCCGCACAGTAAAGGCGGGCGACATTGGGCAAGGCAACTGCTACGTCAGAAGGCCCGTTCAGGCGGGTGATCTGAAGTGCGTTAACGCCGTGCGGACCACTAAAACGCGATTTTATTTGAAAATAAGCATTTCCGTAGTACGAAAGAAGCACTGCTATGTTTTTGGACTGCTATTTCAACAATCAAAGTCAACTTAGTCAACGTCGACTTAATAATAATTTGCCTTAAGTGTTCCTTTAAAAGGCCAGTAAATAGGCTCAGACTGTTTGCAAACCTCCGAAACAAGCTCACAAATTCGTGCAGAAGGCCACCGCAATCACATTTTACAAATATAGCGCTGCGCAGAGGCTTCATTTCGAAAAACAATTCCTGCGCCCCTCTCCTGCACCTGTAACCAGCCTTTTTCGCCTGCAAAGTGACAATCTAGCCCATGGGCAACATTACGACTTTGTCGATTGGTCCTTTACACTACGAAACGGCGCCTTGGCCCCGCAGTGATGCAATTTTGGCCGTGCAGTCTACGTTTTCATTTTCCTGTGCTGCCCTCTGCCATTATGGTAGAGCCCCAAGACTACTGTCACAAGCAGTATCGCCAGAACGAAAGCCTCCGAGGTCAAGAGGCATCTCGTGACTTTACTGCTAGAGGAAGGGCGCATGTGCCATGGTATATTTGTTTACCACACCAGCGCCTTGCACCCTTCTTCCTCACCGCCCAGCTCCAACACAAAGGAAGCCTTGCTCGGTCGTTGGCTGCGCGCCTATGACGTAATCACCAACCCCGTGTTAAGTTGCGGAATTGAGCGTAGTCGAGACAAGGGCTATGCATACCCCCCTCTTTGCTGCCAAGATGGGTGAAAAGGGCAAGCAAGAAACCGAAATCAGCCAAAGTTGTTGTTCTACACACTATGACTTCCTTATTACAGCACTTATTTGCAGAATTCTTGTGGCAGAATGTTCAAATCATACAAATGCACAGTTATCTCTCGATCACATATCTTGAACCAGCGGTTGCTTACTGGCCCTCTAAAGGAGTACTGACACAAATTTTAAATATTTTCGGGTTGTTGCTCTAGATTAAAACGCGGGTGTCGAGAACCCTAAAAAGAGTGTCGTGGTGCTTGGCAATGCATGGAATATATTTTTAATACCGCTACCTTTAAACAACAATTTCGGTTTCGGTATCGAGAGGGTGGCTTCGTGGTGACGTGTCGAGAGAGGTCTGACGTCAAGGGAAGACTGCAACTCGCGACATACTGGCAACAGCTGCCTGTTTGCTGTCATTCGCACGTGGTTCACGTAAACAACGATGAGTGAATTGTCGTCCAGAGACTCTGACAGTGATTTCTGCCGTTTAGGCTTCTGCAGGACGCAAATTTTGCAAACCCAGTGAACTGTGTTGACTTGTCGTGATAATGTCCACTGCGGTGGGGCTGGCTTGCAGATGCTGGGCGACGAACTTTAAAATCAAAGTAAAATATTTTGTACGTGTTGTCTGGGCTCCGGTGTGTGGAGAGCGATGACAGTGCACACCATCGAAACGAAAGATGTCCCTTTTGGGGTGCCTCAAAATCATGTCAGTACTCCTTTAAAGGGACACTAAAGGGCAAAACGATTTTTCGCGTATTAGTTAAGTACAATTTCACAATCCCCAAAACACCACTCTTACCGCGACACGACGCTTGGTAAGCGAGAAAACACGCGAAAAGAAAATGCGGCTGGAGACGCCACCTTGAGATTCCCGCACCAAACACCGTGACGTCATAGATTCTGAAGGCGTCTACTGAGTCCTACGTAGCTTCTAATCGACAAAAATGAGGTGCATTGTCATCTGTGGGTGCCATAGACCTAGCATACGAAGTTTCAGAAAATTTCATCGAGCCAATGTCGCGAAAATACGAAAAACACATTTGGAATTTCTGACGTCACGCGCACAGATAACGGCGCCAAATTTCAAAATAAAACTTCAACCTTGATTTTCTCCGCTAATAAAGAACTTATGATAGTGAAACATATGGCATTAGAGTTCTCAGAGTGCAGTTAGTCAACCTAAACCAAGTCATTGTTTCGCTTTAGTGTCCCTTTAAGGAGCCAGCGAAGTCTAAAGGCTTCCTTCAACCTTCATTTTCAGAGGGCCACCTCAGCAAGGTAAAGTGCATGTTTCGAAATTCTTTCTGGGTTTAGGGACAGCTGTAAAATAAACTGAAGATTCGCTTTTATAAGAAAGAATAATGCATATTTTTATATGAATATCAATAAATGGTATATGCACTGCTATTTCACAAGATACATAGATGCACAGCCTTTTCAATTAATTTAACTTTAGCCTGTTGCAGCAGGCAAAAAGAGGATTGTCTCGCAACATTGGTGACAAGCTTTCTTACGGACAGATTTTGGAGAACATGCTTTTTCTTTTTCTGTACACTTTTGCATTGTCGCTTCCTTGAATGATGATAAATGTGTGTGTGTAATAGATGCAGCGAGGACGCCTGACAAGTCAGCAATACAAGGGCGGTCCGATAAGTACTTAGCCTCACCGCGAGAGCGCGACACTATCGCATGAGACATATACTGACATTGAGTACGCCCTCTTAGAGGGGCACATGCAAAGGTCCAGTCAAATCGGGCTCGCAGTTTTGTTTTGGCCGCTTGAGGAAGCAGGTGATTTTCGCGTGTTCGTTAAAAATGGAAAAAGAGCAATATCGGTCGGCGATTCGATTCTTGTTTTTGGAAGGGAAATCGCGCAGCGAAATCAAAGAGCGACTGGATGCAGTCTACGCTGAGTCTTCTCCTTCGATGGCAACCGTCAAAAATTGGTTCAACAAGTTTAAGCTTGGTCACACGTCGGTTTTTGATGAGCCTCGCCCAGGGGCCCCGCAAACGGCTACCATGGCCGATAACGTGGCAAAAATCCACGACCTCGTATTGGCAGACTGCCGACTGAAGGTGCGCGAGATAGCTGAGACAGTAGGCATTTCAAAAGACTGCGTGGGTCATATCCTGCATGAAATTTTGGGCATGAGAAAGCTGTCGGCGCGATGGGTGCTGCGTTTGCTCACTCCGGACAACAAGCGCGTCCGTGAGACCACTTCAGAGCAGTGTTTGAAGCTGTTTAAGCGTAATCCGAAGGAGTTCCTGCGTCGTTTTGTGACCGTCGACGAAACATGGATCCACTGGTACACACCAGAGACCAAAGAACAGTCGAAACGGTGGACTGCACCTGGAGAACCTGCTCCGAAGAAGGCGAAGACTGTCGCATCGACCGGAAAGGTGATGGCCACCATTTTCTGGGATTCTCAAGGTGTGATCTTCGTCGACTAACTTGAGAAGGGCAAAACGGTGACAGGACCCTACCACGCCGAATTACTGGGCCGATTCAACACTGAATTGCGAAAAAAGAACGGCCAGATTCGGAGAAGAAAAAGGTGCTCTTCC
Source organism: Rhipicephalus appendiculatus (assembly GCA_030522465.1). Classification (NCBI taxonomy): domain Eukaryota; kingdom Metazoa; phylum Arthropoda; class Arachnida; order Ixodida; family Ixodidae; genus Rhipicephalus; species Rhipicephalus appendiculatus. Next base: position 497,475 of record JALIZH010025266.1, read on the forward strand.
ACCATGACAACGCGCCAGCTCACACCTGCGCCGTCGCCACGGCCAAGTTGGTCGAACTGGACTACGAAGTGGTGCCCCATCCAGCGTATTCTCCAGATTTGGCCCCAAGTGATTTCTTCTTGTTTCCCAACATGAAATGAAAAAGTCACTCGCCGGACAAAAATTTGAGTCGAATGAAGAAGTTATCGCCTCCACAGAAGCCTACTTTGCAGCCCAGGAGAAAACGTACTTCTCTGACGGGATCAAGAAGTTGGAGGATCGCTGGGTCAAGTGTATAGAGTTGAAAGGGGACTATGTTGAGAAATAAATTCGACACCATTCCAAAATTTTCGTTTTTCTTTTGAAGGCTAAGTACTTATCGGACCACCCTCGTATTGGGAACCAACCGCTGTGAGGGGGGCCCACCACTTTGACAGATGCACTGTAGTGATGGCACAATAGTCACCATACACATGCGGGAGTTAAGCACTGCCAACATTCAGCTTTGATGGCACAGTGGACTAGTGTGTAGTGCACGTTCTGGTGGTGCTGTACGGCCTCAGTTTGAATTCCTCACTTATTAACTTTATATGTTTTTTTTTCTTTTTAGTAGTGCTTTAAAATTAGTGTTACAGCTCCGGATGAGTCACAATATTTATCTTGAGAAAGTCAGGGAGTTTGCAGTGGGCACACTAGCACCCAATGCTGACACACCTGGCTCTAGCACTAGTGACACAAGCAAAAAAAATTGGGGGGACCCTTAAGCGTTGCCCTTAAGAGTTGAACAGGATGGCGATATCTACATGCATGCATGCATGCACGCACGCACCCCCCTCCCTCCCCCCCCCCCCCCCACACACACACACTATCGACTTCTCAATCGCTAGCCTGCCTTAGATTCTCGTTTCTTGGTGGAGACCTAAACTTTGCCGCAAGGAAAGCAAAAGTGCGAACGCCCTCTGGCTCCTTTCTTCATTGCATCAACCTCGAATTTTCACTCAGAGCGAACGCTGCTTTTTCACTCACAACCAAAGACGCCGACAGCAACACCGGAAATTCTGCGAAACTAGCGTTAATAGAGTGCCCAAGGCACACAGTAGAGCTGAAACGCGAGTAGCAGTGCAAGACACTTTGTCATTCCACTCAAAATTATTGCTAAAATCAACAACTAATGCTAGTCTGAGCAGTTCTTATTTTGAAGTGTTTATACTGTATGTATTTATCCAAATGGCTGGTATAATTACTCAAATAAAAATTTTTTTTTTCTGGCCCTCCGGGAGCGGTGGTGGCGTGCTGCTCAGCTTGGAGGTCAAAGACCAAAAATGGTCTATTCAGCAGGCTAGGGAAGGCTATAAGGGAGACAAGGTGAATCCTGGTACCTATCTGTGCGGTCTAGCCCGGACCACAAACGTGCCGGATATTGAAATACAGTTTATTCACTCAGTCACTCACACGATCGTGGTTGCTTTTGGCTACTTAAGCTGGCTACTTTTTGGCTGGTTTTGCTAATCTTTTTTGCTAAATTCTGTCTTTTCAACCTGGCAATCCTGCAGTGCACCTGTCATTTCATTGCCCCATTTCTACGCATTTTAAATTATTCAAGTGCACCTTACGTCACAATAACTCACAGGTACTGACACTAGCGCACATTTACATAGTGTACGCATGAGCATGAGTCGGAACAGAAGTCTTGAAAGTCTGCAGAGAGAGAACATTACAGCAGAAACAAGAACCAAATAAGCATAGTACAAGCGGCTCACCAGGCTTGGCACCCTTGGCTGGAGATGGCAAAGCACCATTCTCTGTGGGCTTCATGGGAGATCCACTGGCCTTGGAGACATCAGGGCTGCTGGACAAGGTCACCCCAGGGATCACAGGCAGGTTTTTCGGTGGCGTACGGGCGACAGGAGAGTGGCGCATCTGCATCAGGAAGCTCCGGTCATAGATGATGCGTGAGCCTGCAACCACAGAGAGGGGGGGGAAGGATCATTACAAAGAAAGCCCAGTGCCACACCAAGAGTTAGGGTTTTACGTCCCAAAACCACGATATGATTATTAGAAACGCCATAGTGGAGGGCTCCGGAAATTTTAACCATCTGGCGCTCATTAACATGCACCTAAATCTAAGTACACGGGGCTCTAGCATTTCACCTCTATCAAAATGCAGCCGCCACAGCCGGAATTAGATACCGCAACTTTTGGGTCAGCAGTCGAGCACCATAACCACTAGACCACCATAGCAGGTAGTCTTCCTGTCGAAGACTGCAACAGTACACCCTCGGTTATGAGCCATCGGCGCGCACAGGCCAAGTAATCAGCAGAAAAGAAGATGCTCATAGCTGACGCGAAGCTCTTCTACATGACATAGCTCTCCTGCAATTTCATTTTAGTGTGGCACTGAGGCATGGTGCAAAGGCGCCATGCCTCAGTGCCACACTGAAATGCATAGAGCTCATGCAGCTTGTATGCATGGTGCCTCCACAGTCGGTCCTATTGTATCTCATGTGCAGTTGTAACTTCTGACCTATGTGGAACTGAATGGCAACAAACTCAAATTCGCCGACAGGTGGGAATCTGATTAGCACTAACCCCCCAATGCAAGGATGCTACTTGGACCGTACTTCGACTTGATTTGAGGAAGTCAGTCCGCAGCAAGGAACGGACTTGAAAATGCCCAAGTCAGCTTTCGTGATTCACAGACGCTTAGGCTCACTTGCTTTGTCAAGTCAAGACCGAGCTCCATTGCAGCAGCACATTGCTCGCCTTGCATCGAGGTTAATTATAATAATAAAGTTGTTTTCATAAGGCACGCGGTACAGCCAAAAAAAAGTGCGCATATTTCAAAATACTTATCAGTGCTAAGTGCTACACGCATATTTTGGGAATTTTACAGCTAACGAGCGACATGCAACGCCCGCCACCACTGCAACTCACAGTGTTGCTTGTGGAAAACGTCCGTTGCTCGCTCAATTCAGTGGTCGCCCGAGAGCAGCATGTTTATCCGTTTCCTTTTGGGCTACGCATTCGCAGAATCGGCCGTAGAGAAGACAAACAAGAGTTGGTTCATGTTGTGTTCTATCATCATTTGTTCTCATATGCCACAAGTTGCATGCGCGCTGGCCGGGCTCACAAATTGGCTACATGTGGTATAAGACGTTTTTCAGGGTACTCATTTCCACTCGCCTAGGGGCATGCCTGTGGCAGGCTAGATTGCAAACGAAAAAACATGTTCTTGGAACGAAATGTACAAAGCCCCTCGCTGCACCCATGCGGATGTCGCCATCCAGCAAAACAGCTTAAAGAGATAATAAGTGTGAGCGTTTGTCTGCTTTGGTCGAGCGTCTGATTCTCGGTAAAAAAGAGGAAAAGCGAGGGTCAGGATATCTTATCTGCTGTAAGGTTCTTCGAAAACAATGAGAATAGAAGAGTCATACGAGGTGCAAACCTGCAAAGTGGAGGGTTCATCCACACCTTATACGAGGGTTGTCCGTAAAATAAGGCTCCCAATGTTTTTTCACAATAAAGAATATGCTTATTGGCATTGAATTTTCCTTTTTGGGAAGCTTAGACCTTCTATTTTTTGACATAATCGCCGCTGAGATCAGTGCATTTTTACATGTGGTGTACAATCTTCTTTATGCCTGCATCATATAACTCTCTTGCCATGCAGCGAAGAGAGAGCTTAAAACCTCTTTTTGCAGCTCTTCTCCGGTTCTGAAATGCGTCCCACACAGGTGTTTCTTCAATTCAGGGGAAAAGATGGCAGTCATTTGGGGCAACGTCTTGGCTGTAGGGAAAGATGTGTGACAGCATATCATCCAAATTTGTCGAGGAGATCATTTGTTACACGGGCAACGTGCGGACGAGTGTTGCCCCGATGGAAACGCACTCCCTTCGTGAGCATGCCTCTCCTTTTGTTCTGAATCGTGTGGAAAAAGTTCTTCAACGTCTCACAGTAGCGTTCCTCATTGATTGTTGTAACAGCTAGCATAAATTCGCACAACAATAACCCCTCCTCTCCCAAAAGACGTTCGCCATCCCTTAGCCTCCAGACAGTCTTGTTTGAACTTGTGCGGCTTCGGTGATTCTGAATGTTTACACTGACGGGAGTACTGTTTCGCTTCTGGTGTCGTGTAGTAACAACACAGGCTGCATTTGGGCACACATTATACGCTCATACACTTTTCTTCACAAACTTCACGCACTTGGGAATGTATGTTCACCAACGCAGTGTTTTTTGCACACAAAAAAATAATCGCAGTGTGTGATTCACACCTGGCCGGAGAAGTGAGTAGGAGTTCCATCTCTAACGGCTGTTCCAGCCAAGACAGTGGCACAGCTGCTAGAGGCTAGAGCTACACGTCAGGGTCGCCAGATCCCGTAACATCGTTCATCGTGACTGCAGCGCCTTAGGGACCTTACTTTACGGACAACCCTCGTAATACAAGACTCCACAGAAAAGCTTCATCTTTACCGAAAAATTCGTCCTCGTCCAGGGACTGCACCTATATCAGTAGAAGCTTTTCTTTGAAAAGTGCATGTGGATTTCTCTGAAGCTTTGTGCTCGAAACGGCTGCAAACAGAAGCACAGCACAAAGCAAAAGTGGTAGCAGGTGTCATCGTCTGTTAGGAAGACAGGTTTAAAGGCTTACGTGACATCCACTGCGCCAATCTTTAAGCATTATCATTGTGATATCAACAGGAATTCACGCTGAAATGGCGCACTATGTGTGCTGTCCTCCCAAAATATCTCAAAGCATGCTGGAGCCGTGCTTCACTGAAGACGAAACGAGTCTGCTGATCACTCTCCTGATGAAGTACAAGCACATCATCGAGTGCAAGGAATGGAAATACTAATGTTACGTCGGTGATGAAAAAAAAAACACACTTGGATGAAAATTACCCAGCACTGCAATGCAAACCATGGATCTCCCTACACAGACACCTGCATGGAATAACCTCAAGCACGACTGCAAAGTGACAGCGTTACAATACTGGTAAGCGCAACATGTATTGCATGACTGGCTCATTCTGGCTACTATTTTTGTGATCGTTCACATTTTTTGTATTCGGTATATGAGTCAATGCTGAGCGGCCACTTCGTGATGTGGCCACTTCATAAAAATCCCGCAGAACTTTAGTAAATCTCGCCAACTGCAGGAAGCACACCAGCAACAAGTTCAGGTGCTTGAAGATGAGCAGAGTCACTTTTCCAGCTGCACGGCACACCTTCGAATTAAGAATGTGGACCGGAAACCTTGGTGGCCCTCTGAAATGTACTAGCGCCGTGAAACCCGAAAATGGGAGTCACAGGCTATCCTCTGTTGTCCCCACTTTCTTGGAGAGGAAACATAGCGAGACACTGTCACAGGGCATTTGCGAACCTGTAGCAAGCGAGGAATAGTTCTTCTGTCATACAGCTCCATCGCATTGCCTCAGTCACGTACTGCGGGTTGCGGATTCATCGGTAGGCAATTAACCTCTCAAAAGCTACATCCATGGTGTGGCAAGCAAACTCAAAAGTGACCAACCTCCGTGTGACATCCATTTGAGAGGCGGCCATGTTGGAATTATGCACAAAGTCAGTTTAAAGCTAGTCCCAGAGCAGACTTGAAACTTGAACTGACTGACAGAGCCAAGTCGCCCGCAAGTTCGAGAAAAAGTTATGGCAAGCAGCAAAGCTGTCTAGAGACTGGCAGAAGTCAAGTACGAGCCAAGTAACATCTCTGCATTCGGGGGTAAATGTTCGCTTATTTGCTGTGTCTGCAAAGAAAGCCGCCAACCATGACAGCTGCTCAGCACTCGTCACATGTACAAGCGTGGTTTGTTCACACCATCATTGCCTGGAGGTCCTATCAATGCCATAGGCTATTGCGTCACTACTGTATGTATGTTACACACACACGTGCACACTTACATAAGGGGTGTTCACATTAGGTGCACAACTGCAGTAAAAATGTGTTGCTACTTCATGCCACCACATTAAACAGAGCTACACAATGTATCATTGATAAAGTTATGTAACTTCCTTTCACAGGTTTCTTTTGTCTTTTGTGCTAGGAGTTGGGTGTAATAGGTTACTATAAGATGTTATAATTTATTTTTAACACATACGTGGACGTTGCGAGAATTGAGGCAGTGCACCTCTTTTTCGGACACTAAAAAGGTCAGCATGCATTTGATGCTGTTGCAAAAAATCGCTTGTGTTGAAAAGGGCCAGTATGTGCCTGGCTTCCAATAGACCTTTTCACAGGAGCACCCTCGAACCAGTGAGCTGGAGAGGGTATGCTCCCAGTGTTTCCATCATTCTTTGGGCTGTGCCATTGCTTTGCTTGTGTTGCTTTGGTGCACGGTTGTGAGAGTTTCATATGCACCTGTCTCCGATACAAGGTGACTATCATGGCAGAAAATTTACTGCATTCGCATAGCAAATCATCTGGCCATCCCTGCATTATGTAGGTGAACGACAAAGCAGCGGAAGAGAGATAGTTTAGGTGCAACTGTGTGTCCACAGCACAGTATGCCACGCAATGAGTGCAAGTGTCACATGTTCGCGCTGCACTATTTTCCTTCATCACCTGAATTGCGGCAGCAGTGGGTGGCTTTAAAAAAACGGAACAAGTTCCACATGTCGCCTGACGAGAATGTTTCCATGCAGCATCCTGGACACAAAAGTAAGGTACGCAAGCCACTGATGACTCACCGAGAAACTCGTAAGAGTGTTGCAGATTCGTACTTTACATCTTCCATAACACAGTGGCCGTACATCATTGGAAGGTCTCGCAGAAACCCACGTGCAATCGGGCCTACTGTTCACGGCTTACGACAGTGTCACATTACCCTTCACTAGCACTTTTTCCTTCACTCTGTGCGCCAGTGACTCACCCACCCAGCCAGACTGCACGTACTAGTTGAGCGACTCCACTGCCTCATAGTTGCACACCTGGCGAAGACCCCACACATTCCCATCAAGAGATATAGACAATGTTCAGTTGTCATATTTCTGGCCACTCGCATGTGTCCTCGACCTAGTCTTCAACATCGTCGGGGTGAATGCAAGTCAAGGTATCTGTGAAGAAGGATTGTGTGGTGTTTACAGCTGACAAACTTACGCGCCATGAACAAGTATGCTTGGTGGTGTGAAACTGATGTAGGAGACTTGATTGTAGACTTGATTTTTCAGTACATTAATAAAGGAAAGCGGTGAACAGCTGCAAGAACACACGAGTTATTGGTTATTAGCACTTAACGCCATGATCAACCTGGTACTGTGCTTCCTGCTACTGGTACCGAGGAGTGAGCACTGCCGTTTGCTGACGTGGAGCTTATTCTTGCATCGCAAGCGTGGACACATGCCACTGAACAGTTCACACTGCGATGAATCAGTCACTGGAAGCGACGATATAAAACAAAACAGGCTAAGCGAACGAAAAATCGGCGAACACTAGCTTTAGCCGGGATCTTACACCAACAAATAACGCGCCAGTTCTAATACGCACAGTCCAAGATGGCGATTTCGCCAAACTTGAACATTAGACAGTGTGCATTTCAAAATGGTGACCCCCTGGCATGAGAATTTGAAAAGGTATTACAGTGTGCACATAATGTTCCCATGAACTTAAGGGCGCTGCACAGACTTGGTAAGCCAGAGAATACATGAATATTAGACAAATGGAAATGCTACCTCAAGGTTCTCACACCACCTTCCTATGACACAGTTTGACAACCTCTGCTGAGGTCTAGTTATTGTGCCAGTTTGCAAGTGTGCATTACAACATATACGCTAAACTTCCCCTACCAATGACTGTATCAGTCATGGTTCACAAAAAGTCAAATGCTTGCTGCACATGCCAGGGTTTTGTTATACTTCCATGCAGTTTTATCCCAAAAACTACTCCTACACTTTCCATGTTAAAAAGCAAAAAGACAGGCTGCGACTATACAATCCAACAGCAAAATGGCTCAGCATACCACCTCATGAGAAATCTAGTGAATTACAAAATGTGTCTGTGAAGTCCTTAATTATTGCAGGTTCAATGAAAAATGCTTCAGCACCTCTTTCTGCCCTAGAAACTCAAATAATTTCAAATTTATTCAACATGCTGCAATTCCAATAATGCAATCAAGTAAGCTTTAACTGTTAAGTAAATGGTGAGAAGCAGTCCAAGATGAAACATAATTCATATCACCCACTTATTCTCCATCTTGCCATTAACTTGCATCGCTGCCAAAGCTACAAAATAAACACACGCCATATTTTGGTGAAGCAAAACATAGCTCTAGGCATAATTTCCTATTTATAAGGCAGGATTGAGGCTAACCAGTTTGTTATACGCTAGGTGGCAGCAATACATGGCATGTTCGGTACATTTCGAAAACATCTACATTGTACAACTTGAATTACATTTTGTAGATTACCACCGGTATTTCTAACAGTAGCAATTACTTAGCACCAAGTCAGTGCCTATACCGCCTAGTTCAATCAGAACTAGCGCTTCTTACTTGCCCACTGCCTTGACAGCAAGAAGTGAGGCGATCGGCCATAGCTTAGTGTCATCTCCATAGGTCAGAAAAAAAAAAGAAAAAAATGGAGCTCACTCAGACTCACTCAAGAAATATCTTTTGCACTTAAAGGGGCCCTGCAACACTTTTTGAGCATGCTCAGAAAACGCTGCCGATCGGTAGTCCAGGCTCTCGAGAACACGCGAGCCAAATATTATAGCGCAGCACGCGGCGTGGAATTCACAATAAATTCTCAAAGTCAGCCAGAAATTGCTTTCTCTTCTCTCGACAAATGACATTGCGTACCCAAAAAATCACTCGTCACCGACGAGAGATTTTTTTGTATCAGCCATTGGCTGATTTGAGCATGGCATGGCGCTCGGTAGTTACAGAGGCCGCCGCGGGAGGCCGCGACTTGTCCACGCGTGCGCGCGCGATCGCAATGAAAATTGGCGTAGTCGAACAAAAAAAAAGAAAGAGAAAAAGCGCTCAAGATCACGAGGCGCGCGTGACGTATTTTCTTTCCCCGTGCCATCCCTCCCTGCTTAGCTTCCAGCGCTTTCGACGGGACGAGAGAAGAGAATGCAATTGCAGCGTGCGAGAAATCTTTGTAACTCCACTCGTACTGGACGGATTCCAAAAATTTTTGCGGCAATGAATTCGTGAGGCAATAAGCTCCTTTAGTGAATCCATTCCATGGCTACTTGGAAAAGTGTTTCAGGGCCCCTTTAAGGCTCACTAGCACTCAGACTCACCAAAATTTTCCTCTACCGGACTCACTTGGAACTAACCAAAACACTACTCACCCAGACTCAGACTCATGGCTTAATCAGAGTCTGAGTGAGTCGACTCACGGGTGCTTCCCGACCTATGGTCATCTCGCACCAAGGACAAACCATAAGGTATGTTCCGACTTTGACAGTGAGATTCAGCTGTTTGTTTTAAAGCCGCATTAGGCGACACCAAGCAATAAAAAAAAGGCTTGATTTCAGCCTAGCAGATGGTTCCACACACCACACTAGTGATGAAGAAGCAGAACACTCTAAAAAGCCACATTACCCACTGACTGCACCGTTCGTTCGCTATCTGCTCTAGTACGGTAAGCTAGGTCGTTGGCAAGAAAGAAGCCAATTAAGCAGGCGGTGCTTCATGGATGAACCTAGTTGGAAGGCTTTTCTCCCATGAACTATTGGCCACAGAGGCTGCAGGACGCTGCTTAGAAAGAGTATAGATAAAATGAAGCCTCACTGTCACGTTCTTGTAAACGCAGCTTATGGTCGCAGCCCCAAACCATTCATTGCATCACTGCACTAGGGGGGATATGAATTAAGTTCATGAGATGCTCAGCAGATGACACAGTACGATTGAACACATAACAAGGTGCCTTTACCCATCATATGCACTAAGGAATCCCGTAGCTTGCACAGCTCTGCAAGGAACTATTCAAAAGAGTAAAGATTGGTGCACATTGCTTGATAAATCGGTATGCGATACTAGTAATTGTTGGGGTTTAACGTCCCGAAACCAGCATATGATTATGAGAGATGCCGTAGTGAAGGGCTCTGGAAATTTCGACCACCTGGGGTTCTTTAACTTGCGCCTAAATCTAAGTACACGGGCCTCAAGCATTTTCGCCTCCATCGAAAATGCGGCCACCGCGGCTGGGATTCAATCCCACGACCTGAGTGTCAGCAGTCGAGCACTATACCCGCTAGACCACCGTGGCGGGTAATTGGTATGCGATAGGTAGTTTGACAAAATAACAGTTGTATGAACAGGTGTCTTGTCAAATCTAATCAGAGTATCCATGTGTTTGTGTTGTCACCTGGGCTGCTATTTTGCAGCAATGCCTTCCACTCGATTATATATGTCTTATCCGCCATGTAAGGCCAGCTTATCCAACTGATAATGTGAGTAGATGGTTGCTATGACCACTGACAAAGAGTGAAAAAACATTGGTATCAGAAAAGCCATTGCTACAAAATTGCAGTTCTCGAAATGAAAAAACAGTGACATCATTCAAATTAAACCAATACACATACATATGCAAAAATGCATGGAAAGGTGTCTCCTGTGAAACGAAACAATGGAACAACACAGAAGCAAACTCAGCCCACGCTCCCCCCATCCTACAAGTGCTAACTTATTCTTTTGAGATACATCCCAATACTCTTTCAGCACAAACAATTGCATTAGATATATTATTTTTCTCAATTTTTACAGCAATATCTGAGGCAGTGTACTACAATCATTCAGAAAAAATTTGCCAAGAATGGCAAACTGGCTCACAATGTATTTGCCCTTCACTTTCTTTTGAGTAGCGTCACCACAGCTCTGCACGAAACTACACCAAATGTTACACAATGCAGAATACAGTCATACCTTGACTGCTCCCTTCAACAAACTGAACCTGCATTTACTTCACACCCAACAAGGCCTAGACAGCTACACAACCTGGAATCCTGCATTTCTTGCTATTCTCCATTGCAAGCAAACAAGTGGCACAAAACTGATAAGCACCCCTTAAATATGCCTGATGCAGCTGTGCAAAAAACCTAGAGGGCCCCAGTGCAGCCTTCTGGAGCAAGCAAGCTCAGCTGCTTTGCTGCCACAACTGAATCAAATCATGTACGCAGATCGAACTATTTGGATTCACTATATTTATTGCATTGTAGATAGAAAAGAGCTACATACACCCGCCATTCTCGCAGAATATCAACTGTAACCACAATCAAATGCTGCCACGTAGATCACCTCCCCGTGTCATTTCATACTTGCACAGCAGCTGGTGTTAGGCTTGCTTACGTTCCCTGCCTCTCTAGAAGCTATCGACATGCGCTCTTTATGCTCTAACATCGAATGCTGTCATCTGCACTTGAAAGCCACATTGACCTTACATATGTGGCCAGTATATGAACATGCATTCAAGTTTACCAGTGACAGCCCAACAAAAGGCCAAGGACAGCAACGTGTGCTTTCTTTATTATCGTCAGGTTAGGCTGAAGCATACGTTGGGCGAGGGACATCGAAACTTAAATTACTTTAGATAAATCTATGCCAGCAAGAAACGCAAGCTACCTCGACATACCACACAACGAGTCACTTGAATCACTCGCCACCTGCAATAACTGAAGTGCCAATCCGACTAGCTAGTTGGCTAATATTTCAAATGTCACATATTCTGCCTACTGCTATGCATACAAAAACAAGGCTGATGCCAGAAGAAAACGCGCCGCGCGAAGCAGAGCCTGCAGAAAGAACGAGGGTTTCCTGCTACATGGCCCCACTGAGCGGCCTCAGCTGGCGTACGGCCAGATGTCTATCAGCTGAACACAACTCGACCGGGCAGGAGCTATTGGTCGAAATTTTCCGCTAGCGCTACACAGCCTCGTTTTAAAGAAGAGATACCGCGCAAAAACAAGAAAAAAAAGGCACTGCTCGGCCTCGTGGAACTGCTTGGTGCACTGACACGCGGGAAGCCAAGCGTTTACGGCGTCCTTTTATAATCGTTTTTTTTTTTTTGTCCTTACTCGCCATTAAAAGGAACATAGATCGCGTGGAGCTAGGCCGCGGTGGCCTTGACATTGTTTCCTTCGTTTGTAGCGCGCCGAAATAAAATAATATATAAATAAGAAACGCTAAGTCGCGTACCGCGTTTGATTTATTTTTCCACCACTGCTATGGATACGTCAGCCTGCTGCACTCTTCTTCGGCGCATTTCACTCGTTACCCGAGAGCCTAGCACTGCTTGCAATTATTTGCGCAAACAGCAAGGTTTAGAGACGCCACCGAACCACGGGCCCGTGCGAGATATATAAACGTTATCAGAGGCGAATGTTTTCGAAGCGTCAGAAAGCAAGGACTAAATGATGCACACATTATGCGCATTACGTAGAAGTGCTCGCATTGAACCACTCTTCAGTTTGCCATGGCGCGTTGATGACGGCTAGCACTTCCTCGTGAAAGGTGGTTGCAAGCTTACGCTTCCGTGATCGCACCGTTTAGCCCCAGATGCCCAGCGCAAGTAATTACATAGCCCTAGCCGTACACAGCCAGATGGGGCGAAAGCAGGCAGCAACCTGCGACTTATGGGCGAGGTCTGCTACACTGAACGCCCGGGGGACACGAACTGAACACGCACGAGAGCCCGCGAAGTTGCGACACAGGCTGTTTTTTCGTCGCCTTGGTCGCAACCACGCAGGAATGAGTGCCAGGCCACGGTGGAAGCAAGCAGCACGAGGCATTCGCGAGTGTGTGATGAAACCGTATCATGAACGCCCTAAGTGAAAAACGGAGCACGTACTATAAGCTCGGGGTTGCGAAAACGCGTGCTGGCCGCGCTTACGTACTACACGGTCGGCCGCCCCTTATTTGAAAAAAAAAAAAAGTAATCTCCGCGCCGCAGCGACCACTAACAAATAAAAAAAATTTCGAAGCGCGAAATGAAACAGGTGACGGTGACTCAGAGGCACGCACGTACACACGAGACACTCGGAAACGACTGCATTCGAAACGCCCGACGAACGGCTCGGCGTTAGTTGGCGTTTCACGAGCACAAACCAAGTGTCCAGAGAATGCAAAGCGAGAGTAATTGGCACAGAAGAAAGGATCGGTGAAAATGTCGAGCCGATCTCGCAAGCGCGACGAGTCACTGGGGGGACGCCTTTCGTGACATGACCTTCAAACTTACGGGAGAAGAGCCGCGCGGCACGAGACGGCAGGGCGACCACGTGCTCTCTCCACGGCTCGCTTTAGAAAGGAGTCTCGAACTTATTGACGTCTCCGAATCAAGGCACACCGCTGTGCTCGGTGCGTCATCAACTCATCGTGCAAATACACCACACTTCGTGGATACAAGAGCAACGGTAATGATTCCAAATTAGAGCACCTCCCGGGTATTTAGTAGTCTATATTTGGGAATAAACAAACAAAAGAGCAGCAGTCATATCGCGTCGAAGTGGAGCAAAACGAACAGGTTCAAAACATGCAAGGACTGCGCGAACCTGCATTCGCCCAGTTCATGCGCTACTTGTGTTGCAAATCGTACAGATGTCTAAGCAAGAAATGCGTTAGTGCAAAGAAGGTAAGGTTACCTCCCGGCGTCGTGGAGAATATGGTGCCCCCCGGGCGTCGAGCTGTAGTCGTGAGGCAGCTGACTCGCATCGTTGATGACAATCCGCCGCGTCGGTATGCTGCGGCTAGTGCTCACTTTGTGCTCGGGAGAGTGTGCAGACATGACTACAGCAGCACGTTTGTGCAGGTCCCGTACGAAAATGGTCACGTTGCTCCGAGAGCTCGACAGCGTTCGACGTATGTGTGCGGTGCGTCGCAAGCTTGTTCTTGTTCTCCACGAGCGCCCACTCCGAGCAACAGTGTGGCGGCGGCGTTTGTGTTGCTGAGCTTTTTTACTACTCCGGTAGATGGCGACGGTGAACAGCCAATTTTTTTTTTTTTTTTTTTTTTTTTTTTTTTTTTTTTTTTTTTTTTTTATTGTCGCTCACGTTTTTCTTTCTCCGTGTTGTACTGTAGCTGCGCTGGTGCATTTGCCTGCTACGATTGGCCAGAGAGACGTCCGGGCGGCGGAATATTTGGTTTGAACATTGCGCGCGAGTCGGCAAAACCACAATTCAGGCATTCGCTCGTCGCGCGACTGTAGCACTACAGTACACTGTAGTAGCACGCGAATACGCCGTCTCGAAGGGACTTTTTTTTTTAGCAAGTCTTAAAGCGTTGGAGATGTATCACGGTTATTTTGAAGGGATCGATGCTCCGGTTCAGTACCATGCACGATGACAAAGTTAATTCATTGAATCATATAATTTTGAGGAAAAAACAAAGAGGTGTATCGATAAGTTTTCATATCCCACTGAACAAAGGCTCGAACTGACCCCTCCCCCCCCCCCCCCCCCCCCATATCTTGTAGTCGGCGTTTATGAGTGTATCCGATTTAAAAGTGCAGTTAGGTCAGCCATGTTAGAAGCACCAGGAATGGTAAACGCGGCCGAAGATGGCAGAGGGCCGCGATATTAGAATGTTGCAGGCACAATATAGGGGGTATGCACTGAGCCTTGATCCGCAAGGGGGGCAACACCATCGCCGCGCCATTTTGAAGGTCCGTTTGTACGCGCCGTCTTGCTGTTGTCGTGCTTCGGCGTGCAGGGGGTGTTCCGGAGGTCTCTAGACATCCAAGTTGACGTACGGATCTCGGACACAGCGCGTGCAGCGAGTTTTATGCGAGCGCGCGGGCCTCCAAAATGGCGACCCCGACGCTAGCGATCCTCGCGGATGACGTCAAGGCAAGAAAGGGTAAATTGGAGATCACTGGGCCTTCACCCTGCAGAATAGGCTGATGATGACGATACACAATACATGGCACCGAGAGGAGAAGTATTAATTGACACATAGATACAAGATACTTGCAGAATAAGTGTATCCGATACGAATCACTTGGCACTTGTATCTGAAGATTACATTAGTTAATTGCTCGTTATGTTTCCATTCTTGGGGCGGCTGCGAGTTAGCAGTATGCTTGTAAAACTTTTCTCCAACATTCAACTTTCTTCTTACAGAAAGACGATGACAACAGATTTTAACCGATGTGTCCAGATCACGGTGGTCCAGATATTGTCTTTAGCGCAAGAACGCATGAACAGTCCAAAAGTACGCTAACGTGTTGCTCTCCTGAACTTCTCTCCCGCAAGTACGCCTCTTTAATTTTGTGTATCTTCTACTAACATGTCAGAATTTTTTTTCGGCGTTCCAACAGCATGTCATATGTTGTCATTGCGCAATAATATATGACAGGGATGATTTCATAAGACAAACGTAGGCACGCTGTGCTAACTGCAATTTTTCCGTGACGTGTTAACAAACGGTACAATACACTCTTGCTGAATTCCATTCATAATTATTGCCATCATAACTATGTAATCCGTACCGAATAAGTTGCGCACTTTTTATAAAATAAGAAGGTTTAAAACCAATTATACAGCTCACTGTATGTACTTAGGACTTGTTTTTTGGCAAGTTGGTGCTTGCTAATAATCGTGGTGTAGCGCAAAGACACAAAACAGAGGCACAGAAACCAGAGTTTTAAGTATAGCGCCTGTGCCGTGTAATTCTTTGCCTCTGTTTTGTGTCTCTGCGCTATTTTATAGGCAGCAGTAAACGGCACTAAACGCAGCTCGTAGTATACTATAGTGCAGTTATTACATACAACAAAAAATGCCCGACATAGTATCTTTTTTCTCTCTCTCTCTCTCTCGTTTTTTTTTTTTTTAACCCTTTGAGACGCTACGTACACAATTGTGTACATGACTTGTTTTTGCTCCTTGTATCAACTAGGGGCTAGGAGAGAGCGAGATACGTTGAGCTACGGATAGATTGAACCTCCTGCATAATAATTTGTCTTCATTTAACTTCATTTCGCAGCGTACTGTTGCGTATGATCACATTGCTGAAGGCACTACCCCGTTCGACGAGTCGTTCGATGAGCCGCGTCCTGCGAGCCATGTTAAAAGTATACTTTTTCTTTGCTCTAAATGGACACAACGAAAAACGAATCTGTACTATATTTCTAGCCCTACATTTCATTCTATTTGTGCCAAAATAGAGCATGAGTGACTTCAGGATAAACAGATATTTAATTACAACTTAATTAGAATAAGTTACTATAACACACATATATGAACATATTATGACATTATTTTTGTTGCAATGGTATACTGAATGCCTTGAAATAACGTTGTATTGTTTTGACCCATTTACAGACAGTTCTTCATGGGTGGCGTCTGAAAGGGTTAAGACGTAAAGCTGCAAGCTTTGCGAGGCCAGGGCAACCCTGGAACATATGTTATGGGAGTGTGACAGACAGTGGCGTAACCAGGGGGTGGCACACCGGACCCGTGCCCCCCCCTCCCCCCCCCGAATTTTTTTTCGCCATGGCATACAAGGCACAAAATGATGACATTCGACCACATCTGCCTGCCCGGCACCCACTTCAGATCGAGGAGGTGCCTCCCCCCCCCCCTCCGAAAAAAAATTCTGCCTACGCCCCTAGCAGCTGGTGACAGAGGTAGAGCTGCAGGGACGCAGCCTCCAACCGAACGCGCTGGGAGACTGCACTGCTCAGCTTCGTCCTCGAGGACCAACCGTGAGCCGTCCAGCGGGCCGAGGCAGCCGCCAGAGCTCAAGGCCTCGTGGCCGACACCTAGGCGGGGATATTCGTCCGAATTCCCAAATAACTCGCTGGACATTTTTTTTTTTTTTTGATAAGGTTGCTTCTTCTTCTTAGACAATGCAGTTTTTCTTATGAAAATGCTATGACAGAGACCTGTCGGGTTTCGCGCACGAACTCTACGTCGAGGTGGAAATACTTTGACGCACCTAAAGTTACATTGTAATTAGTAATTAACAACACGTTAATTAAATTTTAGTAATTGAATTGACGGCACTTTTGTTTATCTGGACGTTGTAGGTCGTGACAGTTTATGGCATACTCGATTCTTGAAAATCCCCCCCCCCCCCCCCCCAAAAAAAAAACACGTAATTTGAGTTATTAGTCGTCGAAATTCAAGGCCCCGTTAGAGGCGATGTCGAAACTGGGCGCGCAGGAAATGCCGCCGCGGAAAGTCAGACCGGAACTTCACGTGACGAATTTTGAAATAAGGCGCGTCGCAGCAGGATGTGGTCAGAACAAACGGCAAGTCGTCTCAAATACACAAGTTGGCCGCGTATTTCTTGCGTTTGCTGTGTGTGCGCTTATATATCTGCAAGTGACGTAGAAATTATTCACCCCGTTTGCTTATCATACCAAACCGACCATGCAGTGCCACTGGCATGGGCGTCGGCAGGGGTGCAAAAGGGGCACTTGCCCCACTCAAGCCTCACCAGCACTTGCCCTTGCCCAAGCTGCACCAACGCTCTCCCCGTCCCCCCAGCCGCGATGCAACACTGGTTTGCACCCCCCAAGAGAAAATCCTGCCGACGACCATGTGCACTGGTAAAGACATCATTACGCTGTCTAGGGCTCCGAAATTGAGAAATAGTGAAATAAAAGAACGAAACCTGCCGGAAGAGGAAACGTTTCTTTTGAAACAGTATATCGTGACAAGCCCCGATTCTACCCTATATGTGTACAGGTGGATGATGAGGATGCTTTATAAGTTGCCGGTGGATCTAGCCGAAATTCGCAAACAATTGCTTACGTACACTTGATTGCTTACGTACACTTGATGACTGTGGCGCAAAATACATTTCGTGAAAAAGGGAGGAGCAACTCGGCCCTCGGCCTCAAAAGGTTGCCGACCCCTGTTCTATGCACAGGTCTCGCAAACCTCCCACCTTCTACAATCTAAGAAAAAAAAAAGAGTCATTTGACTCTTTTTTGAGAGTTTTGGCTTGCCACGTATATGACTCTCTTTAAAGAGGCACGTCAACTCTCTTTGGGGATCATTATATATCCACTCTTCTGAGAGTCGCATGACGCACAAGAGAGTTAACGTGCCTCTTTAAAGAGAGCCTTATACGTGGCAAGTGAGGACTACCCGAAATGAGTCACACATATATACTCTTTCTTTTTTTTTCTTAGAGTGTAGAGCATGGCTCTACAAAGTCAGACTACCGGTGGGAGGTTTCCTCATTCCAGGAACCCTCTGACTCAAGCTGAAAAAAATTTCATAAGAAGACGGCTGTATTCGTAATGCAAATGAACATTATAAATCTCCGCTTTGTGCAGTTTTTACGCACAGGACCAGTGGCGTAGCCAGGGGGTGGCACACTGGGCCCGTGCCCCCCCCCCCCCCCGATATTTTTTTCGCCATGGCACCCAGAGCGAAAAATGATCATTTCAAGGAGCCCCTCCCCCCGAAATCAAGGAGGTCCCCCCCCCCCCCCCGGAAAAAAATTCTGGCTACGCCCGTGCACAGAACCAGTGGTGTAAATCAAGGGGGGCATCAGGGGGGTTCCTGACTCTAAAGCCCCTGTACTTCGTACAGAGGCTTTACCTGACCCCCCGTCCGCCTCGGTGGAACAGTGGCTAGGGTGCTCGGCTACTGACCCGAAGGTCGCGGGTTCGATCCCGTCCGTGGCGGTCGCATTTCGATGGAGGCGAAATAGGTAGAGGCCCGTGTACTGTGCGATGTCAGTGCACGTTAAAGAACACCAGATGGTCAAAATTTCCGGAGCCCTCCACTACGGCGTCTCTCATAATCATATCGTGGTTTTGGGACGTAAAACCCCAGATATTATTATTTACCTGACCCCCCCCCCCCCCCGCTTTTGTTTCCGCCTTGTTGGGACACCCTTTGCTCCCTCCTTTGAGATTTACTTCGAAACATATTTGAGTTTCTTGACAGTTTAAGGGGGCCCTGCAAGACTTTCCCAAGGAATCATCAAACGGCTTCATTGGCTTCACGATGAGGGTGGCGATTTGGGCTTGTTAGTATGGTAGCATGATGTCTGCGCTGTGGTGTCTCGAATGCGTCTTCTTTTGTCCTTATCCTTAGCCTGAGCTGTCTCACGAATCAACTGCCGCAAAAATTTTTAGAATCCGTCAAGTACGAGCGGAGTTACAGGGATCTGTCGCACGCTTTAAAGGGGTGTACTGACACATAATTTCGCGGCCGAGATAGCCTGCGGGATCGGTTCCCGTGAACATGAGTGTATCTGCAAAATGTCAACAGCGGATACAGCTTAGAAGGTATTTCACATGAATTTTGAAGTTTGCGTGCGCAATCGAGCACCTCGCGGTATCGACACCCTCAAAAATGACCGCGCGGTAACCCCTCAACTTCCCTCACGTCACCACGCTGCAGTGAATACAACAAGTTATGATGACGTCATAGTTGCTGTTTTTTTTCTTTTGCCGCGTTTGCTCCGGTCAGCGGTCAGGCCCGTAGCCAGAAATTCTTTTCGGGGGGGGGGGGGGGGGGCACCTGTTGAAAACCTTGAAAACCACCTATTTTCAATATTTATTCTCGGAAAAGCACCCCCCTCCGTCCGCATTTTTTTAAGGGGGGGCCCTAGCCCCCCCCCCCCCCCGCTACGGGCCTGGCTCCAGTATTACTCGGCGGCTGCTCGCGAGTCCGAGACCGCAGCGCGCGCGTTGAAAGATTTGTGTTTGGCAACACTGCTGTCCCGTTTCCTGCTGAAAGGACTTCTTGATGCGGACCGTGCGGAAGTGCGTCACAGTTCTGTGTGCTGACGTGGTCGTGCGTTGCCCACTCTTGGTGGTGATAGCCGCGCCCGGCGGCTTGTCGTTTATTTTTTTGTTTTTGTTTTTTAAATGCGAATGCATTTCATAGCCGGGCTATGTCAGGCATCCGGCGTTGTCCGGCGCTGTCCGGCGTTGTCCAGCGTTGTCCGCGGAGGAGGAGGATAGGTTGAGGAGGTAAGCGCCGGCAGGTGTTAGATGTGAAGCATCTTATGGCGAAGCTTAATCCGGTGGTGGTGGCGGGCGGCGTGACCACCCTTACTGCGCATGCGCAAACCCTATAAAAAATAAAAAACCTCCTCTCTCCCTCTCTCTCTTCTAGGCATCCCTCCCCGCGGCAACCACACCCTCACTGCGCATGCGCCTCCCCTCCTCTCTCCCCTGCTACGCTCCCCCCCTCTCTCCTCTAGGCGTCCCTGCCCGCAGCGTCCACACTCCCACTGCGCATGCGCGCCCCCCCTCTCTCTCCTCTCCTACGCTACCCCCCCCCTCTCTCGCCTCGCGACGCCGACACAGGCAGCGTCTGCTAGCGAGTTTCTTGGTTGAAAAAACCGACTGCTCGCGCTGCACAACCGTTCACTGGCCACCCCGTATATATGGCAATGGATCTTGACCTCCAAGGTGGTGCCGGTGGGAGATTTCTCCTGTGCGTTATTGAACAATAAAAATTCGCAGCGTGCGCGTTAACTAAAAGCGGACTGCGAGTCTCTGTGTCCAGTCGGAGTCTTCTGTCTCTCATTGCACATTAGCAGCGATTGGCATGTTCCAGTAGGAAACACCGCTCCATCGCTGCGTGCTTTACGCATCCCCAGTTTTAAATGCGAATGCATTTCAAGTGCGTGAGGGCGCTCGCATCGCGGGAGCTCGGCGGAGCTATATATGAAAAAAAAGAAATTAACAAAAAATAAAAAAAATAAATAAATAAATAAATAAAATAAAAAATGGAAAAAAAAAGAAAAAAAAACAACAACAAAAAAAAAACAGGCGCTGCGCCGTGCTCCCGACCGGGCTGCAGAAATTAGGCGCCTTTTCCTTCTTCGAACCACAACCACCATATATAAATGGAGTGAAGCGCGCGCGAAATGCATTCGCATTTCCTCACGATTCCCTTCGGGGAGGTGGGGGGCATTTTTTTTTAACCCGAAAGTGTTTTATGCCGGGGTCCACCACGCCTCCGCTGACGTATTTCTGTCACGGATATGGCGTTGTAAAATATACATTAACAGTGCAAAGAAAAAGACGGGAAGAAAAAGTACCGTCGCTGGGCGTCGAACCTACGACCTCTCGCTACGCAGCGCGCGGCGCGAAACCACTAGGCCACGGAGTATACATAACTTGCAAGTGACGTCAGTTCCTGTCTTCCGTCCGCCTTCCGGCCGCCATTACCGAGCACACGGAGTACATACGTCTCAGTGACCGCGCCGTGTTTACGTTCGTGCGGCGGATCGTTTAGCGTAGTGCGCGCGTTTTGATCGTTTGCCTTGCGCGTATGACAAAGGAGAATCGTTCAGGACATTAATTACGCAGCCAGCAGCGAAGCAGTGTTGAATGGGGAACTCGGATCCTCCGTGTCTGCAGTGTCCATGGTGTCGCACACATAATGGGTGAAACAACTTCGCACGAGATTTGGAAACATATAGCTTGCCTTTTATGAAGTGACGCCCGCACACACGTACGTTGTTCAGTGATCCTGTTTATGCGCGCATGAGCCATGTGCTCCGCTTCTCGGACATCTGTTTCCTGCGGTCGCACGGGTTTGTGATCACTAGAGGCCTCCGGATTTTTATGGGCACTAAAAAATCGTGTTTTAGGCGCCAAAAATAGGGGCAGGAAAAACACAGTTTTAGGCCCCCAAAATCGTAAATATAGGCACAACTAAATTTTTACAAAAACTCAAATTTTCGAATAAGGACGTGCGCGACCTGGTCTACGACAGGAAAGCAAACAAATGTTATATTTTATGATTGTACAAAAGCTTTAATGATTTCATAGCCATGCAATGGTCCCTTTTCGAGGGCACAGGTTTCCAGAACACGGTCTCTCATTTTATTGTCCAGAATGGTAAGTTAAGTGTCCACCATCGAATAAACACGCTCCTGGGCCTGTTTCTTTTTTCGGCATGGCTGGGAAGGGCAGCACAGGATTCAATATGACGACCGCTAAAAGGCCAGAAGGGTCTGTTAGCCTTGTATTGGCCGGGTATAGTGCAGGAGTCAATTTCTCTCTTTGTGTGAACACCATAGCGTGGGCCCCTACCAGGTTTGAGTTGCCTGAGCTTTGAAGCGTAATGCATGCACTGCGCCAACGATTACGTCTGCCAAGGATTTGTAACGCTACGCCCCCGGAAAGGAGGTGAAATATCAGGACTGAATGCCTCGTGCCCTTTATCTCACGCGCGCGCGCACCAATGTGGGGGAGGCAAAGTTCAACAAGGAATGGTCCTGTGTATGTCACAGTAGTACATGAAACTGCGAGAATTATTCGAGGCTACATGTGTAATTTGTGCAACTGTTGCTTGAATAGAAGAATGAAAGTTAATAAAATATGAAACTGAAAGTTAATAGAAATATTGAAACATACAAATGGAATATTGTGCGCATTTTTCTTTAGTTTTTTTTCTTCGAATCGAGAGCGATGCGAGACTCAGCTACCTATATTTCTTTTGTGTTCGTGTTCTCGCCGTTCCCGCGTCGTGCCGGCGCCAGCCCCTGACAACGCTTAGCACGTTTTTGGTGCATCGTTCCTTACAGCAGTTCCAGCTGTGCGACGCGCTGTGTCGTGGTAAGGATACAGGATCCATGCCAGCCTCTCCAAACGCATAGACGGATCCATCCCACAGAAACAGGCAGTACACTATAGAGCGAACACCGAAACGATACAACCCCGCTTGTGCGCAAGACCTTGCTTGGGCATGTCATGTGCACATAGTGTAATCTTGCGTGCGCATGGCGTGTTGATGCGTCAACGTCGTGTGATCTTCCGGCTCCGAGTTTCTCTGATACCGAAGAGGGCAGGGAAGATTTGGCTTGCGAGTGGCAAAAGCTTTCTCAAGCTCATCTACCGGCATCATGCTTTGGCGGTTTGTAATGAACCAATTAAAAAGTTCTTGTCGTACAAAGCTCTTCATTGGGCACGCGAACACTTCCAGTATCTGACTAAAATTTCTAATGTGATCTGGTGAAGCGCCCTTTAAGAGTAAATTACAAACGAAACAAAAGCCATGTGCACATCTGATTTTTTTTACCCACTTTCTATTTTCCCCTGACGGCACTCCATGGTTTCGCATTCGCTCTCCATATTCCTGCTGCTGCGCGCCAGGGGCACCTCCTATTTTCTGCCTCCCACCACCCGCCCAAGTCTTCAAGGAAGTGCTTTCAATTCCATGGGAACACTGACTGGAAAACCGGCGGTAAAAGCCGCCCGCCACGTCCTCGGCCATAGACGCCACTCTCCTCTTCTTCCCCTCTCCTCTTCCCCGCCTGGGACATGCTCCCTTATTTAGGGTTGCAGAAATAGTGTCCTTTCCTCTCCCTGCTCCAACCACTCGCGCCATGTCAGTGCGGTGGGGTAAGGTGGCCGGCGCGTCCCATTTCACTGCTGCTACCGGTTGCTTCCCGGATGTTTTTTGAACTAGAGAACTATAGGTTGTTGCACCCCATCAAGTTCCGAAACGTCAATTTTGCCCAGTAACATGAATTACGGTCTCAAACTGTACTCGAAAGCAAAATTTGAGGCTAAATAGCGTTCATATAGGCACCAATTTTGAAAATAGGCCTTTATGGGTACTTATAGCATTTAGGCACAAACCCCTAAAAAATAGGCATTTATAGGCACTATAAAATCACTATAAAAGCCCTCCTTTACCCCCTAATTCATGCTCATATATCAAAGTGGCGCGATAGGAACGCAAGGAAAAAAATAGGCATTTGCCTATAATCCGGTCTCTAGTGATCACCTTTGGCAAACAGTACGTCCCCGCTTCTGGTCCTTTTTTTATCTCATTTACAATTACGTCTCGTGCGGCAGTCAAATATCGCAGAAATCGCCATTGCGACGGACGGCGTTGACGGGAAAC
Source organism: Rhipicephalus appendiculatus (assembly GCA_030522465.1). Taxonomy (NCBI): domain Eukaryota; kingdom Metazoa; phylum Arthropoda; class Arachnida; order Ixodida; family Ixodidae; genus Rhipicephalus; species Rhipicephalus appendiculatus. The sequence continues at coordinate 521,243 of JALIZH010025266.1, forward strand.
GCGAGAGCCGCACTGCTTTACTCGGTGCCGTCTGCCGCCATGTGCTCGGTGATGGCGGCGCATATGCCGAGATCGTATCCCAGAGTTCCGCAGTGTGACGTACTTTCAAGTTATGTATATTTTGGCGAGCTTGCTAACGACGAGCTGTTTATATACACCATATACCATTGGCTGTCCTCAGAGCTCAACAACTTCAGCGGGTTTTCGTCATTAATAGCGAGATGGCGCGAAGGGTGCACGCTCTAAAGGCCTGACCACACGTACGCGCTGCAGCGTGTTTCAGCGCGTGGTTTTTTGACGGGGAGCCGCGCCCTCTCTCTCCACGCAGCTTCGCGTAGCAGCGCGCGGGTGCTTTGTACCTTTTGTGCTTCCGACCCAAGTTTGCTTTGAAGTTATCGCTCGCTGCCGCGGCCGCACTTGCGAAAGGAGCACGCTGCTCACACACAAGTAAGAACTGTGAAAGTTTTTCGCGCTTGTCCTGTGTATACCTGTGCATTCGTTCCGTGGGTCCTTCTTTATGTTCGAGCAGAGCGCTTAAAGGACCCCTGACAACAAATTTGGAAACTCGAGGTGCTTGGGTCGTTTGAGACTCTTGCATGCGGGGGGCACTTCTCACCGATTATTAGGGGCGAGCGTTGCCTATAAGATATTTTAATTTGGTTTTAAAGTAAAGGTGAGTGCTCATCCGAGTATTATGGTAAAATCGACATTTTCTGTGGTTTTACGTAGACAGACGCTCCCCTCGTGACGTTGCAGAGGTCAAGCAAGTATTGTCGGCACCGGAGAACATTTTCGGGGTGCGCACAATACCCCGACTGGCACCCGGCGAGGACTATTGTTCGTCATCCCTCTCGCTCTGTTGTCGGGCTGCTCTCAAGATGGTTTTGGCTGCTTGCGCCAGGAATGCTTTTCTTTTTCCTGAGGGGGGACACACTCAACGCACCCACATCGTTTTATTCTTCACCGCCCTCGGGTCACCCTGTTTGGAAACGGCAGGTTCAGCGTCACCGAAGCTTGAGCGCATGTAATCTCAGGCGCTTCCCCGCTGTGGGACGCTAGTTTCTTATGATATTTAGGAAGGCGTTTCGAACTGAAGCAAAATCGTCCTGAATTAACGACGCTAGCGTTAATTATACGATGCGTTAGAGCATTTGCGATTCAATTTCGGCATTACCAGACGCAAAGCTACAAATTACTGTAAAAAAAGTCGCAAACAAAACTTTTGCTGTCAGGGGTCCTTTAAAGTGTCGAGCTGTGACAGTTGTTAGTCCGCGCTCGTGCTGTGTATGCTCATTTCGTGCGTCCTTTCTGCTTGAGGTGCGCGCTGCAAGTTTCGAGCTGCTTTCCGTTCTTCGCGTGACATTACAATTTGTTGCTGTTGCATTCATTCCTTCGCCCTTGTGGCAAAACGTTGCACAATAAACGCTCAACTGACTCCGTGAAGACACGTTTCACTTTCGTGTTATACCGATTCCTAGACAGAGGGATCAGCCACGTCTTTTTTTTTTTTTTTGAGCTCTCTCAAACCGAAACTGAGGCTGGTCGGTAATGAGGAGATGTAATTAATTATATGTCACCTGCTGCAGCAAACGATGTGCCGTGTTATGACTAACAGGCCCCCCAGCAACACATTGCAGCAAAAAAACGCGAGGCCAAAGTGTTTGTGTCAGTATCCTTTAAAGCAGGGGTCTCAAACACATCTCAGGCAGCGGGCCGCAGTCGCAGAATTTAGTCCCGCACGGGCCGGGTCAGGAAAGAATGTGAGAGCGGGGGGGGGGGGGGGGGGCGAAGGGGGGGGGGGGGGGTTAGTTGGCACACATTGTCAGCAAACACTACCAAAAGAAAACATTTCCCATATCTCATATGCGGGTCATTTCTGAAGAAGATTTGAAGCCAGGATTCCATCCAACAACATGTAAATACCGATATGCAAAATGAGTAAAATCTGGACGCCGATTCTGAAATACCGTTTTTGTTGCACGGTTACGTTTTAACACATGGTGACTACATGGGGTACCTCACGAAAACTATGCTTTAGGCCAGTCATGCCTGTGTAGCTCACGAACGCAGTTATTATGGAAATAAAAAAGAATATGTGACGAACATAGCGATGCGCGGGCCGCGGGCCGCACGAAAGAGAGGTTCGCGGGCCGCGTGTTTGAGACCCCTGCTTTAAAGGTACACTGAAGTGAAACAATATAATTTGGCTTAGACTGATAAATAATACTCTGAGAACTGTAGTGTCGTTAATTTCACCACCATAGGTTTAGTATTAACAGATGAGAAAATCAGTCAAAAGTCTGACTTTTAAGTTTCCCGCTAAAAATCTCCAATGATGACATCACGAGTTTCAAATTGCTTTCTCGTATTATGACCAAGAATCTTTTTTCGGGGGGGGGGGGGGGGGGGGCACCCCTTTTATCTGAAATGGGGGCCGGGACAGGGGCGTAGCCAGAAATTTTTTTCGGGGGGGCGGGGGGCACCTCCTTGATTTCGGGGAGGGCACCTCCTTGAAATGGCCATTTTTCGCTCTGTATGCCATGGCGAAAAAAAAATTTCGGGGGGGAGGGGGGGGGGCACGGGCCCGGTGTGCCACCCCCTGGCTACGCCATTGGGTCGGGAAGGCAGATGTGGTCGAGTATGATCTTGGGCTCTGTATGCCATGGCAAAAACAAAAAAAAACTTCGGGGGGGGGGGGGGGGGCACGGGCCCGGTGTGCCACCCCCTGGGTACGCCACTGATTCTGACCATATTTTCTCAACGAAATTACCTGAAACTCAAATTTGGTGATGTTTGACTCCCTTAGAAGACAATATACTTCATTTTCACTGATTAGGAACTACGTTGCCCTAGTAGACGCCGTCAAAATCTATGACGTCACGGCACTGGGTGCGGGAATTCCAAAATGGCTTCGCCAACCTCATTCCCTTTTGCAAGTTGCACCGTGGCAAGTTGCCTCGCTCACCAAGCGTCTTCTCGCGGCAAGCGTGGTGTTTTTGGTATCCTGAAAGTGTATTCTTTGTTTCCTAAAGTAGGGCTGTGCAATCGGCGTAGTCGTTCTTTCTCTGCTCACTGACGGCGGGATCCGCTCTTCGTCGGCACTGCCATAGGCGTGCGCAAGGGGGGGGGGGGGCAGAGGGGGGACGGCCATTTCCCCTAGTCCCATAAGAGGGGGGAGGCAAAGTCTGCCCCATACATTGACTTAATAGGGAGGGGGGGGGGGGCGCTACGACGAATCTTCGCCTCCCGTCCTGAAAACCCTTCGCACGCTTATGGGCACTGCCGTTTTCGGGTGAGCGCGCTCTGCCGTTCTCGGCGAGCCTCCTCGGAGGCGTCCATTGTCCGAATGGACAAATTCGCAGACCTTATTTGACGGAGAGTGACGATATCACCCGTGGCGTAGTTTGCACGTCCAAGCAGAGGCAGAAGTGGACGCATTCAGTCAGTCGACGCTGTACACGCGACAGGAACGCTACCAGCCCGGCCGCAGTCACGGGCTCATAGCTTTAGAGTGTATCATCCCTCAAGAGAAGGCCTGCACCAGGGGCGTAGACAAGGGGGAGGTTGGGCGGTTCAAACCCCCCCCCCCCGAAAATTTTCAATTTTGCGTGTATATACACGCACACATACAAACACGCGCGAACATACATAAAGAATGGCTGACCCCCCCCCCCCCCCCCCCCCCCCCCCAAAAAAAAAAAAAAAAATTCCTCCGTGACATCTGGCATATGAGAGCGAAGGCTTGGAAGGAAAGAAAGACCACTTAGAAGAAAAGACGCTCAACTTGCAACTGAATTTAATTTGAAAAGCATCTCACCACGGAAACATATGCGCAGGCGCAGTCACACCAGATTGTCACACAACCGTGACACCACAGACCTTGCCCGACGGTATAGTGCCTAGACTATATACCGACGGTGTGGGACGCTATCGCCCGTTCGCCCGTGGCACAGTGTGCGCATTCATGCAGTGGCAGCAGTGGACCCACTCGGTCATTCGACGCTGTACACGCGACAGGAACGCTAACAGCCCGGCTCAGCCACGGGATCATAGCTTTAGAGTGTAGCGTCCCTTCAGAGAAGGCATGTGCACTCCCTCCGTGACATCACAGACCTTACCCGACGGTGTGGGACGCTATCGCCCGTGGCACAGTGTGCGCATTCATGCAGTGGCAGCAGTGGACCCACTCGGTCATTCGACGCTGTACACGCGACAGGAACGCTAACAGCCCGGCCTCAGCCACGGGATCATAGCTTTAGAGTGTAGCGTCCCTTCAGAGAAGGCATGTGCACTCCCTCCGTGACATCACAGACCTTGCCCGACGGTGTGGGACGCTATCGCCTGGGGCACAGTGTGCGTATTCATGCAGTGGCAGCAGTGGACGCACTGCTGCCACTGCTGCCAAGTATGTAGATGCTGTACACGCGACAGGAAGATCATCAGCCTGGCCGTAGCCACGAGCTCATGCGGCGAAGCTCGGCGCGCTTTCGCCTCCAGTAGCATTTTAGGAAGCTCCTGCTCTACACTGCCTTTTGAAACGACAAGCTTCTTTCATTCTTGTGCAATGCTTCGTTTTAAGTGCAATGCACTTATAGACCGAAGGCGAAACAAGCGCCGAAACTCTCCTGAGCTAAATCGTGGGAGGCTATCTCTGACAAGTGTATACACGATTGGGAATGGAAGTGAAGTTAAATAAAAGTTGTACACGTAATACAACACATGACTGCTAATATTTTTCATTTGATGTTTTAGCCCGAATGACAATTTAGCTATAAATAGCCTACCTAAAATATTTGACTTAGAGGCTATAACTGAGCCGTGCAACGTACGCTTATTTATTGGTTGCTCGGTGGTGTTTTCCGTGACTAGGAGCCGACGCCCATGTCTTTTTCTAATTTAGTTTCAAAGAATCAATTTATTTTTATATAATAAAAAATGAAAGCTACATTTATCAAAACGAAACGGACGTCGTGGCTAGGTGTCTGTTCCCCCTAGTGACTTTTTGGATTTACGCCACTGCACAGGACCTCATTTAAGACCACGGATGTTTCAATGTTACAGGCCTGATTCGGGGCTCTGCGAGTTACGTATCCTGTAATTATAATCGACACTGCCAATCCCCCCTCGTGGGTATGAGCTAGTTTCCCTTAGGCGACAAAAGAAAACATATGTTCCCTTGATCACTGAGCATATGTAATTAGAAGAGATAATTTACCCAAAGGTAAATTATCCAAAGGCTCTTGTTTAAACAGTGAGATACTAATAACTTACCGTTTGATGCGGATTCGTGCCTTTAGCAGGAACGGGGTCTTCAACATTGTCGGGATCACCGTGACCGCCTTTCTTTGGAAGATGACTCTAAATCCTTGAGAGGGGGGTGGGGTCCTGACCCCCTTGTGATCAGGCTGGGGAAGACACCCCTTCCGAATGCCCCTCCTTGAGTTTTATCTTTCCAACGTCATATTTGAATTTCTTGACAGTTAAGGATAGCGCACTCTCTGTAAAACTAACTCTTAAATCTGGAACCCTTCCAATGAACAGAAACGAACTACAAAAGTGAAAGCTGCTTGTCGTTTTATAAAGCACTGTACAGCATGAACTTCCTGGAATGCTACGTGTTACTTCTGACGAGCCGCAAATGTTTATTACGTTGAGCTTTGAAATGCAAATTAAAGGATCCCCGATCACCTACCTGTATTTATGTCGACGGTTTGTTGGAAGCCATTCACAATGAAGTGCAAATGCGATCACTCGACTACGATTGTGTCACTTTAATAAAAATTACCGGTGAACATAAAATTGCTTTACAAGAAACTTTCCCGGGGCAAATCGCGGGAGGTTATTTCTAACAGGTTTACACGATGGGCAATGGAGAAAGAAGAGCTGTAGCTTTATTCGTTATCCCACAAAAGTGCTAGCATTTATCTTTCATGGTTTAACCCGAATGGCATGGCTGAAAAGAGGAACAGGAGAGTGAGGAAAGGCAGGGATGTTAACCAGTCTAGGAAAACTGGTATGCTACCCTACTCTGGGGCAGGGGCGTTTGCCAGAAATTTTTTCGGGGGGGGGGGGGGGACCTCCTTGATTTCGGGGAGGGCACCTCCTTGAAATGGCCATTTTTCGCTATGTATGCCATGGCGAAAAAAAAAATTTCGGGGGGGGGGGGGGGGGGGGCACGTGCCCGGTGTGCCACCCCCTGGCTACGCCACTGCTCTGGGGAAAGATATATGAGAGTTTGAGAGTTAGAGCTAGAGAGAAAGAGAGGGAGCTGGAAATATGCTCGAGTTACGATTGGAAACTAACGTTTTTTTTTTTTCAATTTAATTTGAAAGTATGATTTTAATTTTGATTTAAGGGTAGATGCTAATGAAATTTTTGCTGTTTACATAAGTGCTTATGCTGATTTCAAATATGTAATCAGTTTAATAGTAAGTTGGATAGTTTTTGTTTTTTTTTTACCATGACAATGTGTAAAATATTGCTTCTGTTGGACACACTTTTTCTGCCACTAAACATTTATAATTACAAGCCATTAATGGCTCATATTGTTCCGCATTAACTGCAGGATGCAAGTAACTGTGAAGAAAGTGTGTATAAAAATTTAAATAAACAAGAAAAATTGTAATGTGAGAAGTTTCAAAATGCTCAGCCCATACTAATTGCTTACTTTAAGCTTGATGATAATTATATAACAGTTGTCGCGTTTTAAAAGAGATAATTGCACTGTTCACATGTTAAAGAATATGTGGAAAAAATTTAATCCCTGATCTGGCCATCTGAAGTACCAAAAACGTGATGTCCAAACTCAAGAAGTTGCCCAAAGTTGCATCTCGAGAAAAATGCGTTTTAAACGTAGAAATGTAAGCTCAACTATGTGGCAGATGTATGCTTCTTAAAATAATTTCTTCCATTATGAGAGCTTGGGAATCATGGTTATTTTGAGCGTGTGGCTTTGGTGAACTCCTTATGCGAAATGCAATGGCAAACAGCCAGGTGACAACTTCTAGGGGACTCTAGACAATGAGCTCTTTTTAGTTTTTAATAGCCACCTTGTGCTCTTGAAGGGCGATTTTAACTTTTAACTTTTTAACTTTTAATTTAGCTTGTATGATGTACAGTGCTGCACACAGACATATTTATCATCAAGCAAAGGTCCTGTTAAATACAGCATGTTTCCTCCGTCAGTCGGTTTAACTACAACCTTGATTTTTTTTTTGTCATGGAAAGCAAGTAAAAACGAAAATTATGTAATTTTGCAAAAAAAAAAACGCATTTTTCGAGTAGCATAAAACATTTTTTTTAAAAACAAAATGGCCACCATCGCACCATGTGAGTCCCTCCCTCGTGATTTTTCTGGATTTACGCCACTGCTCTTTGGCTCTTAACAAAGTGGGCGTGCAGCAGGTGCACGGTTTCAGTCTTAGAATAATGTGGCTTACCACGTTTGTCGCACTTGGCAGTCTTCGTCTTCGAATCTTCTGTGAACAAGTGCCACATCACGTTTTATCTTCCGATTGCATAGCATTATGGCCTGACAAAAATCGCCGTATACACACTGGCACTGGTGTCACACGACCGCTCTTGATCACGATGGGGTCTAATCCCGATCGGATTTCACGATCGCGATTGGCTCCCTTACGCAGGCTACAGGAGGGAGCCTGTTGACAAATTTGATCCTGATCGGGCTCGATTGCGATCAGCAGTAGTGCACCGTGTGACACCGGTATAAAATACAATAGCAACGCAATATAGCATGCAAGCCTCACGTGTTATTCGCCAACGGTTAACCGGCACACAAATAGAAGAAAGCAGGCCAAGAAAGGGGTAATTTCGAGCAAGCGGCCCCTGATAATTATTGCGGAGTAACGAAATTCGGCCATAGTCACCGGCGGAACCGAGACCGAAGCGCCAATGAGCGCATCTAGCAGACGATCAGAATGGCGTTGTACTGTTCACAGTAACGCTTGAAGTGGTGTTAGTTCTGCATTAGTCGAATACTGGAAAAAAAAAAGGAAAACTAGGACAAAAACTGGAAATAGGAACAAAAATAGGATACCGAGCCAAATTGGGATAAAAGTACGAAAACGTCGAAATTACGCTCGGAAGACGCGTCTGTTCCCATAAACAGAGTTTATTTCAGGGATTTTTGGAGAAATGTCCGCGCGCCATCGCGAGACGTGACGTCAAAGTCGCCACGGTGGATGCAGAGTGCAAGTGTCCTGCTACTTCCCTTTCTCCACCTCTCCTTCACATCCCACTGTTGCCCTTTAGGGGCTTTACCCAACACCCTCTAGCTAGTCTAGAGGGTGTTCGGTAGCATTGTTCGCTGCCGGTGCCGAGTTGAGAGACGCGGGTCGAAAGCTGGCGTAAAGGCCTGACCACACGTGCCCGTTGCAGCGCGTCAGCGCGTGGTTCTTTGCAACAGCGTACAAAAATTGGGCGAGTTGGTTGAACTTCATGGTTTTAAAAAGCAGCGCAAAAAGACGGTCCTGTGTCCTCCTTCATCTTGTGTACCGTCTTTTTGCGCTGCTTTTTAAAACCATGTGGTTCTTTGACGCGGCGCCACTCCCTCTCCCGATGGAGAGAGGGGGCACGCAGCTTCGTGTAAATGGGTAATTGGTTAGTATGTTTTGTTATAGCCGGCCTTGTGGGTTTCTGGGAGTATGCACTAGCGTTAACTCTTCGGACAACTCCCGAAGTAATAGGTGAAACATATTGGCACGTCGCAATAGAAAGTTCATGGAATGAAGAGAGTCCGAACGCCGATCCCCGTGTTGATTAGTGTCATCGTCGTAGTTAAAATCTTGTGGCCTCTGATCGTACCGCAGGATAAGAAACGGATGTACGACGAGTGAGCTCAAACTTCGGCGCAGAAGCAACACAATGAGAAAATGAAAATAAGCGTGTTGCACATCTGGAAGCACGGCATGGTGTATTTAAGTTAGCTTCGGTGCGAGCAGCCGATAGCAATTCGCCGAACGCCCGCGGGTTTTTGGTAACATTGTTGTCAGTTTGTTTTTTGACGAGTACTTGAGAAGCATCACGACGAGCGCACGTGTTCAGGTAACGACCTGGCTTTAACGAACGTGGGCCGATTATTCACGACACCCAGGTTGCCGCGGAAAAAAAAAGGTGCGGTTGTCATAACGCTACCCCAGTTATCGTCGCAAAATTGACAAGTCGAGAAAGAACGTGCCCTCGAAGAAACGTTCCTGAGCCAAAGAACACTTATGTCATGCGGGCCTTTCTGTCATGTAGTTTGGAAAATGCTAATTCGATAATCTCGAAATTGCATTCACTTAGATTTCGCTAGCCGCAGCCATTGTAACACAACTAAAGTGCTGTTGCATAGAAATGAAAGATGTTGATGTTACAAGGGAATTCTTGGCAAAACATGTTCTAACTGTCAGCTTTGACATTGCTTCTCTTTGCTGCAGATGATAAAGTGTACCTGCACCCTAGAAGAATCACAAGATGGTGTGATGAAGGAATGGCCACAAGTGCTGACACCACATATACACTCTAAGAAATAATCGAGTAAAAAAAATCACAGCATATCCAAGGGGTGAATGATGATGAGTGGGCGAAGCTCCGGAGGGAATCATCGGTAAACCGTGAACCTTCCGTGTAATTCGCCCAGTCGATCATCATGTAAAGAAGTGAGAAACACTGTGTGTATATATACAAATCAACTTTTATTTGTTCTTAGACGATGGATGGCTTGCGGTGTCCCTTCATTATGATGGCTTTATGGTCCGGGAAATGAAGGGAGAGCGGTTCCTGTATGGGTTGCAGTGGAAAATTTGCAAATACTACGTCTATGCATGTTCCTCGGATCGTGGTAGGTTTCATATGGTCAAACGATATACATCTGAGTGCATATCTAGAAGCCATATGTTGGATAAGCCAATTATTGTCAATGATGTCCACGTTAAAGTCCCCAACTACTACAAATGGTCCCATTCTTGTACTTACTACTACTTACTACTTACTACTACTACTACTACAGAGGAGGGACAGACCCACACCCTAAGGAGCTTCGCCCCTAAAATCACGCCATATCCACGAAGTGAATGATGTCATCGTCATCGTTATCACGTGTAGTGGGTACATTCCACTATACTGGAACGCGCATTATACTTCATCGTTATCACGTGTAGTGGGTACATTCCACTATACTGCGTCATCGTCATCTTTATCACGTTGAGTGGGTACATTCCACTATACGTGGCTATCTACCTACCTACTACTACTACGACAACTACAGAGGAGGGACAGACGCACACCCTTAGGAGCTTCGCCCCTAAAAGGGTGTCTTTTTGCTACACAACTATAATCGTCATCTACCCCGCGTACTTTCCTGGCGTTATCACCACCGTCTCGGCACTTCCCGGTCACGAACGCCGCGCGCGTTAGCGGCGTGACATAGCATTCTTGATAGGAATGTGCCGAGAGCCGGGTTTTCAAGAGAGGAAACGTGAGCAAAGCCAGGTGACGATTATTGTTGTGTAGCAGAAATACTCCCAAAATACTCGACTTTTTCTTAGATTGTAATAAACTATTTGTCGGAAAAGAAGGCGTGCGACCCACGTGAAGTCATTTCGAAGCATGGTGAACTTCGCATGTCTCGGCTGCCAGTCTTTTACGCTACCGGTAATTATATATATATATATATATATATATATATATATATATATATATATATATATATATATATATATATATATATATATATATATATATATATATATATATATATATATATGGGAAGCTACTTGAGAGACGACGTACGTTTGAGCACAGTTTATTCCGACGTTTCGGCCGTGGGACCGGCCTTCGTCTGGGATGATCCCAGACGAAGGCCGGTCCCATGGCCGAAACGTCGGAATAAACTGTGCTGAAACGTACGTCGTCTCCCAAGTACCTTCCCTACAGTCTCAGGACCTGCGTGATACTTCCTATAGTCCTTATATATATATATATATATATATATATATATATATATATATATATATATATATATATATATATATATATATATATATATATATATATATATATATATATATATATATATATGTATATATATATATATATATGTATATATATATACCTGCGACAAGGCAGTGCCGAAATTTAAATCAAGGTGCACTGAAAATCTCTTCAGGAAAATCGGCAAGCATTCTGAAATACACAATTGAAACAGCTTATTGTTTGAGGGCGATGTGTGGTGTTTATCTGTTTCTATCCTAAACTATAAACAGGCGCGAAAAACTTTCGCTATCAGTAGTGCGCATGCCTCATTGCGCGCGTGGCAAAGCACCAAGGCAGCCTACAGTACCTATCAGCTAGACGAAGCGCCGCAGCGGCTGCCCCCGAGTTTTATGCTTCACAGCGAAAGAAATTGTTGTTATCACCGTTTTTTCTTTCTTTTTGCGCCCAAGTGTATATATATATATATATATATATATATATATATATATATATATATATATATATATATATATATATATATATATATATATATATATATATATATATATATATATATATAGGACAAAGAACCCTGATGGGATGCGAAGCAGCAGCGTTGCGCATGGGAGCGGTGGAGAGGGTGCCATGAGCGTGGCATGACACGCTCATGGCATGCTTGTCATGTGCGACATGACTTGCATGCCATGAGCGTGGCATGCAAGTCATGTCGCACATGACAAGTCCTGATTTCTATATTAGCCTACCACTTGTCATTTACGTTCGTCATACAGTCGCGTCACTCAATACCAAATTTGGTGTATATCAAGCAGTCTTGGGCAGTAACTAGTTACTAGTAAGGCGTTACCGGTAACTAGTTACTTTTTTCAGTAACTTGTAACTGTAACTAGTTACACTTAAGTTGGAGTAACTTGTAACTGTAACACTGTTACTTTTTACACGGTAACTGTAACGGAAAATAACGTTACAGTTACTTCTGTTTTTATAACAATTTATCCAACAGCAAAAGGCCGATGTTACACGCTTTTCACTTTTTCCAACTTTCTCTTTACCATATGCTCTCCACCTTTCAACTTTCCAATAGCGCTCCCCTCGCACTTCAGGAGAAGTCGCTAAGCTTCCCTGCAGAAGGCCATGTTCGAAGTTTACTTGTAAACTACATGTCTTAAATCAATCAAGCTGCGACTGAACAGCTTGCTAAGTTCACGTCCTTATTTTTTTTTTTTTGGGGGGGGGGGGGGAGGAGGGGGGGGGGCATATATAATCTTTTCATCACTTGAGCTTCTAGCTGTGTTCTTGGTGTGTCAGTAGAGAATTCCTTCGTCCGAGGCGCCGAGCTAATCGTGTTTGACAGGTGACTAGAAAACAGCAGCGCGAAAAGGCTGAAAGCCAGAAGTGTTGTGAACTAGCGAAGCAATTTGAAACTTCTTTGAAATTGATTGTCAAAGGCCTACTCCGACTTAACACAAGAATTTTTAACAAAATGAAAGACGTTTTGCCTCCTGTGCAGGTGGCATCCTCTGTATTCGCTGGCAACAACAAAAAAAAAAAAAAAAAAAAAGAAAAAGAAAATTTGCGCACTGCGATCAGTCCATTAGACACACATATGTCCTCACAAATGTTCGGTAGGAGGCTGCGCTTGCTGTTGCAAACCGATGCGTCATGGCGAATGAACCACGTCTCCAGAAGCCTCCCCACCCCCCCCCCCCTTGCTTTCGTTCATGATCAAGCGTTGTCGCATTGTTTAGGTCAAAGATATACCCTGTGCAGCAGTGTTCAACAAGCTCCGTTTAAGAAAGCGTTGCATGGTTGACTTTAGCAACCTTTCCTTTCCATCATCGTACTTGTAGATGATCTCGCACCGATCGTCCGTAGGTGTGCGGTATTTGGGCAACATGTCTTTGGGTTTCGCGAACACGTGTCCCGAGGTATAGCGGGGCTCAAAGACGGTTTGTATGAACAGCCATAGGCTTGCGCAAGAGGGGGGGGGGGGGGCGACCGCCCCCCTAATCACCTCAGAGGGGAGGGGGGGCCGCAAAGTCTGCCCCATATATTGCTTTAATAGGGAGGGGGGGCGCGATGGAGACCCCTCGCTACCACTTCCTCTGAAGGGGAACCCTGCGCACGCTTATGTGCCAAGCGGACGCAAAGCTCTCCGAACAGAGTCTGATACACCTTGGAGAACATACGGAAGAAACTGAATGGACGTCGTCTTCTCTCGTTACGCACTCCCCGTTCCTCTTCGTACGTTTTTATTTAAAAAAAATTCTTTCATTTGGTATGTAATCAGTTAGTTATTTTACGCGGTAACGGAAAAGTGACGACGTTACTTTTTAATGGTAACTGTAACTGTAACAAGTTACTTTTGGAAACTCGGTAACTGTAACTGTAACAGAGTTACTTTTTTGGCTTAGGTAACTGTAACTGTAACAGTGTTACTTTTTACCGGTAACGTGCCCATGACTGATATCAAGCTAACTAAACAGCCGCGAGCGCGCTATGAGCGTGGCATGCAAGTCATGTCGCACATGACATGTCATGATTTCCATATTACCACTTGTCATTTATGTTCGTCATACAGTCACGCCACACAATACCAAATTTGCTGTATATCAAGCTAACGAAACGCCCGCGTGCGCGCCATGAGCGTGGCATGCAAGCATGTCATTTATGTTCGTCATACAGTCACGTCATTCAATCCCAAATTTGGTGTATATCAAGCTAACGAAATAGCCGCGAGCGCGCTATGAGCGTGGCATGCAAGTCATGTCGCACATGACAAGTCCTGATTTCTATATTACCACTTGTCATTTATGTTCGTCATACAGTCACGCCACACAATACCAAATTTGCTGTATATCAAGTGAACGAAACGGCCGCGAGCGTACCATGAGCGTGGCATGTAAATCATGTTGTTCATGACATGCACGTCATTATTTGCACATTACCACGTGTCATTTATGTTCGTCATACAGTCACGTCACTCGATCCCAAATTTGGTGTATATCAAGCTAACGAAACGGCCGCGAGCGCGCCATGAGGGTGGCATGTGAATCATACTTGTCATGACAAGTTAGTCATGATTTTCATAATATGACCAGCTATTTATGTTCGTCATAGAGTCTTGTTATGCCATACCAAATTTCGTATAAATCCCATTAACAGTACGGCCAGGATAGCACAAAGTCGTAGTAGGCTGCTAGATAGATAGATAGATAGATAGATAGATAGATAGATAGATAGATAGATAGATAGATAGATAGATAGATAGATAGATAGATAGATAGATAGATAGATAGATAGATAGATAGATAGATAGATAGATAGATAGATAGATAGATAGATACGCTCAAAGTCGCCGAAGTTCGCTAAGAAATGCTTCGCATTAAAAAAAAAGTGAAAATATCTTTCTTTCCAACATCTTTGTTAGTTAGTGAAGAGGTTAAGTCCCCTCCGCCGCCATGCAAAACGCTATGCGGCGAAGCGTACCAAAAATCGCAAGGAGCCGCAGTAATTGGGCATATATATGCCCAATTACACGTTTTTAAATGCGAAGCATTTCTTAGCGAACTTCCGCGACTTTGCGCGTATCTATCTATCTAGCCGCCTACGACTTTTGGCTCTCCAGACCGTATCGTTAACGGGATTTATACCAAAATTGGTATGACATAACATGACTGTATGACGAACATCAACGACTGGTCATATCATGAAAATCATGAATAACTTGTCATGAACGGCATGATTTACACGCCATGGCAGTGGTGCTCCTGCGGCCGTTTCCTTAACTTGATATATGCAAAAATTGGTATGATGAAACATTTCTGCACAGGGGCGGATCCAGCCAGTCATTTTAGTGGGGGCGGTCGCTTGACGTACAACCGGTGAGGAGGAGGGGTTCCTGACTTTTGTTTTTATCAGTTGACATTATCACAAGATCCTCGTCACAGCATAAATACTGTTAATTTGTTCACAATAGTCCCTCTCATTGTTCTAATCGGTTTTCTAATCGTAATAAATTAAAAGAAAACAAATTACGGGCTTTCACGCTTTAGATATAGGCAAATTTTTCTGCGCTAAGCCTTTGTTCGGAACGGGGTTGCGTGGCCGGTGCGAACACGGGTTGTTGTCGTGCCGGGGCTGCCATCAGGACAAGGTGATGTAAGGAAGAAAGCTTTCAGTGAACAAGCACAGCGCTCTCCTGTGCACCGGAATTAATAAGCGTGGTTGGGGTGCACCCCCTTTTTCCTCTCACCACGCGGTGACTAAGATTCCACCAATCATAGGGCATTGGCATGGTCGTAATGATGAGCACACACCTGCACTTCAAAGGTTAATGTCCCGTCTTCCGCGCAGGTCTTTAAAGTTTGAATACCGACATCTTTACCCCGCGTTGTTAGCACTTGTACGAGGATTATACGCTTGGCCAATTATCGTCGGTATGGCGCCGAAGAGACGGCACGACAGCAGGTGCGCGATTGTTGCTCCTGCCTGTTGCTCCCCATTAGCCCCCTCCAGGTCGTTTTCAGTCTCTGAGAAGCGAGGGCACACCTTTCAAGGGGTTAAATGTGAGAAGCGTGACCACAAAATTGACTTTGACGACGCTTCTGTGACAGAAAGGAATCCGGGAAGGAGGCCTTTACCCGAGTTTTGGAAAATTCAGAACACACCTGCAAACATGAACCGGTCGCTGGAAACAGTGCCTCCGAAACGTGAGGGAAATGGAAAGCCGGAGCCTTCTTGATCAGGAAAGGAGGAGACAAACCGTCACTAAAAAGATTGCGTTTCTCAGTACCGGACCAGTGGCGGCACACGTGTAAGTGTGCGGAGGAAGTTTCGGAGCTGCGCATGTGCTGGTTGCAAGGCAAACTATTAAATGCGAAGCATTTCTTAGCGAACTTCGGCGACTTTGAGCGTATCTATCTATCTATCTAGCTATCTAGCCGCCTACGACTTTCTGCTCCCCTGGCCGTATCGTTAATGGGATTTATACCAAATTTGGTATGGCATAACATGACTGTATGACGAACGTAAATGGCTCGTCATATCATGAAAATCATGACTAACTTGTTATGAAAATATGACTTACATGCCACGCTCATGGCGCGCTCGCGGCCGTTTCGTTAGCTTGATATACACCAAATTTGGTATTGAGTGACATAACTCTATGACGAACATAAATGACAAGTGGTAATATGGAAATCATGACGTCATGTGCGACATGACTTGCATGCCACGCTCATGGCGTGCTCGCGGCCGTTTCGTTAGCTTGATATACACCAAATTTGGTATTCAGTGACATGACTGTATGACGAACATAAATGACAAGTGGTAATATGGAAATCATGACATGTCATGAGCGACATGACTTGCATTCCACGCTCATGGCGCTCTCGCGGCCGTTTCGTTAGCTTGATATACACCAAATTTGGTATTGAGTGACATAACTCTATGACGAACATAAATGGCAAGTGGTAATATGGAAATCATGACTTGTCATGTGCGACATGACTTGCATGCCACGCTCATGGCGTGCTCGCGGCCGTTTCGTTAGCTTGAGATACATGAAATTTGGTATTGAGTGACATGACTGTATGACGAACATGAATGACAAGTCGTAATATAGAAAACTTGACTTGTCATGTGCGACATGACTTGCATTCCACGCTCATGGCGCGCTCGCGGCCGTTTCGTTAGCTTAATATACACCAAACTTGGTATTAAGTAACATGACTCTATGACGAACATAAGTGACAGGTGGTAACATGAAAATCTCGGCATGCATGTCATCTGCAATGCCATTTACATGCCACGCTCATGGTGCGCTTGCGTCCAGTTCACTAGCTTGACATACACCAAAATTGGTATATCGCGACGTGACTATATGAGGAACACAAATGACAGGTCGTAACATGTAAAACATGCCATGCAAATTATGTAAAGCATGATTTGCTTCTTCCTGGCTGCTTCGCATTACATCGATTCCCACAGTGCGTGGGATCTGCCGGCTTTTTATTTTAGAGAGTATCTAAAATACTAATTATGACTATCTAAATCACTAACAGGGGAGCCTACTCATGAATGACAACAAAATTTTCACAATAGTAAGTGGGTTCACAGACGAGATTGCAAGCATTGCGTCACTTGCTCATCTCGAAAGAACGTATGCTTGGGCATGTTGGTTATTCACCTTGCTCATCTCGACGTGCACGTCGTATCATTTTAACAAATAAAACGATGACAGCAGCGACAAAGCAGAAGAGCAACATCATCACAGACGACGAATATTAGCTGGTAGCACAGCGCTTACGCATATTTACGTAAACTTTACAAAGAAATTCCTGCGCGATACCTTTAAAAAATCAACTGCGCATTTTGTAATTGAAAATATAATTGATAATGCGCGAAGCAACATTATATCGGGCTGAAAGGGAGAAAGAAATGATGTTATATCAGCGCGTGACATATCGCTTGTACTTTAGCAAAATTGGTTCAGTTTATGTGACATTGCTTCAGCACCTTTGAAACTTCCCAGCACAAAATTATTCGCAGTCTTTCTTTCATCCAAGTAAAACAATAAATGTTCACATTCTTTGTAAACGCAACATGTCTAGGAAAACGTACCTTGAAGTTTTGTCATATAAAAAAAAGTGACTGATGCAAAAAGTACTTAATTCAGGCACTGATGGATATTGTTAGAGGGGATTCTATAGGATATTGGTGTATTCCCCGTAACTGCGTTAAAAGAGTGGCAGAAAGGTACACTCTAATCGCTGCTCTGAACAGGTCGATGACGACAAATAGCAGGATATGTTTGGCTGATTACTGGCGTGCCTGGTAGCTCGAATACTGCAGCTTGCACTTATAGGTGACGTTTCAAGTCTTCCTGAACTCCTGAACTAAAAAAAAAACATTTCAATGGTGTCGATATGAAATCTAAAGTTCTAAACGCCGGTTATATTGACGCATGCCATCATTTTATGAGCAATCCACTGTGGCTCATACATGTTTTGGGTGTGAAGACGAAGAGAACGCTTTTGTTGCTATCAGCCAGAGTTATTTTTCCTATCTTATTGGCCTCGGTTTCAAACGCCACAGGTGGGCTACGTTCAAGCACTTGTTGGACCATTAGATGTTAAACTGAGCGAAGTTCCTTCCATTGGCAATGAAAGACAGAACCTTGAAATCATTTTTGACGATATATATCCGAATCATGCAAAAAATCTGCCTTACCAGATATTAGGCGGTCTTCTGCAAAGGCATTTGGAGGAGATAAATACAACAAATATCATAGCTACAGACGCCTCACAATCCGAAGAAAAATCTGGCATTGGCATTTTCTCCGAAACCCTCAATTGGTCATTCTCATTAAGACTTCCCGATTTCTTATCAGTATTTTCGGCAGAATTTCTAGCGGTGATTATGGCTTTAAGAAAGCTCAGCCCATCAACCTCAAGTGTGGCCATAATTACAGACTCGTTATCTTTGTGCTCAGCACTCGCTGCTAATAGTGATTCTCGATTATCACGTACTTTTCATTTTTTGGATTCCCACCCATGTAACTTCAATCAGATTAATCTGGGTACCGGGCCACAAAGGGATAAAAATGGACGAAATGGCGGACACTCTGGAAAAAGCCGCCCTCAGTGGCCCGATACTTTCAATTATTCCCACATCTGCACTCATAATTCGTGACAGATTTAGAAGGCGTGCCATAATTCAAGACTCTGGTAAAACATTAGTGACTTATCTAAACGAATATCGACACCGCTTGTTCCCTTGGCGTAGAAATTTCTGGTCAACGCGAAAAGAGGAAGCCATTTTTACAAAATTACGCTGTCGAGTTCTAAAATTAAACTTCTATATGCATAGAGCTGGTCTGGCTCCTTCCCCCCTTTGCTCGTTTTTTAGCAAGGAGGAAACAGTCGAGCATTATTTTTTATCATGCAACCTACAACTTACTGAGGAAAAACATTCTCAAAGTCGCTTTTAATCGAATTAGATTGGATTTCATCATCTCTAATATTCTTTCCTTGGGAGCCTCCTCATTAGGTCATTGTCACCGGGATCTCTGTTCCGCTGTAGAGAAATTTTTAATTGAATCAGGGCGGTTTTGACATCAAACCACTAAATTGCGTCATTCATTTATTCTAACCATTCTATAATTCTACAGTATAATGATTCATATCTGATCACTTTTGTCTATAAAATATTCGTTTCTTGGCCAATCCCCCAGAGTGGGTGTGAGCCATACACATAGGCAATCATCATCATCATCATCATCATAACCATCATTGCTCTGGTGCTGGTGCAGACGTCAACTAGCTGTCGGTCTTTCTTCGCCCGCGACATTACTGGTGGAGACGCTGGGTACATGTACCTTGACTGTGTCAGCCATCACTCCTAGCACCTTGGAGACAGCTACATCTCCCAGAGCAAGAAGCAGCCGCCGCCTGCGAGGGTTACCCCCGAATTCGGTTCCTCTGCCATCGAAACTCGAAAAGATGACAACTCCGGCGACAAGCCAGGTGAGTCAAACCAGCGATGCCCATTGTTTTCCTCTCGCGCATGTTTTTCATGCGCCACAGACACCAAGACCGTTCCATGGAGACATTTTCGAGGATGTTGATGACTGGCTCGACCACTTTGATCGGGTTGCCAGCATCAACGAATGGGACGACGCTCGCAAGCTGCGGAGAGTTTACTTCGCATTGGAAGATTCTACCAAAACGTGGTATGAGAACCACGAGGGCTCCTTTGCGACGTGGCAGGAGTTTAGCCAGCAGTTCCGCGACGCGTACCGCAATGCCGTAAGGAAGGAGAGGGCTGAACAAGCCATCTCGTGCAGGA
Organism: Rhipicephalus appendiculatus; assembly: GCA_030522465.1. NCBI lineage: Eukaryota > Metazoa > Arthropoda > Arachnida > Ixodida > Ixodidae > Rhipicephalus > Rhipicephalus appendiculatus. Next base: position 541,085 of record JALIZH010025266.1, read on the forward strand.
ACCAGCGGCCGAACGAAAGAGTTTCGATGTTTGTCGAGGACATGCTTCGACTCTTCAGGCGCGCGGACCCTGCCATGTCAGAGGAAAAGAAGGTACGGCACTTGATGCGTGGGGTGAAAGAACAGCTTTTCGCTGGACTCGTGCGCAATCCACCGACAACAGTCGCCGAGTTCATCAATGAGGCAACCACGATGGAGCGTACTCTCCAGCAGCGGTCGTCACAATACGAACGCCACGACATCACGGCCACTGCATGCTCTATCGGGTCTGACAGCGAGAGGCAGGCCCTCGCAGACTTAATACGAAGTATCGTGCGGGACGAACTACGACAACTCCATGCAGCGGGATCCGAACCACCTGTGCCAGCACTCGCGGATGTAATCAGACATGAAATCAGGCAGGCAGTCGCACCACTTGCGCCACTCGCACCACCAGTACCTGAGGCGCCCGTCCTGACATATGCGGCGGCACTGCGATCCCCTGCGCCACCGGCTACAGGCCCCACTATGCGACCAATGGTCCAGGCTACGCACCCATTCCAGGACACTGCTTCGAGTCCGCCTCCAGGCTCAAGGTACCCGAGCGCACCCACATATCTGCCATCTGTGCCGTCTGCTTCAAGACAAAGTGCTAGCAAGGCAAGCACGTGGCGCACATCGGATAACCGTCCACTCTGCTATCACTGTGGCGAAGCGGGTCACGTGTACCGCAACTGTCAGTACCGCCAACTAGGCCTCCGCGGCTTTCACCCTGACGCCCGATGCCCACGCTACGGTGAGCGCCCCCGCGAAATAGAAGCGCATCTCACGGGCCAGCGAACTCCTTCGACTGGTCAGCACCACCAACCGAGATCGCCATCGCCTCGGCCGGTCTACGTCACCCAGCTTGCCCTCATCGTCTTACGCTCCTTTCAGGAGCCGGTCACCGAGTCCTCGCAGGGGAAACTAGGAACGGCGACTTCTGGGGGTGAAGTCGCGGTTCAGCGAACTTTCAAAGAACCTCCCTCGACGCAACGTCCCGATGACGACCGTTCCGGTTTTTCAATGTTCTCCGACAGCAAAAAGATCGTTTCTGCCGACATCGCCGTCTTCGTGGACAATCATGCTGTCACCGCCCTCGTCGGCACCGGTGCCGACTATTCCGTCATGAGCGCCGCACTGGCAACTGAACTGAGGAAATTCACCACACCGTGGCAAGGACCTCAGTTGCGCACGGCAGGTGGACATCTGGTGGTGCCTACTGGAATGTGCACGGCACGCATTCGAATCCGTGCGTCGACATTTACGGGGTCTTTCCTCGTGTTGCCCGTGTGCTCTCGCCCAGTCATCTTGGGAATGGACTTTCTTCGTGAATACGGCGCAGTCATTGACCTTCCGTGAATTACTTGTGTCACTCGAGGACCCTTTTGTGGTGCAACTGAAAGCACCCAATTCCCGAAGACAGCGTTCCGTGTAGCCGATGATTCTGTGACTCTGCCGCCTCGAAGCAACCTCTTTGTCAACGTGGAACTGGGAAGGACGTGTCCAGCACTGTAATTGCGGAGGCAAATTTGTCTCTCCTTCTTTCACGACAAATCTGCGTTGCCCGAGGAATAATTCAGCCTAGCAACAGACAGACTCACCTGCTGGTCACGAACTTCAGCGACGAATATCGTCACCTTACCAGACACACCGCCATCGCATACTTTGAGGAAATTGCCGACGCCCAGGGTTCGTCCACATTAGCCTCACTTTCGTCGAGCGACCAATCTGTCGAGGCCTTCACGAGTACTCTCGACGTCAACCAGGGTCTACCTTCAGCACAACGAGAAAGCCTTTTGCGTACACTCAGCTCATTTCAAGACTGCTTTGCTACCACATCAAAGGTTAACCAGACGCCGCTTGCTCAGCATCGTATCATCACCGAACCCACCGAGAGACCCATTCGACAACATGCTTATAGGGTGTCGCAGAAAGAACAGGACGCTATACGCGATCAAGTTCAGCAGATGCTTAAAGACGACGTCATCCAGCCATCGACCAGTCCCTGGGCTTCGCCAGTTGTCTTAGTAAAGAAGAAGGATGGTACGTTGCGCTTTTGCGTTGATTATCGGAAATTGAACAAGGTCACCAAAAAGGACGTTTACCCTTTACCCCGAATAGATGACTCCTTGGACCGTATACGCAATGCTAGATTTTTTCCTCCATGGATTTGCGTAGCGGCTATTGGCAAATCGCAGTTGACGAGCGTGACCGCGAAAAGACAGCTTTTATTACTCCTGACGGCCTCTACGAGTTTAAAGTCCTGCCTTTCGGTCTATGCTCAGCGCCAGCTACTTTTCAAAGGATGAGGGATACGGTTCTGACAGGGCTCAAATGGAAATCATGTCTTGTTTACCTTGACGACGTGGTGGTTTTTGCAGACACGTTTGAGCAACACGTCCAACGCCTGCAAGCAGTTCTTCAGGCAATTCGAACAGCTGGGATTTCCCTCAAACCTGAGAAGTGCCATTTCGGCTACGAAGAACTGAAATACCTTGGCCACGTTGTGAGCCATGCCGGCATCCGCCCAGATCCCGAGAAAACCAGCGCAGTTGCCGCATTTCCCGTGCCCACAAATAAGCGCGACCTACGCCGATTTCTGGGGCTCTGTGCGTACTACAAGGCGCTTCGTCAAAAACTTTTCGAAGGTCGCTGAACCCCTCAACCGACTTACAAAAGATGATGTCCCGTTTGTTTGGGGTCAAGATCAGCGCCATGCCTTCGAAACCCTACAAAACCTTCTCCAGGCGCCATCTGTCCTGGGCCATTTTGACGAAAGCGCCGACACGGAGTTACACACAGACGCCAGCAACGTCGGACTAGGAGCCGTGTTGGTTCAGTGGCATAATGGCGTAGAGCGCGTGATTGCCTATGCGAGCAGAACGTTATCGCCTGCTGAGAAAAACTATTCTGCAACAGAAAAAGAATGCCTAGCGGTTCTTTGGGCCATAACAAAGTTTCGGCCATACTTGTACGGCCGCCCATTCAGGGTAGTAAGCGACCACCATTCTCTTTGTTGGCTCGCGAATCTCAAAGATCCCTCGGGTCGTCTAGCACGATGGAGCCTTTGGCTACAAGAATTCGACGTCACCATCGTACACAAGTCTGGGCGGAAACACACCGACGCGGACTGTCTTTCACGCGCGCCAGTCGGAAATGCCAACACCGACCTTGAAGACGACGACACTTTTCTTTCTGCCGTGTCAGCAACCAGCTTGGCTCAGCAACAGCGTGACGACACGGAGCTCATCCCGCTCATCGACTACCTGGAAGGGCGCAATTTCCACCTTCCTCGAAGTTTCGCACGCTCGCTAGCCTCCTTTTGTTTCCGGGATGGAGTGCTTTATAAGAAGAACTTTGATCATACACAAGCTACATACCTGCTTGTTGTGCCAACCACGCTTCGTGACGACATTTTAGGTGCTTGTCACGACGAGCCATCGTCCGGACACCTTGGCTGTACGCGCACATTGCAACGGATTCGGCGCTCCTACTACTGGCCACGTCTCGCGAAGACTGTGAAGCACTACGTTCGCACATGTCGCGACTGTCAACGACGTAAGACTCCACCTATACGGCCAGCGGGACTGCTACAACCAATAGGCACACCGAAGACGCCTTTTCATCAGATCGGCATGGACTTGCTGGGATCATTCCCCACGTCTTCGTCCGGAAATCGGTGGATAGTGGTCGCTACCGATTACTTAACACGCTACTGCGAAACAAAGGCACTTCCAAAAGCCACCGCAGCAGACGTCGCCCATTTTTTCGTCAACAACATCGCCCTCCGTCACGGAGCGCCAGCCGTCGTCATTACTGATCGTGGGACAGCTTTCACCGCAGAGATGCTGCAAGAAGTCTTGAGGTAAAGTGGCACGGAACATCGCAGAACAACGGCTTACCACCCGCAAACAAACGGGCTCACTGAACGACTGAACAAGACGATTTCAAACATGATCTCAATGTATGTAGATATTGACCACAAGAACTGGGACGATATCCTTCCTTACGTCACTTTTGCGTATAATACTGCAGTCCAAGAAAGTGCCGGTTTCACCCCTTTCCGCTTAGTCCATGGTCGCGAGGTCACCACGATGCTCGACGCCATGCTCCTGCCCGACAACCTAGGGATGTTTTACACGGATGCCGCGACATTCGCTCAACGCGCCGAGGAGGCCCGTCAGATCGCTCGACGCCGTATTCAGTGTCGGCAAACCGCAGACGCACGCCGCTACAATCTTCGCCACCGAGAGGTTACTTTCAATCCTGGTGACGAAGTCTGGGTGTGGACCCCCATCCCACAGCGCGGGCCGTTCAGAAAAGCTGCTGCGCCGCTACTTCAGCCCTTACAAGGTCGTACGACGTCTCAGCGACGTTACTTACGAGGTTCTCCCAGAAGGCACCTCGAGACGTTCCCGTCACCCTCCGCAAACTGAAGTCATTCATGTTTCTAGACTAAAACCGTACTTTTCTCGCTGTGACTCGACTGTGGAGTGACTGACTTCATTGGCGACTTCACGTGCTTCCTTTTGTTTTATCCCATTTGTTTTGTTCTTTCCTGTTTCTTTTTATTCTTTGACTCCTTGTTTGCCAGCAGCAGACTACGTTATTTCCACGACCTACTGTATAAACTTCCGACCTGCTCACCGGCGCGCTCCCCTACGGCGGCGCGCGGACCAAAAAATTGATGTATAGGGACCGAAGGTGCCGCCAGGTGCCGCTAGGACTTACCCCCCATATAGAGTTACTGTATATGCTACCTTAAAGGTAGCATATACAGTAACTCTACCCCCATATAGAGTTACTGTGTATATGCTACCTAAAGGTAGCATATACAGTAACTCTACCCCCCATATAGAGTTACTGTATATGCTATATGCGGCTCTACCCCCATAGCAGACGATGCGCCGTCGTTTACACTGAGCGCGCGGCGCGGTCCTCGCGCACTAGTGCGCGCGTTCTTGTTAGTTTTTTTTTTTTAGTTTGTAACGCGTGGACTAGCGTGCGCGTTAACTAAAAGCGGACTGCGGGTCTCTGTGTCCAGTCGGAGTCTTCTGTCTCTCATTGCCCATTAGCAGCGATTCGCATGTTCCAGTAGGAAACACCGCTCCATCACTGCGTGCTTTGCGCCTCCCCAGTTTTCTCTCCTGCGCGACGCTGCGATGAGCGCCAGCGTCAACGCCGCCGCCAGTGTAAGCGTTAGCGCCCGCTGCTTCACATCTACACATGGTTCCCTTTAGCGGGAGATGGTGTAATTTTTTTTTTTTTTTAGTTTGTAACGCGTGGACTGACTGATTCACGGGGTTTAAAATCTCGAGGCAACGCAGTGGTCATAGTAAGCACCGTAGTGGAGTGGGATTGATGTTGACCGTCTGACGGAAAACCAAAGCGTGCGAGCGCTTTTGAATTTCGCGTCCATCTAAGTGCGGGCGGCGGGAGCGCGTAGGCAGCAAAACCAAACTAATATTGATATACAAAGAATGAAGTGGAGAATTCAACTGTTGTACCACCTATTTCATTTCGCACAGCGGCGCTCCACATCAGTTGAGGAAAAGTAATTCAGGGGCTGTACATCCTGAAATAGGAGTTTTTCCAGGGCACTCGATCTACCCTGTTGTACTTACGCTGTCGCCTAAGTAATTAGGACCTGCCCATTGCCGCTGCCATGGGATGGATACCCTTGGTATCCATCCCATCGACCACACGTGTCTGTCCTCGTGATGTGACCGGCCCGTGTGCATTACTTTCTCCTAGAATTAACTAGGATTTCATGCACTTACCCCTGTTTGTTCTCTGACCCACTCCGACGTCTTCCTATATCTTTGTGTTACTGATAGGTCTCGACTGCTACCCACATGTCGCGGGATCGAATCCCGGCCGCCGCAGTTGCATTTTCGATAAAGGCGAAAATGCTCGAGGCCCGTGTACTTAGATTTATGTGCACGTTAAAGGACCCCAGGTGATTGAAATTACCGGAGTCTTCCACTGCGGCCGTGTCTCATAATCAGATGGTGACTTTGGAACCTTAAACCCCTATTATTATTATTATTATTATTTTATTATTATTATTATTATTACTATTATTATTATTGTGTCACTGCTACCTCTTTCTCGTTCCATAGCACATTGTGCGGTTATTCTGTAGTTGACTTGTTATTCTCCAAGTTTCTTCCCCATTTGTTACAACCAGCAAAATACAATGGTTGTACACTTTCCATTTTAATGACCGTGGTAACTAGCAGTGATGAGTTGAAAAGGTCTACTAAATGCTCACCAACCCCTGAGTTGTTCTTCGGTCTACGTAACTCTCCTTACATAGCTGGCAGAAATGAAAACTCTCCTTAAACCAGGAGCGTAGCCAGAAATTTTTTTTCGGGGGGGAGTTCAACCATACTTTATGTGTGTTCGTGCGTGCGTTTGTATGTGTCCGTGTATATATACGCAAGCAAAATTGAAAAATTTCGGGGGGGGGAGGGGGGGTTGAACCCCCCCAACCCCCCCTTGGCTACGCCACTTCCTTAAACTTTCAACACCTTAAGGTGTTGAAAGTTTAAGGAGATTAAGGTGTTGAAAGTTTAAGGAGTGTCCCTGACAAGGGTTTCTTGTTCAAAAGCTTCCTTTTGCGCGGCATGCACCTCAGTTCAATTATTTGTGAAGTTAGCCAGGAAAGGCCTCATGAATTTCCGAATAATTCGCGACGGCAGCTATGTGTGAAGTGCTCTCATTCATGCTGCAGTCAAACAGTGGATTATTTATAACTGCAGGGAGCACTATGCTGGCAAACTTCTGCAATGCGTTTGGCCTTTTCACAAGGGCAGCAGTCACTCTAGCTGCTGTACTTGTACTCTCAAGTAGGCTCACGAAGCCAACAAATGGCAATGTGGGATTTCGGTGACAGGAAACTCGTGGAAGGATCGCCCGCCGGACGTGCAGAAAGGAACGCAGTATACCATCGCAGAAAATGGTATTACACTGCTGCCGCCCCTTGACGCTGTCGCTGACCTATGTAGTCACTGATGACACGCAATAACTTCACAAAGGAGCGCCTATCGCTAGTACCATACAAGCAGACCATGCGTTAGCGGTGACTGAGAGGCTGTGAGAGCGTGCCGAGAGCGAAGTAGCCGCCGACGAGATGAGGGAGATGAGGGTGAGTTGTAGCGCCACGGCGCGCTGTGGCAGTTTAGTGAACTAAAAAAAACTAAACAAGCAAAAGCAAATCCGGCGACAGGGGAAGCGCGCCGGTGAGCAGGTCGGAAGTTTATAGACGATTTTCCGCAGCGGCGCACGGGCGCTTCCATGTTTGATCACGTCACCATAACTGGCCTTCCCCCAGCCAGTTGACGCAGCTAACGCATTGGGCCAGCGAAGCGGCCGTGGCCGTAAGCGCCAGCAGCTGGGGTTAGAAGCCAACATGGCAGCACCCATGCAGACGCGACCGCCCGCTTCGATCCGACCTCGCGCTTGCTATTCGCCCACTGTGTTCACAGCAATAAATAAATGGTGAAATCAGCTATCGCTCAGTGTCATTTCACGCTGGGGACAAAGCGTCAGGTATGTTCTGTCTTAATTATCGAGATTAGCTGTGTTTATTTAGCCGTGCCTGCTAAGCCTTGTCTCCGAGAATTTGAGAATGAATCTTGAAAACACTGCAAAATTCCGACGAATACATTGCTCTCAACCCTTACAAAAAAACTTGTAGCCTGTCTGCAGAAATTCTACAGACCCTGAGTCACCCGTGATGCGGAATGTGTGAAGACAAGTGACGAACTTTCTGTCACCCCCCCAGTCACCCCTGAGTAGGCAATTGGTACATCCATTCTGCAGAAAGTCTGCAGAGCGCAGGATGCAGCATGCCTGCAGAATGTCTGCGGAACATCTGCAGAACATCTACAGAAATTCTGTAGCATTTCTGCAGAAAATCCGCAACGTTTTGTCGCGGGTGAACAAAAAATAATAGCGACCATTTTCATTATCACAAACAGTCCAGGGACATGCAGCATCGAAGGGTAGAGTACCGCCCATACACCCATCAACACGTGCCCCAACATACACCCAACAACAGCCAAGTGAATACCGAACACATAGACCACTCACGCTTCACAACCTAACACCGACCACCCGGTATATATAGCCATGTTATCTGACCGGCCATTCAGTGCCGGTAGGAAAATTCCTATGCTTCAAAATTTTACATTTACACGTTCACAGAATACGTGTAAAATTATGGTGGACGTGAGGCAGCCATAAAACACACATATCTTTTAATCTACACCTGCAAAATGTGCAACGCTATTTTAATTAGTGACTTTTAATTATCAGCTGGCACGCTGTCGCATACGGCTGCAGAAAAGCTGCAGCCTTTCTGCAGACAATCTGCAGACTAGGTCTACATGGGGGGTGACTGGTGGGTGACTGGCGGGTGACTGAAAGGTGAAACCCATTTAATCATTATTATCGATTGTGTCATGGTCCAAAATATATAGATATATACGCATATAGCATATACATCCACACACACACGCACGGGGCACACATTAATAGACAAGTCTGCTAGCCGTCTGCTCGGTGTCTGCAGAAAATCTGCAGACTAGGTCTGTATGGGGGGTGACTGGTGGGTGACTGGTGGGTGACTGATGGATGACTGATGGGTGACTGATGGGTGACTGAAAGGTGAAACCCAATTAATCATTGTTATCAAATGTGTCATGGTCCAGAATATATAGATACATACGTATAGGTTATATACATCCACACGCACGCAATCTGGACGCACATTATCAGGAAAGTCTGCTTGCCGTCTGCTCGGCGTCTGCAGAAAATCTGCCGACTAGGTCTGTTTGGGGGGTGACTGGTAGGTGACTGAAAGGTGAAGCCCAATTAATCATTGTTATCAAATGTGTCATGGTCCAGAATATATAGATGCATAGGTATATGTTATATACATCCACACGCACGCACTCTGGACGCACATTATCAGGAAAGTCTGCTTGCCGTCTGCTCGGCGTCTGCAGAAAATCTGCAGACCAGGTCTACAGAAAGGTCGAGTCTGCAAGAAGGTGACTAGGGTAGGTGACTCGTAGGTGACAGAAAGGTCAAACCCATTTTTGTAAGCTTCAGGACGTAAATATAAAGCAAATAAATGCGTAGGTTACGCACTTACGGGTCACACAGCGCAGGACGACGACGTGATAAATTCGATGCGGAAGGGAACTGCATCAACAGGTGTCGCCATGTTGACTTTTCCGGCGCTGCCGTCTGCTCGCTTTTACTCGCGTGCGCGCAGACGCCGAGCAGACGACGCGACGCGCATGGAGACATATTGAGCAGCGCTGCCAAAGGCCAAGGCATTGAGACGGCCGTGGTAGGAGACGGCCACGGTGCAGTGGTGGCGCCATCTAGTTTTGATTAAACAAACTAGCTGCGGAAAATCGTCTATACCAGGGGTCTCAAACTCATCTCAGGCAGCGGGCCGCAGTCGTAGAATTTAGCACCGCAAGGGCCGTATCATGGAAGATTGTAAGAGCGGGGGGGGGGGGGGGGGGGGTAGTGTTTGTACACATTGTCAGGAAACACTAAAGAAAGCCTTTCCCATATTTCATATACAGGTCATTTCTGAAGAAGATTTGGGGTCAGGATTTCATCCAACAACATGTCAATACCAATCTCTTAAATGAGTAAAATCTGTACGCCCATTCTGAAGTACTGTTTTGGTTTCACGGATACGCTTCAAAACATGGTAACCACATGGGGTGCCTCACGAAAACAATGTTTTAGACCAGTCATGCCTGTGTAGATCACATACGTACTTATTATGAAAATAATATATATATATATATATATATATATATATATATATATATATATATATATATATATATATATATATATATATATATATATATATATATATATATATATATATATATGTGTGTGTGGGAGGAACATAGCCATGTGCGGGCCGCGGGCCGCGTGTTTGAGACCCCTGGTCTTTAGAGTAGGTCGTGGTTATTTCGTGTTACGACATTTATTTCGCTTGTATAGTTACCTTCTTCCACATTTTTCTTTTGCCCTCATATACAGCATCGAGACGATGCTTCTTGGGAGAGGGGGTAATGACGCATGCCATCATTTTATGAGCAATCCACTGTGGCTCATACACGTTTTGGGTGTGAAGACGAAGAGAACGCTTTTGTGGCTTCAGCCACAGGAACGCTTTTGATGCCGTTAGCAGATACCTTCAGGAAACAAAACGGATGCGACTCTAAATCTCTACTTGTATAAGTACCATTATAGCAGTAATGAGTAATCTCAAAACAAAAAACAATTTTTTGTTTTAAGCCTGTTACTGAATTTCTAAGCAAGATCGGGAATGTAGTGTCTGATCTGCACAATTATTGCACTCTTCCCATTTTTTATGTACGTTCTTTTTTCCTTGTGTTATTAATATTAATACTTGAAATATAAAAAGAAAAGGATTCATATCATCAATTCTTGGCCAATCCCCCTGAGTGGGTATGAGCCATGGCAGAGGAATCATCATCATCATCATCTGCTCTGGTGCTGGGGCAGAATTATTTGCTATTGTTCTGGCTCTACGAAAACTTCCTTCAAGCGAATCAGAAGCAGTTATAATTACAGATGCTCTTTCAGTATGTTCTGCGCTTTCTTCGGCAACAAACTTACCACTCAGTAATATGTTTCAACAGTTAATACCGACAAATCTGCGAAAAATTCAGTTGCTATGGGTACCAGGCCACTGCGGATACGCTTCAAAACATGGAAAGGAGATATCTGAATGAGATGGCGGACTCATTAGCCAAACTATCTCTAAGCGGACCCATAACACCAATTATACCCGATATGGCTTACGCGACAGCAATAAGATTCCGAAGTGCGTGTCTGCATAATGAAAGAGGCAAAATTACATTGGATCAATTCAGCGACTTCGCACATCTAAGATTCTGCTGGAATAAGCAGTGGTGTGTATCACGGCCAGTAGAAGTTACTTTCACCAGACTACGCTGCAGAATTCCTCAGTTGAATTATTACTTACACAAAGCTGGACTCAGTGCTTCACCATTATGTCAGTTTTGTGGTGAAATAGAGACAATAGAACATTTCTTTTTATTCTGTCACCGGTATTCTAAACAGAGAAAGAGATACCTCGTCGCTCCCCTTCAAAAGTTAGGATTACAAATCAATGCTGCACTAATTTTATCATTTGGTGGAATTACATTAGGATATAGCCACAAGGAGGTCTACTCTGCGGTGTTCGATTACTTGTATGAAACAAAAAGATTACCATGCTAGGGTATATTGGCTTATTTTCAGTATTAATTACAACCTGTTATTACTTCCGTCACACATCCCATCTAATAGTCTGACGTTTTGCCCTACGGAATTTTCATAGATTAGGTATGTGTTTTTTTTCCCCCCGCTTTTTAGTCTAAAGTTACAGCGCTTATTTTAGCGTATTATGTATTAAACTCAAAGATCCTGCCGCCCGGTTCTTGGCCCATCCCCCTTTGTGGGTGAGCGTCATCAGCAAGAGGTCGTCATCATCATCATCATCATCAGACGTCAACTAGCTGTCGGTCTTTCTTCGCCCGCGACAATATGTATATTTGTGCGTGGCTTACGCTTACCTTGCGTCGTCGGGACGGGTCAAGTGGCAACCATAGTACCAGTCTCCAGATTAATACGGCTTTGGTGGCAACACGCATGTCTACGATACTCACAGGACTGTGGGACAGTCGGCAGCCGCCTGTGCTTTTTCAATGCGCACCGGTGTTTCCTGCCAAATTCGAGAGTGGATATCCTTGGCCTAAACAAAGACGATGCAGCACCTTTCTTTTCACTCCTGCACTGTGAGAAGCCCTTTGTGTTTTTTATGCAGCGCAACGTCAAACCTACAGCATTATAGCTGTAGTTCTCAAAACTGCATCTGCCGCTTATTTGCGGGTCGCGAAAGCTCTCCGGCGAAAGATGCAAGTTACGGAAATGATGGTGGTGGTGGTGGTTAGAAGGAAGAGGAAAAAGGCACCTAATTTCTGCACCCCTTTCGGGACAAATACGGAACAGGACTACGGTAACGCTCCTCCTTTCTCGCTCGTTGTGCTTTTGCCGCTCCTAATTCCAGTAAAGGCACCTAAACACCAAAAATACCGTGCCAACGACACGGTATTTCTGTACTTGACTACGACATCCTAATCCCTGCAGGTGCATCGTTTCAAGAGCTTCTAAACTTTCAGTTCTCACAGGGGAAACTTCGTGACAAACGACAAGCTGCACTGGGAGCGCCGTAAAAAACGAAAAAAAAATGTTTTTCGCTGTCACAACCTTCTCTGGCTAAGATATGTCAGCGATGTGTGCAGTGAGCATCTTGCCTTTACGCCGCGATATATATAAGCGGCTATTTATTAGAGGAAAGGAAATCGAAGACGCTTCTTTCTGTCTCCCTTATCGGGGACACGGCTAAGCGCCTTGCGGGGAGGGGAAGGGGGGATTAAAAGGGGTAGAGGAAGAGAGAGTGAGGAGGAAAGGAGATAAGGTAGTAGGAGAGGAGGTCATTCACCCTGGCACGGGCAGGAGGCCGACGCATCCCGATTAAATAAGATGGAGATTAGCGGGTCCCGCAAACTCCAGGAAAGCCCGCAGGGCTGGCAGTGGTGACAGCGCAGGGAAGAGAATGTCCTCCACGGATGTCGCTGGAAGCCCAAGATGTTGGAATCGGCTCACCAGTCTGCGTCGCTCGGCGGCTAACGCCGGGCAGGAGCAGATGATGTGCTCTAGTGTTTCGGCATCGCCGCATCTGCTGCACGCAGCTGATGAGCAACGTCCCGTGGAGAGCATTCGTGCCGCGGGCCAGACACTACCAGTCCGCAGACGGAGAAGGAGCAACCGCTCGTTCCTCTCCAGGCCAGACTCCGGGAGAGGAGGTGATGGCTTGCCGCTGGCCACTCGCTTGTCCGGGTGGATGGTGAGGAGCAGCTGCCGCAGGCGCTGCCGAGAGAAGTCTGCTGCCGCCACTGCTGAGGTCACCGGGTTGTCGCCGTGGTGTGCTGCCCTGGCAGCGGCATCTTCCTCCTCGTTTCCAGCTATCCCAACGTGGGAGGGGAGCCAGTGGAGGGACAGACGCACGCCGCTAGGTCGTATAGCAGTGAGCTTGGCGTGCAGCAAAGCCACGGTGACTCCGGCTTGATCAGGCTGCAGCAACGCTTGGAGGGCTGGCCGGGAGTCAGTGATGATCGCCATGGGCGTTTCAGGCGGGTTGGCAGCTCGGTGGTCGGTTGCCAGAAGGAGACCAGCCAGTTCCGCCGCAGTGGAGCTGGAATGAAAGGGGAGCCGGCACCGGAGGGTTGTTCCAGTCGCTGGGATGACGCAGGCAGCTGCGGCCGAGCGGGCGCTGTTCAGGACTGACCCATCCGTGAACAGCAGAAGATGTCCCCGTAGACGCTCGTGGATTTTCTCCATGGCTGCCTGCTGGAGTTCACACGCCGGTGTCCGCTTTTTGCTGAGCTTGTCCAGCTCCAACTGCACGTCAAAGGGCTGCTGGAGAGGTGGAAGGGGCTGCACACGGATGGGGGGCTGAGGTACCATCCGACACGCACCCGGAAGGTCCGCTGGGACAGGAAGGCGCTAACAAAGGCTCTGAGGTGGCCCGTCATGCCAAGAGAGTCCAGAGCACTCTCAATAACCCCATGGGCAGTCCATCAAATGCACTCTGTACGTCCAGCAGGACGAGGAGCGTCACCTCTCCTTTACTCCTGGCATTCTCGAGGGTGGAGACGAGATCCGCAATAGAGTCCGCTGTGCAGCGGTGGCGGCGGAATCCCGTCTGCTGCTCCAGTAGAAAGTCCTCTGCCCCTGTGATCCAGCTTAGGCGAGCCAGCGCGATGGCCTCCATGGGCTTGCAGGCGGCAGAGGTGAGCGAGAGGGGCCTGTAGGACGTGATGGCCGCTCCTGGTTTACCAGTCTTCCGGACAGGAACCACCACCGCTGTCAACCAGGCCTCCGGTAGGGCGCCGCTTCTCCACACCTCGTTGAATGTCTCCAGCAGCCGTTGTTGTCCGGACTTGTCCAGGTTGCGTAGCATCTGGTAAGTGAGGCCGTAAGCGCCGGGAGTGCTGTGCCGCTTGGTCCGCGAAGAGGCTTTGTTAAGCTGCCACCCCTATTGCTGGGGGAAGCAAGGGGGGTTGGGGAGGTGAGATTCTTGGATGAGAAGAGGAGGCCACCTCAACTATGCCGTGCAGTGTTATGGGATTAAAGTAGCGAAAGAGAGGCTCAGCGTCCAGTGGCGTAGCCAAGGGGGGGGGGGGGGTTCAACCCCCGCCCCCCCGAAATTTTTCAATTTTGCTTGCGTATATATACACGGACACATACAAACGCATGCACGAACACACATAAAGTATGGTTGAACCCCTCCCCCCCCCCCCGAAAAATATTTCTGGCTACGCTCCTGTCAGCGTCCTTGGGAAAGGGGCAGTTAAAGAATGGTGGCGGTCCCACTCCGGCGGCGTCCGCTCGGCATTTTAGTCATTGTTTGCTGACGCACTGCGATTACTGCGCTCACTGGATTGATGTGATTTGTATTGCATTAGAAAGCTTACGGTCTCCACTTTGTAATGACAACTGGTATTATTGCCTAGTCTGAAGCGTTATTTCATGGCTAAGAAAACAATGTGAGCAAAAAACTGCGTTTTTGCTGCACAAGCCTCCGTTGTACTGCGAGTACGGCAAAACTGTTTGACATAGCGAAATGAAATTTACTGTGTCTTTTAATGAAGCATTATCCAAGGTTTATATAAAGAGATATTGCGTGTAAGGTAATTAGAAATTGATGCAGGCTCCAATAAAAATGGTCTAAATAATGAAAGTTTATGAGTGAATAACTCTTCTTCTTTTTAATGTAGGGTAACAACATTTATTGTGTTTGTAGAATATGATGCATTTGATGTCTACACGAAGTTGTTTTGTGTTTTTATGAGCAGTTCGTGAATTATTATTACTTCAATTCGGCAAATTGTGGCTCTACTTGGTCACGCATTACCGACGAAGGGACAAAACTATCCATCGTGAAACTATGAAATCTTCAATATTCAATCAGCAAGCCCTTTTCTCGGTTTCTATGAAGAGAAAATTGTCTTATCTTTACTAGAAAATTTGCAGGACAGCAGTGAATTTAGCTCATTTTCCTGCTTGCCAGGTTCCTGCAAATTCACATTTTTTTTAGGGGCGAAGCTCCTTAGCCTGTCGGTCGTGCGTCCCTTGTATGTAGTATCCACCTGCTGATGACGATCGCGTCATCCCCACTATGCGATCGCGATCGCATAGTGGGTACATGGAATGTACCCACTACTATGCGTCATAACGATGACGCTGATGACGATCGCGATGCCATACAACACATGGCATCGCGATACCACATGGAATGTACCCACTATGCGTCATAACGATGACGCTGATGACGATGACGATCGCGATGCCATACAACACATGGCATCGCGGTATGGTCTCACATGCATATCGTTTGACCACATGCAACCAACCACCATCACGTCTTCGATGATGTACCTCCGGAGCTTCGCCCACGCATCATCATTCACTCCGCGGATATGCTGTGATTTTTTTTCTTTTAGATGGTAATTCAATACAAGTATTGCAGATGAGCAGAGCCATACAGTGACTTGTAATTACCAGTACTCACTATCTTTACGAAGCAGTGCTTGAAACAAAAGATTTTCAATAAATAATAAATCTCGCAAATGTTTTTTGGTGGTGGCGCCATCTGTGCAAAAAAACATCAAGCGCTTTCACGTCAGTTCCAACTTTCGTCAAATGTGGCGCCACAAAACATTTTTAAGTGTGGCAAACATGGATGGGTTATTTCTTCTGACTGCAGTGTCTGGCTCAGTGTCTTAGTCTAGTCGCCCCTCCAGCTACGCCTTCAAAGTACAATGTAACTACAGTGTACTAGAAGAGGGCAGTGAAGCGGGCGGCAGCCTCCGCGTGACTCCGGCGGCGTCGTCAGTAGCGGCGGCGCTGCGGTCGACCAATCTTGAAGAGGAGCATGCGAAACACAGCCTCCACTGCGACGCTCGCATGTGCTTGGCGCGCAGATGTTTGCGCTTAAGCACTTCGTTTTAGTCTGCATGCTCTGCTAAGGACCAGAAACTACGAGACAGATTGGTTTTCCCACAGATGCGAACGCATTTTGCGAATGCACTCGTTGCTTTCCATCGACTTTGATTTCCATTCGAACATTTTCAACCCTTTCAGCAATTATGATCGAGTTCTTTTAGCTTACAGTGCTTGAAACCGCAGACGAGTTACTGATCGGGAGCGCGTAGATTCCGATTTTAGGTTATCGCAAAGGGGAAGCCGTGTGAGAGGATAATTAAACGAAGCTAATCCCCGCGACTATGAAAGTAAGTTTAAACTATAAACAATCACATAGCGCGCTCGTTCTCTTTGCGACACCTGTCAACAGCATAGTAGGAAATGCCTAAAAAAAGAAAGAAAAATATGATGGCGCGAATGGACTACGTCGCGCACAATCAGTAAGACTCGTTGCAGAAACAGCAGTTAAAACATTCGCGCCCGAATTTGAACAGTCACATACGCCCACAGCAGCAGTTTATTTTGAAAAGTTCACTGAAATTCACCTGTAGAAATCATGTCCCAAACGCAAGGCAATCACAAATCAACTGAAAAGGAGGACTATAGCACCGCAGTTATGTAGAAAGTCAAGTGGGAACTTCCTTGAACTGGCAAAGAAAGAAGCTTATAGTATTTATACTGACCCTACTTTGGCGAGCAGTTAAACAAGCTACAACATTTCACAAAATCGAAGCAAGGTCATGTTTTGTAATATGGGACATAATGGTGAAAATGCATCACAGAATATGAGAACACACGTGAGACGGTAGGGCACAGAACACTGACATATGAAATTGTTTTATCGCATTAATGCAATGATAGCATTACCCTAGTAATGGATAGAACAACTGAACTATTCTATAAAAGGGAAGCCACTTGCTTTGATTCAGTAAATTCACGCAGCTAGCAAGGTAAAGGGCAGGAAATAAATAACAGAGCAGGCGGAGAAGGCAAACGTATAATACAGAAGTACACGTTGCTGGGCTAGTCGGTTCATGTTCAAGTAGAGCCACAGTTGTGGCTGTTTCGCGCGAACAATTAACGTGGGAAGGGGTCAAGGGGAGCGCAAACGTTCGACTGTTTATTCCAAGCTTAATGCATCGCAATATATAGGCATAGGCATGCGCGGAAAGGAAGCCACACATCGATCACGTAACGCTCTGTGCAGCGCAATACATAGGTATAGACATGCGCAGAAGGAAAGGCACACATCGATCGGATAACCTCTTAATCACACCCTGCGATCCAAGTACATCCTCTCTGCCTGCGAAAGGAACAATGAAGTGTCACTGATGCACAATGAACCTCGTGCTTTGATGTGAAATGCCTCTAACAGTTCTCGAGCAGTGATGTCCCTGCTTCTCCCCAGAATCTGAATCTTATTCAGGTACGGCTCACATTTGTGTGAATTGCAGTGGGCCGGCAAATGTGCCCCATCTTTACCTTTTAGCGAGAGCTCGTGTTCCCGCGCACGCTCATTCACGCACCTTCCCGTCTGGCCGACATACGTCTTGCCACAGGATAGCGGAAATTCGTATAATATATATTAAAACTTGTTGTTGGGCTAGTTGGTAACTCGTCATATTGAAAGTAAAATTTAGCGCAACTTGGAAAACCCTGAAGACACTCACACATTCACACACGCTTTCACTCAGGGATACACACACCACACACAGCGCTGTATGTGGTGTGTGTATCCTGAGTGAAAGCGTGTGTGAATGTGTGAGTGTCTTCAGGGTTGTGTGTGGTGTGTGTATCCCTGAGTGAAAGCGTTTGTGAATGTGTGAGTGTCTTCAGGGTTTTCTAAGTTGCGCTAAATTTTACTTTCAATATGTCGTATAATACACGTTGAGATGCCATGCACCTAGTTCAGCCTGATTAGTTTGAGGTGCTGGGCTGAATTACGTTTTCTCATCAGATTAGACTTATTCTCGCCTTTCACAAAATAGTGCAGTCGCATAGTAACGTAAAACCAAACAATGCGTGCTGTTAGGCTCTTAGCATGAAACAAACAATGAAAGCTTCGCCGTTTTTTGCTTCGTGAGTACCCTGTGCTGCATCCAGGAGCGAAACAATGGTTTAAGCGTTGTTTTTCAGCAGCCATTCGTACATCGTAGCATCAAAACTTCGGAGAAAAGCGGGAGAATCACTTGCAAACAAGCGCGCGTTCCAGCCAAAGCACCAGCAACACGAGGCAACCGCCTTCAAGAGTGAGCTACTGCAGCGCCGCCGCTTCGTTCGCCAGTGGCGGCGTCAGCTGCTCCTATGTGTCGATGCCTCCGCCCGCTTCACTGCCCCTTCTAGTACACTGTAATGTAACCCTAAGGGTAGGGTGGCTAGAATGAAGAAAGAAAGAAAGAAAGAAAGAAAGAAAGAAAGAAAGAAAGAAAGAAAGAAAGAAAGAAAGAAAGAAAGAAAGAAAGAAAGAAAGAAAGAAAGAAAGAAAGAGAGAAAGAAAGAAAGAAGGAAAGAAAGAAGGAAGGAAAGGAAGAAAGAAAGAAAGCGTGCCGCACTGTACATCATGAGTGCACCTGCGAGCTAGCCAGGAGGTTAGGCTATTGTGCTAAGAAGGACTGGAGATAAGGAAAGATTCCAGAAATAGCTTGGGTCGTACAGGTTAGTGTAGAAGCGGTTTTGAAGGGCACACAGAACTTGCCCTCTCCTGCTTCTAGTTTTGAGGCTCGCACGACTGGATGGATGGATGCTATGAGCGTCCCCTTTATAACGGGGCGGTGACATGTCTGCCACCAGGCTCGAAAAAAAACTTTCTTTTTATGGTGGCCTAATGCCTTATCTACATTGATTAAATCTATGTTATTACAGCAAAGAAAAATATAAGTTCACGGTCCATCTCTCTGCTTCTTAAGGCAGAATGACCTTATTTTCCCCCTTCTTCATTTTTGTCATTTATCTCTACTTTTCTGCCACCAATACTCTAACCGTCTCTTACTTATTTCTATCGCGGACGTGTTCAGCTTTCCATTGTTGTCCCTAAAACCCAAGGCTTCATGTAGACTCGTGTCCACACGTATATCTGGGTGGATATCGCCACATTCAATCAGTACATGTTCCATCGTTTCCTTAGTTCCCCCCACAGCATGTACATTGTTCTTCTTCGTTACTGAATCTCGCTTTATAGCTACGCGTTCTAAGGCAACCCGACCTTGCCTCAAACAGTAAAACGCTTCCCCTTGAATTATCATAAAACTTCTCCCTCCTTATTTCGTTTTTTCCCTTTCGGTAGCCACTGAGAGCCGGCTTCTTTTCCATCGCTGTCATCCAATAAGTCCTCTCCGTCTCTCTGACTTTTCGCTTAATGCTCCCTGTTGCCATGTCGCCCACACTGCTAGCCGTATATTTACTGGTGAGCCTCCTAGTTCTTTTTCTCCACTGCGTGTCGACGCTTTTTCTATACAAATACCTGAAAACCTTCCCTGCCCATCTACTCTCCTTCATTTTCCGCAGCCTCTCTTCAAATCTAATTTTGCTCTGAGCTTCCCTCACTTCAAAACCTGTCCATCCCATATCACCCTTTACGTTTGTCGTCTTCCCGTGAGCGCCCAACGCGAGGCGTCCCACAGTCCTTTGATTTACATCCATTCCAGATTGCACCTCTGACTTCATGCAAACCACTGAGTTCCCAAATGTAAGCCCCGGAACCATCACACCCTTCCACAGCCCTCGAAGCACCTCGTACCTATTGTATCCCCATAACGCTCTGTGCTTCATGATTGCAGCATTCCTCTTTCCCTTTGTTACCGATGCTTTCTCTTGTACCTCCATATATCTATCCCCCCTCATTTACCCACACTCCGAGGTACTTGTATTCGCTTACCCTCGGTATTTCTTGGCCCTGTATTAAGACCGCATGGTCTTCGTGATCATTGAATACCATCAATCCACATTTTGTTGCACTAAAACCTAGTCCTAGAGCCTCGCCCTGCCTTCCGCATATATCTGCCAGCCGCTGTATATCATCTTGACTGTCCGCAAATAAGACAATATCGTCAGCATAAAATAGACCTGGAAGCTTCTGCTCAACCATCGCGCCTGCCTGTTTGTGTGACAGATTAAATCCAATGTTGCTCCCTTCTAGCGCTTTTTCCATCCTCACCATGTACAGCATGAATAACAGCGGGGAGAAAGGACATCCCCGTCTCAGCCCCTTGCTAATGTCAACGCTGTCCTTGCTGCTTATTCCTTCCCATTCTACACAAACTGTATTTTCTCGGTATATCTCCCTCAAAAGCTGTATACAGTCGTCACCTATGCCCACTTCCTTCAATATATCCCACAAAATTTCCTGATTAACGTTGTCATATGCCCCGGTGATGTCTAGATAAGCTACGTATAAGGGCCTGTTTTCTATTTTTGATATTTCTATACACTGTGTAAGAACAAACAGGTTATCGTCTAACCGCCTGTCGATTCGGAATCCATTCTGGAGTTCTCCCAAAATATCATTTTGCTCTACCCACATTTCTATTTTTAATTTTACTGCCTGCATCGCCAACCGGTATAGCACCGATGTAATAGTTAGCGGTCTATACGAGCGAATGTTATCCTTTTCTCCCCTGCCTTTATAGATTAAGTTCATTCTACTTTTTCGCCAACTGTCTGGTATTTCCCTCTCCTGTAAGCACTTTTCTACGGCTTTCAGCAGTGCTTCTTTAGTGCTCTGTCCTAGTTCGTTAATTAGGCTGACGGGAACCCCATCTAAGCCCGGAGTAGTGCGCTTAGGAATTTTTCCTTCGGCCTTCTTTCAATTGAAATTTTCAAGTACTACATCTTCCTCGGTTGTACTCTTCTGTATACTTTTACTCACCGGGGGAATCCCCTGGGCGACCTTTTTAAACGAATCGGCTGTTACCTTTCGGGTGTAACCTAGCGCTTCATACCCTTCCAATTGATTTCCTTCTTCATCTACCATATGTTGTTGCATTGTTACAGACTTCCTACCTAGCGCTTTTAGGTGGCTCCAAAATATCCTAGGCGCGGCCTTCTTCTTTTCGCGAATCTCTGTCATCCAGCGTTCACTTTCGCCTTTAATTTTTGCCTCGACTAATTTCTGCACAATGGATTTTTGCTCTAAATATATTTCCCATACTTGGTTGACTTCATCCTGTGGCCGTTTCTCCTTTTTTGCTTGTCTGTGCTGCCGTGATGCCTCACGTCGCTTCTCGATCGCATCCCGGATTTCTTTGTTCCACCAACTTTTTGGCTTTCTCTTTCCTTTCCAAGAAATAGTTTTCATCTCTTTTTCTATTTCTTTCGTGATTACATGTAGCAGCTCACTATACTTCCAGTCTTTGCCTGGAAGTTTGTCTACTTCTTCCTCGACTCTTGCGGCTATATTAGTTATTTGTTTCTCATTTAAATATGAGCTGCCAATGTTCGATTCTAGGTTCTTATTTTCAGTTTTATATCCCATTTGTAATGTTATGCGTTTATGATCACTACCCAAGCTGTTAATGCCTTCCTCGTCTATTCTCATCTCTCTAAGTTTGTCATAGATTCCTTCTGTCATGAGACAATAATCAATGCTCGACTGCCTGTTTCCGACTTCCCACGTGATGTGTCCCTCACACTTAGGCCCCGCGTTAACTATTTCAAGACTATGTTGCTCGCAGAGATCTAGCAATAACTTGCCATTGGAGTCTGAATATCCGTCAAGGTCATGTATGTGTGCATTCATGTCCCCTAGAAGGATTATTTCGGCATCATGACCAAATTCTTTAATATCGGTGCTTATGCATTTCACTATCTCCAGATTCTTTTCTCTGCAGTTATTCCCCGTCCACAAGTAAGCTACACCTAGCCACGTTTTCTTTCCACCTACTGTGCCCGAAACCCACAGGTGCTCTGAACACGTTTGCTTCACTCTATCCCATTTTGCTCTGCTATGAATTAGCATTCCAACACCCCCCACCTCTCCTTTCTGATATGATCCTGTTGCATCCTTCCCAAATGTAATTGTCAATACGTGGTGGCTCTTCCAAGTCTCTAAGGTGTGTTTCTGTAACCGCATAAACACCAGTAGAGTACGCATTTGGGCTGGTTGGTTCATGATTTGCAGTAGAAAACAGCGCTACAAGACGGGACAAAGAAAGGACACAAACCACGGCGCTGACTAACAACCGAATGTGCTTTATTCTGCCAGTCCACATATATATGCTCCGCCACAATCGTTTTTCGTTGTCTTGAGATTGTGGCGGAGCATATATATGTGGACTGGCAGAATAAAGCACATTCGGTTGTTAGTCAGCGCCGTGGTTTGTGTCCTTTCTTTGTCCCGTCTTGTAGCGCTGTTTTCTACTGCAAACGCATAAACACCTATCTGTTCCTTGTTTAACTGTCCCTCAATCTCTAACCATTTTGCCTTTTTTCTGCCACCCTGCATGTTAATGTAACCAATTGCGACACGCGCCTTCTCCCTTCTTTTACCTTTTCTCTGGTTTTTCGCTATACTACCTGTCACAGAGTCCCCCCTGGTTGTTGTCCTCATTACACGCTACCCTGGACACCGAAGGGCCCGCGTGCCCCCCCCAAAAAAGCTACTGCGCGTCCTGCAAGTCGCCAACCCACCTCATGACCAAGCCTCCTATTGATGTGTATTCCGTCTCTTCGAAAACCACCCCACCTGTGCACCTCTCTGTTTATTTCCACTACCTCGATGCCCTTCTCTCGACTCATCCGCCATATCTCTTTGTTTGCGTCGACAACCGCTCTTTGCAGGTTGCCGTCACGCACCGGTACCTCCGGTATTGTGCATACCACTATCTGCACCTGAGGGGAAATGGCGCGCATGTCATCGACCCCTTTCGCCAATGTGGTCGCTAGTTCGGCTGATTCTTCATTCAAGACGTCGTTTAGACCTCCCGCAATTATCACGAGGTTACGTCCATTAGCTTTAGTTGCGAGTTCTGCGCTAGCTTGTCTCATCACTGATCCCAGCCTACGTCCCGGGAACGTCCCTATTAAAACTCGTTTGTCGCCTCTCACCCTTTCCTTGACTGCTTCTGCGCATCTAGCTAAATTCGAGTCCCCGGCCATTATAACGTGCTCCGACTTTTCTGCTGGACTGTCCCGCACCTGGCCACTGCCTCGGTCACCAGCTCGCGCAACCGCCGCTGTTTTGCTCCCTCCCATCCCCAAAACCACCTCGCGGAAACTGGGTCCTGTGCCCCCCTGCACCTGTCTTCCCCAAACCTGTCTCCACCTTCGCGTCTCCCACTATGGGGGGTTGATGCCCCCCTGTTCCCGCCGTCGCTTGCTTCCTTGTTCACCATGACTGCCTTCGCTAACCCTTCCTCAGCTGACTTTAGCCTTTCTCCCATAGCCATCGTTTTTTCTCGCTCTGTCGCCAACGCATTCTCCAGCTCGGCGATTTTTACCTTGAGCTCATTCTGGGCAGCCATCATTATTTCCATTTTCGCCTCTAACTCACATTGCTTACACTTGGCGTCAGCTTGTTCTGCCTTGTCATCCTCTATTTTCCATCCCATTCCGCACCCTGAACACTTTACGGTTTTTTTTTACCATGGCCAGATCGTTCACACTTCGGATTACATGCACTCAAAGCCAAAAGGTACCACAAAACTCCGCCAGTATGCTTCAAAGCACTTGTGTAGCCTTCAGCCACGTGGTGGCCGAAAAAAAAAGAAAAAAAAAGCCAAGCGACTGTCACACAAGAAACAGTACAAAGTTGTAACCCCAATTAATCTTCAATCTAGTGGGTTATGTACTCATATAACTAATAAAAGCAAGCTCGAATCATGCAGAAAAAACTTATCTGTCGCTGTCATTCCGGAGCCCACGAAAAACACGTCCGTCCTCTAGCGGCACTACGCGGCAAAAAAAAAAAACCTGCTTTCCCCGCGCGGGGAAAGCAGTGTTTGGAGATGAGTGTTTGGCAGCAACAATTGACACTTTGAAGAATAGTGTGCGTTCCTTGGCCTACACGTTGAAAACAGCTGGCTTCCTGACAGCTTGCTTTCCAGCAAGAACAATTCCTAAAGCTTTTCGCTCCTTGACTGCACCCCTCCACATTCCAGCGAAGGCGCGGGATCAGCACAAAGGGTTTTCAAAACGTACTGCAGAAATGCCAAGTCTCATTGCTCGCGCAGGTGCAGTAACTATTTTACAAGCTGCCAACCTGCGAGCGAAAAGTGCGGATTAGAATTGCCACTCGCGCTCAGCAAACCAAATACCACGTGTCCCGACGCCAACAGAAGTTTTGAAACACGGGATTTTCAGTAGGTCCTCTTGTCGCTGAAAGATGTATTTACCAGCGCAATAATTCCTCTCGCATAAAGTAACCCATCCACTTCCATTTTCCGAATGATCATTGTACACTCGAAAATCACCGATGTGACTGTCATTTGCTTGCTGCAGCGCACGGCAACCGATCTAGCAGAGAGGTGGCAGATATAAAGCTTGGACAGCTCCAAACAGGCATTTATGCTATATGAACTAATAACCACTACAAAAACTAAACTTAGCAAGCAGTTGTTGACTCATGTAGATCATGTGTTATCTCATATTTTCGAGGCACCCTTCACCGACCGGAACGCGCAACGTAGCTCTCATATACCAACACGCCCAAAACACTACGTTACTAGGTCTCATTTACTGTCTCAGTACCAGCGGCATCGGCCGCCACAGACAACTAGAAAATGAGACGTTCGCAGAACATATTGATGCGCGCAAGCGTGTCCCTCCTATGGACCTCTGTACCGAAGGCTGACTGGGTGCATCCATAATCCCCTCTCACTTAGAAATATGTGTGAGCCCACTCCACTTCACCCCCCCCCCCTTCCCCCCAATGCCAAATGTGATAAGGGGGGCCGATTTTGCAGCTTCTCGCCGGCCCAGGGGTCTCGAACTAACCTCCGCTAAAGGGCTGCAGTCATGAATTTTAGTCCCACAAGTGTCAGGTCAGTGAAGATGGTAGAAGCAGGGGCAGAGAGAATTTGAACAAAATGTCACCTAACGTTGCCATCTGAAATAACGCTTTTTCGATGTCCCGTATATGGGTCGTATGAGTATGTGAGTTGCATTGCTTGCTACATGTGTTGGCTTGTGAATGAGACAAGTAAAATGCTGAGGCGGTGGCTAACATGAGGCACCGATTTCTGTTTTATGTGGGACTCACTTGTGCTAAGCGATACGCGATAAGCGAGTGCATCATAAAAGCATCGATATGAATACCATGAACACTGGCGTGAAAGAATACAACTGTGACAGTGGTGAATTTGTCTAAACTAGATGATAAAAAGAGTATCCTTGTGAAGTATACGAGCGCATGGACGAAGGAATTACAAGTCTCACACCTTTCTGCTTATAACTAAGTCTATTCGGCACTATCGGTCTTCTCCAGCCTCTAAAAAAGGAACAAGATGAGAAAGCTACTACACTCGGCGACAGCTTTCCTTGACAGCACTGTGGAAGCTACAGAACCAAAGCGCATGTCTGCTACCGCGCCAAAAAAATAGTACTGAAGTTTATTTATAATTTTCTCATTTGCCTGGCTGAAATAAATACTGCTTTATTTATTATGAGACTTAAACAGTTGCGGGAAGTTGCAGGCAAAATACAGTTATCGTTCACCTTGCAAGAATGCTTTCCTTTTCTTTCCATTTCTTAGACAGCACCACCTTTTCAGCCCACCCGTATTCCAAGGAAACATGGCGTCCGTGACGTCACTGTGCGGCCGAATACGCGCGGTTTAGATCTCCAAGAAAAATATACTCGTAATAGGACACTAAAATGTACACTGAACAATCGAAATGTTTCTCCCATTCATAATTTTCAAGTATGTGTTTTTCTAAACGCGTTAACGATGCGAGCGAGCAAAACCGAAATCAGCCGCAAGCTGCCGAACTACTTGCGGAGCAACTCGAATGTGTGGAAGCCCCGCCTCCGTAGCCTTCGCTCCAATGCCAAGATAAGTTGTCGCCGAGTATAGGATTGCTGCTTTTACTATAAACCATTGCACCTGGATATGCCGGAAAAGGAATGCACGTACAAAACACCTTCATGATAGGGGGGCACGGTGTAGGCGGTCCTTGCCCTGGCACTGACGTCTCCTCTTTCAAAATGAAGAGTTGCTATGCCCTTACAAAGCAGACAAAACGATGACGAATTGTCTCCCTCTCCACCAATACACATGTTAGGGTTTATGCTTCGATATGCAATTCCGAGACGCTACGTGTTTATAGCCGTTACCGCCACTTCGATGTCGTCTCCCGGTCAGCCTGGTTGAGTAGTATCTCGCTTGCGACTTCTGCGACTTCCATCGTTGTGTTTACCTGTGTGGGTCCTACGTAATATTGCGTGCATTGCGTGGTCCGGTGCCTTCGAGGCCTGCAGTCAAACTGCGCTTCCATATCATGGGGAAGCTGAGAAAGGTCCTTTCGCGAAAGCCAACAGGACTATCGTCGAAACGTCGAAAACATCTGAACGTCTTGCAAACGAAAAGGTAAGCCCTGCACTATTTCATACTTTTCCCGCAATTGTAGGACATGTTACTGCTCGTGTGCTTGCCGTCGACACACAGTATGTCTTTTTTTTTCTCTACTTTAGAGAACATCTGTATTCCTAAGATGACGGGAAAAAATCACGATGACGTGCTCTAGCAAGAATCAAAATGTCAAAATGATGATCTTGTTTTCTATCCTGAGTATTCAAAGGTGTACAATACCTGTTATTTCATTTTTTTCAGAGAAAGAGCACAAGCAATTGTTGCGAGCCGGAACAGCGACAAAACTGCGAATGAGGGTAAACCTACGGCTGCTCGCCAGGAACTGAGTGCTGGCGTCTGTGACGACGTTGCTGCAGAGTATTGGGACGGCCTAGAGGTTGATGAGCACTTGCCAGATCTTTGCTTTTCGGGTGCTTCGAACGAAATTTCATCGCAATGCACGAATATCTCTGGAAGAAGAGTTGTTTCAGTCATTCATTTTATAAAGGCCATACAAGAACTCGGCAACCATCGCTGCACCAGTCCACATGGTGGATGCTTTGAACTGCAGGCAGAGCGTAGAGTAGGCTTCTGGTCCGAATATTCGTTCAAGTGCAATGGATGCGCCGAGAACAGGAAAGTCACCACTGACCCTATAGCAGAGCCAACACCCCTAGCCGAAAAGACAGCACTAAGCATCAATGATGCTGCTGTGTGGGGTTTCATGAGCATAGGCTCTGGCCACTCACACCTAGAAGAGGCTATGTCTGTCATGGGAATTCCTGCGATGAGCAAGGGATCGTTCCTGCGGCGAGAGGAAAGCGTTGGCAAGGTAAGAGACATTTTCCGTAACAATATAATTAGGAACGTCACTGTAAATATATCTTCATCGTAGTCGGCAACTTTCAAAGCCTTCACGATTGTTTTGTCCCGACCAGATGACATACACTTAGTTAGGAAAAAGCTGGTGATTGCGAGAAAAAGTTAGTAACGGAACTATTACTACCTTTCCTGGACCATTACTAACTTGTTGCTGTTTTTTTTACTAACTACGTTAGTAGACGCTTGCAGGTTGCAACGGTTACTACCTCTCGCATACCGTTACTAACTTTGTGCCTCATTATGATCCCAGACAACAGTCGACATCTTATGGTCGTCCTCAAAAAGTACAAACGTCCTCGCCCGCTTGGCAGCATTCTGAGAATGTCCTCAGAACATCGTTTGCAGATTATCCTAAAAGTGTTCTCATGCGGACGTGTTCAGGACCCTTGGCTGTTTATCAGTGGGAATTACAACATTTGTGCAATGAACACCACTTGACTCCAGATTTATTATAAAAAATACATCTAGCGATATCATAAACAACGTATAGTTATCTGGTGATAAATTCTTTATTGCCGACGCACACGTTTTGCCGTATTCCGAATGAATACACGCATGTATTAATCGCCGACACGACTACGGTATACACGATACTTAGTCATTCCTCTTGTTTAAAACGCACTAGTTAGGGAGAAAATAACCCTCGCAAAGTTAAAATTCGCTCATTAATTTAAATTTCCCGGATTTCTGACCGCTGGAAGCTGAAATCACGTGGCCGAAAAAAAAGCAAAAAAAAAAAAGAAACAGTGGCCCTCTAGTGGCTTTCAGCAGTCTCCACGCTGTGTCTTCCGCTGCTTCCGCTTTCTTTCTGCACTTCAATTATAGTGAACTAGTTCACTATAACTTCAATGGATACCATGGCACCTAGAATGGCGGCATGCGGAGAGGCTGCACGTGATGGCGCATCCAGGCATGAACATTGGTGAGTTCCATCCAGTTTCTTGAAAGCGTTTCAGTCATTTTGTGTACTCATGGCAGAAAGCAGCGAAAATGCCGCGCCAATGCGTACGTGTGTTTAGCTTGTGAGCGTAAACAATGACCTCAAGCACTCAAAGTCCGACCGAGTCCGCAGAAATGTTATGTTCTCTACGCGACACAGTTCTAGTGGTTGCGCCCTACATCAAGGTGAAGCGATTCGGCGCAACGAACAGATGGCGCATGGTCCCGAGCTTAGTGGCGATTCTGCCGGCCTTGTTAATGATGATGCACACGTGGTGTATCAGCGTGATGCAGATCTAGTAAGTGATCAGCGGTGGCTCGCGCGATGACGATATAAATTTGCCGCCACCAGCCTTTTCGTCGCAGCATGATCGGCGCCGACTCAGCAGTGATGTGCAGAGTGCAGATTACGACCGTGTAAGTCGAGGCATCGCGTCTGACGACGACAAAAGCGATGTGCTTAATTTCCGCCGAAGATTACAAGCGCGCGTGTTTGAATCGTCGTGCTCGCAAGCCGCGGTCATGTCACTGCTGTCAGTTTTACGGAGCCACACTTGTTTCTTGTCACTAGCTGGCAGGAGGGAAGTTTCGCCATTTTGGCCTAGAGACCGGACCAGGCCCCGGAAACTCAGCGCTAGTTTCGGTTTCAAGGAACATGCACGCTCATAGCGGTTGGTAGGCATCCTAAGATCTGGTCGAACGAAGTGATGTTGATGTGGACGTTCGCATTTATTTGCTTTCGCGAGGTTTTACAAATAAAGAAATTTGATTTCACTGTAAACAACTTTTATTTTGCTCATTTGTCTTGTTTTGTTTCTTATTTTGTGAATTTTGAATCAGGCGAAGCGCGGGAAGTGGTTGACTTGAATTCGTAGCGCTTGCCTCCGGTCCTCCTTGCCACTCGCTCAGCGATATCACAAGTTCGATCGCGCTCAGTTATCTTGCTCGGTTGGCGTGCCAAATACGGGAAAGATAAAACGGAAAGTTGTGGCGTGCAGAGAACGGAAGCCGCTGTGAGCTACGCCGAGCAAGTCAACCATGCATAAGACGAAGATGGCTAAATCGGGCGTCGCATGTTTTTCGCGGCTCTGCTGTGTGTTAACCCGAGGATTTCCAGTTCCGCGAAGGTTTTTCACGGTTTCCCAGTGGCAACGGGTGAGCACAAGTATTTGGGCCCATTATTTCAGCAGGTATTAATTTTGCATGAGTACATGAGTAATCCCAGTTCTCTGCAAGCCCGACTGTACTGACATAAGCGCAGTGTCGCTAGACTAATGGTCAAGACGACAGCCTACCCGGTGTCGGCAGAATATGGAAGGCTTGAATGGGTGTTGGCTCGGCTACATAGCTTTTCATCTTTTACTTTTGGCATGTAGCTCAAATGATGTGAAGCAATTTTAGGCTCCTTCCTGTTCATGAAATTCATGTAGCCAGTTTGAAAGTTTGTGGTTCTTTACTTCTAATACTGTCACTGAAATACATGTGATGGACTGAATGCTTCTAGAAATCGTTAGAGGAAATGTCGCTGGAGCCAACGTTTTTACAAGTGAACATTTCTTCGTGAAGGCAACGCTGCTGCCCTGGCGAAGACAATTCAACTTGCCGAAACATTGTTTTCAGTGACGTTCTTTCTGGAAGAACTTCTCATCGCTGCAAGCCTCTCTGTTCCTCTGAACTTCTGCCTCGTTTGGTAGTCAAATTCTGTAAGAAAAATATGTGCGCCGTCATAACAAACGTGATTGATTTGCTCGTGATTGTTGATAATTTTCGCATTGGTTTGGATATTCTGGGTTTAATGTTTGCTAATTATGTCCATATTTCAGTTGTGTATTAAAGCTGATTTTATGGATTGACACTTTCACACTACGCGTCTGTTTTTTTTTTGTTTTTTTTTATACGGAACATGCAATAAAAAATTAATTTTATTTGTGTCGATCGAGTTTTGTCTTACTGAGCGATCGGTCCACTTAAGTTTCGCCGCTTCAGAGCACACAAACTAAATTTTCAAAAATGTTAACGAAATTGTATGAATGGCCGCGTTGCCCAAGCGGCCAGCGGACCTGAAAGAGGGCACGAACACATTCCGCTTGCATGCGAAGTGGGAAAGGAGAGCTTCCGCGGCAACCCTCATCCTCTCGGTTTTGCGCCCTTTCCCTCTATTAGGTGACCTCACCAGTGACGTCACGAAAGAGATGTTCTGTTTGTGATTTATTTCTAGTTGGATGCCCGCCAGCCGCCAGTAGTAAAAGCGGCGCTGCCGCTGCGTACCAGCTAGAGTTACTGTATATGCTACCTTTAGGTATATACAGTAACTCTAGTACCAGCTGTACCAGCATGCGAGAGCACGTCACATGGGAGGTATAGGGAGTTTCCGCCCCCTGACCGGACTGCGGCAAACTGTCTCAAACACTCTCCGCACTGATCATGAGTGGCACCGCGCTGTGCTTGCAAAATATGCATAGTATATTTAACAACTGTCCTCAGAAAAGCAATTTGACTTTCTTTTAGGATCACTGGAAGTACACTGATGATTCTGATGAATGAAGACTACTGAGTGCCTCGCTCAGCTCATCATTTGAAGGATTTTATTGTTGGGCATCAGAATAAAGTATTTCTAGAAACTGATTGTTTTTGTGCTTGCTTCAGCGGGTGGCACAGCCACGTACCGTGCACGTGCATTGTCCGCATCGGCACTGACGCGTTTCTATACTATTAATACACAACCGTGTTCTCACGTTACATTCACATAAAAATGAAATCTAAAATAGAGTAATACAGCATTCAACCAATCCTGGTGGGTAGCCTAGTCGGTACGCAAAACGTCCCAGAAATGTCCCGTTGGGTAGCCCAGTTCGTACGCAAAACATGCCAGAAATGTCCTGGTGGCCCAATTGAGTATGTTTCAATCCCCTATATATCCTGAAATAGTGCCAGAAATGCCCTGGTGAACCATTTGTGGTTGTTCAGAAGACATGCTGAGGCCGACAATAGGATCTTTGATGGACTCCATCAGGACGAGTTGAGCATGTTCCCAAGACGCTACAATGTCCTCACGGGAACATTTTGAAAACGTACTGGAGATGTGTTCCTGTTGTCTGGGATATCGCGGTTTTGGCACGTAAAACCTTGGAAGTTAGCAATACGAGATTTTTGCAACCTATTTACTAGCACGCGGACCTATTGGAGTTCATTGAGGCGGTATTTGTAAGTTATGTACCCCGTCTACGTGTCGTGTAGCCTTGTGTTATGTGTGTGCTTTTTCTCATTGAGTACGTTCTGTACATTATTACCAGTGTTATTTTGCGAAGCTGACACTCGCGAGTTTGACCATTATAAAAACGGTCCGTTCGTGAGGCGGAATGATCGTTGTTACAGCTCTTTTTTTAGGTAGTAACCATTACAACCTGTATTTTACTAGCTAGCAACAAGAAGAGTAGTAACCGCTTTGCTGTCTTCATTTCTTGTTTTTCAGCTGTGGAAGGTAGCCCTCCTGAAGGAAATGACTGAGGCTGGCGAAGAAGAGAAAAGACTGGCAGAGGCTGCGGGAGATTTTTGCGAGGATGGCAGTACCCCATGGATCACCGTAGTTGTGGATGGTGGTTGGTCCCACAGGAGTCATGGCCATAGATACTCTGCCAACTCAGGTGTCGCGGTCATCGTTGGAAAGCGCACACAAAAGCTGCTTTATTTGGGCGTAAGAAACAAGCTGTGCAGCACTTGCGAATATTATGCCAAGAAAGGCCAGACGAAAGAGCACACCTGCTACAGAAACTGGAATCTGAGCTCTGGCGCTATGGAGGCCGATATTCTGGTGGAAGGTTTCCAAAGAAGCATTGATATGCATGATGTGCAGTATCGCACTTTCATTGGCGATGGAGACGCGTCAGTCTACTACCAGCTTCAGACAAACGTAGACTACGGTCGATTCATAAAGAAAAACGAGTGCGCCAATCATGTGGTCAAGTGCTATACTTCTCGACTTTATGGCATCGCTAAGGAAAGCAAAGGCACTCGCTCGTTACTTTCGGCTCCCAGAATCAAGAGAATGAAGAATGGAGCACGGAAGGCTGTAAGCCACTATGCCAAAATTCTGCGAGATTTCAACGGCAGCACACAAGACCTCAAGAAAGAAAAGGCAAGGCTAATTCAAGAGCTAGCTTCAGACCTCAGGAATGGACCACTTCATGTTTTTGGGAGTCACAACGGTTGCAAAAGCTACTTTTGTAATGGAAGCAAACGAGACTATTTGTATGACGGACTTCCTAAAATACAGCAAGTAAAGCTGATGTCTGCAGCCAACATCATCGCAGACAAAGCAGACCGTCTGATCACAGATGACACCAGTAATCTTGCTGAAGCCATTATGTCCCTTGTGGCCAAGTTTTCAGGAGGAAAACAGATAAATCGTTGCCAGAAGGGCTCTTATGAGCATCGTTGCCAAGGTGCGGGGCTTCACTTTCAACTGGGACCTGAATGGCACATGAGAGCTAGCAAGGCTGTTACTTGCACAAGTCCAGCTGCAACTCTAAAAAGATACTCGAAGAAGAGACTGGATATGAAAAGACAGACGATGTCGCGCAAAAGGCGGCTGTTTGAGGAGTGCGGCCATCGTGAGCTCAGATACAGCAATCACGTATCAAGCAATTCGGCACCCCATTATGGACCAACTTGTCAGAAGCCAGACATGTCAGCTGCCATATTTTCTGCTAACACAGAGAGACAGCTAAAGGACCTACAGGTGGACGAAGGCCAGCAAGCGAGCACCGAAGAAGAGATGCGTGGGCAGGCCAGCAGTCACGAATGGCATGAACAAAGAAGGCTCCGGCTCACCGCTTCTAATTTTCATGCTGTTTGCACAAGGAAAGACAGCACTCCATGTGATGCTCTGGTAAAGAGGCTCCTTTACCCTAAGAGCTTCTCAACATCCGCAACAGAGCATGGGAAGCAGCACGAACGTGTTGCACTACAGCTGTATGCAACTGAGAAAGGAACGGTCGTTCATCCATGTGGGCTTTTTGTCGATCTGAAAGACGGGTATTTGGCAGCTTCCCCGGACGGGCTGGTTGGCACAGACCGAATGGACAGCTTGCAAAATAGTTACGGCGCATGCGCGAGCAAGTTTATTTTCCACCAGATAACCTCGACCACAGACTGGCACGCAAACAATTTTTTACATTCACCGTTTTGTCGTAACCGCGTGCCTTCAGTAAAAGCACAGTGAGCCTGGAAAGCGGTCTGTGCACGAGAGTTTTTGGTTGGAAAACAACCTTGCAGGAAAGCCGCCTTGCAGATTTTTGCAAATGGTCAATTGTGGAAGTCAAATGCCCGTTGAAGTACAAGGAACAAGAACCACTGGAAGCAGCTCGAAACTTCTCGGAAAAGAAACGGAGAGACGGCGCTCCGGTCCTATCAAGATCGCACAGTTATTTTTATCAAGTGCAGGGCCAGCTGCACATCACCAGACGAATTATCTGCGACTTTGTAGTGTACACCACGAAAGGTATACACGTGCAAGAAGTACGCCGGGATGATGCTTTCTGGAGAACGAAAATGGAACCATTCCTTCTTCGCTTCTACAAGGACTGCGTTCTTCCAGAGATTGTAGACTCCAGGCTTGCTCGGTCCATGGCCGTGCGCCGTCCAGAGTGGAACAGACTTGGCATTGAGGCTAAGGAGAAAAGTAAGAATGGAGAGGCATCGAAGGCCAAAAGAGCCAAGTACAAGAAGGACTGAATTTGCATGTAAGTTACTGTGCTTTCTGTGGTGTAACACGGAATACAAGCCGCGATATTCCCTTCACGCCTTATCTAGTTGTCTAATAGGCGAGAGTGTGATCTTCTCTGAAGGCAACCTGTGGCGCAAAATTGGCAAACGCGTAACCAAAGTAGCATATAGAGAATACAGTAAACCACAAAATTTTACGGACCACGGAATCTCAGAAAACATTCAATTCGCGAGAAGCTTGCAGTGCTAGCCTAAGAAATATACAACGTTGTAAGCGCATTTCAGTCGAGGGCTGAAATGCAAATACTAGGCTGATGAGCGAGGCTGCGATGGCTCTTTCTCCGATTTCATGGTCTCTAATTTTTGCTGTTCACTGTGAATATAAATATGAGTTATATCTCTTTTTTTCTTGTAGCAGCGTTTCCTTGTGTCAGCTGTTCCGACTGACATCGTGTGTGTGATTTGTTCGGTATCAGCTTTCTGGCATAGCACTGAAACAATTTCACTTACTAGGCCAGTCTAACTCGCCGCTGTTCATAGCACGTAGTATTGATGCATAAGGAATATATTTCCTGTTTATATTTTTGCCAGTCGTTGGAATTGCCCTAACGCTTTATGTGAACACCCAAGAAGTAGCTTTGTCTGTGCCTATCCTGTTGAAGTTTACTTGAGGTATATTGTGAAAAATCTTGCGTAACAGATACATTTATGTAATGATGCTGATGACTCTAAAGGATCAGCGCATTGTACAACAAACCGGTATTTCAGCAGTGCCTATCATGTTTGGGTATTTCCAGGGAACAGCAGACGTCAACGCAGTACCGAAGAAGCTCGCGTGCCGGGTGACAATCGTGCAGAGCAACCTGCTGCTTCCAAGAGGACAGCGAAAAAGGATGCGACGGAATCCACCACGTCTAGCAGCAGCAAAAAGCTAGAAAACAAAAACGGTCCTTGTCAGGACCAACCTTCTTGATGCTTCGGTGGAGATTTCGCCCTGAACTTCGGTTGTTTGCCGTCTCTCTGTACGCTGTTTGATTTCTTTGTTACCTCACATTGCTGCTACGTGGACATCTGGCAATAATGCACAATGGGAAATTTTGGGCGCGCCTGAAAGTACAAGCAATTCGTGCATCGAGTTCTGTTCTAGAACTGCGCTCTTGGCTGCTTCCAGGAGGATAGCCAAGGGGCGAGAGGTTTGAGCCCCCCCCCTCCCCAAAATTTGGCAATTATGCATGTGTGTATATTCACGCACACATACAAACACACGTGCGAACATGTATGAAGTATGGTTGAGACCCCCCCCCCTCCTCGAGAGAACTTTCTGGCTACGCTTCTGGCTGCTTTACATAACGTTGCTGAACTTTGCCAATAGGGAACCAAAGCTCAAGTTTGCGGAGCGACGACAGCGCCGCGCTGCGGCTCTGGAGAGAAGCTCTGGTGAAACTAATAAGCGCAGCGGAGGGCGCGCCTGTTTCACCGACAGCCGACAGCGGCGGCACGCGTGCGCACGCGTTCTTCGGTCGGTGCGGGGAGCTTAGACGTTGCGCCGTGAGCTTGGCACGCTGAACCGAAAGGCTTGCTTTGCGAAGCTGCATTTCCGCGATGGTAGAAGCGACCCCACGAAAGCGGAAGCGAGGTCCGAAGTATTACTGTGTGCCACAGCAGTGCAGACAGTACCGGCGCGCGATCCGCCTGTAAAACTGTATCAGTTCCCGGACAAGTCGTACAAGAGAGAAAGTACACAAGCGTGGATCACCGTAGTTAGAGGAACAAAGTTCTAGCTCTGTGTCGCCTTCCGTTTTCGCTGACTCAATTCTTCGCTTGAAATCGTTTGTTTCGACTACCTGAATCATTATGTAACGCGGCGCGTGCATGCAACGACTGGTTAAAGGGAAAGTAGCCGGGCAGATGACACTCCTTGGTTTTGTGTACTTGTGGACGGGAGCAAAGGCCAAAGAGGAAAACCAGGCAATGGTGGAGTGCATAGCAAATGACATTGGGGAACTAGGAGACGAGTGCGAGATAATTATATTGGGAGATATGAATGCGCACATAGAAGATATGGATGGGTATCCTGATCCAACAGGCAAAATGCTGATGGAAATGTGTGAAAGGCATGATTTGATCATTTGCAACAATACTGAGAAGTGTGAAGGGCAGATAACATGGGAGGTAGGAAGGCTGCAGTCGACGATAGATTACGCACTGATGTCACATAGGATGTATGATAGGCTAAGGGGAATGCACATAGATGAATGTGGCTCCAGAAAGTCTGGGTAGTGATCATAAACGTATCAAGCTAAGTTTTGGAAGAGCAATGAAAGTGGGAAGGAGGCAAGATGAGCAACCACGGGGGAACTTTTATTCAGAAAGGCAAATAGAAATAGCTACTAAACAAATTGAGAAAGTAATCACCGAGGATACTAAAACAGTGTGGACGTACACGAATTTATTCAGACTGTTTGAGCTAGAGCTTGCTAAGGTACGAGACAAGTTGCCCCGGAAAAGGAGACATAAACCCAAGAGCTGGTGGGATGAGGAAGTTAAGAGAGCCATAGTAAAACGTCAGGAAGCCTCTAGGGAACACAGACATGCTAAGCAGCGGGGTGAACCGACAGACGATGTCGAAAGAAAATGGGATAACTTTTTAAGCTGTAGAAGGGAAGCATCCCAGCTTATCAATGAAAAGATTAGAAGAAAGGGGGCACAGTGGCTGGCAGAAGTAAACAAAAAGGATAGAAAGGCAGCTGCAAAATTTTGGAACCATCTAAACTCCCTGAGTAATAAGACAAGCCTAGAGCAGAAGTTTATAACTACAGCTCAAGGTGTTAGGCTAGAAGGGGACGAGGCTATTGAGTATATAAGAACAAGGATGACAGAAACATTTAAAAAACAAGGGAGTGGCGTCTCATGCACCCCATCAGACAAGGATGGATCAAGTGGCGCAGTGGCTCCACTTAAACAACGAGAGTGGGAAAGGGCAGAGAAGAGAGTCCCTAGTAGTACATCAACAGGCCCCGACGGCATCCCAATTATGCTGATAAAGAAATTGGTAATGGCTGGTAATGGCTGGTAATGCAGATTATAAAGGAAAGACTGCAGGCATGGGTGGAGGATGAGGGGGGTGCTGGGGGGAACTACAGAATGGGTTTCGGAAACAAAGGAGGTTGGAAGACAATCTGTTCTCACTGACGCAGTGCATCGAAATAGCAGAAACGGAACACAGGCCCCTGTGGCTAGCATTTTTGGATATCAAGGGAGCGTACGATAGCGTGGTTCAAGAGGACTTATGGGGAATACTGGACACACTAGGTGTGGAAGATGGAGTTACTAATCTTTTAAAGGATATCTTTAAAAGTAACAAGGTAGTTATAAAATGGGAAAAACAGGTATCCGAGCCCACAGAGATAAAACGGGGGCTTAGGCAGGGGTGTCCTCTGTCACCCTTGTTATTCATGATGTACCTACAAGGATTAGAGGTCCAAATTAGAGGGGAGTGGACTTGGCTTCAACCTCTCTTTCGTCAAAAAAGGAAAACTCATTGAACAGTCACTACCAGCATTGATGTACGCAGATGATATAGTGCTAATGGCCGACAACAAGGAAGATTTGCAGGGATTGATAGACATCTGTGGTAATGAGGGAGATGGGTTAGGTTTGAGGTTCAGTAAGGAAAAATCGGCAGTCATGATTTTTAATGATAATGAAGGTAGTGAGCATAGGATACAGGAGGTCACGCTAGAGATAACGGATAAATACAAATATCTGGGCGTATGGATAAGCAAGGGGGCCGAGTACCTAAGGGAACACGAAAGATACGTAACGACTAAAGGTAACAGAAATGCAGCGGTGATGAAAAATAGGGCACTGTGAAATTACAATAGGTACGATGTTGTGAGAGGAATTCGGAAAGGGGTCAATGGTTCCTGGTCTGACGTTCGGCAATGCGGTCTTGTGCATGAGACCAGAGGTTCAAGCAAGATTAGAAATTAAGCAACGTGGAATAGGTAGGCTTGCTTTAGGAGCTCACGGGAATACACCAAATCAGGGAGTACAAGGTGATATGGGATGGACGTCATTCGAGGGCAGGGAAGATAGCAGCAAGATAAAATTTGAGGAGCGATTGAGAGAAATGGGGGAGGAACGTTGGGCTAAGGAAAGTTTTCAGCTATTTGTACATGAGGAATGTCGATACAAAATGGAGGAAGCGAACCAGAAAATTGACAGGTAAATACTTAGAAAACAGCAGGGGGGCCAAATCAAAAAGAACTATCGGTTAAGAAGAAGGTGAGGGAAACGGAGACTGACATGTGGAGAACAGGCATGATTAAGAAGTCAGCACTAGAGACCTATCGAACTTTCAAGCAGGAAATTGCCAAGGAAAGGATCTATGACAATTCTCGGGGAGTTCTCTGCTGTTTGAGGCCAGGACCGGAGTATTGCGAACCAAGACGTATCGGACCAAATACGAAGGGGTAGACACGGTATGCAGTGCGTGTGGAGAGGAGGAGGAAACTGCTGAACACTTTGATAATGTTCTGTAAACGACTTCACCCTATAGTTCAGGATAACGACACAGAATTTTTCAAAGCACTGGGGTGTGGCTACAATCAAGGCACGAGTGAAAATTAAATCCTTCACTGCAAAGTGCTAGTTCTTAACTTCACTTTTTAAAGGCAAACTTACCCAGACAGAAATCTGTCTGGCAGGGCGAAATTATTGAGGGGGATCTGCAGCCGGGTTGGGTTTTTTTTAAGTATTACGGCTAGGTGGCGTTAGCCGCCGCCCGATCTAAAGGGTACAGCCATATCCATCCATCCATGCAGTAATGATTGCTCGCCGTCTCGTATTTTTACATTCAATTACGGTTGTATGTTAAAGCAACTTTGTGTTTTGATTCCTTGTGTTTGTGAGACCTATCTGTCGTTGTTGGATGTTCACACTCACATCATACTTCATACCGCGGTTAGCGTTGCCGTGTTGGTTGAGTTCAGTTGAACTCCGCACAAGGCTGCATCATCGCGCCGGAACGAACGCCTGTGCATTTTCAGCTAACTTGACATCGTTTTGATGGTTTGTTCTGTTTTTGTCGCTTTTTAGGGTGGTATATATTTAAGCCACTGAATCTAACTGGCACTTAATTCAGGAATTGTTATTGCCATCTTCGGAGATTGTGCGGTTTTCTTTCACGCACACCGCGCACTCATGCATTGCTTCGAGTGTGCGTTTACGGGTGCGCTTTGCGCGAGCTCGTCACCCGATACCACATCGCGCCTGAAATTCGACACCTCTCGCGCTGAGCCGCGTTCGCGCAGCAAGTCTTATACACCTGTAAAGTCGATATTCTCATAAAAAGGGAGTACAAGCACGAAGCGAGAAGCGAAAAAAAAAAGGACAGACAGACGAGGCGAGCAGTTCTACTTGCTTCGCAGCAGTCAAAGCTAAGCTAAGCTAGCTACCTCGTGGCTAAGTCAGCGGGTGATGCTCCAGCGGTACGGAGGGCATGGACTCGAACCTTCTCAGGCTTTTTCGTGCCACGGCCGTGTAGTCTTTGTTTCTCTATCTTTTTTTTTCTTTTTTGCAAGCCGCGAAAGTTCGTTCACTACAGTGCGCGTTTGCCACTGCCAGCGTGCACATCTAAACAACAATCACATGTTTTTCATAGTCGACAACGTGGAACATCGATAACCGTGACTAACGAACTTCTCTCCTTTGATTACGTTCGCTTTTCGAAGTGACTGTCCAGCGGGGAGATCTTTTTCTAGCGGTACACAGCGAAGCGCTGCGCGAGAGCTCTGCACGCGCACGGAAGCGAGCGGCAGCGCGGCGGAGAGAAGGGAAAAAGCGCGGCGCTTACCCCCAGTTTCTACCTTTTTGCGAGGCGCAGCAAGCGCAGCGCGAAAGCGCTGCACGTGCACGGAAGCGTGGAAGAGAGAAGAGAAAACGCGCAACGTATATTCCCAGTTTCTATTTTTCCGCCAGAGATGGCGCTGCCTGTCAAGAGTAGCAGCGCCACTGAGCGATGCTTTGGGAGCCTATAGCAGCCAACTTGTCAGGAAGAAAAGACAAGTTTAGTACAAAAACAATCGCTTCTATATGTCTATTCGAAGGGCCTCTTCGAAAAACTGAGCAAGCGTTCGGATGCCGACTTTTGGCCCACATATGTTGAGTTTCGCCGAGTAAGTGCTTTTACATATTTATTACTCGATGCTCCTCAACGGACGCAATTCGCGTCTATCTTACGAATTTTTGCTTTTCACCGCGATGCTAGCAAGACTCGTTTTAAAACTGAAAAACAAAATTCCTCCCATATGTTTCGCTAAAACTCAGCAGTGCATCCGTGTGTATGTGCGTGAGTGCGCCCTCCAAGTGTGTATGCTGCGTTGCTTGACAACCTCTTCCCCTCTCTGCCTACTCGGCACGCTCCCACCACTACATGGCCGATGTCACCCTGATCTCCTTTCATGCCCATGCAGTTTTCAAGTAGCTATGCAAAAAAGAATAAGAAAGTGGCACCCGATACATCTGTTTGAGGATCAAAGGATGCCTGACTCTCGTAGTGTTTTAGCTGGGCAAGAGGCAAATCCTTTCCGTCAAGCATGCATATAAAATGACCATTATTAGCACATCGCAACGCATAGAAACAGGGCTTTGTGTAATGATAGCCTGGAACTAGTAGAAAATAGCTTTCTGGGGAGCTTCTGAATGTGGGGACACAGATGCGAGGCCAAGCGGCACATGCGCGACACCCGTAATACATTTACAGTCGAACCAAAACTGGTCCCAGTGAGACATCTCCAATTACAATGCACGTGCACATACATGCCCAGGCTCTTCCACGCGACCCAACAGTGCCGGCGTTCAAGGTCAATGACCATCTTTCTCGAAAAGTCACTGCGTAAACGAACAGTCTTGTTTTTTAGAGAGCGAGAGAGAAAAGGTCAGAAACCGAAGCACTGTTTCGTGCAACCATGGTCCTTCAATACTTTTTTCTGGTCATGAAACT
The DNA here is from genome assembly GCA_030522465.1 of Rhipicephalus appendiculatus. NCBI lineage: Eukaryota > Metazoa > Arthropoda > Arachnida > Ixodida > Ixodidae > Rhipicephalus > Rhipicephalus appendiculatus. The sequence goes on from JALIZH010025266.1 coordinate 582,279, forward strand.
CCCGCGAAAGTTTCATATAGGGACAAAAGTGGCCACCAGAGGCGCCACCGTAAGCAGGAGGGCTAGAGTGCCTAAGGTCCCTCTATTTTTCAAAGGTAGCGCAAACTCCTCCTCTCAGCGCCGTTTCCTCCTCGCCCGTCACTCCCGGCCGCCATTATTGGGCGAGACTCGCAAGAAGCGCCCGGCCCGCATGCGGTGCGTCGAAGCGCTTGCTTGTACTTGCTTGGAAATGCGACAATTCTGGACGCAGATTCACACAGGTGTTCGTACGTAAGATGTGTAGTAAAAATAGTTTGTGGTTAGTCGGTACATTAGCTATCATTTCGCGTTTTGTAAGCAACAAATCGCACACTGGTGCCGGCGTATATTAGAAATCCCATTGCGGCACCTTACGCGCGAACAGCTTTCTGGACTTGGGACCTGTTTTGACAACGTGAAAACCTAGCATTTGTGCATTGTATTTGACTTCATAAATGTAGGATGCGTCGCTCGCACCAGGTGAACAAGAGGCAGAACATGTTAAACGCAGTCTTTACAGCTGCCGTTTTTCTTTTTCGGATACTGTGGTGTTTGTTCACAAGACACATTTTGGAAAATCAGACGCTACATCAAATTATGAACACACAACGCGGCGGAGGCACTTATTTTCTAAATATCCCCAGCTTACATTCTTTTAAATTTCGAACTGCGTTCACGCGGTTCTGTTGCCCCCTCGGGTAAATATCTTTTTGGTTCCATCGCGTGCTGCTCGTGCTCATTAATTGGAGCTAGCTCTTTATTGGAGACTCTTCCAGTGTGCTCAGTTTGTGAGATGTCATGCTGGTATTCCTATTGCTAAAATACGCTCCTTTGTTCACAGGAGAGCATGGACATTTTTCTTCGTTAATTGGCTAACGGTAACCTCGTGAGCGCACCCTCCCCGCGTTCGTCACTAATTGGGCGAGAACAGCGGGCAGGTCCCTCCCTCAGTAATGAAGCCTCCAAATGCAAATAACTGTTTTTAATTTCCATTGATCACAGATTTATAACTAGTTGAAACAAAGAAAACACAATTATTGTAGCGAATAAAAGACGCTCTTTCTCGTTGACAGAACAAACACGCGTTTAAAATTAAGTTTGCGTACGGGCAGTTTTGCAGCATATTGCTAAGTAAATTACGCTCATCAATCGATGCTACTTACTTGCCATGTCTCTAGCGAATCAAAGACGCCCTGTCTCGTTGACAGAACAAACACGCGTTTAAAATTATAGTTTGCGTACGGACAGTTTTGCAGCATATTGCTAAGTAAATTACGCTCATCAATCGATGCTACCTACTTGCCATGTCTCTTTCTTTATCGTACACATCTCATCACCACCCTCTATTCATGAGCGCTAAAAAAAAACAGCTCCGACTTTCTCAGAGTAAGTTTTTAACAACTTCTGGCAAATAAATTTTGTAAAATCTACGGGCTGAGCGAGAAAACAGAGATCTTGCAAAAATATTTTTCTCAAACAATGCAGTAAAATTTTCGCAAAACAATTAGTAAATTGCGAACACTAAGGATTTCGCTGTAAATATTGTGTGTGAGAAAGCGTGGCCGATAATGTCACGTCGCTTTTTTTTTTTTTTTTGTCTAACTTAGGCATCAGTATCGAGCCTTCTTCAGCTAAAAGAGTTCGAATGGCGAATATACGCGAAAGGGTTTAGTAGTGATCGAGGAACAGCAAAAAGCTTGTCACCCTTGGCAATGCTGTTCGAGCATCCAACAGCGCAACAAGTTGGCATTTGGCTGCAGTCGATGGCGTCTTTCAAAGTGCAAAAAGCTATAAGAAGCCTGCGCTCACCTACAGCGCGCACGTGCGGCGGTGTTTCTACGCCCAATAATGGCGTCGTTTTCAGGCGCCAGAGCAAGAAGCAGAGGGGTCATCGGGGAAAACTGGTCACGTGTCGGGCCTGGTCCAATAGGGGGAGCACAAAAGGGCGAAGAAGAGAGGAGAGACGCAGAGGGCGGGGAGGACATTCTCCCTTTCCTTTTTGGACAATGGTTTGCGCTACCTTTGAAAAATAGAGGGACCTTAAGAGTGCCTCGATGCGCGCGCCCCCGCTTAGAGTGTGGCCATTCTTTGAAAGGGTCGACGCCGCCTCGCCTCGCGCGTCCGCCATGTTTTACCCCACGCCGTGCTCTTTTTAAGCGTGCACGCGGCGCTTGCCGCCTTGTTGCCCGTCTGATTCGTCGCGAGTCCCGCAAGATGATTGGATGTTGGGTGCCACAGTGCACGAACCATTCTAGGAATGGATGGAAGATGTTTTCTTTCCCAAGGGATCCTAAAAGAATACTTTTATGGACAATGATAATAAAGCTTGACAAGTGGCAGCCGACGAGTGCCTCTCGTCTATTCAGCGTGAGTGTTGCAAGCACGTCGGGTACTTTTGGGATGATTTTTAAAACGGCGTGTATATTACTAGCAACGCCATTACAAGTTATGTGTGGTTTTGAGTGCGTGTTGGTGCCTCGAACGTTGAGAACCGTTCTCATAAATTTGGCGTTGTTTTCGGGGTGTGCTTGGAAATCGTACTTTCGCTGTCGCGAGCATCTCCTTCTTCTTCTTCTTCTTTTTTTTTGATGCATGAACGTGTGATTATGAATATTTTCGCGTCTGTAATGAACTGCAACTATTCACTCCGAGTTGTGTTTTCTTGCGGAACAAGAGCGACAAATAGGGAAAAAAAATTTTTTTTCGTTATCCGGTGGAACAATTTTCCAGAATTACCTCCCTGAAGGAACGTTTTTGTGTACCATACACGGTCATTAATTTCAACGCGGAACTTGCGGCGCTGAAAAAAATGGCTGCAGATTCACGAAGTGAATGCTGATGACGGAGCGAAGCTAGGTCCTAAAGTCCATATTGTCTACGTTGAAGCCGCCGACTAGTATAAAGGACGGACAGATATGGACAGACGCACGCACAGATGGACGGACGGACGGATCCACGGACGTACGGAGGGATGGACGCACGGATAGGTACGCGGACGTACGGACAGATGGACGCACGCATGGACGGACAGATGGACGGACGGATGGACGGATATATGCACGGACGGATGGACAGAGTACGGTCTATTTTTAAATCGTATGCGCGCTATGAACGCTCTTTCTACGGTATATGTAACAGCTGTGTTTCGGTCCGACGGTGACAACGGACATCGTGAGAGCCTAAGGAGCTTCGCTCCTAAAAACTGAAGCATCACAGAGTAGAGTCGTTTCCGCTGCGATCGCTAAACGACATTGTGATGCTTACCGAATTCTCGCTGGTATTTTCTCGAAATGGGAAATACAGCCGTATTTTAAATAGGCATTCAATAGGAGGACACGAGGACGAATATATCCGGCAATCGGTCACATAAAACAGCAGCCTCGGAACCTGCGCGCGAATTCTATTCGCTTTAAGATTTAGCTAAACAGCGAGTAATTTAAACCTTATGGTTCTCACGTCAGCAAATTTATCGCTGCTGATGCATGTTGGGAAATGCTGTGTGTATGCAGTGTAAAAATAAATAAATAAATAAATAAATAAATAAATAAATAAATAAATAAATAAACGAACATATACACCCGCAAAGTATAAAAGTGAATAGTGATGCCTCCAGCTTTCAGTGATCCAAAGCAGCTGTGCACCACTCAGCCGCAGCCAGCGGCCGCACCGGCGGTGAGGGTCATTACGTCCTGCAACACCTTTAGGCACGAAACATTCGATTACTTGCTGTGATACGTGCCTGCAAACCTATAACTAGCTGCATCCGTGAATGATTATGCGTTTGCGAACGCAAGTCCAACCCGAAGTGTCTTTACTCGTGAGCAAAAGGCTGCGAATACGCGCGCTGGCAGTGCGCGCATTGACGATTGGGATCAGTAATGGCGACCGCTGTAGCAGACGACGCGCTTGTCTCCACCCTGAACGGAGCGGAGGCGAACGAGCGCATCGAGGCACCCTAAGGAGGGCATCGATCGGCCGCGCTTGGCAGGGCTGTAGCGCGTTCGCGGAAGCGTTTCCCATCAAATACACTTCTTCAGATATTTTCCTTCTCAGTGTTCTCGCTAACAAATCATAGCAGCTATTAGTATTGTCAAAGTGGCCCATGATGCGCGTTGTCAAATTGTCCTTGATTGCTGGCAATGTTTTAACTGAGTCCGTCTGTCAAGTGACGCGCATTCGTAGCGTTCCTAAATTTCTCGATTCCTGCATAGTCGCTTTCGGGCTTAAACCGAACACTGTGACTGGTTCTAGATGACTGAAAGGTTAACATATTTTGCGCTAGAGATTGCGGAGCAGCCGTGCTCTGGCTGCACGTAACGTTCATTTTCGGAATAATTGTCACTTTATTCTATAGGGCATAACGAAGCAGCCAACAGAACTTCGCGTGCCAAAAACAAATCTGTATATCAGGGTGACTTGGCATTAATAGCCTTGCAGTACCTCTTGAGGGATATCGTTAGTGAAACATAGCTGAAAAATTAAAAGCTCAGAATGAGACACCACAAGACAGAGAGGGTTGGTTGGTTGGTTGATCCTTGTTATTCTGGCGCAACCCACAATGGGGGATCGGCCATGAAACGGGCGGTGCCTTGTTATGTAATTAAATTAGTTTATATTCTTAAAATGTTTAGTGATAGATTATTTTTGAAATAACTTCTTAGCTTAATTCAGGAAAAAAAAAAGAAAAAAAAAGATTATTGTTGAAGAATGAAGTGGGATTAGATAACTTTAGCAATCAATTCGTTTTGTCTCCCGTAGGAAATCGCATACAGCATCGCAAACGTTCCTGTGGCTAAAGCCCAGTGTGGTAGCTCCAAAGGAAAGAACCACCGGAAGTGACAAATTTAAACCCATCCTTCGGAGCGGTTCTTCTAGAAGTCTTTTTCTTTGATTTGTAAATAACCTGCATGTTAGGAAGAAATGATGCAGGGATTCACTCTCATTGCAATGGAGGCATAAAGGTCACTGCACAAGACCAGACCTAGTTCAGTGAGGGGACTCGGCATCGTATTCTAGTGACTGATATTTCTGCCTTTCTAGAGGAACACCATCGATTTTTCCACTTATAATTGAGATGCGAAAACTCAGATGTTGACAAAGAAGACTTATTGAAGTTATCCGATGTGGCATATTTTTCAAATCTCGCCGCAGATATAAAGGCCAACGTCGGCAATAAAGAAATGATGGGACCATCATGTGATGCTACTGCGAGTGCATCCGCATATTCATTGAGGGTTATTCCTTTGTGCCCTGGTACCCACACCAATTTAATAATACGTATATGTCTTGGAATAAAAGAGTAAAATAATTCTAGAGAACTTGAAAAATTTGGTGCAGTTAATGAGGAACAGACAGACAGGCTGTCTGTTAGAATGACGGCTTCTGATATTGATGGTGGTAATTTCCGTAAAGCTAAAACAATTGCAAGCAATTCCGCATGATAAATAGGCGTGAAGTCGGGTAAACGAATTGAAAAAGACCAATCCAGAGATGATGATGCAATTCCCACCCCTGCCTTTTCTTCACAAACCGAAGCATCAGTTGCTATCACTGTGGTCGTTTCTAAATTTGACAAATGGTCTGTCAAGATGCAATTTAAGTATCTGCTGGGCAAATGTTTGCAATTCTTGGGAAATATATCGTCAAATTCTATTCTATTTGTTTGTATAGATCTGTTTATGATTAATACTTCCCGGAGCTGGACTTGTAATGTTTCCAATAATTTCTGTGCGAAAATGACTTGTGGACAACGTAACCTTGACCACTGATGGTTAAAAAATGACGTCGGTTGAGGGATGCTCAAGTTGTGTTCTTCTTTTTTTTCTTTGATGTCATAATTTGCACCCTTGATTTTAAAGATTAAAAAATGAGATGAAACTGTTGTGAGCTGCTAGATATAGGCACTACGCGCTATTTCGAAGCGAAAGCTTTTTATTTTACGCATGCAGATTTGATAACGCAGCCGAGTTTGAGCACAGGCACATAGAGTTTATTCAAATCTGCGTTTCATAAACTGTGGATGAAAGTTGGAAGATGGAGTGAACGACACAACAAAAATCACTGAAAAAATTTATGCCCCTGCTTTCCTCCCTCCTTTGGCCGGGCAGGATAAACGACGTCCGCCAGCACGAAACAGTTTGTTTTGCTCACGCGTAAAAAAATGCAGACGGCACTTTAAAAAAAATGCACAACTTCTACCGTAGTGCTCACGAAATGTGTTCCACAGCCAACACTGGCCGAAGAAGTGCGGTCGTCCAGCAGGATGTTCTCAACAATGTTCATGTAAACACTGGTATAACACTGGCACAGGCTATTTTTAGAGGTGTGCGCCGTGGCTAGTCTAGCCACCCTACCGTGGCGGTTTCGACCGGCGGCGGCGTGGGGGGGTCGATCCGCGTCGGCGGCTTTTCGTCGGCGGCGGCGGCGCCGGCGGCGTGGAAACCGAAACTACAAGTTCAAAAAGCTGTTGTACTGCATCTTCTTTGTTTAATTAGCTTAAATTCATGACTTTTAACACTAAGGGCTGAGAGAACAGCATAGATATGTACTAGAAGTCATAGAACTGGCAAACGTTTCCTAAATATTTTGTTTTTCGGCGCACACACTGAAAATTTTAAAAAAAGATGGGGGAGGGGGCACTTATCGCAAGTCATGTACAGTGTATTAATTAATCATTGCTGGGGTTTCACCATGACCGCAATAAGATTTTGAGACACGTCGCAGTGGACCGCTCCCGAAGTTGCGACCACTTGCGATAGACATCATTTAGCGTCTGTCAAAATGCGAGCACCGCGCGGTTGGGATCGAACACGCGTCTATCCGCCTCGTGTGCGACCGATGGCGGCGCTGCGAACGGCGCTCCGGTGACGCAAAGGCGGGGATTCGGCTTTTGTCGTCTGCTACGCTCTGGCTAAAACAGCAGCATTTTTATTATAGTTCGCTCGCGTCGCACGGCGTTCCTCGACTACTAGCTGCATTTTCTTGTAATGATATTTATTGAGATGACTGCTAGCATTACATGAGTTTAAGAAACGTTAACATTTAACATATCTTCTGTATACCGACAACCATCGCGGTCAGGTTCATGCCCCCGAGTTCGTAGCGTCGCTCACTGGGCTGGACGGCGTTGAAATAGCTTACATGAGAGCGCGAACGCCCGCGCCAAGTGAGTTAAAGAGAGTCTCCGCTGCTTTGAAATCGCAGCGCGATCAATTTTGCGGCTTATTCGCAAAGCTCAGCGTTGTGTAAACAGACTTGTGATGAACGAAAATTCACGCTCCACTCCCAATTGTAGTCATGTGGACTTGTGCAGACACGACAGCCGACAAAATGAAATCGATAAGTTCATCGACAAGCGGGTTATTGCGGACCACTAGCATAGATTGGGCGAGCTGGATGCAAATAAGATCCCTCGGAATGAAACGCCAGCAGTGGTGCGCGTGGTACAGTTCGCCTCTTATGATTAGAGATAGATACGTTCATGAGCCGCATTCATGTTTTCGATCGCGCAGTGCTGCCTACTCGACTGTGCGAGCCTGCCAATGGTAATGACAGGATGGCGCGCACTATATTTCTAATGCTTGGGCAACGCGATCCGCTGCAGTGTTCGCGTTTCACTTGACACCGATAGTACAGCTTGGTAAACATTAGGAAATCGGCGAATGAGTCCAGGAAGAGGAGAAAGAGAGCTCTTTCCCACCATTCTTTTGGCCCCTGTGGCTGATGATTGTGATTCTTTACCGTGCTGTAACAAGATTGAATATTTTAAGGTGGATGCCTTAGATTCCACTTAAATTGCGAAAATTGACCGTCGGCGTTCCGCGTCGCCAGCGTCAACACGAGTGATGCGAAAATTCATCACATGATCACGTCATCATGACATCCCAGACCGACAAAGTTTGTGACGTCATAACGTCATGTCACATGATTACGCCATCACATGACATCGTCGCTTTGCATTGCCTCCGTGATTGGTGGGCCGATTTCGGAGGCGATGCAAAACCAGGTGATGTGTAGAAAGCTTCAATGCAAAACCACGTTACGTCTAGAAAGCATTCGGAGGGGGGGGCGGCGAAGGAATAATACATCGACTCAAGAAAAAGATGGCTTTCGCCTTCGAGTCAACTTAGGCAAATGCATAAGGAACTCGAGTCTCTTTAGTACAGTGATCGCACCAAGCCACATCAGGAGTGGACCGTTGAGACTGATTTACAGTATTTTATTGCAAATACATCTTTCGATGCGAAGGCTTTATATTTATCAACGTTAGTATGATTACACTAATTCTGTTCAGCATATTTTCAGACCACCGTGAACGAGTGAACAAACGTCGATATATTAACGTAAGGATTAAAATATGTTGCAAAAAATAGAACAAAAACAAAAGAAAATCACTCCGGACAACCTACCGATATTTCATATCCCCGTCGTGCATCCCCTTTAGACTCACCCTGTTTATTTCGTGTTTCAATTTAAAAGTACTTACGACGCGCTTACACAGCAGCGGCTAAAAATGTGTATTTAAACAAACATTGTTGCCGGTAACACCACTTAATTTATTTGAATGACATCAGACGTCGTTTGTCATGCTCCGAACATACGAATTGAATCGAAGGAGCAGGCTTGGCAACCGAACACGCGCAGCACGCGTATACATTTATTGCGCTTTAACGCAGACATGGAAGCTGAAGCCCGAACGCTAAAGTCAGTTATCGAAAACGGGCAGGAAAGTCATTTTGAGTGCGCCACGGCCATAGAACAGTCGCGAAAAGAAAAATTCACCATAGAAGCAGATGTACACATGGATGGCTAGCAGACGACAACAGGAGCAATCGACGCAGAACGTGCTCCTGACGGCAACTCCGCTCGAATTCGATGGGCATTTTGCTTGAACATTCAGTACAAATTGCTTTATCAACTCGCCCACCAATGTTTCAATAACTAGAGCACGATAGACAGGCTGGCAGCGTCGAGCAGCCTTCACGTAGTGAACGCGCGCGCGAAGAGCTGCATCCGAGTCCTCTCCCTGACGTCACACGCGAGAGGGCGCCACTCCAAGATCTCGAGGCGAATCGGGGGAGCATCAGAGCACCGTGCCACCGCGGCAATGTAGAATGTTTGTTTATTTGTTCCATAAATGTGCAGCACAGCTTCTTCTTTTTCTGTACCGTGGATTGTATATGTTTTACAAGATTCATGGCGGTAAGCTGTTAATTGGCACATAGTTTGAAAGAACGACGCACCCAGCATTGAAGGATGCGTACACAACACGAGAAAATTTCACGAACACACCAGCTGCGACTAGCAACAGTTTAATGAAACAACACGGCTCGAAAGGAAAACCAAGACGCACATGCATGCGCCGCATACGATGCAGTACAGATGACAGCGCTGCGCATGACGCCCATGCGCCGTAGAAACCGGATTGATTAGAAATCGCATATGATACCTTAATTACATTTCTTTAAAAAAGGTTCAACCTCTTTTCGTGATAACGATATGGAAGGTACACGATCATGACACGCTTGATATGCTTCAATCAGTTCCCTCTCGTATTTCGTGGCTGGGTATCATTAAAAACAGGGGACCAATCGCACACTCTGCAATGAGCAGGCATGTCTCCCCCCCCCCCCCCCTGATGTGACGGACGTTTCATGTTCTTTCAGGGCCCCGTCTGTCCTATGCACTTTACCACAAGAAAACGGCATGCGATACATGACATTTGTGATTCATTCGGTAAAATAGACATGGCGAGTAGTGCAAATGCTCCTTTATTTCTGGTTTTCAATGCGTGCACAAAATCGTGACAGCCTGACATTGCCGAGAACGTGGCAACTTCCACTCGCTTACTGTTCTCACTTTCACGGGCACCTGACATACCATGTTTTTTTTCCTTTTAAGTTGGTGTAAAGACACCTGGGGAGCCTTATATAATTAACACCAAGTCTCCCCAGGTACGTGCCGTCTAATCCCGTCCCTGCACATGATGTAAATATGCGTAACCCCCCAAAAAATGCACTGCCGATCGAGAGAGAGAATAAAACATTTATTTGGTGTTCTTCGCGAGAAGTTCGGTGAGTGGGATCCTTAGTCCGGGATCCCATTGGCGCGGGCCGCTGTCCTCGCACGTTTCACGAGGGCCTCTTGGGTCTTCGGATCCGAGCTGGACAGAGCTGCCTCCCACCCTATAATGTTGTGTTGTGTCCTGGGTTGCATAGGTGGATTGTGTGGGCATTCCCATACCATGTGGTACAGGGTGGCTGTTTTATTGGCGCAGAACCTGCACTGTGATGCGTGTGTGTCGGGATCTATCTTGGACAGTATGTATGGGTTGGGGTAGGACAAGGTCTGCAGGCGAAGCCACGCACCTGAGATTCCTTGCTGAGGTTTGGCCCCCGGGGGGCGGAAGTTCCCGTCTTTCGAGTCTTTGGTGTTCTAGAATGTTTGTGTATGTTAGGAGCGGGTCCATACGCATATAGCCGAGGGTGGGTGCGATATGCCGGGGTCGGAGGTCCGGAAGAGTAATTCTCGGGCCGAGGCATGGGCGAGCTCATTGCCTCTAACTCCGCAGTGGCCGGGTATCCATATCAGCTGTTTCCATTCACCCTCTGAGCGTGGGGACGATAGCTCGAGCCTTGCTCGAGCAGTGACGTCTGTTCTACGCCCGCACCATGTCGCTATAGCGCCGCAAGTTGAATTCCAACAGTGTCAGCGCTGCGTGTGTTCGTCTTCCTTCTTGTGTCCTCGTGTCAAGTTCGCGCTGCAACCAATTCCTAGTGTCATTTGCTTTTGGCGAATTCCACTGGTCGAGCGGGAGCAAGTTTTCTTGCTCCCGTTCGACCAGTGGAATTCGACATACTCATCAGCCCGAGTATGTCAACAGTCCTCGCCAAACACCACCGTTGCCGCTGTCACTGACATGGATTCGCTTAACTTCGGTGACCTCGAAAGTAGATTAAAATTCACATTTATTTTGAATCCAACAATACCTTTCCACATTATTAAGAGCACTGAACAAGTTTTCTGGTCCAGTTATTGAAATTGAAGCAGCAGGCGAATCAATCGCGATGCGTTTGCCAAGTGGGCAGAATTAAGAAAGGACTTAGTATTTACTGCTGACAGAAGGTGTCAAGTAAAGGTAGGTTTACTGAATGAAAAAAAAAAGTTTAATCTAACTTAAATGGCGCGCCGATCGCGCCGAGAGAACACGTCCGCGGCGGCGGCGGCGGCGGCGCGCCGATCAGTTGACTTCGGCGGCGGCGGCGCGGCGAAAACTGTCGGCGGCGGCGCGCCGACGTCTCGGCGCACACCTCTATCCACGGTGCACATTCCCACATGTTCTTCCACAATTTGCAAGGGCCGCAATAATTTCTCCGATGGCACTTGCAAAAATCCTCTTGTCTTGATTTGAGTCAATGCAGTTGGCTCTCTTTGTGCCAGACTTACCATCGATTTCTTGGTCGGCTGCACTGGAGACGTCTGCATTCGCGACTGTCGCATCACAATCCGGAGAAAGCTCTCGCGGCCTTTTTAGAGGTGGGCCCTTCGTTGCACGCAAACGCTGTTTTGGTTTGGAGAGGTAAGAAGGCAAAGCTTCAAAAATCCTTGGTACGGCGTCTTCCACCAGTCTCGGTCGTTCTCGGGGCAGCGAAACGATGTCTCCGTTCACTGTGCACACGTCCGCACGTACAATGTCACTGGCGTCGAAATGTTTTTCACACACGCGAGCGTACTTTGAGTCGAACCATGGTCCTTCAATACGAAAAAAGTATTGAAGGACCTTGGTCGAACGAAAATCCGGCAGTCTCCTGTCGCGGGATCACACGTTTCCACCTGTCGCGTTGTTCTGCGTTGGCTGGTAAACAGAAACAGGGGAAACTTTTTCGACGGTGCCCTTGTATCCAGAGTGACAGCCCGGCACGCAGCAGGTGTTGGGCATCGCTGTCAACACGATGCGACCCCGAAAAGCAAAAAAGGGGGGGCGATCAGCACGACCACCACCACTCCGCGCCAACAGTCCGCTAATGGCGGCCAGCAGAGCAGCCGGCCGAGTCGGCTTCCTCGTCCCCCTACTAGCTACGCCAGCGCCGCGGCGCGGAAAGTGCGGGTGGTATATGAAGCTCTCCCATTGAGTGACGCGGGAGTTTCATGACCAGAAAAAGTATTGAAGGGCCATGGTGCAACCATTGTGGCTGCATGGCTCAGTGCCTAACCGCTCTGTGTAAATCGGGGTACCTTTTCACGAGAGAGAGGGGGGTCCTCTCTTTTGGACAATTGCACCGTAGTGCAAAGGCTTTCTGGGGAGGGCATTATGCTTGGGATGCGAGGGATGAAAGGGGGGGGGGGGAGGAGGCGTCACGCACATTTACATTTCAAAGGCGCACCTGCGAGAAGGAATTAGTTTCAAAAGGGAGAGACTCAAATCCCTAGATTTTTCCCTCTTCTTTCTTAAGTAGCGACAAGCATTGAAGCGCCACGGACGAATCTCATTGGCTAACGCTCGTTTTCGGTAGCCATGTTCTTCCTAACTCTTTTCCAGGCGAGCGTCTAAATGTCGTACAGAGTCCGTACCTAGAGAGAGAATCTCTAGGGATTTTTCGATCTAGGGACTTGCGATGGTGGTGCCGTCACTTCGTAGCGGAGCTTTTTGGAACGACGCCGCTTCGCCAGCCGGTGTGCGTATGCATTGCGCCTGTTAAATCTACCTAACCGATCAGCTCTAGTGGCGCAGTGGGCTAACGTGCCGTGCTCAGAGCAGAGAGGTCGGTGGTTCAAATCTCGACAAAGTTCTTTTTTTTTACCTTTTCTTTTTTTGAAGTACTGTTTTAATAGTATAGCATTAATGCTCCACGGGCGCCGCTAATATTTTTTTTTTCTTTAAGGAAATCGCCTTCGTGACAGCGGCGGGCGCCAACCCACGTCGCTGCCACTCTTTCGCTGTAATGACACAAGCCACTTGAGCAAACGCTGGCAAAATATTTGACTGGCCTTATAGTGAGCAGTAGCCTATAGTGACGGCAGGTAAGGAAAGGCGCTAGTAAAACTGGCCTTATAGTGAGCAGTAGCCTATACTGACGGCAGGTAAGGAAAGGCGCTAGTAAAACTGGCCTTATAGTGAGCAGTAGCCTATACTGACGGCAGGTAAGGAAAGGCGCTAGTAAAACTGGCCTTACAGTGAGCAGTAGCCTATACTGACGGCAGGTAAGGAAAGGCGCTAGTAAAACTGGCCTTATAGTGAGCAGTAGCCTATAGTGACGGCAGGTAAGGAAAGGCGCTAGTAACGTCTGGACGTAACGACAGCGGTGGCAACAGTTACGCCTGGACGTAACCCTAGCCACACCGATCAAGCAAAGGCAGTCATAGATGTTCTCTGAGGCAGTCACGACGAAGTCGCTACGGGACACCGGATCGCGTACTACGCTGCCGAAACGAAAGCTGCAGGACTCGCGGTCATCGTCCATCGTCGTCGAAGCAGAGACAAGAGACGAACGCTGAAAATCGCTCCAGCAGGGCGCTAGCTCGAGAAAACAACGGCGATATCGGGCCACACCGGCCGGCGAAGCAGCGTTCCAAAAACCTCCGCTACGAAGTAACGGCACCGACGGCACCACCATCGCGAGTCCCTAGATCGAAAAATCCCTAGAGATTCTCTCTCTAGGTACGGACTCTGTACGACATTTAGACGCACGCCTTTTCCAGCACCTGGTGAAACGCGCGCCCCGCTCACTAACAACAGGGGAACGACGGGAGGAGAAAGGCGCGTCGCGTTAGCATATCGTCCGCTGAAAGATGCGTGGCTAATGCACTTAGACGTACGTGGCTTTGTTAATCTTTCAAGTTAGGAAGAAAATGGCGGCAAACGCCGGCTGTGTGTGGGAGTGGGCCGGGAGAGGAGGCAGTTGTCGGTACTTAAGTGAAAAGGAAAAAATCTAGGGACTTTAGGAGAGACCGGAGTATGCTGCAACTAGAGTTACTGTATATGCTACCTTTAGGTAGCAGAGTTGCGCATAGGTCCGCCATCTTGCCCGTCGAGGCATCCACGTCATGCAGGAAAGCCACCCCTTTCGAATGTAGGAGCCGACGCGGCCCAGCGGCTCCATGCGCTTTCTCGCTCGTTCATAACCCGTCGCTGGCGCAATGACATTGGCTTCGTAGAAAGAAAAAAAAAAAAGAACTCGAACGAATAATGACTCCAGATGAAACTGGTGCTATAGCTTGTTCAATGGCAGTCACCATCGGAAGTAATATTTTTGTTTTAAATAGCGAACAGGAAAACTTCGACTTAATTTGTCGAGATTCTCGACAAATTAAGTTCAGCACCTCGCTCGATTCACGTAGTTTTTGACGCAGCGCTTCGGTGGCTCGAGCAAACAATTGCTAGAACTATCACTCCGCGTTTTACAAATAGCGCAAGCAAACGAGAATTTTCCGCATATTTACGTAGCTGTGGCATGAAGTAAACACTCGGTGCGGTTTCGAATGCAATGCCGCACAGTGCCCGGACTGAATTATACTATTTTGACAGACCTGTAAGGTGCATATTCACGCATTCACTCGCGCACAATTTTATCGTTCCGTCCCGTTCGATTTATGTCAACGGCTAGCCAGCCGTTGAACAGTGGGCGCAAAACAATACATATCCTGTTTGTTATCGCCTACTCTAGTCGCAAAAATATTGCCATGAGATTTATAACTACACTATAAACACATGTTAGTCAGTCGTGACGTGGATGCGCATTCTGGAGCGTACTGTAATGCTGGAATAAGTAGTGAGTTGTATGGAACTGCCTACACATTCGACCTGCAGTGACGATTTCTACGGCTGACGGATGTACTACATGTCGTGATCAATATACGAGCTGGAACACCGATTTCATTCTTATTCGACTACTTGCAATGTACTGATATGAATTTGGCGTACATAATTGCCAGAGCTACCTTTCGCTTGAGCATTTAGCGTCATGAACATTTTTTGCTCACGCCAACTACGTTTAGCCGCTATGACACTTGAAATGTAATTTCAGTGTTCCAGTTCGCACTGCTCACGACAACACATGCTGACCAACATCATTCAAAAATTTTACTTCGAGTGTAGCTTTTTTCTAGCACGTGTTTCAAAAGGCAGAGTTTATTTTGAACTTTGAAAATACAAGCGGGTGACAGCAGAACACGGTCGTTGACAACTAGGACCAACATACCTAGCTTAGCGAGTTGCAGGTTTGGCACTTCCTTTTTTGTCACGGTCACCATGAAATGGGCTATGCAATGAGACATGGAATGGAGAAGAAAGCCTATCCGTTTTCTTGACGATTCGTGCAGTGGGGAGCGCAGCAACCTGTCATCGTCGCAACTTCGCAGCACTGAGTCACGGCGCTACGTAGCACAGGCACAACTAACACTGACGTTAACTAAAAACGGACAACGCAAGACACAACCACAACACCAACGAAAAACATTCCGCACTCAGCCGGATCGGCTCGCTGGCGTGCTTGGGCAGCGATGGCGATAGCGGTGGCACCACCGGCGGTAGAGCAGAGCAGCGGCGGTGGCGCGGCGGTCGCCAGCACCTGCGTGGCCGTGAAGTTGGCTTTTCCTCAAAAGGATGCTTTTTGCGCACGTGAGCGCGCTTGGCGAATGGGGGCGCGAGCGGCGAGTTCTATCAGAGGCGCAACTCTGCTACCTAAAGGTAGCATATACAGTAACTCTAGCTGCAACGACGAACACCACATTTTCCTCCCTTTTTTCCAAACATGACTCAGTGGCGTCGTCTGGTGGGCTGGGACGAAACTACTCCCAAGATGGCGACAGTAGTACCGCCACCTTCAGGGTTACCAGATTGGGCTATTAAAGGGGTGGTGCCACCAAATTTGTGGCTAGCGCGTTCTTCGCTGCAAGCGTTTCTTATAGCTCCAGGAAGCATGATACACGCACCAAGATTCACGTATTCTCGCTAAGTAATTTAATATCGCCTTATTTATGCGGACAACTTTCGGTTTCGGTTTCTGGGCACCAAGTTGGGCAGTGACGTAGCAGTGTAGTAGGCTTGGTCACGTGACCATACAAGGCTCGCGCGAAGATGCGCAGCACTTCGCCAGGAAGCGATCGAAACTCGGCAAGTGATGTAGCAAACGATGATTTGCCGGTACGTACGTTCTGGAGGTAACAGAGGTCCCGAGGACACTCGCGTCACTACAACTTTCGTTGTCCTTCCCATAGAGCTACGTCAGTTTTGATGCGCTAGCGATGGCCATCGATCGGGAGAATGAGCATTTATGTACACTTTGGAAGTGAATTAAAATATATTCTAAACGTTTGCTTCGTCCGACCCTTCATGTGGAGTGTCCTTGCATACAGAGAAAACCCACAACAGGCTTGTTATAGCCTCATAATTTGATGGCACCACCCCTTTAATAGCCCAATTGGGCTACTTTTTGTTCGAGTTGGCGTCGAATTTTTCTCTTTGGCTATTTTTGGGCTACATTGCTATCGACCAGGCAAGAAGCTGCAATGGTAGAGAATTTTCGTACTGGGGACCCCAGGCTGCTTACGCATACACGCTCTTGTGTTCCTATTACTCCGAGCCTTCCCGCAGGGACGCAAGGGCTTACTTTTGCGCATGCCGCTTAGGGGTTCTGCCACTGAAACGTTCTAGTGTGTTGAATGATTCCTGCACCTGGAGACGTCGTCCAAGAAAGGGCGTCACATGTCATCAGTTTGAAACCATGTTTTGATGGCTCACGTTTTTTCTAAACTTTCTTCGACGACCGCAAAATCCCGAGCAAGTTCCCCCCGCCACCCCCCACGGTGAAAGATAATCCGAAATATGTGGAGGGGGGGCCCTTGCTCAGTCCCGGACCAAAATCCAAAAGAGCGGTGGAGGAGCCTCTGAGAAGAATGCACACCTGTGTTTCTTACGAAATGCTTTATTGAATGCGAATGCATTTATTGTTTTTACTGAATCGGAGGGAATCCGTCTGGCATTTCACGCGTTGTGAGAAGAATGAAAATACGTTCTTTAAATATTCCAACAATTTGTTACAACTCAGAATGCAACCCTGAGGCACCACACTGTAAAAGTACTAAGAAATTGTGCACCTATCTAAAGACTCTCAGAACTTAGGTTAGCGCGAACCGCTGCTGCAGGAACACGATAAAAAATGGCGAAAGGGGGGTTGCTTGCTCAGTCATTAGCGCATATTTCAAGTCTCAACGAAATGTACACTGATGAGCAAAATGTACTTTTTATTCGTTTTCTAAGCCCAATCATCGATGAATTCGAGCGAATAAACGTTTTCAGTGCGAGATTAATTCCTTTGTGAAAGCTCTAATCAAGTCATCGTTTACAAGTTCTTTCGCAACCCTATACCTACTACTGCTTTTTGTAAATATGCTTTTATATTTCTTTGTAACTGCAGGTTTTTGTTTTCTAAAATCTGCAGTCATCGCTCCATTATTATGGATTGAATAGCGGATTCACGCATACGACGCATACATTTGCCAGCAACAACAAAAAAAAATCGCGAAAGCACCGATAAACTAATAGGCAGATATTTTTTGCCGGAAAGTAATTACGTAAGCGCAAAAAAAAATTATTTAAGAAACAGCTGATTTGGGCTATTTTTGGGCTACTTCAAATTTACGTGTTGGGCTATGTTTGGGCTACCTCGGAGTCCGATTTGGCGGTTTGAGGCTCGCGCCATCTGGTAACCCTGGCCACCTTAAAGAAATGTTCCCTGACCCGGTGTGCGCACGCCCAAAGATAATCGGCTATGTCGAAGTTCAGGAGCCGGTTTACGTGACGTATGCATACACGATTTCCGGAGCGACCTCACGACGAGCATTCACGTGTTCCACTGGCAGATTTGGCTTGGTGCAGTCCGAATGCTCGCTCCAGGATTTCGGCGACTGCTCCGGCCATTCAGCCGAGGAGGGGTTAGCGAAGGCAGTCATGGTGAACAAGGAAGCAAGCGACGGAACAGGGGGGGGCATCGACCCCCATAGTGGGAGACGCGAAGGGGGGAAACAGGTTTGGAAAAAACAGGTGCAAGGGTCACAGGACCCAGCTTCCGCGAAGTAGTTTTGGGGGGTAGGAGGGGACAAAGCAGCAGCCGTTGCACGAGCTATACTCGGCGACAACTTATCTTGACATTGGAGCGAAGGCTACGGAGGCGGGGCTTCCACACATTTGTGTTGCTCCGCAAGTAGTTCGGCAGCTTGCGGCTGATTTCGGTTTTGCTCGCTCGCATCGTTAACGCGTTTAGAAAAACACATACTTGAAAATTATGAATGGGAAGAAACATTTCGATTGTTCAGTGTACATTTTAGTGTCCTATTACGAGTATATTTTTCTCGGAGAACTAAACAGCGCGTATTCGGCCGTACAGTGACGTCACGGACGCCATGTTTCCTTGGAAAACGGGTGAGCTGAAAAGGTGGTGCTGTCTAAGAAATGGAAAGAAAAGGAAAGCATTCTTGCAAGGTGAACGATAACTGTATTTTGCCTGCAACTTCCCGACACTGTTTAAGTCTCATAATAAATAAAGCGGTATTTATTTCAGCAAGGCAAATGAGAAAATTATCAATAAACTTCAGTACTATTTTTTTTTTTTTGGCGCGGAAGCAGACATGCGTTTTGGTTCTGTAGCTTCCACAGTGCTGTCAAGGAAAGCTGTCGCCGAGTATAGTAACCGAGGCAGTGGTAGCCACCCTAGCAGTAGCCAGGTGCGGGAAAGTCCAGCAGAAATGTCGGAGCACGTGATAATCGCCGGGGACTCGAACTTAGCGCGCCGGCCATTTCCCCTCAGGTGCAGATAGTGGTATGCACAATACCGGAGGTACCGGTGCGTGACGGCAACCTGCAAAGAACGGTTGTCGGCGCAAACAAAGAGATATGGCAGATGAGTCGAGAGAAAGGCATCGAGGTAGTGGAAATAAACAGAGAGGTGCACAGGTGGGGTGGTTTTCAAAGAGACAGAATTCACTTCGATAAGAGGCTTGGTCATGAGGTGACTTGCCGGACGCGCAGTAGCTTTTTTGGGGGGTCACGCGGGCCCTTCGGTGTCCAGGGTAGCTTGTAATGAGGAAAACAACCAGGGGGGACTCTTTGACAGGTAGTATAGCGAAAAACCAGAGAAAAGGTAAAAGAAGGGAGAAAGCGCGTGTTGCAATTAGTTACATTAACATGCAGGGTGGCAGAAAAAAGGCAAAATGGTTAGAGATTGAGGAACAGTTAAACAAGGAATAGATAGGTGTTTATGCGGTTACAGAAACACACCTTAGAGACTTGGAAGAGCCACCACATATTGACAATTATATTTGGGAAGGATGCAACAGGATCATATCAGAAAGAAAAGGTGGGGGAGTTGGAATGCTAATTCATAACAGAACAAAATGGGATATAGTGAAGCAAACGTGTTCAGAGCACCTATGGGTTTCGGGCACAGTAGGTGGAAAGAAAACGTGGCTAGGTGCAGCTTACTTGTGGACGGGGAATAACTGCAGAGAAAAGAATCAGGAGATAGTGTAATGCATAAGCACCCGTATTAACCCTCTATTGCATGAATTATGAAAAAATCAATTGAAAAATTATTTGATCATTTTTTATCATTAACTACATGAAGAATAACATGTACAAAAATTTTCAGATTTATTGTGACTGTATTAATGAAGATAAAGGTTTGTGCCAAATATGGCACACTATGCACATGGGCGAGCAAACTTGCTGCCATGGCTGAAAAACAAAATCTCACTGATTGCGGTCTTTTTAGCTTGATTTGTGGAATAAAGCAAAGCAATTGCTTCCTGTGTTCAGGCATAATTGAACATTTTGGTTAGTGCATCTGACTGCCGACATCTGCGTGCAAGATGGCCGCTTACGCGTTTGGCTCTTCGCATGGTGCCGCCTTGCTGTACTTTCCTGCCCGAATTTTCAACCGCTGACTTGTGGTTGTGAGCGTCAGTTGTCGACAAATCGTAAAAGCTAAATATCGCCGAGCATTTTTAGACTTCACATAATTTTTTCGTGCACCCACGCCAATAATGTAACAAAAAATTGCCAGGTACTGCTGCTGACCCTCGATATTTTCGTGAAGCATCTCAAAACCTACCGCCACAACTGAAATCTGGCAAAAACGAGCTGTGCTGCATGATCTCAGAGGATTTCTTTTTGTTTGTATTTGCACTGTGCAACAAAACATAGATGGCATCATATTGCACATTTCGTCACTCACGTGCATACTGTGCCAAATATGGCACATACCGATTTCCGACTATATACCGTAGTGGAAAACGGAATTGAGAAGAGCCTTAATGAGCATGAATTTTCAAAGCCACGAGATATGCCAAAATAATTTTTTCTTCCTTCTGCAACGAGAAAATGGTTGCAAGAAAAATATAGCAGTCACTGTTGTTCATGATCCGAGCTTGCACGTGCACCGTGAAATCTATTTCATGTCTAGATTTCATACTGCTCTAGGGATGGCAGCGCTTTTTTTATATTTAGTGCACGTAACTCTAAGGATTACTCTAACTGTGTCACATTCTCCACTGGTCCTCTTGCGCCCGCTATAAAAAATGCTAATCGGTATGTGCCATATATGGGACGCCATGCAATAGAGGGTTAAAGAATTTGGTCATGATGCCGGAATAATCCTGCTAGGGGACATGAATGCTCACATTCATGACCTTGACGGATATTCAGACACCAATGGCAAGTTATTGCTAGATCTCTGCGAGCAACATAGTCTTGAGAGAGTAAACGCGGGGACCTAAGTGTGAGGGGCAGATCACGTGGGAAGTTGGAAACAGGCAATCGAGCATTGATTATTGTCTCATGACAGAAGCAATCTATGGCAAACTTAGAGAGAAGAGAATAGACGAGGAAGGCATTAACAGCTTGGGTAGTGATCATAAACGCATAACATTACAAATGGGATATAAAACTGAAAATAAGAACATAGAATCAAAGTTTGGCAGCTCGTATTTAAATGACAAACAAATAACAAATATAGCCGCAAGAGTCGAGGAAGAAGTAGGCAAACTACCAGGCAAAGACTGGAAGTATAGTGAGCTGCTACATGTAATCACGAAAGAAATAGAAAAAGAGAAGAAAACGATTTGTGGGAAAGGAAAGAGACAGCCAAAAAGTTGGTGGAACAAAGAAATCCGGGATGCGATCGAGAAGCGATGTGAGGCATCACGGGAGCACAGACAGGCAAAAAAGGAGAAGCGGCCACAGGACGAAGTCAACCAAATATGGGAAATATATTTAGAGCAAAAATCCACTGTGCAGAAATTAGTCGAGGCAAAAATTAAAGGTGAAAGTGAACGCTGCATGACAGAGATTCGCGAAAAGAAGAAGGCCGCGCCTAGGATATTTTGGAGCCACCTAAAAGAGCTAGGTAGGAAGTCTGTAACGATGCAACATGTGGTAGATGAAGGAGGAAATCAATTAGAAGGGTACGAAGCGCTAGGTTACATCCGAAAGGTAACAGCCAATTCGTTTAAAAAGGTCGCCCAGAGGATTCCCCCGGCGAGTAAAAGTATGCAAAAGAGTGTAACCGAGGAAGATGTAGTACTTGAGAACTTCAATTGGAAGAAGGCCGAAGGAAAAATTCCTAAGCGCACTACTCCGGGCTTAGATGGCTTTCCCATCAGCCTCATTAACGAACTAGGACATAGCACTAAAGAAGCACTGCTGAAAGCCGTAGAAAAGTGCTTACAGGAGAGGGAAATACCAGACAGTTGGCGAAAAAGTAGAATGAACTTAATCTATAAAGGCAGGGGAGAAAAGGATAACATTCGCTCGTATAGACCGCTAACCATTACATCGGTGCTATACAGGTTGGCGATGCAGGCAGTAAAATTACAAATAGAAACGTGGGTAGAGGAAAATGATATTTTGAGAGAACTTCAGAATGGATTCCGAATCGACAGGCGGTTAGACGATAACCTGTTTGTTCTTACTCAGTGTATAGAAATATCTAAAATAGAAAACAGGCCCTTATACGTAGCTTATCTAGACATCACTGGGGCGTATGACAACGTTAATCAGGAAATTTTGTGGGATATATTGAAGGAAGTTGGCATAGGTGACGACTGTATACAGCTTTTGAGGGAGATATACCGAGAAAATACAGTTTGTGTAGAATGGGAAGGAATAAGTATAGCAAGGACAGCGTTGAAATTAGCAAGGGACTGAGACAGGGATGTCATTTGTCCCCGCTGTTATTCATGCTGTACGTGGTGAGGACGGAAAAAAATTACACCACCTCCCGCTAAAGGGAACCATGTGTAGATGCGAAGCAGCGGGCGCTAACGCTTACACTGGCGGCGGCGTTGACGGTGGCGCTCATCGCAGCGTTGCGCAGGAGTGAAAACTGGGGAGGCGCAAAGCACGCAGTGATGGAGCGGTGTTTCCTACTGGAACATGCCAATCGCTGCTAATGGGCAATGAGAGACAGAAGACTCCGACTGGACACAGAGACCCGCAGTCCGCTTTTAGTTAACGCGCACGCTGCGAATTTTTATTGTTCAACAACGCACAGGAGAAATCTCCCACCGGCACCACCTTGCAGGTCAAGATCCAGTGCCATGTGAACGGTTGTGCAGCGCGAGCAGTCGGTTTTTTCAACCAAGAAACTCGCTAGCAGACGCTGCCTGCGTCGGCGTCGCGAGGCGAGAGAAGGGGGAGCGTAGGAGAGGAGAGAGAGGGGGGGGGGGACGCGCATGCGCAGTGGGGAGTGTGGACTCCCACTGCGCATGCGCGCGGGAGTCCTTGCTGCTGGGCGCGTTGGTTCATACTTGGAAGGAAAAAATATTGATGCGCATACACAAAAAACAGACATGGACCCAGGAAACACGGACGTGCTAGTCCGTGTTTCCTGGGTCCGTGTCTGTTTTTTGTGTGGTGGTGGTGGTTGTGGTTCGAAGAAGGAAAAGGCGCCTAATTTCTGCAGCCCGGTCGGGAGCACGGCGCAGCGCCTGCGGGATAGGGGGATTGGATGACAGTGCATGGATAGAAGAAAAAAAGGTTAGGGATGTAGTGGCGCAGAGGTCTCCAGCACGAACAGCAGCAGTCCGACAGCAAGGATAGGGGTGGCAAGGGTCCCGGTCTCAGCGGTAGGCCGCGATTCCCGTCTCGTCCAGGAACTCCGCCAGGCTCCGCAGCGCTGGTAGATGGGGACGAGATGGGAAGAGGAGGTGCTCCAGAGTGGTGGCAGGAAGGCCCAGTCTCCGGTAGGCCGTGGTGACCTTCGAGCGTTCCTGTGCCAGTCCGGGGCAGGCACAAAGGAGGTGCTCAAGGGTCTCGGGGTCGCCGCAGCGGCTGCAGGCTGGGGAGGCGCAGCGACCCTTCAGGTGGCGGCGGGCTGCGGTCCACACGCAGCCGGTCCGCAGTCGCAGCAGGCAGTGGCGTAAATCATGGGGGGGTTCAGGGGTGTCCTGACCCCCCTGTGTTCAGGCTGGGGGGACACCCCATGCAAGTGTCCCCCCTCGAGACTTATCTTCCAAATGTCATATTTGAATTTCTTGACAGTCAAGGCAACGCACTCTCCGTAAGATCAACTCTGAAATCTGAAGCACTTTCATTGAACACGATAGAAACTAAGGACTTCTAGCCGGTAAACACGATGGGGAATACCTTTATGCGCTAGCACAAAGGTGGTACAACATTTATTGCATAATTTAACCTGAATGACGCAGCTTCAAAAATGCTAGCGCCTGCCTACGAGTTGCTATTAGAAACTTCGCCATTCGATGTCGCTTACTATTGGATACTCAGTGGTATTTTTTCTGACCAGGTGCCGATGGCGATGCTTGTTTCATAATAATAATAATGATAATAATAATAATAGTAGTAATAATAATAATAATTATTATTATTATCATTATTATTATTAGTAGTAGTAGTAGTAGTATTATATGTGAATGCATAATTTTAATTTTATATGATTGAAAATAAAGCATATATATAAAAACAAAATGGCCGCCACTGCAAGATGTGTGTCCCCCCCTTGTGGTCATTATAGATTTACGCCACTGGCAGCAGGGATGATCGTTCCCTCCTGGTGAGGCCCGTCTCTGGGAGAAGCTTTGGTCCCTGCCCGTTGGCCACCGTCCGGTCCGGGTGGACTGTGACGAGGAGCTTCTTGAGGCGGGCTTGCGAGTAGTCCCTGGCCGCGACGGCCTGGGTTATGGGGGGTGCCTGGCTGGTGTGCTGCCTTGGCCAGTGTGTCCGCCTCCTCGTTGCCAGCTATGCCCACGTGAGAGGGCAGCCAGTGGAAGGAGACGGACGCCACGGATGCCGCCAGGGCCCGGAACTTGGTTGCCAGGAGGTTCCCTGTAAGCCCGGCGCGGCGGATGGTTGGCCAGCGTCTGTAGTGCCGCCTTGCTGTCGCAGAGGACCGCAATCGGCTCAGCAGGGATGTCCTCAGCCAGCAGGTCCGCCGCCAGGTGAAGTCCCGCCAGTTCCGCGGCCGTGGAGCTCGCCGGGAAGGGCAGCCGACGCTGCCTGCTGACGGCCTTGGACGGGATGACGCACGCCGCCGCTGCAGTCCCGTCTGGCATGACGGATCCATCGGTGAAGACCTGTAGCCGCCCTTGCAGTTGCTCCTGGAGCTTGGAGGCGGCAGCCTGCTGCAGTGCTGCCGCAGGGGTTCGGCGCTTGGTGGCCCTTTCCAAGGACAGGTGGACCTCAGGTGGCCGGTGATGGGGCGGTGGAGGGGCAGCCGGAACTGGTGGATCCGGGACCATGTGGTGGTAGAGTTGACACAGTCCGCCCATCCGCGACCTTGGCTGGCTGCGAAGGCGCTCCAGGAGGGTCCTGCCGTCGGCGGCGCGAATTTTTTTTTTTGTGTGTGTGTGTGTATGCGCATCAATATTTTTTCCTTCCAAGATGCCTAGAGGAGAGACGGGGGGAGCGTAGGAGAGGAGAGAGAGGGGGGGGACGCGCATGCGCAGTGGGAGTGTGGACGCCGCGGGCAGGGATGCCTAGAGGAGAGAGGGGGGGAGCGTAGGAGGGGAGAGAGGAGGGGAGGCGCATGCGCAGTGAGGGTGTGGTTGCCGCAGGGAGGGATGCCTAGAGGAGAGAGAGGGTAGAGGAGGTTGTTTTTTTTTTAAAGGGTCTGCGCATGCGCAGTAAGGGTGGTCAAGCGGCACACCACCACCACCACCGGATTAAGCTTCGCCATAAGATGCTTCACATCTAAAAGCGCTAGAAGGTACCAACATTGGATTTAATCTGTCACACAAACAGGCCGGCGCGATGGTTGAGCAGACGCTTCCAAGTCTATTTTATGCTGACGATATTGTCTTATTTGCGGACAGTCAAGATGATATCCAGCGGCTGGCAGATATATGCGGAAGGGAAGGCGAGGCTCTAGGACTAGGATTTAGTGAAACAAAATGTGGATTGATGGTATTCAATGATCACGAAGACCATGCGGTCTTAATACAGGGCCAAGAAATGCCGAGGGTTAGCGAGTAGAAGTAGGACCTCGGAGTATGGGTAAATGAGGGGGGATAGATATATGGAGGTACAAGAGAAAGCATCGAAAGCAAAGGGAAAGAGGAATGCTGCAATTATGAAGCACAGACAGTCATGGGCACGTTACCAGCAAAAAGTAACACTGTTACAGGTATAGTTACCTAAGCCAAAAAAGTAACTCTGTTACAGTTACAGTTATCGAGTTTCCAAAAGTAACTTGTTACAGTTACAGTTACCATTAAAAAGTAGCGACGTTACTTTTCCGTTAGAGTGTAAAATAGCTAATTGATTACATACCAAATAAAAGAATTTATTTAATAAAAACGCACGAAGAGGAACGGGCAGTGCGTAACGAGAGAAGACGACGTCCATTGAGTTTATTCCGCATGTTCTCCAAGGTGTACCAGACCCTGTTCGGAGAGCTTTGCGTCCATTTGCCACATAAGCGTGCGCAGGGTTCCCCTTCAGGCGGGGGGGGGGAAGGGGAGGGTCTGATGTGATTAGGGGGGCGGTCGCCCCCCCCCCCCTGCCCCCCCTCATGCGCACGCCTATGGCTGGTCATACAAACCATTTTTGAGCCCCGCTATACCTCGGGACACGTCTTCGCGAAATCCAAGGACATGCTGCCCAAAGACCTCACACCTGCGGACGATCAGTACGATGCGGAAAGGGAAGGTTGCTAAAGGCAACCGTGCAACGCGTTCATAAAGGGAGCTTGTTGAACACTGTTGGACAAAGCATAGCTTTGAGCTAAACAATGCGACAACGCTGGATCATGAACGAAAGCAAGGGGGGGAGGGGATCTTCTGGAGACGTGGTTCATTCGACACGATGCATCGGCTTGCAACAGCAAGCGCAGCCCCCTACCGAACATATGTGAGGACATGTGTGTCGCTAATGGACTGATCGAAGTGCGCTCATTCCCCCCCCCCCCCCCTTTTTAGATGCGAAGCAGCTTAAGGCGAAGTTCAATCCGGTGGTGGTGGTGGTGTGCGGCGTGACCACCCTTACTGCGCATGCGCAAATCCCTTTCAAAAAAATAAAAATAAAAAACCTCCTCTCCCCCTCTCTCTCCTCTAGGCATCCCTCCCCGCGGCGACAACACCCTCATTGCGCAAGCGCGTCCCCTCTATCTCTCCCCTCCTACGCTCCTCCTCTCTCCTCTAGGCATCCCTGCCCGCGGCATCCACACCCCCCACTGCGCATGCGCTGTTTCGAGCTGCTGTTTTCTTGCCACCTGTCAAACACGATTAGCTCGGCGCCTCGGACGAACGAATTCCCCACCGGCACACCAAGAACACAGCTAGTAAGCTCATGTGAAAATGAGAGTATATATGCCCCCCCCCCCTCCCCCCCTCTAGAAAAAGGACGTGGACTTAGCAAGCTGCTCAGTAGCAGCTTGATTGATTTACTACATGCGGTTTACAACTAAACTTCGAACACGGTCTTCTGCAGGGAAGATATTTCTCTTAGCGACCTCTTCTCCTGAAGCGAGGTAGCCCTATTGGAAAGTTGAAAGGGGGAGAGGAAATGGTAAAGAGAAAGTTCGAAAAAGTGAAAAGCACACAACATCGGCCTTTTGCTGTTGGGTAAAATTAAATTGTTATAAAAACAGAAGTAACTGTAACGGTATTTTCCGTTACAGTTACTGCGTAAAAAAGTAACAGTGTTACAGTTACTCAAACTTATGTGTAACTAGTTACAGCTACAAGTTACTGAAAAAAGTAACTAGTTACCGGTAACGCGTTACTAGTAACTAGTTACTGCCCAAGACTGAGCACAGAGCGTTATGGGGATACAATAGGTACGAGGCACGTGCTTCGAGGGCTGTGGAAAGGTGTAATGGTTTCCGAGGCTTACATTTGGGAACTCGGTGGTGCGCATGAAGTCAGAGGTGCAATCAGGAATGGATGTGAATCAAAGGACTGTGGGACGCCTCACGTTGGGCGCTCACGGGAAGACGACAAATGAGGCTGTAAAGGATGATATGGGATGGACAGGCTTTGAAGTGAGGGAAGCTCAGAGCAAAATGAGATTTGAAGAGAGGCTGAGGAAAATGAAGGAGAGCAGATGGGCAGAGAAGGTTTTCAGGTATTTGTATATAGAAAAAGCGTTGACACGCACTGGAGAAAAAGAACTAGGAGACTCACCAGTAAATATACGGCTAGCAGTGTGGGCGATATGGCAACAAGGAGCATTAAGCGAAAAGTCAGAGAGGCGGAGAGGACTTATTGGATGACAGCGATGGAAAAGAAGCCGGCTCTCAGTGACTACCGAAAGGGAAAAAACGAAATAAGGAGGGAGAGGTTTTATGATAATTCAAGGGGAAGCGCTTTACTGTTTGAAGCAAGGTCGGGTTGCCTTAGAACGCGTAGCTATAAGGCGAGATTCAGTAACGAAGAAGAACAATATACATGCTGTGGGGGGAACTAAGGAAATGATGGAACATGTACTGATTGAATGTGGCGATATCCACCCAGGTATACGTGTGGGCACGAGTCTACATGAAGCCTTGGGTTTTAAGGACAACAATGGAAGCTGGACACGTCCGCGATAGAAATAAGTAAGATACGGTTAGAGTATTGGTGGCAGAGCTAGAAGTAGAGATAAAGGACAAAAATAAATAATGGGGAAAAATAAGGTCATTCTGCCTTAAGAGGCAGAGAGATGGACCATGAATTTATATTTTTCTTTGGTATAATAACAAAGATTTAATCAATGTAGATAAGGCATTAGGCCAACATAAAAAGAAAGTTTTCTTTCCCTTTTCTTTTCTTTTCATTTATTTTTTTTTTCGAGCCTGGTGGCAGACATGTCACCGCCCCGTTATAAAGGGGACGCTCATAGCATCCATCCATCCATCCATGCATGAGACAGCCGCCGCTGTCGCAGATTACCCGTAGGAAGCCTAGCGCTCGGCAGCGCGGCGTCGTATTTTTCAGCTTTCACGTGGTTTTTATTGTTCGAGGGTCATGGAGCTTTGAAGTGTGAGGATAACACCCTATCAACCGAAGAAGAAAACTGGACGTTGTTGCTTCGTTCTTGGCTGCAAGTCTGAGAACTGATCGTCGACAGACAAGGAACCCTGTTTCAAAGTACTGGCGTGAAAAGAGTTATTTTAGAAGTAAGATCGTGCGATGCCGAGAGCTGAGGACAGCTGACAGAGAACTCAGTACAATGCGAGGAGTATTTCGACGCAAGGCATGTAGAAGCGATCGACGTCGGGCTAGTTCATATTGCGGCAGTCTGAAGTGAGCGTCGTCGCGTACAACGTGATCTGTTGTTCGCTTTTCTTGCGTAACTCGGCTGATTTTCTTTTTAAAAGAAGTCAACCATGAGGAGGAAGAAAAGAAAGCCAAGTGGGCTAAGACCGGTGTTTTGTAGATACTTTTTTTTATTGCAGAGTCAAATAAATTTGCTTCGTGTACGAAATTGTGTTTCTTTTTTTCAACTAATAAATCTTTCAACCTGGCGATAAAACGTACACATGACGTTTTGACCTGCAGCTAGTGAACAGTAATGGGTTCAAGCTGAGTACGTGAGCAGGCAATCTTCTGGGCATGTTGCCACCTTTTTAGAAATCTTTTCAGATTTTGACTCAAAATTGATCGTTTTGTGTTGGCCTTTAGGAATACAGTTTAAAAGGACTCTACAAGTGTGGAGTAAAAAGCACGGAAGGTAACTATAATTTAATTGCCAATATCACGCATAATACGGCTATCACGCCAATAGTCCTAACTACCAGTCCAACCATACAAACAGAAAATAGCTTGGCAGCATTACAGCTGTGTACGTAGGCTGTGCAATGAGCTAGGATGTTTGCGCTATCATTACTATAAGGTATATTGTAGCCTAAGACAAAACATCGAGTTGTTTCAGAAGGTCACATTTCAATTGAAGTCAAAAATTCAAAACATCAAAACTTAATCATCGTTTTCAATGATTCTAGTTCATTGTACATGCACAGGTAAATGTCTAAGCAAAAAGCTGGACTGTTTCATGGGAAAATATTGATATTTTCAATAGCTATGAGCTTTTTCGCAACAAAAACGTACTGAAAATCAAGTTTCGAGAAAAACAAGAATTAAATTTTCCAAACATGTAATTTTCAATTTGAGGGCATGTAGTCACAAAGGACCATAACTTTCGAACAGAATCAGATAGAGGCTTAATTTTTTGTGAACCACAGTTCGAAATTTCCGTGCATTTTTAGAACGTCAAAAGTAAAAATTCACGTTTTTGAAAAAAAAAAACATCATTTCAAAGGGTGGTAACATACCTTAACAATGTGAATAAGCACTAAAAATGACGAATAAGTTGCAGCGATGCATAATGCCAATTAGTAAAAAGGCAGGGCTCAAGCGAAACAAAAAAAATATCGGTGCTTAATTAAAGGGGAACTCCGGTGCATTTTCGACCATACTGAGATAACGCCGTTTTCAAATAGTATTAACAGTCCTGCAACAGCTAGGGTGGTTCATTTTGCCGACACTATCGTCAATCATTTTAAATAAGCAATAAACGATGAGCCAAAACAGAAACCGAAACAGGGAGCTGCTCCATGATGGGTATGCGATGACGTCACGAAATCCGCTACACAACTGTGCTAGCGTCAGCGTCGCCTCGACGAAAAAAGAGCGCGCCGCGCGCTGCGTCCGTCTACTGGGCGAGAAAGGAGTAGACAGTTGCGTCACGTACACAGGGTGGCCCGCATTTGAAGGCATGATTCTGGAATTGGCTGCCAATTTTTAAAATTCGTCTTCCAAAAACTAAATGACTTACGGCTGTATAATTTGGCAGATATCATCAGGGCAGCGAAGAGAAGATATGTTGAAAGTTTTATTTAAATCGGTGAATATCGAAAAAATCGCCGGAGTTCCCCTTTAAATGCGGCGTGCACGAACTCCGCGAGCAATAGTACTTTGGCGCGTTTCGCGCGCGCGGTGCTACTCGGTATGCACCCTGCTACCGTGATAATGCATGCGAACCATATTTTTCAAATAAGGAGAGGAGGTGTACCCTTCATTAGTGCAATAGCTGAGGGAAAAAGAAGACGATTAACGTTGCGAAGTGTTGCACGCAATAATAGCGCGAGCCACGCGTATTCGTCGGACAGAAGCAGAGCTGCTCAACGCCACGCGGCTGAAGTGAACTTTAACGGGGCCACGATGGATGCTATGAGCGTCCCCTTTATAACGGGGCGGTGACATGTCTGCCACCAGGCTCGAAAAAAATTTTTCTTTTTATGTTGGCCTAATGCCTTATCTACATTGATTAAATCTATGTTATTATACCAAAGAAAAATATAAATTCACCGGTCCATCTCTCTGCCTCTTACCTTATTTTTCCCCATTATTTATTTTTGTCCTTTATCTCTACTTCTAGCTCTGCCACCAATACTCTAACCCAGTGGCGTAGCCAAGGGGGGGGGGGGGTTGGGGGGGGGGGGTTCAAACCCCCCCACCCCCCGAAATTTTTCAGTTTTGCTTGCGTATATATGCACGCACACATACAAACGCACGCACGAACATACATAAAGTATGGTTGAACCCCCCCCCCCCCCCGAAAAAAATTTCTGGCTACGCTACTGCTCTAACCGTCTCTTACTTATTTCTATCGCAGACGTGTTCAGCTTTCCATTGTTCTCCTTAAAACCCAAGGCTTCATGTAGACTCGTGCCCACACGTATACCTGGGTGGATATCACCACATTCAATCAGTACATGTTCCATCGTTTCCTTAGTTCCCCCCACAGCATGTACAGTCGCGGCCACTGTTAGATGCAACACTTGCACGCAGAGCATGTCTAGATTTCATTTTCTTGCATAAAAACAAGGGCTTAGATTTGCATAAGGCTACTGGTGGTTGACAGCTCAGACTCTTTCCGACAAACTAGTAAAGCGCACGTTCAATGTTTCCCCATCCACTTGCAGGGAAGATGGACAGCAATAAGAAAGGTGCTCATTCGAGTGTTGCATCTAACTGTGGCCGCGACTGTACATTGTTCTTCTTCATTACTGAATCTCGCTTTATAACTATGCGTTCTAAGGCAACCCGACCTTGCTCCAAACAGTAAAGCGCTTGCCCTTGAATTATCATAAAACCTTTCCCTCCTTATTTCGTTTTTTTCCCTTTCGGTAGTTGCTGAGAGCCGGCTTCTTTTCCATCGCTGTCATCCAATAAGTCCTCTCCGCCTCTCTGACTTTTCGCTTAATGCTCCTTGTTGCCATATCGCCCACACTGCTAGCCGTATATTTACTGGTGAGCCTCCTAGTTCTTTTTCTCCACTGCGTGTCCACGCTTTTTTATACAAATACCTGAAAACCTTCTCTGCCCATCTGCTCTCCTTCATTTTCCTCAGCCTCTCTTCAAATCTCATTTTGCTCTGAGCTTCCCTCACTTCAAAGCCTGTCCATCCCATCCTTTACCGCCTCATTTCTCGTCTTACCGTGAGCGCCCAACGTGAGGCGCCCCACAGTCCTTTGATCTACATCCATTCCTGATTGCACCTCTGACTTCATGCGCACCACTGAGTTCCCAAATGTAAGCCTCGGAACCATCACAGCTTTCCACAGCCCTCGAAGCACGTGCCTGGTACCTATTGTATCCCCATAACGCTCTGTGCTTCATAATTGCAGCATTCCTCTTTCCCTTTGCTTTCGATGCTTTCTCTTGTACCTCCATATATCTATCCCCCCTCATTTACTCATACTCCGAGGTACTTCTACTCGTTAACCCTCGGTATTTCTTGGCCCTGTATTAAGACCGCATGGTCTTCGTGATCATTGAATACCATCAATCCACATTTTGTTTCACTAAATCCTAGTCCTAGAGCCTCGCTTTCCCTTCCGCATATATATCTGCCAGCCGCTGTATATCATCTTGACTGTCCGCAAATAAGGCAATATCGTCAGCATAAAATAGACCTGGAAGCGTCTGCTCAACCATCGCGCCGGACCTGTTTGCGTGACAGATGAAATCCAATGTTGCTACCTATAACAGCGGGGACAAAGGACATCCTTGTCTCAGTCCCTTGCTAATTTCTTGCTAATTTCTTGCTAATTTCAACGCTGTCCTTGCTACTTATTCCTTCCCATTCAACACCACGGCCGGTCTGGAGGCGCGCGCTCGCTCTCTCCTTTACGGCCTGCGCACGGGGGGCTGTTGCTACCTATCGCCGCAGCTTCGCGGGGGCGCTCCGAGCCAACCCGTCGCCAGCCGTTGCGGAGGCTAGCGCGCGCAGGGAATGCTCGGCTTCAGACTTGCCGTTGCTCTTCCTGATGACCCCAATGCGTTGGGAACGTTGTAGCAAGCATATATGATAACACTGCTCTGGGGAGAGGATCAACGCGTGCAAATTAAAGCCCTTTTTTTTTCGTTCTTTGTAACTTCAAGAAATGAGTAATATGACGAATATTGCACTTTGCGCGCATGTAACATCATGCGTCGCGTTAAGAAGGCTCGGCCGCATCATCTATGACCGACTGGCACAAGAAGTGACACAAAACGTTTTTTTTTTTTTTTTTTTTTTTTTTTTTTTTTTGAGAAAAATAGTTTTGGAAACATTTACTTCAAGTACACATGCCGGCCGTCACTGTGCTTGAAAATTATAAAATTTGAACATTTTTGTTGAAAGTATCATAATTCGTGCCTAAATATTAAAATAAATACTTCAGAAAGGTGAAAGTCGATACATAATAGGGGCGGCCACTGTTTTCCGCAAGTAGCTGTGAGTCGCAATCACAGTAGCAGGAATAATAATAACAATAACAATGATATTAATTAATAATAATAATAATAATAAATTGTTCGAAATAAAACCACACGAGGTAAAAACATGAGATAACACGTATTCTTATAGTCTTAGGAAGGACACTAAAGTGAAGAAAAAAGAAGACAACCCCAAGTCGCATCACACTATGCGGAGTCTCTGCATACATAGAGTCTCGTGGTATTTCCCCTTCGTGCTCGTGTGTCGTTTTTGCGCAAAATGCCTTTCACAATGCAATACCAACTCGCCCAACGCTCCGTTCTTCGTTCATGCTGTCTCCTAGCTGTTTCCCGAAAGCGCCAACGAAGCAGCTCCGATGTAGTGTAGTGACGCTAGGAGAGGAGGATATATATGGTATTCAGCGGTTTAGGTACTCGCGCTCTTGCATTCCTTTGCCATCCCAGCTGCACCCATGGGGAATGCGAAGAACGCAAGCAGCGTTTTGGCACCGCCACTAAAACCCTATACCCACGCAGAAGCGCCGATATGCTCGGCCGCTACAATGTGGCCGGTAATCTCATCGTTATGGCGACCGAACATATGATGGTTCGGGGAAACGTAGCTTGACAACCACACGACTAAGTGGTTCGCCATTAGGAATGAGATTATCCGTCTCATTGTAGAAACTGAGCACAAGGACGCACTCGGTGATATTTGCATCAGCATGCCGCCCATATATCCCAAAACCACGATATGATTATGAAGGATGCCGTAGTGGAAGGCTCCGGGAATTTCGACCACCTAGTGTTCTTTAACGTCCACCTAAACCTAAGCACACAAACTCCAAGCATTTTCGCCTTCATCGATTATAAGGTAGTCGATTGTTGTTGCTCGTAGCGCTGCGTGTGCGTCTTCTTTTGCCGAGTAGATGAGTGCCGAGAAAGCCGGGCTGTCCCCCCCACGCACCGGTACTGCCTTCATCACTTCCTACTACTAGAAGAAGTAATTACAGTGACGCTACCGAGGTCTTCTGATTTGGAGCAATATGTGGAGCAGCAAAATTTTCATTTTGGGGAGCACTTTGGAGCAGCAAAAATTTCCGTTTTGGAGCACTTTGGAGCAGGTAATTTAGCATCTAGTGCTCCCAGATGGAGCAACTGGGGCAACTAACATTTTAAAGTACACTGGAGAAGCAAGTTGCATTTACATTCAAGGACCTGAATAATTATTTTGGGGCTCTTGTGAAGAGCTATAAATATTTCGATTCATTACAAATCTCAAGGAACCAATCATCTCAGGAACACTCCCTATTTCACTCGATGATGCAAAAATGAGGGCGTCATGCGGTTGAGCATTTTGGAACAACTTGTTCATCGATTATTTTCGTAGCATATAAACAGAATACCGGTTCAATAAAATCGGACTTTATGAAATAACATTCTAAATACATGTATGTGGTAATCAGCAGACATTGTAGAGAATCGCTACGACGTACAACAATGCCTCAACGCTATAAAGACTCACACTGTCCCAAATGTATTGCCCTAGGCGACTCCACGGAGAAAGAGAGGTTCTTTTTCTTCACGATCGATTATATTGCTGGGCGTAACATGACGTCACTTAGCTAGCCTCATAAAGCCAACCTCCTCCGACACTCCTTTCCCTCTCTCTGAGGCCTCTCTGGGCTGGAGCAAGAGCATTCTCGCAGTGCTTCCGGGCTATTGTTTGGATATGGAGATCCGCTTCAATCAGCTTCCGCGAAAGTGTCAGAAAGTTCGTTCAACGGTGGACTACATGATTTATCAAACTTCGTTGTCCTGTTTGTACATCGAAAACCCCCCTGTAGTGCCCTATAGAAAACATGGCAAAAAAAGAGAAAAATAAAACTCATAGGGTACCTTATGCATTCGCCTAAGACGACTCGAAGGCGAGAGCCATTTTGATTTTATTGCGATAGCAATTATATGGACATTCTCAACTTTTGCCGCCGCCGTCATGTTTTGTGTAATGTCCAAATCGATAACATCCGCCCGCGCATCGTATGTTTTACAGTCGGGTAAAAGCGCGCGAGCAGGGGATGACGAACGCGGCTGAAGCAGAAATAAAGAGCCGACCTATCTCCGTAGCACGGAGGCCGCATCCGATAACATCACCGCGCGTGCCAGGCCTGCCATCGATTGTTACTTGTTACCCAAGCAGACAGGAACGCCCCACCTGTCTTCAAAGAGCATGAAAGAACGCAAAGGGAGGTGCTTTGGGGGGGGGGGGGGGGGGGGAGGGGGTTGTGTCGCTAGAGCGCGGTCGCGATTGCTGGCGCGCGCTGTTTCGGCAGGCATCACAGACGGCTCGTATACCCTTCTACGTGTTGTGCTCTCAACGCGTACAGACTGTGCGAAAAGTGCTCCTCTCCCTGGAAGAGGCCACTGAGCCTAGATCCGCAAGGCGGCAATACCATCGCCGCGCCATTTTGGAGGTCCGTTCGTACGCGCCGTTCGTGCTGCACGTACATCGGCGTGCAAGAGGTGTTCCGGAGGTCTCTAGTCATCCAAGTCGCCGTACGGGTCTC
Organism: Rhipicephalus appendiculatus; assembly: GCA_030522465.1. NCBI lineage: Eukaryota > Metazoa > Arthropoda > Arachnida > Ixodida > Ixodidae > Rhipicephalus > Rhipicephalus appendiculatus. Next base: position 618,056 of record JALIZH010025266.1, read on the forward strand.
GAACACAGCGCGTGCAGAAAGCTTTTTGCGCTTGCGGCGAGTGCGCGGACCTTCAAAATGGCGACCCCGCCGCTAGCGCTTCTCGCGGATGACGTCAAGCTTACTTCGTATAATAATACAATTTGTGGGTATCGCATTCACTGCTTCGAGCTTAAGCGAAACTAACAAATTGTATATGTTACACGAAGAAAGGCCAGCAGCTCTTTTGGACCCGATACCGCGTAACTAAACAGAACGCTGGTTAATGGGAATATGGCCACTCCAGGTGCCGAAGCGGTTTTCGTGTTGTCAGTTCTTTAAACGCGAAGTAAGCGTTGAGAGCACAGCAACATTACGAGCAGTCGCACCATGCCTCGAGATAGCGCGCGCCACGGAGGAAGGTGGCGCGCGCCATCGACTGCGCCCTTCGAGCGACGCAGCCTCCCACCCCCCAGAACCCGAGTGTGTGGGCGTGTGTGAATGTGCCGTGTGTTTGTGCTCTAATTATTTTTTTGGAAATCAGCAACCAACTAGCCCAACAACGAGTTCTTTTACTATGAATGCGATACCGTGATTTTATAATTTTTTAAACCATCAGCTATTGATCCTGGAAAGCGAGGGGCGGAGGTGTAACATTGTATCTATTCCTATGGTGTTCCCAGATTTCATTCCGCGATGTCCAGAAATAGACGTGACAAACATTCTGGCGGCACGCGTGCACTTAATTAGTGAAAATTGCTTTAATTACGTGCAGTGCGGCTCTTGAAACAAGCTATCAGCAGCGTTTCTGGAACGGACGACGTCCGCCGGTGAATCGCCGCCACACTTACACGCTACCGATTGGCCAAAACGTCACGAGCCTCAGCGGAGAGCGTGTTTTGCCGTTGGGCCGACTTGCTCAACAGAAGCTGCATTGGCACCGAGCATAGCATCGTGGATTACTTGGGACGCACGCGCGACCACTCTTTATTCAGCGGAATAATTCTTGGTACGTGGTTGTGACTTTGGCCGCCCCGACAACACGATGCACATGTTTTTACGCGCCGGCGTGGCTATTGCTGGTGATATACGACTCCCCCCCTCCCCCCAAACAAACAAAAAAAAAATCCGAGACTTTGGCGCAGTTTGGCGCAATTTTCGTTGATATTATCAGGATGGCGCAGTAAATGTGATTTGGCGCACTTTGGCGCAGTTGGCGCAGGAGTGGAATCACTGTAATTAGCACGAAAAAGTAGCCGGGCAAAGGTGGTTTGCAATACGAAGCGCATGCGGCGCAAGGCGCTTTGATGGATAGATGGATGCTATGAGCGTCCCCTTTATAACGGGGCGGTGACATGTCTGCCACCAGGCTCGAAAAAAAAACTTTCTTTTTATGTTGGCCTAATGCCTTATCTACATTGATTAAATCTATGTTATTATAGCAAAGAAAAATACGAATTCACGGTCCATCTCTCTGCCTCTTAAGGCAGAATGACCTTATTTTTCCCCATTCTTCATTTTTGTCCTTTATCTCTACTTTTCTGCCACCAATACTCTAACCGTCTCTTACTTATTTCTATCGAGGACGTGTTCAGCTTTCCATTGTTGTCCCTAAAACCCAAGGCTTCATGTAGACTCGTGCCCACACGTATATCTGGGTGGATATCGCCACATTCAATCAGTACATGTTCCATCGTTTCCTTAGTTCCCCCCACAGCATGTACATTGTTCCTTCTTCGTTACAGAATCTCGCTTTATAGCTACGCGTTCTAAGGCGACCCGACCTTGCTTCAAACAGTAAAGCGCTTCCCCTTGAATTATCATAAAACCTCTCCCTCCTTATTTCGTTCTTTCCCTTTCGGTAGTCACTGAGAGCCGGCTTCTTTTCCATCGCTGTCATCCAATAAGTCCTCTCCGCCTCTCTGACTTTTCGCTTAATGCTCCTTGTTGCCATATCGCCCACACTGCCAGCCGTATATTTACTGGTGAGTCTCCTAGTTCTTTTTCTCCACTGCGTGTCGACGCTTTTTCTATACAAATACCTGAAAACCTTCCCTGCCCATCTACTCTCCTTCATTTTCCTCAGCCTCTCTTCAAATCTAATTTTGCTCTGAGCTTCCCTCACTTCAAAACCTGTCCATCCCATATCACCCTTTACAGCCTCATTTGTCGTCTTCCCGTGAGCGCCCAACGCGAGGCGTCCCACAGTCCTTTGATTTACATCCATTCCTTGATTGCACCTCTGACTTCATGCACACCACTGAGTTCCCAAATGTAAGCCCCGGAACCATCACACTTTTGGGCTAGTTGGTTTGTTACGTTCATTGAAGCCATAGCGCTGAGAAGACAGGGACCACAGAAAGAGGACGGGACGTGCGCTACTCACAGCTGAATCTTTATTTCGGAAGCATGTTGTACTTATACAGCAATGAAAACAGCAAACATCACCAAAAAATCGTATCACAAGCGTAATCCTGCATCATTCAGATATGCGATTTCCTTAGAACTTAGAGCAATTGAAGGCGCGCTGACACAATTGGCAAATTCTCTGTATAAGTACAACATGCTTCCGAAATAAAGATTCAGTTGTGAGTAGCGCACGTCCCGTCCACTTTCTGTGGTCCCCGTCTTTTCAGCGCTATGGCTTCAGTCATAGTGCCTAAGCGTACACCTGGGTGTATATCTCCACACTGAATCAGAATATTCTCCGTCGTTTCCTTATCTTGCCCACAGCATATTCATAAAGGTGGCAGTCAATCTGCCACCTGGTATTGCCGAAAAATCCCATTGGCAGTGGCCTTCCAGATTAATCGGTACATTGCCAGGTAATCTCGGAGGCTATGCGTAGCAGCTTTGGAACAATTCTGCTCATTTGTAGCATCGATGTAGCAGCTTTAACGAAATGTAGCAGGTTGGAGCAATTGTAGCAGCATTCCCATCACTGGTCTTGTCTCTGTGCGCTGCTTCACACTCTGAAATGAACCTTCACCAACTGGCTGAACTTGCAGCTTTAGTGAACTAATATGTTTTCGCATAATAATATAATATGTTTTCGCATAATAATAATGTCCCAATATGTTTTTGCATAAGGTAGACTTCTTGAGTTGCCACCATATACCGATTCCTTCCTTTCCCATCAGCCCAAGTTTCTACAGCGCGACTGGACGCAGACGGAGAGGAACACGCAAACACACACACAACGCTGAACAAAAGCTTCATTTCTTTGAGGGTGCTGTCGTGAAGTAGTCCTTGGTCCAACCCACCAATTCACTTCTTGCACCGGGTGTCACGTGGGCTGCACTCCTTAGCCCGGCTTTCCATGGCGTTGAGCAGAGTTGCATAGCACACTTTGGTCCTGAAGTCCTTGAGGAAATTCTTGGTGTCCGTAATGAGCTTCTCGCCTTCCTCGTCAAGCACCACAGGCGGCACACGTGGTGGAGGCACCTGTAATGACGCCACAGTTTGTCCTGTACCTCTATCATTGTTGCCAGCCTATATTTGTCCTATATTTAAGGCTGAAGCGTTATATACCTCGTCGATTGCAAAATGTAACCATCCACATTAACACAATGGTTGAAAAACTTAAAGCAATAAAGCAACAGGCAAGCCTTGTGGCTCCATGCCTCATACAAGAAGATGCCTATAATACACCTTTTCCGATTTTCACGATAGGGGGCACCATATTGAAATGCATGCCATCTAATGTGCAAGTTTGGCGCCATCTTGGGCTGCGAGTACTTCAACCAGGTGCTACCGGCGCGTTATCTGTGGTGCGAGATCCCTGCTAAAGCCTGTGTTCACAGATTTTTCGTTTGCTTAGACTGTTGTTTGATACTGTCGCTGCCACTGACCGATTCGTCGCTGTCTGAACCGTAGTGCAGCGCATTCACGCTAGTGATGCAAGAATGAGCTCCGAGTCTGTGAACGGTGCTTCGTCGTCGGTACCAGTAGCAGCAAGCGTAGTACCATCAGCGATTTGTGTATAGACTGAATCGCACTTGTCTAGAGCAGTGGAGTGTATGGCTGTGGATGCTGTTGTCCGCAGCTGCTACCTCATGTTACCTACAAGTTTCCGTTCATGCTTTAATTATAGCAAAATAATGCACAGTATAACTATTTTAGGTATCATTACAGAATCAGTATTTGCATATTTTCGCAGAAAACAGCAGCTAAGGCGGCTGGCTGGGCGCTCTAGACAAGTGTGATTCCATCTGTACTTGTTTTTTTTTTTGTATCCAAGATGCAGCACGAGAACATTGTTCTCGTCGGTTTTCCGGCTGCCAACATAGTGCCGTGAACAGAGGTGACACACAAACGTTTTTTCAATTTACTGAAGCCACCCACTGCTTCTGCAACTCGGGCACCGACGGAAAGCAATGCAGAGCGAAGATATCACACCTGCACGCATTGCATGGCGTACTGTGCTGCAGGCACACGATTCCACCCAAAATGTTCCTCTTGCACCGATTGTTCGTGCACCCGTGCACAACACAGTGATGGCCGGATGATCTGTTCTTCGAATACGCACAATTTCCCGCCATAACGGTCACTTTTTATCGGAGGAAGGCGCCTATTACACATACTACATCCACGCGTACCAAGTGTACAGGTACGGCATGCACAGCCCAAAGCACAACGGCAACACTAAGAACATACTCTCAACCGCTGCAGTTCAGTGGTTCAAGGGTGCTCCTGTGTGTGAAAAGGTGTATAGTTCACTAAAACAAATAAAATTGTCACAAGCACTACAAAATGAAGCGTGAAGTGACATTAATTAAGGAGTTGAGAGTAACCAAGCAATCACTTAAAGTAATTAACTGACAATTATTAAGGGGTAATCAGATGTAATTGAGTAATTAAAAATGACGTAAAAATAGTACAGGCATTAAAATAGTGCGGATGTAATGGCATTTGCTGTCAATTTATCTTAGAATGTGATCAATGACCCTGTGACTTTTCACTGCTTTTAAATTGTATCAAGTACTATGGCGAGGGTGGGCTTAGAATGGCGAGAGAAAGCACAAACTTCACACAGAAGAAGGAGAGAGCTTGGCTGGCCGAAGGAGAGATGTGCGACGCTACGGCACACGCGTCGTGTCTTTTCCGAAAAATGCACACATGACGAGACTGGTTCAAAATAAATCGCTGCTTATTGTTATGTAAGCTGTATACCTAAATGCAAACCATTATTACTTGACGACTAGAAATTCATGAAGGCTTTATTTGACGACATGAAATGGCAGCTTCGAGCCATCTGATATGCAAGCAGAATACTGCGGCTGCTGGGACAGGACACCCTCATGTATTCTAGTTAACAGGGATAACCAATGCATGTTTATCACACGGTAATTAGAAAAAGAAGCTTAACCACAACTTGATGGGACTCAAATTATCGTGGAGAGCATGACTAGAAACCTTTCGTTATGCCGTAGCCAAAGTGAGCTGTCCATACAACGTTTGTCAATGATGTTAGACACATGCCCTGCTTCTCAAGAAATGTACAGGAACGAGGAGACACTCAACATAAAGGAGGCTGAGGAAACTTCAGCCAGTGATAATTCAGCCTCGAAAGGCTCCAAGGATATAACTGGGATAGAAAGCTGTTACGGTATTGTTACTGTACCAAACAACAGTTTTTTTCATATCAAAAGAGACAAAAAAGCCAAAACAATGTTCGCATCGGATGATCAGGAAGCTTCATCAGAATCCAGAACTTCTATGGGGCTTGGACACTGCCCTTCAAAAAAATGCATGGATTATGAAGTGGCAGAAGTTGTCACCACTCTCGTGATTTTGCTGAACCATTTCACTATATGCCGGACCACACTCATCCACAAGGATCGAATACCAATTCAGCATGGTTTTTGAAACCTGGTCACATGTCAAGGGTGAACCTTCAATGACACTCTTTTCTGATCACTGAACTCATTGGTTCCACACAGTTTGGCAATCATAATTCATTGCCAAATGGAAGTGAAATTTCATATTGTACTTATACTTCACAGCTGCTTCTACTATGGACACAAGGAGCAGTGGCATGAGTTAGGCCGTATTCTTTTGGAGATCACTTTTGGAGATTTCGCGAAACTGTTGCCATCAATGCAGCCCGATTGGCTGGCGAGCAAAACCCGAAAATTGATGGTGCCATCTACTATTTCTGGTGACACAAAGTTTACATCACAGTGCCGTACGATGCTCCTGACATACCTAGAATAAATCAACAAATCTTTTCACCGTCACTTTGTGGTAAAGTCCAGCATTTTAGCGATAGACCGTCACTGCTTGTATTGTTCTGTGAGGGATGTGCTCAGCCTTTTTTTCTTCACTTACCTAGTTCCGTTTAGAGCATTACCACTTTGTGTTTCAGTAATCATTGTTTTGCAAGCACACATTTTGCTGTGGTTTGGAAATGCCACCAGCATGCACCGCACAGTGCTCGTATGGTTTATCAGGCACCGGCAAGATGTTGAGATGTTGGGACAATATCACTGCGGCCATACATCTTGCCTGAACTCTGCGAGTTTGCCATTTTAAACTCTCAACAAAAAATACTTGGAGCAAACCAGCCACCATATGAATTGGATGCTCCTCAGGCAATCGTGTTTCATGCAAGGCATTGAGTCTCTTCAAGCATATGTGTCAGATGAGAATAGATAAAAAGCATGAGGCTTCGTGGTATTGCCTGCTACATATGAAAGAGCACAGCCACCATGTTACCAGGTCTGTTCTCCAATGCGGGTCCCTGGCAGTTCTCGGAAGTAGACAAACTTACTGCACCAGAGGCTTAAAGGCAGTGCCAACTTATAGCGATGAAGGTGTGAATGCTATTAGTTTTGTAATAAATTGCACAGCACAACTGTTCACAGCCCTCCCTCTTTTTGAAAAATAAAGGAACAGACTGGAAGAGATATAGGGGACGGCCAACACTAAGCTCCTCGCCTACCTGGCTCAGTGTATGCACAAGGTCGCCACAGTTACGAGCCATAAAAACAAATACTTTGCAAAAAGCCAAGGCCACCAGGGGACAGTTGGGTGTTGTCCTGAATGCCGTGAATCGCAATCTCTTCAGCTGCAATTGGCTCAGAAGGCTGCTATGGCCCCTTTGGTGCCACTAAGTTGTTCTGGGCATCGCCAAACACTGGTGTTTTGGGCAAGTTGGACGCTGCAGCAGCCCTACAAGCCAACAAAGTGGCAAATCTGTCAATGTAAAAGTTAACGGCTCAACGTAATGGTGGTGCTAACAGGGCCGTACCCAGGAATTTATTTCAGGGGGGTGTTTATGTGTAGAACGGCTAACTTCGGCAACTGGTGGTCGATAAGAAGGCGTGTAAATACTTTAGTATAACGGAAAAGTTAAAGCATGAAAAAATTTTGGGGGGGTGTCAGAACCCCCCTCAACCCCCCCCTTAGTTACGGCCCTGGGTGCTAACCTTCTGCTATGGAAGCGTAAGGGCAGCTAGCATTGAAAAGCTAACGCTTTTCTACGCTGCAGCCCACCTACACACTAACTTTTGGAAAATAGGCCGGACATAGTTGCTGGACCTTTCAAGTTGGTTGCAACTCTTGGCAAGGCCCTTGTCGCAGTTGGCTATCACCACTCATAACACACTTCCCATTTAGGCGATAGCCTATAATGTGGCGAGCAGATTTTTTAAAGCGTAAGCTGTTACGAGCTCACAACTGCAGCCAATTTGGATGGCAATGTGCACTGCTACCAGTGCTGGTGTCCGCAATTGTTGAAGGCCTTGAAAAACACCTATTTTTATTATTTGTCCCTGGTAAAACACCCGCCTCCATGCGAATTTCGCGGGGGGGGGGGGGGCTTAGGGCCCCCCCCTGGCTACGGGCCTGGCCACAGCAACAACAAAGCCTGCAGCTACATAGGTGCGCCTGATGTACTAGACGTGTTGTGGGTGCTTCAGTAATTCCCAAAATGTGATGACTTATTCTGTAGTGGGTACCTCACAACTGTACTTGCAGTAGGCACCTTAGGAGAGCTTACAACAGGCTCTACGAAGGCCATTCCTCCAGCTTATGCTGCGCACTCTATGCAGGCCTGGCGTTTTTCTCATCAGGCATCTCTGTGAACGTTATCATCTTCATCATCAGCCTGACTACGCCCTGTGCAGGGCAAAAGCCTCTCCCATGTTCCGCCAATCAACCCGGTCCTGTGCTTGCTGCGGCCTCGTTTTACCTGCAAACTTCTCAATCTCATCTGGCCACCCAACTTTCCGTCTCCCCCTCACGCGTTTCCCTTGTCTTGGAATCCAGCCGGTTACTTAAAGAGGCCATGACACCCAATTCTCAATCATAATCTGTGGTATGGGGGCTAATCCCCGAGCATTCGCAAATAATCTGACAAAATTTCAGTGCATTTGGTCAAGCACTTAATTTACAATTTAATATTTTTACCAACACGCGAGTGGCCCGAGAATCTGGCAACACTGGCCCACTCATGAGCCGTAACGTGTGACGTAACAAGCAGCCGGATGAGCAAGCGTCTGCATTGCGGCGAACAATGTTGTTTCATGCTCAGCTGCGTGTGAACTCCAGCTATTTTTAGCGTTGTTCAGCTTGGGATTGAAATCGAGTGATTTGCAGTGGCTGAAACTGTGGTAGGAGACGACAGCACCGCTCCTTGCTGCATGTAAGATCACAGGCGCCAATGAAAAATGGCGGTCGCCGGCGGTGGGTGGGATTTACAGCCAGCGACTTCTATGGCCTGTTTTGCACTGAAATATTCTTTTACGGCCTACATTTTTTTATCTGTATAGGCATAACAGACCATTTACTTCTAGCTTTCGCTGAAAACCACAAATTTTGTTGGGTGAGTGTCATGGCCCCTTTAATGACCAGCGATTATCCTGCCTACACGCTATATGCCCTGCCTATGTCCATTTCTTTTTCTTGATTACCGGTAAGATATGCTGAACACCTGTTTGTTCCATGGCCCACTCTGCTCTCTTGTCCCATCAGGTTACACCAATACTATTAAAGGGGCCCTGCAACACTTTTTGAGCATGGTCAGAAAACGCCACCGATCGGTACTCGAGGCTCCCGAGAACACGCGAGCCAATTATTATAGCGCAGCACGCGGCCTAGAATTCATAATAAATTCCCAAAGTCAGCTAAAAATTGCTTTCTCTTCTCTCAGCAAATGACGCTACAAGCTCAAAAATCACTCGTCAGAGCCATTGTATCAGCCATTGGCTGATTTGAGCATGGCGCGCTCGGTCGTTACTTGGGCCGCCGCGGGAGGCCGCGACTTGTCCACGCGTGAGCACACGATCGCACTGAAAAGCGGCGTATTCGAAGAAAAAAAAAAAGAGAAAAAGTGCTCGAGGTCATGAGGCGCGCGTGACGTATTTCCTTTCCCCGTGCCATCCCTTTCTGCTTAGCTTCCAGTGCTTTCGTCACGACGAGAGAAGAGAGAATGCAATTGCAGCGTGCGACTAATATTTGTAACTCCGCTTGTACTGGACGGATTCTAAAAATTTTTGCGGCGGTGAATTCGTGAGGCAGTAAGTTCCTTTAGTGAATCCATTCCGTGGCTACTTGGAAAAGTGTTGCAGGGCCCCTTTAAGGTTACACCTTAAGATCCTTAGGGTTACCCCTATCATTTTCCTTTCCATGGCACGCTGCGTCGCCCTCAACTTAAGTTGAACTCTCTTTTTAAGCCTGCAGGTTTTTGCTCTGTAGGCAAGTGCCAGTGAGATGCAGCTGTTATATGCCTTTCTCTTGAGAGATGGTGGCAAAGTACCATTCAAGAATTCTTCATAGTTTAAATATGGCTTTCAACAAAAGCGTGATGCCACTAACCTGCATCATGCAATCACCAGCCTTGACAAGTTGTTCGGCAGCTTGACGATAGCTTCACAGTGCCGCGTCCAGTGGTGGCTCTTCGGGCGCCTGGGATGCCTCCAGTTCAGCCAGCCTCTGTTTGCTCAACCGGACTTTTTCTTCAAGGGATGCTATCTGCACGTACAACATTCACGAAGAGGGCTGAGCATGCCTAAGGCACCAGTAATGTAAGAATGCAGTGACAGCTCACTGTTCAGAGGCGGAACTGGGCATGCGATATTTACCTTGTATGGCAAACCCAGTTACACTGAACAAACCTGACGAGTCCACTCTTAAGTGCCTCTTGTGAGCCTTTGTTTCCACTGGCTAGACTGTCATCCATACTTCAGAAACTGGCCCAGAAAGACTAAGCAGATGCAAACTACTATTTTGGACCAGTACTCCAACAAACGAAAAATAGCCCAGGACTGGGACCAAAGAAAGGGCTTCACAAGAATATGTTGATTCTCATGTAGCAAGAGGAGACTGACTTCTTCTGAACCGAAAAGGAGTTCTCTAATGTGCACATATGCCTAGGAAACACCTTGCACAGTGCCCTTTGTTTTATACCTCACGACTCCTTTCCCTACGTCACATGGGTGCTGCTCCCTTTTCAATTAAACTGGCCAACAGCTCCCTATTCTTTGGAATATTAACATATGGTTACGTGAAGGCACACAGGGGAGCAAAGTGTATTTACAATATATTTACACTACACCTAAGTGCAGGGCAAGGTGGTGGAGAGCACGCCCGACACACCAAAATCACTTCCTTGGTGCCTCTCTTGCTTCTGCAGAGTGGACCATAGTCGCATAACAATATTTTTGTGCACTGTTGCATGATCAGCCAGTGTCTGGGCACGAATTTTTCATCACAGACAACTGGAAAGCACATCTGGCGGAGCAAATCCACGCAATGAACAAATTCGGCTCCCGATGTATGTCAGCAGTGCCGAAAGAACAACAGTGGATTATTCTTATCGACACTTGAAAGCTCTCTTTGAGACATAGGTGAAAACAAGAAATATTGCACACCCCAAACACTGCACCCACACTTGTGGCATGCATTACTTTTCATATTTGTCTATGCCACAACCAGAGTGCCGTCTTCAAAATGATAAAGAACCCTAATACCTTTTAAGGTCATGACTGAGTTGCTCATATATAAAGTATAGATATCAGGTGAACACACGAATCTTGCAACAATTTTTATTGAAGTAAAATTAACATCCCAAAGGAAGATATGGGAGAAGTATGGCACGATTAGAAAGGGTTCGTGACTCACTCTTGGCTGGCCTGCCATGGTGGTCTAGTAGCCGAGGTGTTGCACAGCCAAGTATGAAGGTCATTTCTAGACAGAGTGGTTGTATTTTGACAGGGATGAAATGCGAAAAAGCCCATGCACTCTGGTTTAAAGGGTCTCAGAAAATGTTTTTTGTGACATTTAGTCAGCATTTAGGCAACAGAATGATCAAATGATTTGCACCACAGGTTAAGCGATGCACCTTGTGTCAAGGCAGCTGCAGGCAATCGGATGCTACCCTTCTTTTCAGCATTGTTTTTCTTCCTGAAAGGGATACTGAACAAAAATTTGAAAAACTGACGAAAACATCGAAATTCTAATCGGAAGACGCCACTGTTCCGACAAACAGAGTTTATTTCACTATTTTTGAACAGTTGGCTGTATTTTTGATGGATTGTCAGCGTGCGGCGGCTGCACGCGAGCGTGAGCCGTGACGTCAGACTCTCCCTGGCGCATGCAGGGTGCACGTGCGCCTGTCCTTCTCTTCCTTTTCTCCCCCTCTCCTTTCATTCCACTCTCTCCCTTCCACAAAAGCGCTGATGCCTTACCCTAGCCGGGAGCATTGTTCGCTCCCGTAGTGGTTCTGGGAAACGTAGTGCGAGCTGAGCGGGTTGAGAGACGCGGGCGACGGCTGGCATTGGTGGGATGCCTGTTTCCGGCGAGTTTCACGTCACACCCTCTAGTTCACGGCGCGGCCGCTAGACGCGACGGTTTGTGAAAAACTCATTAAATTCATTATTTTCCTGTAGTTTCTGCCTGAAATGAAGGTTTTGTCCATCGATTTCAAACCCCTATCTTTCAATTTGGCTGGAAATCTTGGCGCCAAAAATTTTGTTCAGTATCCCTTTAAGTCTCCCTCATTGGCACAGTGGTTACGGTTCTCAGCTGCCGACTCGAAAGTCCCGGGTTCAATCTTGGCCACAGTGGGCAAATTTCGATGGAGGCGAAATCCTACAAGTCCGTGTGCTGTGCAATGTCAGTGCACAATAAGGAATGCCAAATGGTTGAAATTTCCAGTCCTCCACTATGGCGTAAAATCCCAGATAGTATTATTTTCCTCTTTAAACTGATGAATGTGCAGCCATCAACAGCGCTGTATTTGACGGGTTCAGCAGAGATTCTCACTGTGTGGCCTCTACAATCAACTATAGCAGTATGCAGTTGCATGGTCGTCGGCAGGATTTTCTCTTGGGGGGGAGCAAACCAGTGTCGCATCATGGGCTGGGGGGAGGGGGAGAGCACTGGTCTAGCTTGGGTGAGGGCAAGTGCTGGTACGGCTTGAGGGGGGGCAAGTGCCCCTTTTGCACCCCCCCTGCCGACGCCCATGTGCAGTTGTGCTGCCAAAGTGCATCGTGGAGGCCACGAAGAAGGAAGCGCACAGTTGAGATCTGCGCCAACAGATGCCCCAACGATACTAGCGGCCAATATTTTATTCCCCAGTACACCAATAACCTGCGAACATCAAAAATATGTGCAGCTGGCTTCAACACTGAGCACTACTACTGGAAGACAACACTTTCTGTACATGGGAGGACCTTATGTCTGGTAGTAAATTGTGATTGTGTTTTCCTTTTCTGTTACAAATCTTTAACAAAAAAATTATATAGGGTTTCAACTACAGTTGAAACTGGATTTCAATGAAGTGATGAGGGTGCTCGAATTATCTAATTAAATTGGGGAGTTTGTAAGAAGGAATTTTTCTGGTCCTTTGAAATCTGAAAAATTGTAACGTAGCGTCGCCTGAAAGAGACTGCTGCATTTTATTTGGCACTAATACACACCTACGCGTGTGAAAAGTGTGCAAGGGCAGTCTGAGCATGAATTTCTCTCGGGCGATACAGGTGAAGTGCATGGTCATGTGAAGCTAGGACACGTTGCCTGATATGCACAGAAAGGGGAAACAAATGCACTTAACGTGTGAGCAGGCAGAGCAAGAAAGTTACAAGGAGACGATGAGTGCCACCTGTTGCATACTAAACCATTAAGTAATGATAGCAAGCACAGGGTTTCTGTGAACAACAAACCGCAGGGACAACAAACCACTACCACTCAGCACCTGTAAAATATATATCGAAGAAAGAAGAGAACGAAGCGTGGGCACGAGAGGAGAGCTCACGCAGGGTGTGCCGAAACGAACGTTTGCCTAGCATGGGCGCATTTTTTATCTGAGTTATTAAACCTTTGTTCTTTTCCACTCTACCCGTGAAGACACCTTTGTTCTACAGTGCCATCTGATATGCAAATGCACTACCGACTGCAGCATGTAGCCTCATCGAAATAAATTAGTGTCGTGACTAAGGCGGCAAGATGTTCTAACGCGACAGCGCTATGGCACTCATCCGAAAATAAGTCATCTGTGTAAAAATCTGAAAGAAATTGCAGCATTTCTGTTCATTTATTTCCGGAAAAACTTTGTTAATTCGAATTCACTGCTATGGAAGCTTCATTAATTTGAGTTGATGACAACATTGAACCCAATAGGCATATGCTGGGGAATGTAAATATTATTAAGTCAGAAAATTTGTAAATTCAGGCTTCATTAGATGTAGTTTTAGCTTTATTAGAAACAGCATTTGTTCACAATTAGGTTGGAACAATTGTCAGTGATGTACAGACTCCCAAATCTTTAACTAGAGTGCCTGACCAGCAGCAGTTTTTTCAGTGTACATTCACTATATGACTGAATTGCAAGCGCACACCCACAAAGCACATGCCCACAAGATTTTTGACAACTTCGTTTCATCATGTGACGCTGACAAAGAAAATTCACCGCAGCGCACGTTTGTTAAAGATTTGGCAAACTGTACACAGGACATTCAAACAAATTGGTAGCTGGTGTTACGTCGCACTTCCATGTTATCTGCAATGGAGGTGGGCAGTTGAAAACTCACTTTGCTAAGCTGCCGCAATCTGTTGCGATTTGCTGGTTTAAATCCGTCTAATAAATCATACACAAAGAGATTAAATGAAATTTCTAATGTCCCTTCGTTTTTACTCTATTGGCTGAATGCTTATGTACAAAATCATGAAAAGTTTCAGGGTCCCTTTAGGCATGGAATTTAGATCACCACCTGGTCATAATTTGGTGTTTCCCACTACAGGATACCTCACAATCATATTGTGCTTTTGGTGCGCAAAACCCACAAAAAAACATTCTGTGCGATTCTGGCTATATCAATGGAGTCACTCGCACACCAAAACACAGTAAACGAACATCTCTGCAATCCATCACAGTTGGAATACAGTCAGTGATGCCAAGAATTGAACCCTCCACCTAGTTTGTGCAGGGCAGAGGAATGCCACAGGCACCGAGTCAATGTGGTGGCTTCAATGGAAAGCACTAAACACACAGCGCGACAAGCATAAAGTGGTCAAAAACCACTTCCTTGGGTTCGTGAAAAAATGCTTTCTACAGAAAGCAAATGCCGCTATAAACAGCTCAGCCAAATATCACGTTTTCTTCAGGTTTAATGAAATGTGCACAGCAGATATGCAAAGAAGCACGTGTGCCACTCTTGTAAATGATGAGAACTAACAGACAATGATGCCAGGGAAAGTATAGGGGATGTTATTAGAAGTACTAATTGTAATGTAAATGTGGCGAGTGTTCCACATTACGGCGAGTGTGGAACACTTGCGGTAATGGCTACTGGTGGCGCTGACAGACGCTCCCACGTTTAAATGCACATATATACCCTATAAAGTGGACGGAGGGATGACTGCCGTCGTAGCTCAGTTTGTAGAGCATTGGACAAGTTATTCGAACGTTGCAGGTTCGGTCCCTTAAGGCAGCAAGTTATCTTTTTGTCCACTTTTCTTTCTACACATTGACATCACAATTACTTCTAATATACCCCTATACTTTCCCGGGCATCAGTATCTGCGAGCTTTCATTAATATTGTCTCTAACAAAGAAAACGAGCCCTTAAATTTACATTTCTTTCCTCCTTGTAAATGAGCCATACTAGGCAGTCAGTAAGCATGCTTTTGTCTTATGTGCATTTCCTCTAAACTCAATGCAGTGGCGTAGCCAGGGGTGGCACACCGGGCACGTGCCCCCCCCCCCGAAATTTTTTTTCGCCATGGCATACAGAGCGAAAAATGACCATTTCAAGGAGGTGC
Source organism: Rhipicephalus appendiculatus (assembly GCA_030522465.1). Lineage (NCBI taxonomy): Eukaryota > Metazoa > Arthropoda > Arachnida > Ixodida > Ixodidae > Rhipicephalus > Rhipicephalus appendiculatus. Next base: position 633,278 of record JALIZH010025266.1, read on the forward strand.
CCCTCCCGAAATCAAGGCGGTGCCCCCCCCCCCCGAAAAAAATTTCTGGCTACGCCCCTGACTCAATGCATTGGGCAGGAATAGCAGAACACCACAATGTATTCACTTACTTTAACTGTCAAAATCTGCAGAGAGGAATGGCGCAACAGACAACAGTGCTTGAATGATAATGCAAAGTGCCACACTTGCTTGTTTCCGTTATTTTCACATCACTGGGCATCACTCACAAAAACTGCCGCAAGTGTTACCACTGCTCGGCACAGGCCACGCTGAAATGTTTTAGAGCAGTCATGGTTGTTTTAAACTGTTACGATAAGATTGCATGCATAGTGCAAGTACTTCAGTTTAACCTGGAGCTTACACAAGCACCAGAGATAATGCTGGAACCTTCGATTAGGCATGCATAAAAGACTACATGTTTCAACAACGACTGTACTGCAGGGGTTACTTGCTTCTACTGCGAGTGTCCCTTTTTCTGGGGCATGTGTTCGCTTAATAAATAACTCCTCCTTAACCAGTTTGACTGCTTGCCACTTCACTATCACAACCACAGAGTTTCGTATAAATACACTAGAGGGAACTCTGGCACCAGTGTCTATGGGAGCTGCAACGCATGGCGCTTTGGCCACCATGGGAATGATGGGTAGTACACGGATTTGTCTCAACTTCATTCTTTTGGCTCCGTGTTGCCTGCATCCGCTTTGTCGCAAAACGAAGTCCAACAAACGTTCAGCTGTTTCACTTCACCACCTTGACCTTTTTAGGCTCACCAATTTAATTCGGCTCACGAAGTTCACAACGGCCCAGTCTTTTATTCGAAACAAAACCAAAACACAGCAATAAACAAAGCCACAAGTGCATTCGAAGCCCGCAAACACGAAGACTAGGCAAATCCGTGTACTACCTGTCATTCCCATGGTGGCTGAACGATCGCAGCACCAGAGTCCCTTCTAGTAAATATGGAAGGAAACTATGATCCCTAACATGCGACAATATATAGCTAAGAATTTTTCTACTTCATATCATCAGGGAATAGTTTTGGTAAGTTTGCCACTTGCCTTACTGATGCTTCTAGAGCTTAACTTCCCCTTACACCTCAAGAAAACTTGGGGGTAACCTCACACATATCATTAACATTTTTATTTGTGTGGGAAGTGCAGCAGAGTAAAAAGGACAAATAATTACATCTATTGGCCGCTATAAGTCAACGCAAACATTCGGCAACAGCTGGTGAAGCTAGTTAAAGGGGTCTCGCCACGTTGGTTTGAAATATAATTGCATCTAATTTGCTTAAGTTTTAAGTTAATGAATAAATGAAGCGGCAATCTCAACCAAAACTAACAACACCAGACCTTGTCTGTGTGGGATTATTCCACAGCTGATGAGTCACGAAGTAGGTGAAATTGCAGAGTCACTCTTACTAGACGAATTCTAAAAATTTTTGCAGCAGTCAATTCTCGATGCACTGAGCTCTTTTAATGAAGCCATTCGATAACTACTTGGAAAAGTGTTGAAGACTGCATAACAACACATTTAACTCAATATATGAAAGACTTTTGTAAACTAAGAATGTATGTCCCCAGTAACTTTCAGCAAATTACAGGTCAGAACTATAGGCTCGTTCACCCCATGACCAGCAGAGGTCGTGCGACCACGCTATACCTGTGTCACGCGGTGCACTGCTAATCACGACTAAGCCAAACCGCGATCCAATTTTTCAACAGTGATTGGCTATACCTCCTGGAGCTTGCGTAAAGGAGCCAATCTCGATCGAGATTTGATCCGGATCAGGCCCGATCGCGATCAAATGTGACAGTGCGACACCGATATTAGTCACAAAGCAACTGGTCACAATTAGCCACTTTGGTTGCGAAGCAAGGGCTTTGGCTCAGTTGCTCGAGCTTTCAGCAGCTCAACTGCAGTCAGAAACCCCTCAACTAATCTGATGCGCAGGAACAGGATTGCAGCTTATTTTATCGACCATTGGAAATGCAAGCAAATATGAATTCTGTGTGACGACGCGTGTAGGTCGCACACAGCCGTGAATGTCGGCCACCTTGAGTTGCTTTTTGTTCTCCAGTCGCAAATGGTCGCGCGACTGGCACTAGTCATAGGCATGAAATGTGAATTGCGTCCGAGTAGCATACCAAACAATCTATGGGATTTGTCCCAGCTTTTGGCATGGCTCCTGATGCAACCAAGTCTTCCTTTCCCTCGTTCTTCAGATTCGACGATGAAGCAGCATCCGGCTCAACCTGCAAGGAATAAAGCAGTGTCTTGAGTCACTTCTCACTAAACCAAGTTATTTGCAGATATGCACAAAATTACGCCTTACAGTTTATCGGCAAGCACCATTCGGTTTGTAAGCACAATTCTGGACTTCATTGCAGAGAGAACTATTGCCTTTGGCTGGTCATAGACCAGACTGCCAAGTGCTCAAGCATCGCCCGCTGAACCACATCGATAGGGGTGCTCATTGTGAGAGCACTGCAGAGACAAAAGCACGACTGGGTATGTGCATTGTGTTCACCTATCTCTGGGCAACAAACGGCGAGATTAAGTTTAGTGCTGTAATGACAAAGAAGACAAGCAAACTACTATTCTCTCCCTTGAGCTGAAGTTTGTCGGCTCTGGCAAGCCTAGAAGCTGTCATTAAAGGGGTACTGACACGAAATTTTTCAGTTGTTTTTAGAGTCGAATGAAAGACCAAGGCCTCAAGAGCATGGAAAACGTAGTGCTAAGTGTGCACCCTGAAAAAATTATTACAGTGTGTTTTTGAAAGCTAGTTGCGGTTCCCTACTGTGCCCTGACGTCACAACACGGTATGAGCTTCTCGTCACATGCTCGTGCAAGATATCACAATGTTTACACGGCTGCTACACTCCATGGCTCCGTTGATGACGTACAAGCGGCCATTTTGAATGTTTTGGTGATGCACAAGCGACCATTTTGGAAGCTTTAGTGCCTGACGTCATCACAACTAGCCAGACTGCTGCATGAAGTGCCCAGAATTCGCACTGTACCCTGACGTCAAGCTTTTGTCGATGTCGATAGGTATGCCACAGAAAAGTTGACTTTACTATCAAAATAAAATATATTACCAGCATTTGCTAAGCTTCACACTTGCTCAGAGCCATCTCTGCGTACAGGAGATTTGTATGGCAGTGTAAACACTTCCGAAAAATGGTGTCATACCCCTTTAAGTACGGCCAGTTATAATTTCGGAAAAATAAAGCTCTGCTTAGAGAAATAGTTCAACACAATGCGTTGGTAGGGCTAGTTGGTGTTAATCTATAGTGATTATATTTTAGTGTGAAACGACACAAGACTGGAAAAGCACTTTGTCCTGTCTTCTTTCTTGTGGCGCTGTTTCGTGCTAAAAAATAATCACTTTACCGAGAAAAACCCCGGCCAGTGATGTATCTGTCCATAATCCAAGCCATAGCACTGGCGTTTTGATGGAAGCAAAATTCTAGAGGCCCATCTTCTATAAGAACAGATGTTCGAAATTTCCAGAACACTCCACTATGAAGTGCCTCGTTGTCATATCGTGGTTTTGGCACATAAAAATTCCGTATATTATTATATTATCAATACCTAAAGAACAAATAGAAGCCATTCAATGATGTAAAGGTGGGCGATTAGTGAGGCTGTAAAAAAAGACTACATTGTTAGCACAATGTTTTTTCTTCTGCGTGCAGACGAGTTTCACTCAAAAGTGTCAGAAGTTCAGAGAAAGGGGGAAGCTTGAAGAGATGAGAAATTTGTGAGTATGGGGAGTCGATGGAGCCTATGTTCAACAAGCAGTCTTGTTATCTTCAAGGCTACAGCCTTGAAGATAACAAGACTGCTTGTTGCAGTCTCGTCTTTCAAGGCTACAGCCTTGAAGAAGACGAGACTGCTTGTCGAAACAGTGGCGCCAGTGACGTCATACAGATTTCTCATCTCTTCAACATTGCTCGTTTTTGTGAAGAAAAAGCACTAGTTTCGCACTGCCTGTCTCTCTCGCAGGCTCCCGGCATTCACTCGGGTACTGTTGTTGCTAATCACTTGCGCCGGGCGTCTGGTTCGCGGACCTCGGGTCTTGCTCGGTACCGACGGTCGCCCGACCGCCTCAGCTCTAGTCGCTGTTCTTCGCAAGTGCACCGATCTCCGGGAAACCTTCAATGTATGGTTGACTCACACAACTGCACCAATGCAGCCCCTACAATGTAACGTGGCAAAACACATACGAAATGCATAGCAAAAGGTTCTTTCCATGCTAACGCATTACTTCCATCCAGCAGTCAATCTATCTATCTATCTATCTATCTATCTATCTATCTATCTATCTATCTATCTATCTAGCTATCTATCTCTATCTATCTATCTATCTATCTATCTATCTATCTATCTATCTATCTATCTATCTATCTATCTATATTCAGCAGGAAAGTTCAGTGGGTTCGGTCTGTGTAAGAAAAAAACGGGTGCACGTACGAGAAAGCAATACTTTTATGCCTTACGTTTCGGCCGTGGCACGGCCTTCGTCAGAGAATATATATATATATATATATATATATATATATATATATATATATATATATATATATATATATATATATATATATATATATATATCGAGAGAGAGAGAGAGCATGTCCGCCTCCTAAATTAAAGATAATAATTAAGGACTATTTTAATACCACCTTATTCTCTTTGGCGCCGACACCGCGATATCAGATGTGAATATCTCTTGTGATGCCTCCCGATTTATTTTTCAACTTACACAAAGACATCGATCCTCCTCGCAACGCTTGGCTCAAAGCGAAAAATGCCGTATATAGTTGCTACTCGGTGTTTGCATCACATAAAATCGATTCCCACAATGAGTGGGACCCGCCTATTTGCTTTATTGACATGCATTACTTTGTTAAAACATGCACCAGACGTAAGACAGTGGTCTAATGCTGGTACAGGAAGCTTTAATCTTCAATTTGTGATGGCCAAAAATAATTCTCAGGTGGTAGAAAATACAATTTTCTACCACTATAGAACACTAAGAGGTCGCCTCAGTTGTTTGTTAACACAACATATTCTGCACATACAAATCTCTTTGCGGAGAATTATTAACTGAGTGTTTCACTTGTCACTGGTCCATGATCGGAATTTTAAAAGCCTGAAAGGAAAAAGCGGGTATAAACAGCCCCCTGTGAAATAAATAGCTGCCAGACAGGAGGCCAAACGCTCGTTGTCAATGGACGGAGACCTAAGCCAAGCTCTTAAAGGGACCGACAACTGCCCAGAACATGAACTGAGATGACTCCACTGATGGAAAGATTGTGCATCGCACTCACTCAAACCAACCCTGTTTTTTTTCGTGAGAGGTGGATTTATATTTTTATTTCTTCATCGAAAGACGCGAAAAATGACCTTTGGCGCCTCTGGTGGCAAATACATGAACGATTCGATGTACCGGGCCACGTGACCGTTGATTGCTGTAGACGGTCCAGGATCTTTTCGTTGGTATTGAAATATTGTTCATTTATTTATATTAAAAGATATTACTCAATAAAAATATACACATAGGCCTGCGTTATTAGTATGCATTAAAGTGGCGCTGGCTTCGCGTGACGTAATGATACCATGCTCGTCAGCGCGTCTTGAGCAACTTATCAGCGTGCTCATGCAACTGGGCACGCAGTTTGCAGGTCGCTAAGATTTTTGAGCGACATAATTTTGCTACCTACACTTCGTCTCAGAAATGACGCGCACTGCTACTCGGCGCGGCCGTGCTACAGTGTTCTAGAAGGGGGTAGTGGGATCAGGCAGAGCCCGCGGGTGAGGCATCTTACGTCGACGCCGCGAGATGGCGCCACTAGCGCGTGGGCTGTACGGAACGCCAGACGCACAGCCTTAGCAACGTGGAGAAAGCCTTGTGCGCTTGGTGGTTCGCCTTAAAGGGGAAGCGCGCAGCTCCGTGGCATGTTTTCTAAAATCTTCCTCTGAATTGAGACAAGCGCAGAGAAAGGTGGGACGGAGGACGTTTCAAGCTTGCGTGAAAATAAAGCCGACCTAGCCGACCCAACGAGTGCTGGCAAACGGCCGCACGACGATGCGGCTGATTTGTAAAATAAATGCTCGCGAGCACCATAGAATGGGTAAATTGCTTAATTCATTTTCCTTTAACAATTTTCATGCACGTTAGGACGCAATCGCATTGACAAGTTCGAGTGAGTCAAGCTATTGCGGCGCATGTACTAACACATTCGGAACATGAGCGGTTTTGTTTCGTTTGATTCTATTCATTGCTGCGCGAAGCTTTTGTGCCGTACTTGAGACTTCCTTCTTAAGCTGTCGTTTCAGCCTTGACTGTCGCGTAAGAAGGGCCTTTTTTAGGCACCGACAGGAGATTCATGCTTGCCCTGAAAACCCAAAACAGCAAATGGGAGACTTACCAGATCCGTTTTGATAGAAATAGCGCGGGAGTTGAAAAACTATGATGAAAAATTATTTGCATGACAGTTATTACTATAATGCAGCAGTTAAACATACCATCTGATGATTGTTTTTTCCAGCACAACGCTTGCTGATGTACAGCCGCCCATTTTTTAAACCTGAACTCGAGCGCCGACCGCCGAGCCAATAAGCCCCAATTCCTGGCGTCCCGTTATCCTGTTCCCGGAACAGCCCAACAGAAGACAGCTGCACAAGGCTGTTAATCGCGTGCATACACGTATGGTCGTTCATTTCGCCGCTGTGCTCAGTTATACGGCTCTTATAGACTGGGTGGTCGACGCTCGCGCGTTCAGGTTAAGCTGTACACGCCTTCACGAGTGTGCAGCTCAAGGCCCTTAGATAAGTCCGCCCTTGACATGCTGCTAGTTGGCAATGTACCTTTGCAGATACTATAAGCGTCAACACATTGTAGAATGTTCTCAGCTTCCGCACGGCAAGTGACGTGTCCTTGGTCGACCAGTCGGCCACAAAGGTATGCTGTATATGGGACGCCGAGCGTGCCTGTATCCACATGCGGCGAGAAGATCACCACCATTTTTGACGTTACTTCTTGATTTGCTTGCATCCTCAATTTGCAGTACAGAACGCCCGTGTAGTCGGGAACACGGTGGCAACTCCATTTGACCGAGGGAACACTGAGAGTAAATAAATATTCGGGCACACCGGGAGCACGTTGCGACGTCGCCGCGGCAGCTTCACCCGCATGTTTCACAAAACTCGGACTGCTCATCACCGCAGACTTTCGATTTTTTAGCCTCACGACGGGTGACGACCGCACTGCTTCGCTTCCTAGATGGTCTTGACTGCACCGGCTTTTTGGACAAGTAGCTAGGCGCATTTGGCAGCAGCGTCGGAACGGCATCGGGCAGGAACTCCGGCTTACCACGTGGAGTACGCACTTCTTCACCGTTTATAATATGTACATAATCTCGTACAATGCACGATGGTTCGAAATGCAGTTCACAAGCCACACAAGTTTCGTCGAGTTTCTTTTCTTCCCAAAGCCGCCGTCTTTCGGCGCAGTGAACGACGACGACTGCTTTCCTTTTGTCCACTTGTAGCCTGTTTCACAGCCCGGAGCGAAGCATTGTCGTTGCCGTTTCGACATTCCTACTTCACATGAGTTCAGCTGACAGCGCGCAAAAGACTCAAACGGCAGGTTGAAACACTAAAAAGCAGTCAACGTCGTGACTCAAGCCCTTCAAAACAAGCGCGCGAAGCACCAGAGGCAGCCAGCCCATGCGACTACAGCGCCGCCGCCAACATCCGGGTCCCGTCCGCACTCGCCGCCTCTCCACAATGCATAGGGCGCTCCGGCTGCTGATCCCACTACCACTATAGACGTCAGACTCTGCCCAGGCGGCGCTGCGAAAAACGCCGCCACCAGCGCTCTCATCTCCGTCCTGGCCATAACTGGGTAGTGCAAAGAGAGCCGTCCGCAAGCGAATATATAGAACCACCCCTCTTTCGTTGGTGTTGAGGCGCGGTTTCCTGAAAATCAAGGACCTGGAAAACTTCTTCCGCCAATCCACCCTCGCTTCAGAAAATTAGGAAGCTCATCAAAGCGAACTGCGGATACAGCGCAAAAGATGTTTCAGTTATTTTGGCGTGCTGCTACTCGCAAGTGCAAGCAAGCATCGCATGACATCGAGTTCGAGGCAAGCACTCCGACGGGCGTTCTGTAACGCCTAAATGCGTTAAATTTGGGCGTACACATAATGTGAGAGCGATGAAGTACATACACGAGCCATGTATCTCACAATCAGTGGTACGAAGCTCACTTTATCAGGCCCGAATGGACCCGGCGATTTTCGCTTTTGCAGTTGCATTCTCCATCCATCTCTCGCTTCCTGTGCCTTGAACTGTTTTATTACGCATCCTCGAATGTTCTGTTGAGGGTTGTATTCCGTTTGTATATATTGCAAATGGGGACACGCGCGTGTCCACTTTATCGGTGTACAACGAAAGTCAAAACCGTGGCCTCCGAGATAGCTCCGGCAATCGCGGAGACCATGGGCAAGAAAAACCTGATGGTGGTCACGACCAACTTTTAGCTATTGACTTGTATGACGCGCGTGTTAGCATTTGCTAGTTAAAGCCGGAACTTTGAGCCTTCAAAGCGTATCTGCGCGATGCTGTGTGGTGACGACCAGTTCAGATTATGGGTGGTTGCGGAGTGCGCGATGTTTATCGCGCGCGTCACCAGTCTGCATTTAACTGTTGCACGGCGCGCACCGCTGTCAGAGGCTCTGCTGAGCTTCATAGTCGAGGTTACCACGGTTCTCCGTCAAGGCTACTCAAAACAATAACAGGAGACCTAAATTATCACACATGCGACCGGCCGTGGAACGCGAGTAATTCGCTAACCCAACACGTTCGCAACGGCCCGTATCCAGCGCTCTCGCCGTTCTGCTTTGAGCGACAGCTACGGAAATCGGTAAAACTGAAGTCCTCCGTGACAATTCACAACGCAACAGTAGCGTCGAATGAGGCCTTTCTTCGTAGCGCGCGGAGCTGTTGCGTCTGCTCTTGTTTTCGCCGTCGTTCTGGCGAGTGATCCAGCACCTTGTGGCGGTTCGGTTGCGCGTCCGACTAGCGGAGAGACATTCGTAGCTCTTTTTCTGAGGGTTCAATGTGCAAACACACCTAATATTTAGCTCAATCGTCGTTTCGCAGCCAGTTGCACCTGCTCGCACAGCAAACTGTGCAAGGGAGTCGGACTTCGCACTACCCAAAACTGCTCCGACAGGTGGCGCTACGTGTCTGCAAAACTCCAGAGTCTGACGTCAATAGCCGTGCATATGCGTAGTGACGTTTTCGGCGACTTGGCTTGGCTCGTGCATCGAGAGAGTAACGAAGCCGGGACAAGCCACCCACGACACAGGCGCAGGCAACCTTGGGTTGCCTGCGCCTGTTGCGGTATAAATATAGGGAAGGTGTATAATGCCACATCATCTCATTGTAGCAGCTTGTTATTTTCAAAAATAGTTGAAAAGCTCAAAATAAAGGTGGTTAAGCACAGTTACAGGAACTCCTGCGAAAGCAGCACGACGACAGCTTTCACAAATCGCGAGAAGGGCTGGCGGCATCGCTATCAATTCTCAGCGTTGCTGGAGGAAAGGTACATGTGTGTTTAGAGCCTTTCAGAACGAAATATACTGCTTGTAAAATAACTACGTCCTTTTGGGATTAACTACTGCAGCTACAAACACTACGAAGGGTGAGCTTTCTGTCGCGCCATAAAAAAATGGGTCGAGAAAAATCAGTTGTCGGTCCCTTTAAAAAATATCCTGGGCAGGCGCCAGGGGGGGGCTCTGCCCCCCGTGACGCCGTCCGGGGGGGGGGGGGGCGAGCCCCCGAGCCCCCCCCCCCGTACTCTCCGCCTATGGCATAAAACTTCCAAAGCTAGGTGCAGAAGTTGACCCCCCACCCCCCCACCTTCCTCTGTCTGTGGTAAAACTAGCAGTTGTTCCGTGTACGAATACAACCGATGTGCGAAGCTCCTTAGAAATGGGACGCACGCGGCGTTCGGCGCGGCGTTTCATTTTCCAGGCAACGGAACAACCACTGGGCGATCGGCAGGGTGAAGCGATGGTTTCGCGCGTTCGCCGGTTTGAGGGGAGAGGGCAGAGTCGAAGAAAGAGGGAGACTAATCTGCCTGCGTTTCGCATGCGTTCGTATTCTCGCGCTTTGCGCGTCGTGCAGACGCCATCCGCTTTCCAGCGCTCATAAAGCTAATTTATCCTCCCGCGTGAGGGGGAGACGCCACAGCTGGCACCGTGCCAGGGAGCTTCAACGGCGACGGCGGGGTGCCGGCCTAAGGAGCTTCGCTCCTAAAAACTACCAACCTACGGCGCGGTAGCGGACCACGCAGACTCCTCCTCCGGGTGCTGGACAAAGTCGGACGTGCCCAGGAGCAGCTCCCAGATGGGCTTCTGCTGGCTGATGGGAGCCGTGCCTCTGGCGAAAGCTGCGAACTCCTTAGCGCGAAGCGGGTTCAGATAACACAGCACTTTCGCCACGCGCTTTGTCAACGCCTCGGCGCGGTCGTCGCCGGTGTTGAGTTCTCATTCGTGTTTTCCCGACGGGTCGATGGCGGTGAGCACCCAGCGAAGGAGCTCCAGACGAGTCCGGGTGCGAAAAACAAGTCGCGGATTTCGTCGTCTCCGTCGTCGTTGGCCTTACACGCGTCCAGGAGCACGGAAGCATCACGGCATTTGATGAGTTCGGCTAACGACTTGCCACTCATATCGATGGTATGTTGAAGACCCTGTTGAAGCAGACTACAACTGAGCAACAAAGAAGCTACACAGACGTCGAACGAGCTCGCCTTCGAACGAGCTACACCACGCGAGCGCGTGGCCCAGTGCACTGGATGGATGGATGGATGCTATGAGCGTCCCCTTTATAACGGGGCGGTGACATGTATGTCACCAGGCTCGAAAAAAAAAAAAAGAAAAAAAAATTGGGAAAAAAGACTTCCTTGTTTCCTGTTGGCCTAATGCCTTATCTACATTGATCAAATCTATGTTAATATACCAAAAAAATATAAATTCACGGTCCATCTCTCTGCCTCTTAAGGCAGAATGACCTTATCGTTCCCCATTATTTATTTTGTACTTTATCTCTACTTTTCTGCCACCAATACTCTAACCGTCTCTTACTTATTTCTATCGCGGACGTGTTCAGCTTTCCATTGTTGTCCCTAAAACCCAAGGCTTCATGTAGACTCGTGCCCACACGTATATCTGGGTGGATATCGCCACATTCAATCAGTACATGTTCCGTCGTTTCCTTAGTTCCCCCCACAGCATGTACATTGTTCTTCTTCGTTACAGAATCTCGCTTTATAGCTACGCGTTCTAAGGCAACCCGACCTTGCTTCAAACCGTAAAGCGCTTCCCCTTGAATTATCATAAAACCTCTCCCTCCTTATTTCGTTTTTCTCCCTTTCGGTAGTCACTGAGAGCCGGCTTCTTTTCCATCGCTGTCATCCAATAAGTCCTCTCCGCCTCTCTGACTTTTCGCTTAATGCTCCTTGTTGCCATGTCGCCCACACTGCTAGCCGTATATTTACTGGTGAGCCTCCTAGTTCTTTTTCTCCACTGCGTGTCGACGCTTTTTCTATACAAATACCTGAAAACCTTCCCTGCCCATCCAAGCACTGCAAGGTTGTACAGGGGCGCCGATCGTGGCATATTTTAGAGTTACTGGGAGAGAGTTCCGATGTTCCTGTGCTTTCATCATCGACTTTCTTTATTTGAAGGAACGTTTTGCCATTTAGATTTACTGAAGAAAAATTTGAAGTATGTGTATCAAGTCACGGGGCAGTTATCATTTGCGAAGCTGATATGACGACATGACAAAATGAGGGCGAGCGTGAAAGCAAGGGAAGGCGATGCGCACTTTAAAATTTGAAAAACTGGCGAAAACATCGAAATTATACTCGGAAGACGCCACTGTTCCGATAATTACTGTTTGATTCACGTAGTTTTGAACAGTTGGCTGTATTTTTTGGTGGATTGTCAGCGCGCGGCGGCTGCACGCGAGCGGGAGCAGTGCCGTCAGACTCTCCCTGGCTCTAGCCACTGTACCCTGGCGCATGCATGCAGGGTGTACGTGCTCCTGTTCTTCGCTTCCTTTTCTCCACCTCTCCTTTCTTTCCACTCTCTCCCTTCCACAAAAGCACTGATGCCTTACCCCAGCCGGGAGCATTGTTCGCTCCCGTGCTGGTTCTGGGAAACGTAGTGCAAGCTGAGCGGGTAGAGACACGGGCGTAGGCAGGCATTGGTGGGATGACTTTCCGGCGAGTTTCACGTCACATCCTCTAGTTCACGGCGCGGCCGCTAGACGCGGCGGTTCGTGAAAAACTCATTAAATTCATTATTTTCCTCTAGTTGCTGCCTAAAATGAAGGTTGTGTCCATCGATTTCAACCCCCCAATCTTTCAATTTGGCTGGAAATCTTGGCGGCAAAAATTTTGTTCAGTATCCCCTTAAAGGCCAACTCCGGCGATTTTTTGACCGTGTCAGGATAATGGTGCTTTTATGTTCCTGAGACACTCTTGTCACGCTCCCGATAGCTGAAATGCTCAGCAAATTCGAAAATAATTTTTAATAAGCAAAAAGGCGCAATACCGAAACCGAAACCCAACCGAGTCTACTGTCCAAGTATGACGTAGTAGTTTGTTACGAACCGGAAGTCGTGCAAGGCATGCTGGTCCCGCCGGCGCGGAATATCACACGCTCCTCCACAGAGAACAGAAAATCGCGCGCCAAACCAGCGAAGCGCCGGCCAAACACCGTCGCCTTGTGACCAGCACAATATACGATGTAGCGGCCAAAGTTAGCGAACCCATCGGCTGCGTCACTTCCGTCGACCGGCAAACCAACACGTCACACACGCAATGTTGCCAATAATTGTGGGAAGCCGGGTGGGCGTTTGCAGACAATCTTTAAAATTGATTTGCAAACAATCAGCGCATGTCTCAAGCTTGAAATTTGGCATAAATGACGAAAATGTGCAAAGGAACGTACCCAGCGAATTTCATTGAGATCCATTGACCTCGAAAAACCTCCGGAGTTGGCCTTTAAGGAACAGCTAAACACTGCCCTGATAACTCGAAGGCGTCGAAAGTATGTCACGATCGGCGCCACTGTACAACATAACAGTGCGCTTGGCCACGCGCTCCCGCGGTGTAGCTCATACCAGAGCGCGATAAACAGCTAGTATGATGCATAGAGTTTCATATAAATACACTAGAAGGAACTCTGGCGCTATTGTCTATGGGATCTGCAAAGCACGGCGCTTCAGCCAGCATGGGTAGGGTGACATGGGGAAAAGAACACAAATGTGCCTAGTCTTCGTTCTTTTGGCTCCGTGTGGCCTGAATCCGCTTTGCCGCAAGACGAAGAACAGCAAAGGTTTGGCAGTTACGCTTCACCACCTTGACTTTATTTGGCTCACCGATTCAAATCGAGTCATGAAGTTCACAACAGTCCGTTCTTTTATCCGAAACATAACCAAAACACAACAATAAACAAAGCCATGCACAAATGCGTTCGAAGCCGCAAGCACGAAGACTAGGCAAATTTGTGTACATATGGTTCTGGCTAGGGTTCCTCGATGCGCGCGCTCCCCTCCGCCTACCTCCACCGCCGTGGACGCGCGCATCGAGGAACCCCAGTTGCCATAGTTCTGGGGAGACCGGTTTTGGGAGCCGTTGCTAGCGGACGCGCTGCTCATGCGCTCCTGCCTCAACTCTCACAAGAGAAGAGTCTGGTGTTGGGCCTGTTGGTACATAGCTTGGAAACGAGGAACCCAGCCTTAAAAAACACGTACACAAGAACAGAAGTATGACGACCACACATGCTGGGGACCCCAGCGTGTGTGGACCCCAGCGCTGGGGACCCCAGCGTGTGTGGTCGTCATACTTCTCTTCTTGTGTACGTGTTTTTAAGGCTGGGTTCCTCGTCTCACAAGAGCCCGGTATTTCGACCGCATCTTCCCGATTTCCCCTGCACCGCTTTCGGGAAGGTGAGCAGCCCACTTTGATCCCACCCGATCTGATCGCCAGCCCGCCTGGGTCGGTAACGGTCTGGGCTCTATTTCTGTGCCGCCGTCGGAGCTAGGCCTACCTCAGGCCTTGCCTCCGTGTGGCCACCGCTCGCCCAGCCATGGAGTACCGCGTAGAAGGTACTGATCCAGCGGCCGTGGTACTGACATGTCGATTCAACCGAACTCGGAAACGGAGAATGGGAGACCATCCTACGTCTCCGAAAGAAATACCACTCACCGACGGCAGACAATCATCACTACACTCAGCAGGCCTGAACGGTCAAATGCAATGCAGTGGCAGCGACGGCCGCCGAACCGCTGGAGAATCACAAGATGGGACACCGACGCCTTCAAGGCCTTCTCCTCCCCCACCTCCTCCGCGTCGTTTACGACGCACGCCTCTCCCGCAACTTCCGAGGGGAGACTTCAAAGTCGTTGTCCGACCCCGCGGTGGTTTGGACGTAACCAAACAGACCCCTCGCACGCTTATAACAGCGATCTCCTCAGGGACGGAAGTTTCCCTGCAGGAAGCCCTCGCCCAAGACCAGCTGCGGCTGCACCCGACAAACACCTTTACGCTCAGCACCCCTGTGGAGGATCGGGCTCGGGCTTATGCCCAATTCACTTCTATTCCTCTCGGCGGTAGCCGAATCGATGTCACCGCCTACCTCGCTCCACCCGATGATGCCGTGCGGTGCATCAATCACATGGCCTACAATGGTGAGACACACAGAGAAATTTTGGAGGGGCTTGTGCCCTACAACCCGGACCTCCCAATAATCGATGCTCGACCATTTGGGAAGAAGCGATCCCTCCTAATCACCCTGGCCACCGGGCCTCTGCCCAAAGCTTTCCGCTTCTGGGCGGGCATCCCTACATGTTTTCCTCACCGGCCAAAAGTAGAAGCGTGCTACAACTGCCGCCGCATCGGGCACCGCCAAGACGTTTGTCCGGCCCCAGCAAGCGGAAGCTGTCACAACTGCGGCGACCATCACGTCCCGACCGAGCCTCCAATGCAGTGGCGGATCCAAGGGGGGGGGGGATTGGGCGATCGCCTCCTCCAAAGCCACCGACCCCGCCCCCCTTCCCCTAGGACCTTCTCGACAGGAATTTTTCGGCACGCGAAATTTTTTAGGCCGCTGCGGCGGCCTTGGCTGTTCGTGGCGACATGCATCCATCACTTGCCATCTGCTTGGCGCGAAGCTGGCTAACCCCCGCCTTTTTGAAAGCGAGCTAAACACGCGTCCCATTATGCACCTTCAGACAGAACTGGAATGTGTTTCCTGCAGAGGCGCGCGCTCGCTCCCTAGCGCGCGCCTCCAGACCTGCTTTGCCCTGGCACACGGGCAGGGGGCATCCTCCTGAAAGTCGTTTATGAGCGGTGACACAAGACAAAGAAGCATAGGCGTGCGCACGTGGGGAGGGCGCAAAGTCAGCCACGTGGCTAGCGCCGCCATGGTGAATTCCGGCAGTGTCATTTGATTCGCCGATAGTGCGGTGCATTGTAGTCTGCACTATGGGCACTGTTGGGACTCGGGTGCGGCGGGACTCGACCACGGTGTAAGAAATTATTTTTCTTACACCGTGGTGTAACCGTGGTGCGAAGGACAAGTGGGTGTGGAGTCAATGACCTCGGAGAAGGCGGCTGCTGTCTCGAACCCCTGCAGGTGCTAACGGCTGCATTCAGGTGAAGACATGACCTTTATCGATGAGAGCGTCTCCAGCGGTGCCGTCTCACGCCGTCAACGTCGCGAAAGGGGTGTTCGTGATACCTCCGTAGTGTTCCATCGAACCCGTCTACGGCGGCATTCCTGGCTCGCTCTACCACGCCTGCAAGAACCCTCCAGGAAAATGCGGCGCTCTGTGCCTCCGTCCATGCGGAGATCCTTGGGGGGACTGACAGGTTAATTCACGCACAGTGGCGCCTGCTATAATAGAGAGTTTTATCAAGTTCCGGAAATACGACATGTACGGTGCGCAAATACGGTAGCGTTCCTTCTTTCCTTCTCTCTGTGCCTTTGCCGCTCCCCGTTCCAGTGACACTGCGTCCTTCGGCGTAGGTTGACAGGCAACAGTCAGGCGTGACAACCCCACAGTAACTTTTGGGAAAGCTCTTGTGGTGTTTTGGTGCCTTTCTCGGCAAAAGGTCAACGACCGGGAAGGGAGAAGCAGCACCATCATACGCTAGCGTATTCCCGAAACTTGCTAAAGCTCTCTAATGAATTCCAGAGCCGGTCGTAACAGTGCCAACCAGCCGCGTGATATTTAAATCGTGTTCTCCCCAGCCGATTTAACGAGCGGAGTCTTTTCTCTCTTTTTTTTTTCTTCATTTCGGCGCTCATCTGAGAAACCGGAGCTGATCGCGGAGGCCACAAACCAGCTATAAAGAACTTGGTGCGGTGCCGTGTGGCATCAGCGCAACTTCTCTCTCCAAATCGTCCTTCAGAGCATCAAAAGGGGTTTACTGCGAAGTACTTAACTGTCGTGTTAGTTGTATAAAACGCTTGTCACAAAAGGGAACTCGCATTTCAGGAAGACGCCAGCGCGGCCACACAGCGTTTGGAAAGGGTTCTTTTTGTGTTTCCTTTCGCATTCCTTGTTTTCTTTTTTCTTCTTTCTGTTTTTACCATGTTTGTAGTAAACAGAGAAGCGTAATCTGGAAGAAAGCTCTCGTCTTCGTTTGTTGATGTGTTCCCCCCTCTTGCTTCGCGCTATGCCACTTTAGCAAAACTGGAAAATCAACGAGCCCTAACTACTAATCTACTACGTAGAAGCAAGGAAGGAGCCTTCCTTTCTTTTTTTAGATACATGTGCACCTGCCTCCTGCTCGGTTAGTATTCCGTACTGGCATGGGTTACCTTTCAGTGTCAATATATGTGGAAACCATTCAATTTCATTCGTCGTACACACTGTTCCAAGAGACAGAAACACAGGTCACCATCAGTGGCCAGTTGAAACAAAAGATTCACAAAAAGGGGATCAGCTTTGTTGAGCTGAAGCGATCCAGACGAGGGGGGCCTGCACTGTTGACACGCTCGGCCCTTTCTTGTACTACGTCTCCAGGTGGAGGGATCGGTCACCACGCGTCTGGATGACTTCGAGGATGTCTGGCAGTACTTCGAGCATTCCAGTGCTTTGTTTCCGGAAGGGTCGTATGACTTCACGAGCTGCGAAGTAAAGAGAGGAGAATCTCCCGCTCCACATCTCTTTGCCCTTCTGCTTCCCTTTGCACATTTCCAACGAAGGCTTTCTTCGATCATCCGAGGTAACAGGCGCGAAGACGACGACGGACAAGGAGACAGAGAGAGAGGGATACACACACTGAGGCGCCACTTCCAACAATGTTTATGAAAGGCTTCTTGGTCGCCGCCAAGGTACCCTCTGATGAGTGGTTCTGAGGAAAGAGAAGAAGGCGCTAATTTCTGTCTTTCAGGTGGGGACACGGCTAAACGCCTACCCTCCGAGCAGCTGTAAATAATGCGTGACCGTCCTGCCCTCCCGCCGATGGCATCCGTGAATTTCATTCGTCGAAGAACGACACGTATGATAGAACGTAGAACCACAGGCAAACATTTGCCCTGCCGGTGAAACTACGCTATTTACCATCTGCAAGGTGGCATCAGCCACAGCGCGATGTCGACAATATGCTGTTGGTTGCTCAAAGAACGTTGCAAAAGGAGACAAGCTTTTTTGTTGCTCCACGAGGAAAAGAATTAAACAAAACATCAAACTGCGAAGGAGATACCTGCGTCGTATCAGGAGGAAGAACTTTTACCAAGGTAGGCCTTGCGACGTAAGTCGATCATTACTGAATTTGTATCGTGTGAACCTGCTTCCGCAGTTTTTTAGATGAAGCTGTCTTGATACTGCTTGATACCAATGTATCAGTTTAACAAAACAAGAGGCAACGTGACATTAGCGGCTCGGTTTTTCGGACGGTTTTTGTAACAATGATATTCGAGATCGTTCTAGCTGGTTCGCCAAATATTTGAAACCGGCGATAGCAATTGCAGCAAAATCCTTAGCGTATTAATTTTCCATTTCCGAACATTTACTGCACGTGCGAATACGATTCACCAGAGTCCTTCCTAACAAACACCGGTTCCGAGGAACCGCTGTATCGAAGCATCACATGCAGGTTATTCACGCCCAGAGGCGTTGGTGTCACGTCGTTATCACATTGAAGCAGGTTAACCGCAACTTGTCTGTCATCAAAGCCGCCATCGTGGAGCGCCAGTACGTTCAGAAGCTGCGACCGTGGCGTCATGTGCAAGCCATCTATAGAGGTGAAAATTTGGTCAAAGTTTCATTTTTAAATGTCTCGCCGAAATCTCCACGCGTGACGCCAGGGATTTCAAACGGTATTTTTCGTATTTTGGTAACATTGACTCAATTAAACTTCCTGAAATCGGTGTGTTATGTATATGCCCCTCGCAGTACAATGTACTTCATTTTAGTGATCGCAGCAACTACGTATATGACCTAGTAGACGGCGTCAAAATCTATGACGTCAATTTCGAGGTGGCGTCGCCACCCACATTCTCTTTTCGTGCGTTTTCTCGCGGTAAGAGTGGTGTTTTCGGTATTGTGAATTTGTAATTTACAAATGCGCGTAAAATCGTTTCTCCTTGTAGTGTCCTAAGCGAAGGAATGTGTCCAATGTATCTTCGCCTCCTCGCCCTCTTCCCTTCAGTTACTGCGGGTTTCGCAATACCCCCCCCCCCTGACCCCCCCCCCCAAAGGAGGTCCCTGGATCCGCCCCTGCCAACATGCTCACCGAAGTGTATCGTTTGCGGGGACGGGCACCACACCGGGAACGTTGAATGCAAGTACCGCTACGCCCGCAGGCCGCCACGCACAACCCAGTTAGCGGACGGACACCAGTCCAGATCTAAGGAGAAGGAACAGCCAGCTTCTCGGCAGCCATCACGCAGTGCATCGCGCTCCGCCTCCCGTGACCGGAGCCACAAACCCAGACAGGACCTCACCTGGGCCGATCGAGCACGAAAATCGCCGCCAGCCCCCCGCCCAACAGACTGCTAACCACAATAACGATGGCGAGCTCCGGGCCCTGAGGGAGGAGGTAAGCCGCCTTAAAGCCCTAACACAGAGCTCACTAGCACCTCCCACCCCTTCTCTCTTACCTTCTCCACCCACTACTCAAACGCATGCTAACACCACTCCTCATCCTCCACCCTCCAAAAAACAGCGCACGGATCCCCCCAACCCCCCACCTCCGGTTCGATCGACATCAATACGAAGCTGAAAAACCTGTCCGACCAATTCGACAAGAAGCTCCAGGAACTGGAAGGCCGCATTGAAACTAAGTTCAACGCCCTTATCACCGACGTAACTACAAAGTTAGAGGCACGCATAGAACAATGCATGGAAACCATTCTCCAGAGTGTGGTGGGCCTTCTAGAGACACGCCTCACACAGCTCCCTCCGCTTGCCGCCCCCTTTCCCCTCACAGCACAACCTGTTGGTACGGATTCCCACATCTCTATTAATGAAAGTGTAACACCTCTTATCCATCCCCCCTATGCTCCATTATGGCAGGGCGGGGCAATAATAATTCACTTGACATCATAACATGGAACTGCCGTGGCTTTCGGGGCAAGCGCGCGCCCCTGCAGCTTCTACTTCCTACGCTCTCCCCAATGCCCCAGGTCCTTCTTCTGCAAGATACTGCCATACAGGCCAGTGGCGTAGCCAAGGGGGGGGGGGGGGGTTGGGGGGGGTTCAAACCCTCCCCGAAATTTTTTCAGTTTTGCTTGCGTATATATGCACGCACACATACAAACGCACGCACGAACATACATAAAGTATGGTTGAACCCCCCCCCCCCCCCCGAAAAAAATTTCTGGCTACGCTACTGATACAGGCCACACTTCCTAGTTACAACTCCACACACTCTGACACCACAAACGCACCGAGAGCGTCTACCCTTGTCCACCGCTCTCTCACATCTAAGACACACTACATCACATCAGACACACCCTGCGTAATAACAGAAATTATCCACCACACACACACCCTCCCATCTATATTTATCGCCAACATCTACGACCCGCCATCCCAACCGATGGCCTCATTGGACTCCCTCTTCCGGGAGCTGCATCGACTGGCGGGTAAACATCCCTTGCTAATCGGCGGTGATCTCAACAGTCAGCATACTGACTGGGGATACAAGACAACCACACATAGAGGTCGCAGGCTCTGGCTGCTCCTACAGAACCTCAAACTCTCCGCCCACAATTAACTTTCAGACACCTACACGCATAGGAAACAGTGTCAGTATGGACACTAGTCCGGATCTGGTACTTATAGTCGCTCCCTCCGTAATGTCACATGGACGAGAACACAGCACACACTAGGTAGTGATCATTACATTATACAAGTCACTGTCCCGTTCAAACTACCCCGGCACACCTCCATGACACACAAACTCATCAAATGGGACATTCTCCGTGCTGCGCGTACCGCCCTCGCAGACAATCCCATCAGCGACATCAACGACTGGGTAGACTCTCTTCAGACTGACATCCAACATCATACGCAGCTGATTGAAACCACCACAGACACACCAACCCTAGACAACCGACTTGCCCACCTATGGGATGCCTACCACAGCCTTCTAGAACGATGGAAACGGGGTAAACATAACAGAACACTAAAAAAACGCTTAGCCACTCTACAATCCCAAATCCAACAACATTCAGAGGAGCTATGCCGGGGGCAGATATGCGACGACATCGCCGGCAGGCTGACCACAAAAAGAGCGTGGCACCTCCTCCGACACCTCATCGACCTATCGCACACGAAAACCGCCACCCAGCACCACGTCACCCGGCTTATACACGCACACATGGACAACCCCACCGATCTCTTGGATACACTCCGCGACACCTACACATCGCCCGGCATACCAACTCCTCTTCCCTCATACACAGGACAACCGAACCCCGAACTCGACACCGATATAACCGAGGCGGAGGTCAGAGCCGCCCTTTTGACTCTTCGCACAAAATCCGCGCCCGGCGCCGACTGTATTACGAACACAACACTGCGTAACCTGGATGACAAATCGATCACTCGCATCACGGAGTACTTCAACCAGTGTTGGAAGGAAGGCACGCTTCCGCAGTCCTGGCGCCACGCGAAAGTAATCTTCATACCGAAGCCCAACAAACCACTTACACTCCAAAACCTTCGCCCAATCTCACTAACTTCATGTTTGGGCAAGCTTTTCGAGCACGTTGTGTTGGCGAGGCTCACACAGCATATGACAGACCGTGACTTATACCCTCACAGCATGGTTGGCTTTCGCCCCCCATTTGTCTACACAAGATGCCATGCTACAAATCACCCATGACATCTTTGACCCGCTCATTCCGGGCCACACCAAGGCAGTCCTGGCTCTGGACTTATCCAAAGCCTTTGATCGCGTTGAACATCATGCGATCCTAACAGCTCTTTCTCCACTGAATGTGGGTACACGTACGTACACTTAAATTCAAACCTTTCTCACAGCACGCATGGCCGAACTTCCAGTTCGGCCCACTCATGCACTTGCCCAACATACACACTAAGGAGTGTCGGCACCCCTCAAGGGTCCGTCCTCTCACCTTTCTTATTTAATGTCACTCTCATCCCCCCTAGCACGACAATTGGCAACTGTTCCTCACCTAAAACACACCCTATACGCAGACGACATCACGCTCTGGTCTACCCATGGCAGTGACGGTGACATAGAGGACACCATTCAAACAGCCGCAAACCTAACGCAAAACTATGCAGCTAGTGTAGGACTTACCTGTTCTCCAGAGAAGTCCGGACTGCTCTGCATCCGTCCCAAAAGCCGCAACTCCCCTTCCTCCCCCATCGTCATCGAACTGGATGGCAGATCGGTACCAGAGGTCGACAACCTCCGGATACTGGGCATGCATATCCAGAGGGATGGGAAGAACACTAACACAATCCGGAAACTCAAGCAGGTTGTAGGGGCGATTTCGCACCTCATCCGCCGGGTCTCAGGCCGCCACAGGGGCATGAAAGAGGGCGACCTATGTCGCCTTATTCATGCATTTGTACTCAGCCGCGTGCTCTACTCCACTCCCTACCTCCAACTCTCTCGCCGCGACACTGATGCCCTGGATGCCCTCATCCGTCGGGCATACAAAGTAGCCCTCCACCTTCCCATAAGTACACCTACCGATCGACTTCTCAAGCTGGGCCTTCACAACACTATCGGGGAACTCATAGACGCGCCTCACACAAACCGACACCGGTCGGCATATTCTGCATTCTCTTGGAATCCAGATACCTGCCAATGATCCGACATTACTTCCCATACCAAGACCCCTGCACTGCGAACTCCTCATTACACCACTTCCCCGTAACATGCACCCCGACTACCACGATAAACGCCGCAGAGCTCGCGCTAGAACTCTACACCGATGTTACGGCTCCGAACCGGACGCCGTATGGGTAGACGCTGCCTGCTTGGGCGATGAAGCGGTCGCTGCCGTGGTGGATCACAAACTCTCCCCAATTGAAACGCGAACAGCGGCAAGCATTAGCAATGGTCTAGTGCGCCCCGTCCAGTCATCACCGTGGACATGCGCAGTGCTGCCAAACAGGACTTATGCGCGCCTATCAAAGGTGATGAGTGGACGGCATGCACTATATGATTTCTAATACTTGCCGCTGTTCGAGTTTCATTTGACGCCAATAGTACACACACACTTCCTCCGGACACCTCCCCCGAAGCTGCAGAGGAAGCTGCTATTGCCTTCGCAATCGTTAGCACAGAAGCACGGTATGTCTTATCCGATTCCAAAACCGCAATCCTAAATTTCGCACGAGGCCGAGTCCACGTCCCTGCTTTTGCATACTGGACTCGCCCGCTGCACCCCCGCCCCGTCATGTGGAGTTGATTTGGGTGCCCGCACACTCCGGGAATCCAGGAAACGAGGCCGCCAACCTCTTAGCCCGAGGTTCTTTAAACCGGGCACGAGCGGCCTCCAATCCCGGATTCACGAAGGAGCGCGCGCACACTTTCAACGAGCTGACTCAGGCCTACAGGGCCGCACGTCAGCTCTATCCTGCACCTCACAAGTCCCTCAGCAACCGACAGGCCACCCTCTGGCGCCAGCTACAGACTCACACTCTTCCCTCTCCTCTCATTCTATCGCACTATCACCCCCCTTTTCCTCACCTCAGCCTGTACTAGCTCTCTGCCCTGAACCTCATGCTTCTGCTATCCACATCCTTTCTCACTGCCCGGCGGATCCTCCCCCGCAGGCCCTAGAGCACCTAAAGACCTGGGAGGACTGGGAGACCCTACTACCCTACTACGCTCAGAGGACCCGGTTGAGCAGACAATGGCTGCCGACCGGGCTGCCAGTGTCATGGACCACCACCAAATGAACGCTTGAGCGCAGCGGGGTCGTGCGGGGGGCCCGGGAGCCTGCGTGCTCCAAACGCCTCTCTTATGAATAAAGTTTTTCTCCTCCTCCTAGTTCTGGCCAACGTTAGGGGGACAGTTGGAAAACTGCACGGGCTCCCCACGGGAGCGGCGTGGCCCCTCGCTGTCGCCCAAAAAGTGGGGCGCTGCGATCGCTTTGCTTCCTGGTCACGTGACGTGCTCCGCGCGTCGTCTGTTCCGCGCACCATTTCCGAAGGATGACGCCTACATGGACCACTTCATATCTCAAGAAATATGGTTAACAGAGGCATATTGAGAGCTTCCCTGTTACAACCACTGCACAGATAGAGGTGGACGCAGTTTGGCGCTCGACACTAAGCTTGAATGGGTCTTTTTACCACGTGCTGACGGTACTGAGTGATTCCGCGGAGGTTTTGATGTGATGAGTTCGTGCTTGCCTAAAGATTTTATGCCTCCCAGTGCATGCACTGAGATTTCCTGGTAAACTTTCTGACCACTTGCATCTGCAGTAGGTAGAATGAGCGTTCTCTATTTAAGCATGCTGATATTTGAAGGCCGCAGAAACGTTACGAATGAAACAGCTACGAATGCTTAAAGCTTTCACATGTTTTATTTCATGCGATGCTGTAGCATTTATGATGCGGCACGTTAGCTGTTTCGCTTGTCAGGGAGAATAACGCGGTCGTTTGTATTTCACGATCGAACTCCGTTTTCTTGTTACCAGCACAACAATGTGCTGCAGAACAAAAAGTAGAGGTACCAACAAATTATAAGGGGATCTTTTTGTAACAGTCGGTATGTTTCACCACTGATTGCATGACTACATAGAAGTTTTACGCCTAGGGTGCAGTTTCTAAATTCTGTAAATTAAATATTTCTAATGTATCAGGTGCAAAGATTAGCTAAGAAGCATAATGAATGTGGCTGGGAATGCAGAATAACAAGAAAACATCAAGAAGCTGGGAGAAAATAAGGAAGAAATCAATACAATCGATTTATACAGAATACTGCCATTATAGCTCTCACGTTCAAATACCTAAATCTACATTGATGACAGACACGATTATCAAAACCAGTAGAGACGTTCAAAGTCTCGGCGTGGCGGAGAAAGGGCGCTGCGTCGTTTAAGGTGGTAAAGCTCAGCTGCTGCTTCTTTGCACGTTCATTAATGCGATAAGAGCATTTCAGCCCGAGTTTTCCTTTAGCGCTGACAACCACAGTCGAGTTTTTGTTTATTATGAGAGCTCTTTCAGGGGAAACTACACCACCAATTTTTTTCAAGCTTGAAAAAAAAAAAAGAAAAAAAAAGACGTTCCTCCATGGTTCACACACCATGCGGCATACGACAGTAAGTCTTCGATGCCACCAAACCAGTGTTCAGCTGTGGAGCTTTCACTGAGGGCGAATTCCATGCTTTCGACATTTCAGGCGGCTCTGTGTTCGCGTTCGAACTCATCCGTGCACGTCTCGCTTTCACTCTGAAAAATTGAGCTAATGGCATCTTCCGTCACAAGTACCCTAGCTGCATTTGTGCCGACTTTTTATACACTAAGCGTCAAGTCATGCTCAGCGCTATTCGGTAAGTGCTGCCTCCCCCCTCCTACTTTAGACCCCACTATCCTCGCACAATCGGGACTGTTTAGCCATTGACAACGTGCTGAAAGGAGGCGAAAACGTCCGCTGCGTCAAAGTGAAGATCACAGACGTATGTTCTTTGCGTAGCTTTGAAGTTTGCGCGTTCTGGCGCAGTGTTCCACTCACTCGGCACATTCGCGTCTTTCAGTGGTTTGAAAAAGTGTCGCTGCACGAAGGACACTTCATTTGACGTTGCCGATGTGTATCCACTTCGATAGCCTGGAACAGCACACCTTGGCATGCCGATCGTTCCCTCGAAGGGAACAAAAATAAAAAATCTACCGCGAACAATTGTTCGTCCGGAGTCACGGTCTGCTTTCTCTCAAGAAAGCAAAGTCAGGCAGAACCGGGTAGGCATCGTCTGCTCTGGCATCGTTGAAATTTAATGCACACTGTCTTTACGAAACAACAAGCCGCGCCTTTTTTTAAATATTTAGGTTACTTAACGATGAGCATTCATCTTTTTTAGCAGCAGAAAAAAAAAATCGTCTGCAAGCGCAGGCCGGCGTCGCTGCTTCGTCTGCTCCGCGCGGCGGAGAGGGTCACGTGACCTGGTGGCCAAGCGATGGCAGCGACACCTCGAATGGGCGACGATTTGCGGCCGCCTTCTCGCGCGAGTTTTCCAACTGTGCCCATCCAGTAACGTTGGTTCTGGCTGCTTTTTTTTTCGGGGACATTCCATTGCAAATTGCTATACCCCCCTTGAAGGTCTAACTTGTTTTTTTGAGTAATAAAAAACCTTCCGCTTTGCCATATAATTCGAAACTAGTGCGAACATTTCGGTTATTTACACGGAAGCAGACGACGCTCTTGAAGTATTTCTCATGACATTTGTCTCAATGCTGCATTACCTAGCTTTCGCAGCGAATGCTTTCCGAATAACCTTCTAATATATTTACCGCAATACGCGGGTGCAACGGCGGAGTTTTTTGGTTTCCTTTTCTTTTTCTTCCTTTTCCGCACGCGGCGAATACAGTGCAGTTTCCACGGTTAATCGTAGGCAGCGCTCGCCCCACTGCGTGGTCAAACACTGCTTTAACGCACCCAGTTCGGCATCGCGGTTGTGCGCCACCCGATTACTGAACGAAGACTAATGAGTGGCATACTGGAGCGTGTACATCGTAAGCAGAGATGTACTGAAACAAAACAGAGGTAAGCACGCTCAATCCAGTGCTCGCCGATCGAAGCGCGAGGTGAACGCACCCGCGCAGTTTAGACTTGATCCAGCAACATATATAATCAACGTAACGGGTTATGGAAAGCTCAAAAACTCGCAGTACAGCTGTGCACAAAAGTAGCACTGCGAGAACGACAGTACCGTTGCATGTTTGCAGTGCAAATGCGTTACAATGCCCTCAAGAATGTTGACTAGCGGAGGAAACTTGCCGAACAACTCTACATGTTCACGAAATGAAAAAGCGCAGTTTCGTATAAAATTTGGCGCATTCGGGAGACTAGTATGAACATTCAAATGTGCACGAAATATACTTCAGCAAATTAGTCGTTTAACAATCAATAATAATATACTAAAGGAATACTTTTGTGTGAAATTTAGGTACGCAACTGTTTACATCCGGGATTTGGAGTGAAAATCCTTCAATGCTTTAATGGCCGCCTTTGCTGGCATGTAAATTGTTTGAATTATTCTCTGTAAATTGCGTGGACATCTAGACTGTATTATATAAGTCGCGTATCTTCGGAAAGTTGTAGGACTCGATGTGGGCCCGTTGGATGTGAGAAAAAAATGCAGAATGTAGTTCATGGAAATGCGTGCGATGCCGTGAGAGAGGAACCACAGGAGGTTAGTAAAGGACGTACAGGAACTAGCGATAATTTCGAGACGGGCCAAAGGCAGAGCTTGAATTCCCTGCATTCCAATTTTATGGCAGATTTAACCGAGAGTGACGACGACGAGGCATCCGAGGTAACCCTGCTTTCTTTCTCTCGCTCTTTGATCCCTGCGAGTCGCTTGTGTGCGTGTGCGAAATTAGAAAAAAATGCTGTTGCGATTGTTAGGCCTAGGAGGGCTTTTTCTGTCCCCGTCGTGTCGACCAGTCGCCGCTCGGCCCAGCATTTTTGCCTCGATGCGGTGAGTAGGACCGGGTGTCCGACAGGTCGTCGCGGGTGGTCGGTAGTGAACTTCTGTCGCCAGCCGATGCGGCTTTGCCGCTTTCGCGCGTCATGTCGGGGTCTGGCTACGGTAGCGTACGGCCAGCACGAGGGTTGCGGTCACGGCGGTGCCAGCGCGTACTCCGCACTGTCGCCGGCCGCCATCGCAACTCCGCTGTGCCGCCGCGTGCGGTATTTAGCGATGTGCGGAATCGCGTTGCGCGTGCTTCCCTGCATCGGTAAAGAGGAGGATGAAGAAAGAAATGGGCCCGTCAGCAGAGGGCCTAGGCCTATCGTGTGCCGACCCCCCTACCCTTCCCCCTTAGATTTTTTCACCTCGGGATATTGCACCCCTTCGGTCATTTGTCTCGGCAGACCCGGCAACGGGGCATCGTGGCTCTGTTTCTAATTTCTGGGACTGATTGCGGCAACGCGCCTCATGGGCTGGTACGGTGAGAGTGGTTGCACGACGTTTTAGACCGAGGAAGTGGCGCCCCGTGCAGTGCCCTTTCGCGGATCCGAAATATCGGTGGTTTTGGCCGACTGAGCGGCGGTGGGGGCCCGTACTACCGGCCGATGTTTGTTGCGCGAACGCCGATCGGACTTGTCAACGCCGTAGCGTACGAAGCAGGGCGCGCGTTTCTTTTATGCTGCGCCTTCTCCTCGCGTCACGTTGCGACGCCGTGCCGTGCCCCCCGTCGAGAGTGAATGCCCCGCTGCCAACGGACGCAGACGGTAGCCAGTGGGGAACGCTGTTTGTGTCCGTCGCCTCTCATCGCAACCTCGTTACGCAGCACGGCTGGAAAACGCGATTTCTCTGCCGTTTATCCCGAGTGAGTCCAGACGAATGTTTACAGCTTGACGCTTTTTTTTCTCGCAAACTCCGTTCGCAGGCAAACAAGAACGTCGAGGAGGGGAAGGGCGATAGGGGAGGGGGGCTACGTAGAGCTAGGCCTAAAGCTTCGGGCAACGTGTATTGTGCGCTGTTATATGCCGCGTTAGGACGTACGCAAGCCTGTGAACGGACTCGGGTGAGCTGGCCGACCGCCGAGGGGACTCTCGTGCATGACGTCGCGTGTCCGCATTCGCGTAGGCATGTGCGATCTGGCGTTGCTGCCGTCTCCTCGTGTCGGGGCCCCCGCTTCGAATGCATCGCCGTGGTATAGTTTGCGTTGTGGCTGCTGCTTGCTTGTGTGCGTTGCTACCAGCGCAGTGGGCACATAGTGGCACCATAAAGTAGCCGTGTGCCAGGTCGCTTCTTCCGTCAAACAGCGCGAGTTTGCTGCGCAACACACTCGCACTGTCGGACGGCCTTCGCGCTCTACACTGCGGTCACAATACCCTAGCTCAGCGTTGACAAGCGGCCCTAGAGCAAAGCGCCCAAGGTAGAGAAGCCATCTGCCTGTACGGCGTACGCATATGCTTCCGTCACTGGCTCGTCGTCTGCTGACGCGAGCGCTCGTCCGAGATTTGCTGCCATGTTTGTAGACAGCAAGATGAGCAGCGCCATTCCACGATTGCTTTTTAAAATACCTCACGGTGCGCGAACAGGAGCCCGCCTTCGCGTGAACATAAGTTACGCTCGCCCTTTTCTTTTCTCGTGTATAATTAAACTTGACAGGGGCCCCCCCGTCTGCGAGCTCTATGGCGTAGCGCGTAAACTGCGATTCTTCCGCGATCGCCTCTTCGAAGCTCGTGTTTAACAGCTGTGCATGGCCTTGACTCATTGAGCTCTCTCGCCGCAGCGTGTGTGAAACGACTGACAGTTTGTGAACCCTAGTGTGTTCTGTTCAGCTGCATGTTGCATGGAGAGGTTGCTTGCTCGAGTCAGTTACGTGACTGGGGGCCTCGCGAATTGTTACCTGTCTGACGGACCACATTAGCTGGTTAAGCATATTTCACTCGACTAAATAAGCGAGCGTTAAAACATAAGCATTGTGATCTCCCATGCATGCCAGGGGGGATATAATTTCGGTTTCTAATGGGTGCTGTTGTACAGTAACAATTCATAGGTTGCCATAAGTTTTGTTCCTCTTCTCAGGGATCTTGTAAGTAGTGTAGAGAGTTGTGATCAAGTGGTGTAATGAAGAGGAACAATGCTGAGGTTATTTGACCGGTGTGATTCAAATTCAGAGCATAGTCACCGGTTAAATCAATTCAGCTGTGTCATTCATAGCGAGCAGGCATTGACACAGGATGTTTGTTGAGCATTGTTCACAAATCTTGGAATACGGTACCCTATGGGCCTTCTGTAATTGAACACTGGTGTTTTCTATTGCTTTATTTGTGATTGAGTAAAATGTGGGTGAAAAAAAACTATGGAAAATGTGGTGGGATGTGTGTGTAATTTATGGGCTGTGGGTACTGTTAATAGTTCTAGCAAATATGAAAGCAAGACCTGTAAATGCTCTTGCATGTATTGGGTTTGCTCAGGCTTCTAATGGTTTGTGTTTTCACTAGCTATATCAGAATAACTAATAACCAAATGGATGTGGGCACCCAAAGTGCCATGCCTTGCTTGTATTCACTTGTACACCTCCTGTTAGGATTCTTTCCTATGTCCCGTCTGGGCACAAATAGCCTAAATTGTCCATTATAGGACGAAGTGTTAGTCAAGCCTGTATTGCTTTCTCCTAAATAGCTGTTGATGAATTGGACTGGTCAGTGTTGTAGTCTTCAGTTTTTTGAAACCATGTGCCAAATTTTGGCAACTGTGTGAGCTGTGTTGAAGAGTGGCGGTGGCAATGGAGAAACGCATACGTGCACGTATACTTTTCTTCAATTTCAATTGCCTCCTTCAATTGCTTACATATGTGGGAAAAAAAAGGCAATGTAAATTCTGGATCTTATTGCATTTATACTTACTTTTCCCCATCTGTAGAGCTCGGCTTTAAAAAATTGGTTTACTGAGCAGAGGGGAGCTGCACTTAAGGGCAGCAATTTCAGGATTCCATATCCTCTGTTGATTACTCTTGCAAAGCAGCTTCTTGTTATGTGTGTGTGTGTTTGTGATGCTTTCATAAATGCAGTTCTGCATGCGGCTTTCTTAATGAACCTTACTTGTGTTTAATGCCTGCTGCAAAATAATATTTTAAAGAAAAGTAAAAATGAAATTCCGGAAAAAGGTTGAGGGCCAGTATGTTGCATAGTTTTTAGTATAGAGCAGGATTTTAAATGGCATGTGGAAGTGCAGAGTGAGGTAGATGTGGCCCAATAAAGGTCTGCTAGAGAAAGTAATGATAGTGAAATCCTTTGCATGACCTTGCACGTATTTTTTTTTGAACAAGTGGTCAAAAGAGTGCATTAACTGTTCAGTAGCATTTCTTGTTCCTCCTTAATTTCATGAGATTTCACCAGAAGTGTATTACTATATTGTGATATGGAAATGGAAGGGGCTAATTCTTGCACAGTGTGTGTGTGTGTGTGTGTGTGTTTTCCTGTACAATGCGATGCTAGTGTACCATGGGGTGTTGTGCAAAATATGCTTAATAAAGGGGGGGGGGGGGGGCTAAAAGCCTATGTTTCCTGTTATTCTGTAATTAATTCCTTAGTTGGTTTTTACACGGAATTAATTTTTGTAGGAAGTTTGGTTCCCTGCTCAAAAAGAACTGGGCACCTGTGAATTGGCATAGTTCTCTTCCAGGCATGACATTAACCTTTTCAATGGCAATCATATTTGAATACCACTTTTGTTTCTTTTGGGGAAAAAAGGATGAAGCATAAGTAGGTGAATTCATTAAATTTGTTGCGATTTTGTAAAAGGAAATAATCTACCATTGAGGCAAGTTTGTAAAGGCTGGGCAAATGTTCATGATGTAGTGTAAGATTGTGTATATGCAGCTCATCAGCCATTAAATTGTACTTCGCCTATGTGTGCATCAGTGGTAACTAATGCCTTGAGCATAAATTGAAATGCAAACTGCTCATAGCTGATCAGAAATGTCTTTACATATAAATTACTTGGCAGGGCGACATGTAATCCCTTTTTGACCAGTTACCAATCATGTAGTCCTGAGTGTATGTTTTAGTCTGAATGAAACTGCTTTTGCCTAGTACAGATGAACCTGGAAACTGAAGTGCACTGGATTAGTTTCAGAATTGTTTACGTTAAAAATTATGTGAATAGTGACCTGACCTGAGCAACGCAGATGCATCTATAGCTGGTTAACTTCTAGGAAATGTGAACTGTCAGGTGCCAGCATCGTGTGCCTTTTTAAAAGGCATCACTTATTAGGCTAGTACATTCAGGGAAGCCAAACCAGAATTCAAGTATGAAAGGTTGCCGAAGCTATGTTTATGTTTACATAGAGTATGATTTGGGCTGCATGTCATAATTGTGCGTTTGGAAATCAGAGGTTGTGGTGTTAAGCGCATTAGTACAACTGTGTTCTACTTGCTCATTTAAGCTAAATGGTAAGACATTCTGCAAAACTGTGTACTTTTCTTTTAAAGGCTTCATTTGTTCCTGTTACCCGTTTTTATACTTCAACCCCTACTCAGTAGGGGATAGTATATGAAGTTTGCATTCCTGAAATGTGCTTTAGCTGAAAAATGCCAGTATACAACAGCAGTATTTAGTCGAGTAAAGAAAGTTAAGAAAAAAAAATACTGGCAATTATAACTTCAGGTGTTTTGCAATTGTGTGGATTAGTTTTATGAGAGCGTGCACACTTAAAGATTGAATTTTCAAATGTTGGCTGTGTGTTTTTAAAATGTCAGTCCTTACAGTTCTGGCAAGGATAAATATTAAAGGTTTCCTGTACAAAGGTCATGGAGAGCTTGTCGAAATGCATCACTGACTTGGCATGTGCATGCATAAACGAGTGCTATTGTGGATTTAAACGGGTGCTGCTTTATAAAAAGTGGTTGGCACATTCAGTAGGGTGACTTGCATTGCTGAAAAAAAAAAAAAGTAACGAAAGGTAATGACATTTAGCACAATTTTTAAAAGTTTGGCAGCTAAGTATCGAAAACCACGTGTGCACTAAAATAACTTGTGTGCCGTCATTGCTTAAAACTTTAGTGGTTATACTGCTGAATCATGTCAGCCAGTTTGGGGCAGCTTTGCTTGGAATGGCCCAACATAGCATGTTGCTAGGAAGAATGGGTGTATTGTTTGTCAATTTTAGGCAGGACAGCGGGTTTCACAATGTAATTGTATTCTTGCATTGTGATTTCACTGAAAGAGCACACATTCTATTCATACCAACTGGCCATTATGATTCACCATCCGTGATTAGAAGGACCTTGGGGGCCTTTACCTATACATGTAAAAATGGAGTATTTTTTTATCAACAAAACATATTCACATAATCTGTCAATTCCGAAATAAAGTTTGACCGCTTTGGATGCTGTAATGTATCTGCCTTAATGCAATGCCTGTTTTTGGTGCAGAGCTGAAGATTTGTTAACTGTGAACTTTTTATTATTATTTTTTGAAATTGCAAATTTTTTACGATCGTGAATAAAGATTGCAGGCCTTAAATCAACATTTTACTTCTTGCTGTTGCTGGAATTTCAGCTTTGTCTCAAGTGTAACAAAGTTTGTTCATATTGGTCCACATGTTGTCTTGTAAAAGTGTTTCTATGTTATGCATTTCAGTAAGTTTCGTAGGACTGGCCCCGAGATAAAGCTTTCCTTGAGGTTGAATGTGTGCTCTAACTGGGTTATTCTGTACATTTTTGGGTATGGTAGCTGTAGCGATTGACTGTGTGTGACGGCATCACGATATGGCTCTGTTGGTGTGATATGTCTGTGGAACCGAAGGCTTCGGAACGCTTTAAAAGAAAAGGCACATTCCCCATGTTTAGCTCATCAGATGTGTCCTGCTGGGGACATTTAAAAAGGCGTTCAAAAGGGTGTGCAGTCGGCCATTTTATGTTGCTTTCCATGGGCTCAAATGAAACTAAAGAATAACACGTAAGAAATTCTGCATTTGGCAGTGCCGTGATTTGTAACCTTTTCTATCCCAAATGTTTTTTCAATGAAATAAAAAAAATTTAAATTGGCATGTACATAAACAAGAAAAGGTGGTGCAGATGAGAGGTTGATCCAGAATTTCATTTGAAGTAAACCAAGTTTTTTTTTTCTTTTCAAATTATCAAAAATTCAGTGTGTTATGACAAGGGTGTTGAACCTAAACCAAAGGGAAATTTGGACCAGATCTTAATCCAAACCTATATTCTCCGAATGTCCCCGAAACCACACCTAAAAAAACAAAAGTATTCAGTGAACCAAGAGGTTCACAGTATAGATGACAATCATTACAGTCTACATGGAGAAAATTGTTCCACAGATGACCAGGTTTCTAAAAGCACACTCTGAGGTCGCTTTTGCAAAATAGTTACCCACCATTGAGTTGTCTTGACTCGCCTTTTTGCAGCCTATTGATTCACTCCCCTGATTTAGACAATGCAGAATGCAGTTCGTTTCATGAATCTCAACATGTTTGCATTTGTTCAAAGTGGTACATGATGCTGTAGCCTTTGGCACAACAAGCACTGCACTCCACATTAAATGCATCTATGACGTAGTGCTCTTAAATGAATAATTTCGGGGTCATCATGTACTAGGTGTAGTGCTGCTGTGTTGCATGTGGTGTACAACTATGTCAAAAGTTTTATTGGCTAAGAAGCTCTACTTAACTTTATTTCAATCTATATTGGGCAATTATTATGTAACATTTCTATTCATCCTGACTTGAAAATCTTGCTCTCGTGTCAATTTCTACTGTTCAACCCTTTGAAGGATAACGGGACAAATGTCTCACTTTTGCTTCTTCAGTTAAAGCTTTCTCCACTGCTTCGTGTTGCCATCAGCTCTATGCTTTTATGCTACAGTGTATCAGAAACATTTGAGAAACCAAGAAAATGTTTAGTGTATTTGCAATGCACGGTATCAGTAATACGTTGAGTTTAAATTTTTGTTCTGTTTAATCTTTGTAAAACTGGTGTCACAGTGCGTGCAAGATAGCTGCAGTTATAGATTTAAGGATATTTTTCTCCGTTTCTGGATCTTGAGAGAAGTAATTTTAGCATACAACTATCGATTTCCTTGGAATTTGGAGCAGTACATCGGCCAAAAATCATGTTGGAAGTGCACCTGAATGAAAAATGAAGCAATTCCTTCCTTAGCCTAACTTCAAAACATGCACGCATAACTGTTTTTTCAAGTTTGATCGGCATTATTGCGTCACAATACAGTGCTTTATTACGGAGAAGGCCCTCAAGTTCTTTTTTATCCTTTTTTACCACTACGGGAGCAGTGGCAAAGAGACCAAAAGCTGTGGCTAAGACGCTGTTTCTGGAATTGAGGGCTAAAGGAAAAGAATGGCAAAATTGATGCTTAAACCAGGGGTCGGCAACCTTTTGAGGCAGAGGGCCAACTTTGCATGAAGCTGACACAGTGGGGGCTGCACGACAAATAAAAAAAGGGGGGGGGGGTAGCTTTGCAGGCAAGCCGAAAAAATTTGGCGAATTGACGATGTCTGCAACATTGGAATAACAATCATGTTTATTTTCTGCCCGCATATCACATGGTTGCAATTTACAAATATAGGTTGCAAGCGAAAACCCCATTTGAGGTCAAAACTGCCATGTTGGCCTTCAGATGGGTAGCGACAAGGGAGGGGGGGGGGTTGTTCTCATATCGTGTTGGGGGCCGCATAAAACTGTCTCGCGGGTGACTCCTGCTTTAGACAGCCAGGAAGCGAAAGAGAACACGTTGAATAGACAAGGTCAATGAGAAAAGCTAAAAATCTCGGGCCTGAATAGAGTTCACGAATTCGATGCAGCACTTGTAAACGCACTTACAGGATTCAATGCATTCAGTGACATCACGTCGATGTGGCTTGCCATTATTCATGACTGCAATTTTATATATGGGTGGAAATTCAGGCATAACTGAGGTGTCCTTATCTACACCAACTGAAGAGACAGGAAAGAATCTAAAATGGTTGGTGTATGCGAAGACCTCGGACAGAGCCTACTGGGCTCAACACAACAGGCAGAGGTGCAGATTGTGTAGCGCATCTGGAAATAAGGTCCACCACAAATTTTTCTTGCACAGTTTTTGAAGTGTCTCTCTGTACTGCTTGCATCGGGCCTTTTTGTGCAAGAAATTTGGCAAGAGGATTACAGCTTGATGCCCTCATTGAGACAATGGGAAAAGTGCTGTCCCATTTTTTTAAAGGCACTTCATGGGTCAATTGGACACATGCGTCCCACTTTTTTCTCTTAAACTAATAGTCATATTTAGGTGAAAATTGCTTCATACTCTTTCTAAGCCCGTTATTTACATATTCTGCCGGTATAATTTCTGTAATCTGTGAAAAATATTGAAGAACCCAAAAAGGGTTAACTGATTCTCAGTGTGATTAGCAATAGCGATGTGGTTAAGAGAGAGCTCTACTATGGACACGACGAAAGGCCCCACAGGCTTCCCATGCAACACTTGTTTTTTTTTTTTTTTAATTGTTATTTATATGTTAGTAAAAACAGCAGTTGCAGTTTTCAATCTTCCACCAATTTCTTCCACCTTTTGAGAAATTTTGCAGATAAGCCATGTGCTCTACAGGGCAGATGATTGGAAACAAAAAGGAAATTGCATTGAAAATTATAAAATTCAAGTTGTGAACTTGGGAGTGCAGTGCAGTCACTTGAGCAGTGCTGCCTGGAGTGTTTCAGGTCGTTATCTATACTGTTCCGAACCGATTCGTGAACCAGAGCGAAATGGAGTGTGTTGATCCCAAAGTGAAGCCATTTTTTTTTTCCCAGTTTGACACCCTGGTTGTGAGCACACATGGTTTCTCAGGCTTGCTAGTAGACAATCGTAGTGGTATGAAAATATGGTCACGAATTGTTTGTAGACCATTTTTGCACCACGTAAGGAAAAGTACATGCAATAGGTAGGAGGATGTAGAAATACAGCATATAGACCAGTCACTCCATTTGGAAACACTTGCATCACATGAGGTACTGTAGTGTTGACTAACATTTTTTTGTGTTTTGCTGGAAGCAATGATTTCAAAGCCTATCTTGAGTTCTTAAAGTGTCAAAATTAAAGTTTAAAATGATTTAGCATGCAGGAGTAGTGTCATCCCCTAAATTTATCAAATATTTTCTCTGTGTATATATGGGTGTCCATACTTGTGTGAATGTTGTCAGAGCAGTTGCTTTTTCGGATATTAAGGCCTGTTTATGTGCTACTGTTGAACAGGAGATGAAAACCAAACAAATCTACAGCCATGATAAATGTAGAACAGGATTCTGCATGGAAGTTGGAACCTGTTTTAATTCAGTGATCTCTAGTCTAAGTGAAGATTTACATGTAAATTATGTACATTACTAGCTAAAACTCTCCGGTGCGAACTGAGCCCCCCCCCCCCCCCTTTTTTTTTCCTCCTTTTTGAGTGCAATCATGTATGTTCGAAAGTAAAGCAGAACACTTTTGTGAAGGGTTGGCTTGCCCCATGCATGAATTCTTAAAGGGACACTTTAGAAAAAAACTGATTTTTCTTGTATAATAAAATTACTCTTTCACTATACCAAAATCATCGCACTTGCCATGAGAAGACGCGTGGCAAGCGAGAAAACACGCTAAAAGAAAATGCAGTTGACGACCGCCTTGAAATTCTCGCACTAATCGCCATCACATCGCAGATTTTGACGTGCGCCTGCTAGAGCCTATGTAGTTCCTAATCGGTAAAAATAAAGCACAGTACTCAAGCATCAAAACGGGACAATTTAGGGCTAGGTAATGCACATACTTTAGTTTCCACCGTCTTGAGTTCTGGTCACATTGGCATAATTTCGATTTAAATACGTAGATCACAGTCTGCATTATTTTTAAAGACCACATTCATCGCGACATAGTATGGTTATCTCGAGGAATTGTGCATACCAGTCGTTATATTTAACAAAAATTGATGTTGCATTTGAATCCGTGGTTACTGTACATCAGGGTCAAAATTTTATTTCTAAATTTCACCCAGAAATCGTAATGAAATCGAAATGTGGTGTCATGAATTTCTAAGTGTACCTTTCGTATTTTGGTGACATTAGCTCTATGAAATTTCCTAAAACTTGCTGAATTTCCTTGCGTGAACTTTACAAAAAGGTAACTGGAGACAGTGAAGGGAACACGTACAAAACACATGAGCGCAAATTTGCGCTCATGTGTTTTGTACGTGTTCCCTTCACTGTCTCCAGTTACCTTTTTGTAAAGTTCACGCAAGGAAATTCAGCATGTTTAACCAACTAGCCCCATATCAAGTTTTTTCCTAAAACTTGGTTTGTCATGTCTCTCACCCCTCCAAAGGACAAAGATTTTTGGAAATTTCATTGAGCTAATGTCGTCAAAAAAATGAAAGATACACTTGGAAATTTGTGACGTCACATTTCAATTTCGTTAAGATTTTTGTGTGAAACTTAAAAATGAAACTTTGTCCCTGTTTTTCTCCTGTATGCATAAACCTATGATGGTGAGGCAGGCTCGTAGCCAGGGCGGGGCGCCTAACCCCCCCCCCCCCCCCCCTGAAATTTGGATGAAGGGGGGGGCTTTACCGTGAATAAATAATGAAAATAGGGGTTTTTCAAGGCCTTCAACAAGTGTGCCCCCCCCCCCCCCCCAAAAAAAAAAAAAAACATTCCTGGCTACGGGCCTGCCCAGGTGAGGTAATGACAGTGGAGTTCTCAGACCATAAGTCATCTGTCTGAAGTAGATGGTTTTACTTCAGTGTCTCTTTAAGCCTTCACTGCAGCTTTTGGCTTTTGTGTGTGATGTTTTACACATTTTTGTTTCTCTGTGGCTGTGTGTGAAGCTTTGTGACCCATGTGCATAAAGCCAGCAGATGGTCCCCGGACATAGATAAGCATTGACTCCTCAGCTAGCATAACATAAGGAATACGAATTTAGCACAGTTTTTTTTTATATTGTGTGGAGACTTGGAGATAAAAAAAAAAAAAAAAAAAAAAAAAAAAAAAAAAAAAAAAAAAAAAAGACAAGCTGTAATATTCTATTAGAAATGTTGCCATAGATTCCGAAAGTTTACATTTAGGCTGTGTATGTGCTTTATTAGAAGGCCACATGCAGAGTGTGAATTGTTGGACATGGTATATGTTTTTTCTGTGAACCTCAATTTGTTTAGAATAGCTCTGTACGACATTTGGTGCTGTGCAGGGAAAATAAACAGTGCTTACAAAATGAAACATGTCAATTTCGGGCCAAGTAATGAACGCAGTTTTGTTTTTGTTACACAAGTCTTCAGTTTGTCTCAAATTAGCGTAATATTGCCTCGTACACTTGCATAACACCTAACGTCGCATCTAGCAGCCAGATTTGAACAAACGTGATGTGGCTATTTTGAGCAATCACCCACGCCTGTTGTGCTTGATGTTTGATTTCGAGAGTGCTGTACAAGCATAGGCTCTGGTACCAAATCAATTTGAACGTACCGTTAACCTATATTTTACTATTTATTACTGTTAACCCATATGTTTCATCATAGCCGCAAAAAATGTGTTAAGAAGCAGTTGGTGCATATTTAGCGACTGATGAGCGAGGCTGTAGTGTTATGGTGCTTAGTTCTTGGCATGACAAGGGGCTGCATGATATTGGGATAGAATTCATTCTTGTGATATTGCCCATTTTCTTTGCTGAAAAATATAATCTTTTAGTAAAGTAGGCCAGTGAAATTTCACTTTGTGAGCAGTTAACTACACTTGGCCATACCCTCTGATGTTGTCATGGTGAGAAGTTTCAAGGAAGGTTTGGCATGATATTAATGCATGGAAGTGTGTATGGACAATATACTGCAGTATATACAGGTTGTCACTTGTAACTTGAGCCAAAAATTTTGAAATTAAAGGTACATTATTAGCTAATTGAACTAAACACATACTAGTTGCTCAGGTTATTTTTTATTTTTCCTTTACTAACTCAGTAATAATGTTTAATTGCCCAACTTTCCAATTGCTC
This sequence comes from Rhipicephalus appendiculatus, assembly GCA_030522465.1. NCBI lineage: Eukaryota > Metazoa > Arthropoda > Arachnida > Ixodida > Ixodidae > Rhipicephalus > Rhipicephalus appendiculatus. Next base: position 672,505 of record JALIZH010025266.1, read on the forward strand.
TCCGAAGACCCAGGGTATGAATGCAGAGTTGTTGAGCCTCCCACTCAAATGTTTCCTGTATATGTCGCACGTAGTCATTTTTTCTGCGTTGCAAACAAAGCCCGCGAAATATGAAAAAAGTCATTTGACTGTGCACTTGTGCACTTTGATTGTGCTGCTGTCAAGTATTTTCTCAGGCTCCCTCTTTTGTGTACTGCCCACTCTCCAGAGTTGCAGGCGCCTACCGTTTGTCATCATACAGCAGGCAGCATGCTACTGGCTAATACCCGACATATACAAAGAGTGGTCTTTGGATCAGACGGGCTTCTTGCCATGGGGTGCCGCTGTATGCTGGTGCTGCACTCCATGGTCAGTTAAAGGGCCATTCAACAGGCTCCGACTTTTTTTTACACCCCCTAACAAGCTCGCGAATTCGTACAGTAGACCGCGGCGATCACGATTTCCGAATATTACAGTGCTGCGCGCCGCGCAGATCCTCCATTTCAAAAAACAATTCCCGCGCTTCTTTCCTACGCCTGACCAATCTTCCTTGTACGCGGAGTGACGCAAAGTTGCCGATCAGCGACTTGACGTGCCACTGAGCTCGTCGATTGGTCCTTTGCCCTACGAAACGGCGCCTTGGCCCTGCGGTGATGCAGTTTCGGCCACGCAGTACGCATTTTCATTTTCCTGTGCTGCCCTCTGCCGTTTTGTAGAGCCCGAGACTATCGGGAGAAGTGGTATTGCCAGAACGAAAGCCTCCGAGATAAAGAGGCGTCTCGCTACTTTACCGCTAGGGGAAGGGTGCTCTTCGCATCGCGCTTCCTCCCCGTGCCACTATGACACGTGCTCATGCGGGGGAAAGTCATTGGCTGCGCGCCGATGACGTATCACTGATGTCGTGTCACGTTGCCGAAGTAGGCGGAGTCACGATGACGGGCTACGCCTCCCCCCCTCCCTACGGCGGAGAAGGGTGGCGAGGCCTCGCGAAAATTTGGAACCAGCTGAAACGGACGTTCTAACCCCTGTAACTTCCTTATTATAGCACGTATTCGCAAAATTCCTGCTGCAGCATGTTCACATAGGAAAAGTGCACATATTTCTCTTTATAACTATTTTTGGACCTCGGGGTTGTTTACTGGCCCTTTAACATTACGCAGTAGCCACACTAGTGCGTAGGAATCGCAACGGAAAATGGTGATCGCGTTTCATCAGCTGTGTTCAGGCTCATGACATGTACTGATGTAACTTTGTCCCATGCCACCCCTCCCTATGTAGCTTCTAGCGCACTAATCGGAATGAGAGAAGAGGAAGCGAACAAATCGCTGTAGCTTTGTGCATTCTTTATGGGTTTGAGAAACTATTGCGGAGATCGATTCGTGAGGCAATAACTTCGATACTGAGGTCATTCGAAGATAGCATAGAAAAGTGGTTTAGGACCCCTTTAAGGGGAAATTAAAATGTTGCCTGAGTGACTATGGGCAAATAGTATGTGTTCAGTTCAGTGTGGTTTTTTGAAGTTTTCACTAAAGTTACGTAGGACACCTAGGTGTGACACAACTGTGTTGTGTTGGCTTCTAATGTCGCTCTACCCCGATGCTAGTATTAAGTCCAACCGCCAGCCCAACACACTTGTGCTTGCAGTTTTGTGCCACTTTAAGTCTTTCAGTTTTCGTCATTTTGTGGCATACCTACATTGCCCATCAGCTGTTCTGGAAATGTAGCATGTTGGCTGGCTTAGACTGAAGCTTTAGAATAGTACTGTTTTGTTGGACTAAAGTGAATTTGATTGGCTTGTGTATGTTCTGAGGGGTTGTCAAGAATGTGCCACTCTGCTGTTTTCTGGTGCTCGAGAGGATAGAAGTAGAGCTGAGAAATGACAGCAGAGCATTGTTGGCCCTCATGTGAACTGCTTTGTGCTGAAGTGAACAAGAGTTCTCCAGTCCTTCCATTTGCAAATCTGCTCCTTGGTCTTGCATTTCCAAGCTCAAAGAGGGTGATTGCTAAAATTAAAGGATATCTGCTGACTGTCTTTGCTTATGAAATGTTGTACTATGGCTTCCTTAGCATTGCAACGAGGGAAAAAAAAATTAATGCAGAATAAGCTAAAAGCTGAAATTGGCACTTTCCTTTTTTAGCTGCTCTTGCCACTTCTAGTGCCGTTAACAAAAACTAAACTCTACAAGAGGCTGCTGATGTTGTCCCTTATTGGTGGAACCTCTGTCATTCTTGTGTATCATAGAGTATGATGGAGTGTGAAAGCTTTATTCCGTGAGTCTTGGTTGAATTGGTTGAACTGCTAGAACTGATCAGAAAAAACATGAGTGGCACTTATAATCATAAAATTGGAAGTATTAGAAAAGCAAGAATGTAAGGGAGTAGTAACAACAAAGATTACTGCCAAGGAGATTACCATGAAATAGGACATAGGCAGTAATAGATAAACAGGGCCGTGTCCTTGGCAATATCAGTAGCATAATAAAGGAAGTGGGGAAATATTGTTACAGGTTTCAGAACATTTATGTAACCATGGCAAAATGTAACCACGAACAAGTTGTGTATTCAAAGGTATGTTGAGGGAAAAAGTAGTTATGGAATATGGGAGAAGTGTAGATCTTATAAGAGGGGGGCAGGGTTGTGGTTCTGTAAGAGCTCGTGAATCTTTATATAAAAAGCCACCTTAATAAGTTAGCATACCGGACAATTGGAAGGATGCTAATATGGCAATGATTCATGGTAATGAATGACAAATTTTAAGTAACTAGAGAGATATGGGGCATTTAATTTTGTTTTTGTATTTTTATAGAGAAAATATTCACTATGAAAATATTGAATGGAATCAGATTAATGATTTCTGGTATTAATGTAAAGGAGCTGTTTAGTAGAGGTGTCAGCATTAGTTGGTGGAAGTATTGCATGGTGATAAAGTGGAGGAAATATACATGATTATGTTTGTAAAATCTTTCAAACAACACCTAAGATGACAAGTGCAGCTGATACTCGTCACCCTGATGTAGCTCAGGCTATACAGCCTCCAGGAGTTTCATTGCCCCTTTATCTCTGAAGACATGCCGCTGGCCATTCCAGGCTACACCCCTGTCGTGCGTCACTTCGTGCAAGCCCATTTTCGGCAGCCAAAACTGCTGGGTTAGCAAGCTTTACATGACACATTCGCTCATATTTGAAGCAAAATATTTGCATGGGTGCTCCTCTTCACCTTCACTATCTTGAAACTTGGCTATTTCTGCAGGGTAAAGTTTCATGGCAGTTGGCCTTTCAGTTCTTTACAAAAAAAAAAAAGTGGAAAAGTACTGCTAAAAATGTTCCATTGGTTGAAGCAACACAATCTCTTCTCTGCTATATGTTGCATGCTTATCCTGAAGCTATTAGGCAGGGAAGACGTGACAGTCAGTGGGGAATGTATTGGCTATTGGTGGTTAGAAGAAGACATGATCCTGTTCAGCAACTTTGCTGAGGGAAGGAATGAATTGGTATGTTTGATGGGCAGAATGCCAAGATTCACCTTCCATGGCTTTTCGAGAAGAAAATTTTCGTGTGAATAAAAATATGGTAGATGTTGTGAAGTTGTGGCTAGCAGCTCACAAGCTTGTCTGGAAACAAAAGTATGCACTTAGTATTCTACTTGTACTAAGCTATGGGGCTGAAACACGATGTAGGACAGATAAGCTTGATGAGAGGCTTTGGTCTATGCAACTATTGACAGTATGATGAAAATTGATACACACAGTGTTAATAGACATGGGCTGGCTCTGATAGATTAGGGAGAAAATGAGAATCATGCAAGAAAGGAAGTTCGCTAGTTCTTTTGTTGCTTAAAAGGGATAACTGGGGTGTTTACATGATCAACATGGTTTTATGAAGGGAAGGGTTTTATGCAGCTGAGAAGGTGGTGAACTCTTTATTTCACCCCGAAAAGAGGGAATCAGTCCGAAGACTGGTTGTGCTGGCTTAGAGGAGGTCGGTGAGGAACCCATAGGACACTGCAGTCTCCACTGTGTGCTGCACGAGTCAGTGTTGGTATGCTTGATTAGGGGCAAGTTGAAGGAACTCTGTCTGTGGGTTGTGTGCATTTTAGTGCGTAAAAATTCACACCATGTGCGTGAAAGTGGCTGGAGCTGAGCAGTGTTTGCACCTAGGCACCATCTCTTGCAGAAAAATTCTACTGTCTGAGAGGGGCTGTGGGAAGCTGCCTGTTAGTAGTTTGCACCATTGGATGGCCTTTGGATGCGTTGTGCGGGAGGATAAGTGGTGAGTAGAGAATTGTGTGAGATCAGGAAACTTGCAGGCTTTGGTACGGAGTTGGGTAATGCAGGACAGGGGTGAGTGTATGTCACCAGGAGAGGCTATCATTCAGAAGGCATAATATAGGGTGATGAGAAGCACTCATTGCTGCATATTGGCTACAGGAATGGCCAGTGCGAGTTTTTGAACTGTTAGGATTGGAAGAACTGTGTGAATACATGCAGAAGTTGGGATTGGGCCTGGTACTTTTGTTTACTTTGTTGCTCACTGTCGTTGTATTTGAGTACTTGTTTCTAGGAAGTAGTATTGTATGTATGATGCGAAAATGCAGCACCAACTGTTTTGATCCAGTGCCTTGATCAACAACTTTGTGCAAAACATGTTCTAAAGCTCTCCCAAAATTGCGTCATGTGGTGTACAGTGCGCGTCTTAAATAATGCTATGAATTCACACATTGCTGGTCTGCCAAGAAGCAGCTTGCAAATTTGATGGACATCATCTCAAAGGATGCCTAGGGTCTTCTGCATTTGTACTGCTGTAATAATGGAAACACTGGATTTCAGATTCCACATTGTATTTATACGAGTTCACCCATGTGTTGAGTATCGTACTACATATATTTGCTGCAACTCGAGCTTGAAAATGCGAGCCTTGATTAGCACGCAAACATCTGTCTACTTTGTTTTAGCTGTTGCTAGCTAGCAAAGCCCAGATTGTCACTAAGCCAAGTAGAGGGCGTTTGAGTGACTGGTGGGGGTTGATAAAATAATTACCAGGTACTCAATCTATCCTATCGGTTTTAGTTCGGGAGGGCAAAAGGTAGACTCCTGAAAAGCCTTCTCCTTAAAAAAATTGCGAATATAGTTACTTTAACTCTACACAAGCAGTGGAAAAAAAAAACCGGTAGATCCCAGGTATTGTGGGAATCGATGTAATGCGAAGCAGCCAGCAAGGAGCAAATTATGCTGTATATAAAATGCATCTCGTGGTTCACACGTTAGAACCCATCATTTATGTTCGTCATACAGTCACGTTGCGCAATACCCATTTTGGTGTATATCAAGCTAGCGAACTGGACGGAAGTGCACCATGAGCGTGGCAGTGCACCATGAGCGTGGCATGTAAATGGCGTTGTACATGACATGCATGTCATGATTTCCATATTACCACTTGTGATTTATGTGCGCCATACTGTCACGTCACACAATACCAAAGTTGGTGTATATTAAGCTAGCGAAACGGCCGTGAGCGTGGCATGCAACTCATGTTGCACATGACATGTCATGATTTCCATATTACCACTTGTCATTTATGTTCGTCCTATAGTCACGTCACGCGATACCAAATTTGGTCTATATCAAGCTAGCGAAATGGCCCCGAGCGTGATATGAGCGTTACACGCTAGTCATGTTGCATATGACATGTCATGATTTCCATATTACCACTTGTTATTTATGTTCGCCATACCGTCACGTCACGCAATACCCAAGTTGGTGTGTATTAAGCTAGCAAAACGGTCGCGAGCATGCCATGAGCGTGGCATGCAAGTCATGTTGCACATGACATGTCATGATTTCCATATTACGACTTGTCATTTATGTTCGTCATACAGTCACGTCGTGCAATACCAAATATCGTGTATATCAAGCTAGCGAAACGGCCGTCAGCGCACCATGAGCGTGGCATGTAAATCAGGTTGTACATGACATGCACATCATGATTTTCGTATTACCACTTGTTATTTATGTTGGTCATGCAGAAATGTCTCATCATACCAATTTTTGGATATATCAAGTTAAGGAAACGGCCGCAGTGGCACCACGGCCATGGCGTGCAAATCATACCATTCATGACAAGTTGGTCATGATTTTCATGATATGACCAGTCATTCATGCTCGTCATAGTCATGTTATGTCATACCAATTTTGGTATAAATCCCATTGACGATAAGGCCAGGAGAGCACGAAGTCATAGGCGGCTAGATAGATAGATAGATAGATAGGTAGATGGATAGATAGATAGATAGATAGATAGATAGATAGATAGATAGATAGATAGATAGATAGATAGATAGATAGATAGATAGATAGATAGATACGCTCAGAGTCGCCGAAGTTCACTAAGAAATGCTTCGCATTAAAAAAAAAATGGAAATCTGGCAGGTTGGAAGAATATCTGCATTGATGTTTATTGCTTGTCTGTACACAAGTTTAAAAGAAATAGGGAGGCCAAGGAAAGGTAATTGGTAGTGACCATCATTTTCACCTGCAGTTTGAAATTACTGCAGCTAATAGCAGTGTCGTTGACTAAACTGGCAATTATTGGTTCAGCACCAGAACTAGCAGAATAAGTATGGGATTGAGGTTAACTTGCAGTGTACTGAAGCAATGTTCAATAGTTGGGCAAAGGTCTAGAGTTTGCTGTTGGATTCTGGAAATAGTGGATGGATTTTCATCTGACTAATGATTGTGGATTACCCTGACTGCCAGAAGGAAATCTGCAGAACAAGAAAAAATTGACATGCATTTGTGTTGTCCTGAAGTCGTGAATGGCAGGCTACGGTGTCCCTGGGAGGTGCCGGCTTTTCCACTCTTAAAGGGGTATTCACACGGGGGACGAATCCTCGGGGGATGAAGGCGGAGCCTAGTGACGCCAACTCTTGAGGAGAATTCCTCACAAATGTCCCCCGCTCACACGAACGAGGTGAACGGAGGGGGAGACCAGTGTTACCAGACTACTCTGGTGGCTTGTACTGCCCGTTTCACTATGCTGGACGACAAAACCACCTGCGCTTCCGCTCTCTGCCGGAGGCAAGTGCAATAATGTTGCCAAACACCTGCGCGAAACTCCGCTGTATCCCCCCACCGCGGGGGGGATAGTTTGACCTATCGGGGAAAAGGTCCCCATCTCCTCCGAGGAGGCGCGGGGAGGTCACGCCAACTTGCTAATCCGTGACGTCCTTGTCACGCGATCCGCAATCCTCGCTTCTCCCCGAGGATTTATCCTCTGTGTGAATACCCCTTAAAGGGCCCCTAAACCACCCTGAGGTCAAAATGTAGTTGTAATGGGGAAGTTGTGCACGAGTCTACAAGGGACACGTAGCCATGAGAATTGTTTGAAACGGTGCCTTAATAGCGAAGTTAGATGCGTTTAATTAAAACGTGTCGATAGCTCCTTTTGATCTTTCTTTCGCTACTATCTGCTGGTCTCCTCTCCCAGAGCCGCTTTGCCCTCCTCGCTGAGTGCCCCTCCCAATCTCGCGTGGCATACGTCGTTGCTGAAGTGCTGTTCGAAACAGTCTACTTCCGGTTGCTGCGACTCCGTCAAATTCGTGCTTGTTGGCTAACCGCTGTTGCCGTGCCGGCCCGTGCTCATACGAATCGTGCCAGTATGGTCCCTGTGTTGTGCGCACGCCTTTAATCGCCAACATGATGGATCCGTATGGTGACACGCCGTGCCAGAGCACCTTCGCGTGAGATGAGGTGCCGCCGCCACAGCAAAATGATGAACAAGGAGCGCGGGCAGCTGCTTGCTGACTAACCGAAAGTTATAGGTTCTTGTTCGACCAATGGCAGCATGACTTGTGCTCCGCATCACAGATTCAACTTCGTGACGTCACACGCGTCACTACGGAGGCCGGATGGGCCCGGAGAGGAGAAGGGATTGTTTCTTGGAATTTATGACACGGCCGCGGCTTGTGGTGCTGCCACATGTGGAATCATTGATTGTGACAGCATTCTGCACACGATGCGCATGTTAATTTCTGAAAAAAATATTGGAAGTGGTTTATGGGCCCTTCAAGAAGAACGCAGCTCAGCGTGGCTATGTTCCATGGAGCACCAGTGCATCCAGCATTGGCCACGCATCAAAGCAGAGTAGTGCAGATGCACAGGGTGCTTTGTGTCGTCTGCTACAGTGCGGGAGCGCGCTGCTCCTGCTTTGCTGTGAAATATAGCAGGAGCGGCACGTCACTGTGTGCCTGTGCCGCTTCGGTTCAGTGTGCTGCCATGACAGATGCACTGGCGCTCTGAAGAGTGCAGCCACGCTGTGCTGAGTTCAACCTAAGTGTGGATGAGCCTGTACATGTATACACCTGCAAGGTAATCCATACTAGTAATAGTTATTGTGACTATTTTTGTTGAACAGTGTGAAGCAGATATTTTCAAAGCTGCTCCTCTATGAAAATGTACAAAATAATCCTGTGTGCCTTTTATAATTGGGAGGAAATGACTGTGAGAGCAACTGAAATGGTATGGTCATTGTTGCAGTTCATGTCAGTTGGTGGCAAACTGGAAGCTCATCGCTGTTCAGCATCAATTGCTGTATTGGTATGTTGTCGATATTTTGTAGCAGATGTTGAACCAACCTAGCTTCCACTTGCGACCATTTTGCATTTGCCAAATCGAGTAGAAATAAAAAGGAAGTTAAATTGAGATATGACTGAGTGATGTGTCTAGTCATATCCTAATATGAGCACTATGCTATGATGTTTTTATTTTTGGCTCCACATCTTAATACAAATGTGAATGTGACTGTGGGGCTATTGTCGGGATTACTGGTATGTGTGCACTTCACTTTTGTAGCTTATTTCATTGCGATGACAGTTGTCAGCAAGTGTGGCAGCATTGTTCATTCTACATCTGTTACTGCTGTTGTATGTGTGGTCCTGGTCTCTCGAAGAACAACGCATGCTTTTTCTTTTCTGGTTACCTCATAAACATTTGCACATGTTTGGAATGTATTCATAGTGTGTGTCCCTTAAAATTTCAGTGGAGTGCACACTTGTTTTAATTTTGTTTCAATAAATTTGGGCCACCTTATCGGCTTATTCCCCATTCCCCATTTTATGAAAACATGCATGTGGATGTGTGTAGAAACTTCTGTCAAAGGAATGTATTCTGCGCACTGTATGCCATGGTAATATTATAGTCTGAGTGAACACACCCCCTCCTTCAGTGCCTTATTGATGGATAAAAAGAAAAAAGTTCTATTTCTCTCTTCCACTTGTTGGATGCATGCTAGAGGCTCCTGTTGGTATGTAGCCTGTATTATTGGGTTTGGAAGAGCTCACATTGTTATGCTGTGACTACTTGGTCATTTTAAACATATTACACTTGAAGCAGTACCATTTTGCTTTTGGGTGATCAGTGATGAGTGATTTGTACTAAAAGGTGGGATGCTAGTTGTCTTGAATGACTTGCATTTTGTAAGTTTCTCCTACTGCCTGTGGGCTTCAATTTCTGTGCTGAATGTGCACCTGAAGGTTGTGTGTTATTAGCTTCCTTCCCGATTTGAAGGCTTTGCTGCGTATGCTACATGTTTCTATGTGTAGTTTTTTTTTTGACAGTTGCATATGTTGTGTGTCAGGACCACATTCAAGCTAGTGTAGCCTTGTAGCAAGAAAGGGCATTTTGACAACAGAGAAAGCATCAGTTAAAGCTGTCTTGCTTTGAGGCAGTACTCTTAGAGAAATCTTTGTGAGACTTGACCCAAGCGTTGGGGTTGTAGTAACCGTTTGGGTAATGAAATGCAGGCCGAGTCATTCATCTTGGACCCAGAAGAGCTGGAAGAAGAGCGCGTGCTGGACACGTCCAAATTCCTACTGAGCTCATCGGAAGGTGGCGGAGGTGAAAGCCCCGACCTACAGGTGGGCAGCGTCGACCCTGATACCCAAGCACGCCTTGAGGCGCTGCTTGAAGCCACAGGTGGGTAGCCTCTGGCCGCTACTGTTTGATGCCACTTGAAGAGCTTGGGCTTGGATTCAAGCTGTGTTATTGGGTGCTGCGTACATGCTTGGTAAACAGGTGTAGGTGGCACAATATGCTTCTTTACACTTCTGCGTGTTCTTAATGCTTTTGCATTGTTGTGGTTGTGGTTGTCAGTGTTGCAACACTACAAAGGTCTTAGACAAATCTTGCCTCCATGCTGTATTTGCCAGCGTGGTGAAATTGTGAAATTGAGTTTTGTATTCATTTGACTGTCTTTTGAGGTGATGAGAAGAAATGGCTTGGCCCAAAGAGGTGGTCATCACTATTGAAGATTGTAACACCGAACTCATGAAGTATGTGGGTCTGATGGAGCCACACTTATGGAATATGGGGCATAGTATATGCCGTTGTAGGACAAACGTGTAGACATTTATTAGTAGCTTTTACGCAACAAAGAGCTTGTTAGCCGAATCTTAGAATTAACTGCAGTAACATGACAAATAGCCCAATAGAATGATGATATAAATAAAACATAACACACTCAATGTACTGCGGATGCGGGGTCGCTGAAGTTTGACTCACCACAAGAATCTACGGGAACGAGTCACAGTATCTTCCCCCACGGACCTCCCCCGAGAGCTTATTGTCTACAGATGCGCGAAGCCTCAAAAGAACAAGACATCTTTTGGGACTTGGCACAGCCATTGACAATTGAGAGCTCATCGTGACTCGGCCGCTCAGCGCTGGCAACAAGTTTTGCACAGGCACAGTACGTACCCTGAGGGGTACACTTTTTCCATTCGCTACAGTCTGAGGCCGCGCTTCGAAACGTTGCGAAATGAACTGCTCATGCAGTGATAGTGCACCATTCACAACGTTAACTGCGCCTGCACCAAACTCGTTGCACCTGCTGGCCGGCGGTGGTGCCGAGCGGCCGCCACACACTCTTATGTTCCTTTTAACACTGAACAGCTTTGTGCATGATGTAGCCATGTGTCACTCACACTTCCTCAGTTTTTGATGATGGGATGTAACCCCCCTATAAAGGTGGTTTCACCGCAACATGAGGCTACTATGTTATGTTGTGAAGCCACCTATCCCGGGAAGCCCGCACTACCATGAAGCCACCCTTCAAGGATAAATGTACGTTTTACCTGTGCCTCTGTTATTATTATTATTTTTTTTTAGGGGACTCTACAACACTCTTTAGCATAATCAGGAAATGCCGCTGATCAGTAGTTGATGCTCCTGACAACATGTGAGCCAAAGATTACAGCGCCGCACGCCGCTTAAAATTTACAATTAATTTTCAACGTGAGTTAGAGAGATCATTCCCTCTTCTCTCGACAATAATGCCATTATCCAAAATGACTTCATCAAACACAAAATCCACAGTTATTGGCGGATTCGTCCATCGTGAGCTGCATAGTTTACCACGGCTTTTGCGGGATGCCTGCACGTGCTCGCGATCGCACTGAATGTAAGCCACGCATTCGAAGAAAAAAAAAAAAGAAAAGAAAGTACTCGACGTCATGACATCTACAGACGTAGGGACGTAGCTTCTTGTCCCCCTGTCATCCCCCCCCATGTGATTTTTCACCCCTTCCCTTCTGTCACTAGATGCTTCTGTCATCTCCCTCCGCTCCCCCCTTTGTGTGCTGTCTTGGGTGCTTCTTTCTTTGTCCGTGTTTTGTTCTCACTGATGGCATGTATTGCAAGTCCAAACCAACTAGTCCAACTTCCAGCATTCACTGTAACTTTCTTAACTTGTGCCTTAAGCTTCTAGTGTTTGGTTGTCTATGTGTTCAGGTACTCAGTATGCTTGTTTTTCCGTAGGGTTTTTAGAGCAGGTTTTGTAGTATGATAAGAGTAAGGGATCCAGTAGAATCTCAATAATTCAGTCTTTTAATTCATATTTGAAAGACAATTTGGACTACATAGCTAGTTGTGGAAGTGTTGTATGTACATGAACAGAAAAAAAAAAAGAAAAAAGAAAAAAAAAAAACGCACGAATTCATTGACAGCTTTAGCTGAGTGTTAACGCTCGTTTCGAGTCAGACCAGTCTATGCTAGCAATTTCTACACAAATCCTTAGCTGGAACGATAGCTGACTGCGTATCGGCAAGACGTACTTGTCAAAAACATGTAATCTGTGCAGTTCTCTACACTGGCGTAGAACGCTATCTCTACGGAGTGGAGCATAAGCGAAACTCAACTGAAACTCACTTATCGAAGAACTCTAAAAAGCCCTCCCAACGATTATTTCTGAACAAAATGTCTCTTTTACAGACATCTTTTTGGAAAAACTGTTGCGAAAAGTGAATGATAAACATGTTGCTGGCTGCTGTAATGTCTTGTGTCTGCAAAAAGAAATTGAAAAACGAAGGAAAAAACCAGAGACCAGATTAGGCTGGAGTAGAGCATTGCAAGTAACATGCATGGCATTCTTTCTAATCCGTCTCTGAAGGAGAAAGGACTTTCATAAAGTGCCATAACATGTTTTTGTAGTGCTCGGTAGGCTAACAAGAGCTCATACAACCTGTTCTAGGCAAAAGGTTGCTTACTTCATGTAGGTCTACTCGCCTGTTTTGATCGCATGGTATGCTGCCATGCTGATGTAGTGCTGCTGTGCTAAGTGTTGCATGCTTTGTGACTTCTGTGCTTGCCTCGCACCAATTTACTCATGGTTCAGCTGGTCTTGGTCACTCACTCTATACAGGTTGTCCCAGCTATCAAGGACCTAGGTTTTTTAAAACGAGATGTGACTTTGCACAAAGAAAACATATTACATATTGTTACCAATACACTGGAGCAGCTGCCAGTAGAATTTTTTATTAGACTTAATAGTTAAAACAATTCTTGTAACTCAAGAAATATTCTGATTATAAATGGGTAATTGAGGAATCTTTGGGCATAATTAAAGGGACACTAAAGGGAAATATTAAGTTGACTTTCGTGCCAAGGAAATGCTTATTTTGAAATAAAATCACGTTTTAGTGGTCCACACAGCGTTAGCGCGCTTCAAATCGCCTGCGTCACCCGCCTGAACACGGAACTCCTGACGTAGCAGTTGCCTTGCCCAATGTTGCCCGCCTTTACTGCACGGCCGCCGACACTAGCAGCAGCAGCAGAGTGAAAGTAGCGGGAGCCACAGCAACAACAACGGCCATTGAACAATTTTCTGCTTGCTTGGTGCAACTGGGCTCCGCTAGATGGTGCCACCTATCCAGCCTAACCAAGCGAAAACGCAATTTTTGAACCCCTCGCGCCTTTCCCCATAGTAACGCCAGGCGGTTCCTTTTTCTATGAATCAAACAGACAAGGAGCATTTTATTACGTGTTGTAATGCACGGAAGCTTCTTTTTTTACTACAGCTGGTTTGATTACCAGTGATTAATTGTAGCCGGGAGCTGTGATGTCATTGGGATCATTTCCTAGATGTCCCACTCGTAGCGCATGTGGTGTCATACATATACCTTAATTTCTCGATTAGTAGAGCACTGCTGTTGATAATATTGACATTTTAGACATTCCCAAACATTGATCTTTCACTCTGACGCAAATTATTTGCCTTAAGTGTCCCTTTAAGGGCATGTAATGAGCTTTTTCCAGCAAAATACTGATTGCATGTCAATTTTTTCAGATTGAATTTTCAAGAAAGCCCATGAAATATTACACGACTGCCAACGCATAATTTTATTCTGGTTATAAACGAGCTCTGACAACTGTCTGAGCTCGTGCATGGAAAGTAATGCTTCTAAGTGTTGCGTGCTTTGTGACTTCTGTGCTTGCCTCGCACCAATTTTCTCATGGTTCAGCTGGTCTTGGTTGCTCACTCTGTACAGGTTGTCCCAGCTATCAAGGACCTAGGTTTTTAAAAACGAGATGCGACTTTGCCCAAAGAAAACATAGTACATATTGTTACCAATACACTGGAGTAGCTGCCAGTAAAATTTTTGATTAGACTTAATTAGTTACTTAAAATAAATCTTGTAACTCAAGAAATATTCTGATTATAAAGGGGTAATTGAGGAATCTTTGGGCATAATAAGGGCATGTAATGAGCTATTTCCATCAAAATACTGATTTCATGTCAGTTTTTTCAGAATTGTTGCATGTCAATTTTTTCAGATTGAATTTTCAAGAAAGCCCATGAAATGTTACACGACTGCCAACGCATAATTTTATTCTGGTTATAAATGAGCTCTGACAACTGTTGTTTGTATTGTTGAATAAGTGCATGGAGAGTAATGCGTCTTTTTTTTTTCACCGCAACATTTGTTGCCACAAAAGTGAATCGACAGTCCGACTGTCGTTACAATGGCACTGGGCCACATTATCCGGGTGGCGAGCCAGTCGTGAGAAGGGGGGATTATGGTGTACAACTGAGCGGAAGAAATAGCTGAAAAATTAAAACACGTATTGTTGGCTCTTGTATTGTACCATTATCAAGGTACTGGACACTGATAATAATAATAATATCTGGGTTGGTGCTGCTTTCTTTTGCAAGTGGGAGCGTAGTTGTATGGCATTTTTCACATTTTGGGGGCTTTCTTTTTCAAAAAGAGTGATATGTGTGATTAGCAGTTAGTACATTGCTGAAAATTGTGCAGTATGATGGTGCTTAAACATGCCTAGAGATGCCTTATTAACTTTTTGATAATGAGGGGAGCACTTCTTGAGTTATAAAATGTATTAAATTAACTGATTAAGCCTTCCTAATTAAAAATTCTCCAGTGTGCGGGAAACAGTATGGGCTAGATTTTTTTCTTGTAACGCAGTTAGTTTTCTAAACCGCTGTGCTCGGTAGCTGGGACACCCTGTACATGTAAATATGTGCTTTAGTTAGATGGAACAGTAGCTAACACTGTGGAATGGTGGTTAGATGAATGAACACTACTTGATTCATGCATGCAAAGCACCCCTTCTTTGTATTCAGCCGATATGCATTGTAGGCAGATGTGCTGTTTATTCAACATGGGCATGTCTGTATGGGTGCAGGGCTGAGCAAGCTGTCCCTCGAGGGCAAACAGTTTGCAGACCCGGAGGTTCTTCGGCGGCTGACAACCTCGGTGAGCTGTGCTCTGGATGAGGCGGCGGCTGCGCTCACGCGCATGCGGGCCGAGCACGGCGGGGCCACACCCCATCAGCAGCAGCAGCAACAGCAGCAGCAGCAGCAGCAACTGCAACCACAGCAACAAGCGCAGCAGCAACCGCAGCAGCAGCAGCAGCAAGGATCAACTGGAGGAGCACCTGCGGCGGCAGTCAACAGCAGCCGGACCCTGGCGGAAGCGTGTAGCGAGGGGGACGTACGTGCCGTGCGTCAGCTGCTCGACGAGGGCCGCAACGTCAACGAGGTCACCGAAGAGGGGGAGAGCCTGCTCTCTCTCGCTTGCGCCTCGGGATACTGCGAGCTGGCACAGGTATGCTCAGAATGGACCAACCAACAAACTTCGTGCCTAATTAAAAGTTTTCTGTAGTTCAAACTAAGCAGTATGGTTCAGCCAAGCTCCATATACCGTATTTACTCGCATAATTTGCGCACCCCTAATATTTAGCCAGCTGTACTAAAAAAAAATATTTATTCGTATATTTTGTGCTCCCCCGACCTGCCCGAGACAGCTCGCCGGCACGCGCACGAAGTGACTTGGGGCCTTTGGTTGCTTCGGCCAGGCGCTCGCCTCGCCGAGCAGGCGAGCGCAGTCATAAATAAAACGGGCTGCGAGTGCGAAGTCCCTCCTTCCGAGGACTTCACCCGAACTACGTGTCACGGCACGGACAATTTTCTGCATCGGAGGCGTGCGAGGGCTGTCGCGCCAACTGTTTCCCTCATTCTCGGCGTCCGCGCTGCAGCGCACGCTTGGTTGATTTCGGAAGTTTAGGTTTCGCCATTCGTCCGTCGCGTTTTTACTGTTCCCTTGCGATGGGCTACAATAATTATATATACGGCGAAATTCAAGCTCGCTGTTATGAAGTTTGCCGAAGAAAACGGGAACCGTGCCGCCACCAAGCACTTCAGTGTTCTTCAACGTGTGGCGATTAGTACGGGAGAAAGCAGAAGAGTGCGCGCTTGCAAGTTTCCTGCCGTCGAAGAAGACCTTTTTAATTATGTGCGAAAGCTTAGCTCCTCGGGTATCGCCGTATCGTGGGACCTGGTTTCTCCAAGCATTGTCGAGAAGAGCTTCAAGAAAATAGGGCATTCGAACGTGCTCGACGGAACCGAGGACGACGCGTTTTGGCGGAGCGATGACAGCGGCTGCGACGATGATTCCCAATCGGACCTCGCGATTAGCGATTCCGACTAGACCACGCGGGACCGGATCTGGCTGGTTAAATTACGTGATAATTCTGTTGAACAAACAAGTACACTTCGTTTGCGCTCCAGTTTATTTTCTTTTTTTTTTTTAATGCATATACCGCGCGCGTTAGGACTATTGCACATTATTTCGGATGCGTTCGCGAAATCTCTGCGTAATTTGTCACCCCCTGTTCAGAGCTTCAAAATCGCGAAAAAAAGTGCGCAAATATGCGAGTAAATACGGTAACTCCACGCATTAAAAGGCTCCTTAGTTGCACATTTCAAAATAATTGCGTATTTCCAATCGGTGCACAAATATTATACTATGCTAAGCAAGTTTTATATCAACCAAGAATTTAAAAAATAATATAAAGAGCTTTGTCCCCTTTTAAGCAATTTTTTATTGCCAAGGTTCTACTGCATTCTGAAAGGACAAGAGAGCCTTTGTGTGCTGATTGATGTTTCACCTATTCTGCAGTTGCTGCTGGCGATGCGTGCCAACGTGGAGGACCGAGGCCTCAAGGATATGACCCCGCTGATGGAGGCGGCCACTGCGGGCCACACTGACATTGTCAAGCTGCTCATAGAACATGGAGCTGATGTCAATGCACAAACAGCACAGGGTATATATCCGGTCCTCTTTATTTCAGGGATTCCTAGGAAGCTGCACATAGAAAATATATTTTTAAAAAAATCTCTTCACAGTACGGCAACTTTTTGGACGTATTTCTGTTATGGCAAATTTTTTGCAAATGTCGCTTTCCCAGGATTTCCCCAAAGTTCTTACAGCACTTGACATTTTTAAGAGTGCTCACAGTGTAGCTGTGTTATGAGACCCATGTCTTCATTTGGGACGTGCACTACTATGTATGCATCCTAATTATAATTAAAATGTTATCACATTTACATGCTGTAAAAACCTGTGTGTAGTCCTGACCTGAATTTCGGGGATAGCAAACGTGAGAAAAAAAGTTTTCAACCTTAATCTAGCCCGAGGAAAACAAACTGAATACATTTATTCAAACACTTATTCATTGTCGTCCGATGCACTATTCCGAAACTACCTTGTCAGAGATGTCCTCCCACAGCACCTCATCTTCAGTGCCATGAAGGGCTTTTGAAATCGAGCACTTCTTGAAGGCACAACGAACGAGCGCCTCTGGAATGCAGCCATAAACTTTGGCGAATTATGTGCACAGCATTGCTGGTGAGGCCCATTTCAGCCATCTGGCAGGGTTCACTTCCGGCTCTCCGGACCTCATCCACTCCATATACAGTAGAACCTCGTTCACACGTTTCCGAAAAAACGTGGAAAATAAACGTGCGATCCGGGAAAACGTACTACACTCAAACCTCGGTATAACGAACCCGGATATAACGAAATATCGGTTATAACGAAGTAAATGAAAAATACTCTTGCAATAGATATAGTGCTAGGAGTATACCTTTATAACGAATTTTCGGTTATAACTAACTTATTTTCGTGTAAGATGCTACTTCGTTATAATGAGGTTTGAGTGTATCCGAATCATACAATCTGAATCGAGTTATTATAATTTTCGCGATTGCGAGCGTAGGAGCCGGGAAATTGTATTAAGCGGGAACGTATCAACGAGGTTCTACTGTACATGCGCTTGATGTGATCCTTAAATGGTTTATTTAGGCATACATCAATTGGGCGCATTCGGGATGACCTCCCAGGGCGGCAGCGAGCTTGGTGCGCTAGTCTCGCAGCAGTAGCTTCACGGAGGCGACACCGATAGGAGCCCCAGCAGTGCTCCATTGCTCCCGAACGGAGTCTGTCAATTCCCGTTCAACATTGGAAAACGCTTCATTTTTCAGCCCCCAGGAACTACTACTCAGGCTGCCGCACACAATGAGGGCTTCCTTCTGTTTCTCCCAACGGCGAATGCTTCGCTTGTCTATGCCGAACTGCCGCCCCGCAGCACAGTTGCCGATGGTTTTGGCAGCTTTTTTAAAGGCAGCTGAATGCTGCTTTCGCGGTCCTCACATAGCGTAGAATCGTGGTCATTGGGATGTAGGACTAACGCTAGCGCTACCCAACACAGAGGCCTGATGATGATAGCGCCGCGCAGTGCCGAAACTGAAACTGTGAATTCTCGACTGAAAATTCTTGGGATCTGCATATAGTATGGAGCCGAAATTTCGCATCCTAAAAACTAGAAAAAACCTCGGACTATACTAGGGTTTTTACAGTAATTGTAAGTCAACTTTAACGTAGGTCAAGTCCCCTATATCGCACACGAAACAAAAAAAACAAAATTAAGTGTAGTCACTGGACTATTTGTTCTCAGTAGTATTCAAGCCTGCTTTCTTCATGAACTTCGACGCCCAGGCCCAGCCGACTTTTGAGTGTGTCCTCAGTATTAGGCGTAGGCTTCTTGCTTGACTCTTTTGCATGTCACCACTAGAGACTGATCGCGTAGTTCAGTCACTTATGCCGCAAGCTCCACAAAGCGTGCTGACTTTGGCCCGCTTGGCCTCACGTGTCAAAATTCTTTTACAATGCAGTCCTTGCTGTTGCCCCACATGCTCACGAAGTCCAAAGTTGTGTCCCATTGCACAGTTGTCAGTTCTTTGCAATATGGAAGCTAGCAGCCCCCCTTGAATAGTGCAGCAAATGAGCACTGAAAGATTTTTTGAGCCTAGAGCATTTGTGACAAAGCGTGATGACCAAGCCCAAGAGTAGCGTGGAGCTCTCAAGAGAAGTGCCAAGGAGCCAAAAAGAGAAGCTCTTCCATCAACTACAATTACCCCCCAAACAAATTGTCGCTGTTCGCTGTCAGGAGTGCCGTTGCTGATTGGAACAATGGCTCTTCCATCAACAATTGACATCCCACAAGATCCGTGAAAATGTGTGCAGTAAAAGTTGGGAAAGAAAAAAAAATCCTTCTGAGCAAGCTAGAGAGAGCTGGGGCACTGCGATCGTTTAGCCACCATGAGAATGATGGGTAATACATAGATTTGCCTAGTCTTTGTGCTTGTGGCTTCGGACGCACTTCTGGCTTCTATTATTGTTGCATTTGGCTTTTGTTTAAGATAAAAGAATGGGTCGTTGTTAAATCCGTTGGCTGATTTGAATTGGTGAGCCTAAAAGGGTCAAGTGGTGAAACGGGACTGTTGAACTTTTTTTCAATAATTACCTATTATAAAGGTTTAAAAACCCACATGGAGCCAAAAGGACAAAGCTTATAGGCAAATCCATGTACTGCCCGTAATCCTGTGTTGGCAGAACCACTATGCATTTCAGCTCCCGTAGACATTAGCTGAATATTTCCCTCGTGTATTATTATGAAACTCAGTGGTTGTAACTGCTGTAGCGTCCTCGATTTCTTGTTTGTCTTGCTGTGACTGGTGGTTAACAATTTGGTTCCGATTGTAAATTGAACTCCTATCTTGGACTTTCAAATTTTAATAAAATAGGTTGACCTATAATTGTGCAAGTACGGTGTGTACACATTTATGTAATGGATTATGGTCACCATGGAAATAGTGTGATTGCTTATTTGCATTATAATGAGTTTTCATCAGTACTTGAATGTGGTCAGCTGCAGCAGAACCAGTTTCCTGGTGCTTTTTTTTTTTTTGTCCATGTGTTGTGAGACAAGAAAGCTTACCTATGTCAAAGTTACTGCTACAGCTACTGCAGCCTCAGCGGGAAGCCCCTTTTCTTTTAATCCGAGGACCATACGACGGAGTGCAGGCTTTCGTTCTTATTTTGAGTTTTGCTTCTCTGGCAGTGCTCAATGAGCTTTTGGTCAGAGAGGCACGTGCATAGGCACTAAAGCTATATGCACATATGGTGGCAAGTTGTGGCAATAGCCCTCTTGCTTCAGCAGCATGAGTCTGGGCCTGTTTAGCACAGCTGTGATATTAGGCAGTATTATTTGACGTTGTAGGATGGTATGGGGCCATTATTGCCTTCTCTGTCGCCTCTTTGTCTCCTTTATATGACTTTAGGATCCAGTCATAATAGGTGAACTTAATTTCATGTTGAGGTCTGCAGTTGGCTTCCCCTTGCCACCGAGGTTCTCCTTGTCAGTCGTTTGTGTTGAGGCTAAATTTTACGTGGCTGTACCCATGTGCTTTTTAGAGTGAAATACTCTAAAAAGAAAGAGCATATTTCGGGTTGTCTTTCTGCCTCGCAACAATAATCGTGTGTCTCGTGTGCCTTGTATTATCGCTATGTGCCCAGTACTTCCAGGTCATAAACGGTGTGTGCACTGTCGGCATGACATAGAATTCTTGATGGGAAAGTGGCGAGCTTAGAGTTTTCCTGAAAGGAAACATAAGCAAGCCAGATGGTAATAGTTGTGGGACAAAAGGGCTTTCCACAAGGTGCGAGCCTTTTTCGAAGTGTACTCATTAAGGGGAGACCCTGCTTTAGAAACATGTTTTCTTTTTTTTTGTTTTGTTTCCGAGCAGATTTTCATGAAACTTTCACAGCTTATGTATTTTAGGTGCATATTCCAAATATGCAGTTGTTTTTCTAATATAATACAGTTAAACCTGCCTATAACGAACCTCCACATAACGAATTCCTCGATATTACGAAGTTTTTCTAGTCCCCGCCATTACTCCATAGAAACACATGTATTTGTGACCTCTATGTAACAAAGTGGCAGCGGGAAACACCCTTGATATAACGAATTTTTGCCACCGACAACCTAAAAATTTTGCCCCGGATTTTGTCATTTTGGCACGAGCATGCATCTTCCGCAGTTGCCTCGCTGCCAACGAAGTGCGATCGGCGGCGGCGCACACGGCGCGCCCGGAGCCCCGGTGACTGCGAGGTGGGCTGGATGGAGCCCCTTGAGCCGCTGGCGTTGCCACTGTTCTTGCCGCCGCGGGCGAATGCGCGCATGTGCCCTCCCCTCCCTTCAAACAAGCAAAGAAAAAAAAAAAGACTAGCGTTGGCAGCGCCACTCTTCAACTGCTGCAGAAGCGTTGGCAGCAAAAAAAAAAAACCTTGCTCCGTGTCGGTACGCTTCAAGTTCGTGTCGCATATGTGAGACCGCACTGCATATGGAGAGCGCTTTTCCGAATTGTATTCGCCTTGCGCGCGTGCATGGTTTCACTGCGCAGCGTGCTCATGGAGTGGCCACCGACGACGTTCAGCTTTGCGTTTTTTTTTTTAGGCGGACAACCGTGTCGTCACTGCCGAGATGTCAGATTAGGCACTGGTGTAAACTGTCCGAGACTGCGGTGACGAAGGATCTTCAGAGGTCGACTCGTCGCGCGCTTTGCAGTCTTGCGCCGTGCCGCGCCGCGAGTTCGCTAGACCGTAGCCTTCGCGATTAGCCGATTAGCTCCGGTGACACGATGGCGTGTTGAATGCAATGCAATGAATGCGAAAGCAACAAATTGTAATGTTATAAGAAGTAAGGCTGGCAACTTACTCTTTTGGATGCAATATCGCGTAACCTTACAAAACGCTGGTGTAAGAAAATACGGCCGCTCCAGGCAGAAGTGCTCTTTTCACACAGTCTCTGCGCGTTGAGAGCGCAGCACGTGGAAAGGTATACAAGCCGAGCTCTGATGCTTGCCGAGTTAGCGTGCGCGCCTGCGACCGCGCTCTTAAAATCAAAGTTCACTGTTGCTGCTCGAGTGACCCCCCGACCCCTCCGTGTCTTTTCATGCTCGTTCATGACAGGCGGGGTGTTTCCTCTTTGATTGAGCCTTCGACGGCAGGTCTAATACGCGGGGGGATGTTATCGCATGCGGCCTCCAGGGCGATAGAGATGGGCCAGCTCGTTTGATCTCTGCTTCAGCAGCACTCGTCGTCCCACTCGCGTGCTGTTACCAATGCGTAAAAGTTACGATGCGCGGGGGCATGATATCAATTTGGACTTTATACGGAACATGGCAGCGACGGCAAAAACCCGCCGAGAGTGTCTATGTAATTGCTATCGCAATAACGCAGTTTTTTACTGCTAAATAAGTATTTTGGGTAAGCTCTGCCTTCAGTTCCCCTTTTGTTTAATTTGTGCGTTTCCTTTTCGAATTTTCGTGCTGAAACTGGATATAACGAAAACCTATTTGTAGCGAATTCTTTCGGGAATTTGTCAGTTTCGTTATATTTTACTGTATGTAGTTTTTAAAATATCACACACATCTTTTATTATTTTCGTCTACTAAACTTCGAGAGTTGCCTAGCAAATCAACATGTTACAATGATCTGGAATGAGAACTCGATGCAGTGAAACAAGAATCGATGTTATATACCCATTTGAACAAAAGTTGTGATATGCAAGTGTGTCAATGTCAAGCTGGGATTTCGCTCACCAGAGCTCAACATGCCATAACTTCTTGTTCAGTTCTAATTGGCTTAGAGTATCCATTCTTGTTTCATGGCATAAAGTTTCCATTCAAGATTGTTGTCGTGTGCTGATTTACTTTTGTAACTCTCACAGCTAAAAAAAAATTTCTCCCTAAATGGCAGATGAAATGAGTGATATTTTGAAAACTGCACATTGTACCAGAAAAATAATTGCATATTTGCAATGGCGCATAAATATGCATATGCTGTGAAAGTTTCTTGAAAATCCACTCAAAAATACAGGAATATGCTTTTAAAGCAGGGTTCCCCCCATAACGTGGTCCCACTGTGTAATGATCTGTATAATTGACAAATTTGGTACTTCTTGAACAGTGACCTGTGTGAACCACAGTCGCATGTAGTAGGGCACCTTGTGCAAGAATTGAGGTTTGTACTACAATTTGTTCTGATAGGGACAGAGTTCGGATAGCTTTTATGGAATTTCTTCATACACAGCTATGCATCTTCAGACTCTGCACACATTCGATAGTTTCCATCCGCTTGTTCAAATTATTGCTGCATCTAATCGGTGACAGCTGCTCATGGCTGTCTTTCATTGAAATGGGTAGTGGAAGCAATTGTAGTGCTTCACTACACTGATTTGAGTATTTGGTTTTCAATTCCATTTGCCATTTTGGGAGGCTTATTGGCTGGTGCTTTTGCAGCCAGTCTATCTTTATGCAAGCTCGGTTCTTTCACAGAGATCTCCCTTTTATGGATTCAGATGCAGATATTTGTGAAATGCATAAAACTGAAAAGGAATGTCTTAGAGAGAGTATTGCAAACTGCATAAAACGTAACAGAAATGTCTGAAAGAGTAGTCCCCAATACAAAGCACCATGCTGTGCAGGGCACACGCCGCTGATGTTTGCCTGCCTGGGGGGCCACGAGGCTGCGGCTCGAGCCCTGGTGGAGGCGGGCGCAAACCTTGAGGAGCACAATGAGAACGGCCACACACCCCTCATGGAGGCTGCCTCTGCCGGGCACGTGTCGACTGCCCGTGTCCTTGTGGCTGCTGGCGCCTCCATAAACACCCACTCCAATGAGTTCAAGGAGTCTGCGCTCACGCTCGCCTGCTACAAGGGTATGCTGGCCCGATCACCCACTTCCTTCACTAACCTTGGTGGTGTAGGTGAACATGACTGCGAGGAGTGTCTTGAGAAAGCTGAGGTATAGCCACAGTTACAGGAAGGAAGTGCTCTTAGATTTGTGCCATGCAGTTCGTCGAGTTTTTAGGTGTTTAAAGAGATACTAAATGCAAAGAACAATTTGTGTTAAAGTGTTAGGTTAATGTCTGAAGACATCTAAAATGTCCATATTATCTGCAACAACGCTATAGCGATAAAGGTAAATGCAGGACACAATTTGTACCAGCTGTGGGACATTCGAGTACCAATCCATTGATGTGGCACTCGGTATAAAGTCGCTAGTACTCAAACTACCCATAATAAAAATATCATTGCAGTACATTGCAAGGCTGTATCAAATGCTACTTCATTTCTGTTCGGTTAATGGGGAAAAGAACTTTTCGACATCACCCTTGAAAAGGATGTAGGAGGTCAAAAGGTTTCACTTTTGCTGGCGCTCTGCTGTGCTCGCTCAGTTGCGTCTCAGTAGTAGCTTCGTTGCCATTTACTGCTGCACGGGCTTTGCTTCCTTGTGAAACTCTCTCTAACTGCATGTTAGAAAAAATGCCACATTCATGTAATGTCGCTGGATGCCTGGGTTGTGTGCGCAGCTTCACTAAGAGCAGCTGCACCAATGAAACAGACGTGGCTTACCACTGGGTGCCTCAGGAAACCACTACGCATGAAACGCCTTAGTGCTGTACCTCTGCAACTGTAAGATAAACCAAAAGATCTGCTTGCGTGCTTGTTGCACTTTCGTGTAGAGGGTTACTAAACCATCTGTAAGGTGCCCTTCAAAGCACTGCTTTCCCGTAGCACTGTTCTGTTGGTCTTGCTAGCATGCTGTACTCCTATGTCAGCAAAATGGACAAAGTAGAAAACTGGTTTTGAGGTTTCAAAGTAAAACTGTGTTAAAAAAAAAAAAGGCTGGCTCTCAGATAATCATGAGTAGATTTAGGCATAAAATGGCTACTTGCAAAGCAAGTTGGCTGGAGGCCATACTAGCCGCTAATTTACGGGTAAAGTGCAAGTTTGCAAGGGCACACACCAACACACTACCATACAGTGTACTGGTCCATGTGGATGCCATTGTTTCTTGTCCCTGTGAGGGATAAATCTTG
This sequence comes from Rhipicephalus appendiculatus, assembly GCA_030522465.1. Lineage (NCBI taxonomy): Eukaryota > Metazoa > Arthropoda > Arachnida > Ixodida > Ixodidae > Rhipicephalus > Rhipicephalus appendiculatus. The sequence goes on from JALIZH010025266.1 coordinate 697,341, forward strand.
GGCTTTACCTAGCACACGTGGCCACAAAACTCTCAGACCACTGGTGCTGAAAAGAGCATAGGCAACTTTGTCTCAGCGCCAAAATAGGACAATTAAATGTATAGTGCCTTGTACTTGCCTTTTGAACATTGCTTTTACAAATCACAAATAAAACTTCTTCAGCGTGCAAGAATTCACAGCTTAAGCAATTAAGAACTTAGAAGCACCATTCTTCGACTTGTTTGGGCAGTAACTAGCTTATGTAATGCGGTCCTGTACATAGTGTTAGGGACCAGAGATAGCATTTTTTAAATCTTTTGGCTGGTTGCCCAGATGTTCTTGACAAAGTGCCCGGATAACGACTCTGGCTTTTGGTTCAAGGTCACATGAAGGCCACCGACAACTGGCACTGAAAGCATTCCATGATTAAAGGGGTACTGACACGAAAATTTTCAGTTGTGGTTTTATTGCGTCAAATGAAACGCCAAGCCCTCAAGAGCCTAGAAAATGTACTGCGAAGTGTGAGTGCACCCTGAAAATGGAACGACAGTGTGACCTCGAAAGCTAGTTTCGGTTCCTACTGTACCCTGACGTCACAACACGGAATGAGCTTCTCATCACGTGCTCGTGCACGATATTGTGACGTTTCCGTTGCCGCTCTGCACCGTGGCTCCGTTTGTGACGCACAAGCGGCCATTTTGAGTGTTTTGGTGATGCACAAGTGGCCATTTTGGAAGTTTTGGTGCCCGACGTCATCACAACTAGCCAGACTGCTGCGTGAAGTCACCAGAATTAGTTCTGTAGCCTGACGTCAAGCTAGTGTGGATGTCGGTAGGGGCGCCACAGGAAAATTGACTTTAATATCAAAATAAAATATCATACCAGCATTTGCTGAGCCTCACACTTGCTCAGAGCCGTCTCTGTATACATGAGATTTTGTATGGCAGTGTAAACACACCTCCGAAAAATGGTGTCAGTACCCTTTTAACTGGAAAGGCTACACATACTTCTTAAGGCTGCTTTCGTGAACCGTCCTGATTAGTGCCTTGAAGCCAACTGGGTTGTTGGGGGGCCTTCTGCACGACTCCTCGGAAGGGATGAACACTGGTCCGATGGTGATCACAAGAGTGAAGGTAGTGCACTCATGTCATGGCATACATGGATTGACCGGGACGAATTTTGTAGGCACAGCACACCAGCTGCATAAACACAAGCTCACCGTACACACTCTCATAGAGTGACTGTGCTTTGATACTGACACCTGGATCATATGCAGCTCCCTGACACTGCACAGCGATGCCGAAGTATCAGGAGCTTCATTGTAATTAGTCTGTCTGCAGAATACATTGTCAAACAAGCAAGAGAGTCTGGCGAAGCATAAGAAAACAAACATAAGGGGAAGTATTCTACAGTCGATCCCGGATATATCGAACTCGAAGGGGATCGCGAAATAGTTCAATATATCGATAATTCGAAATAAGAAATATGTGTATTTAAAGCTTATATTAATGCATTGCAGCTCTCGAAACGGCTTTCGGAAATCGTAATAAGCGTTAACATGACAATTCGCTCACAGTATGCTTAAAGGGGTACTGACACAAAATTTCGCGGCCGAGATAGCCTGCTGGATCGATTCCCGTGTACATGCGTGTACCATCTGCAAAATATCGACAGCGAATAAAGCTTGGAAGGTATTTTATATGAATTTTGAAGTTCGCGTGCGCGATCCAGCATTATAGGCCGCACCTGGCGGCATTGACACCCTCGGAGGTGACCCGAGGTGACCCCCCCCTACTAACAAGTTATGATGTCGTAGCCGCCATTTCTGTTTTGACGCGCTCGCCGCTGCATACCGCTGCGCTGTTGGTGACTGCTCGGCGGCTGCTTCGCGAGTGTGTGGCCGCGGCCAAGAGGAGGCGCTGCCGCGGCGCACGCGTTAAAAGTTTTGTGTTTGGCGACAGTACAGCTTTCCCGTTTCCTGCTCCCAAGGACTTCTTGATTTCCCTGTGCTGCCTGGTCTGCAGTGACAGGCCACAGTGCCGAAATCCTTCTGCGCTGTTTCCTTCTGCACGTCGAAGTCGGGATCAGGCGTATCGCTGCATACGTTTCCCCGCGACGAACCTCGGCGGCAGAAGTGGATCGAGTTCATGTGCGCTTGTGGACGTCAGGAGTATCAGGACTGGTCCCCCGTGCAGAACAGTCGCGTTTGCGGGCTCCATTTCGAGGCGCATTGCTTTAACACAAAGGCGCCGGATTTGGCGTACATGGGTCTTCCGACTCGACCCTGTGCATCGCTCACGTCTGGTGCTGTGGTGTAGCTTTTTTCGGCACCAACAACTTGAAGGGCATCACAATGTTATCAGGTGATTTAATCGAATATTGAACGTAGAAAAAGCGAACGTCCTGCAGAACATTTGTGCACGAATGTGTCGGGTCTTACCATTGTACATTGCCCACGCGAGGTTCATCGTGGTCGTCGTCGCTGGTATCGCTGCCGCTTCCCGACGAAGCACTCCTCGCCAGCGGGTCTAACCTGAAGTGATTCGCCACGTCGAAAATTCCTTCCATCCCCGCCGCAAGAAAATCGTCGCCATCAGACGACGATGAGCCCGACGACGACAGCGAGGGACGATAATGGCGACGACATCACGCAGCGTGTGTAACAAGCGAATGCAAGCAGACGATGCAGACCGCGCGGAAGTGCGTCACTGTTCTGTGCTCACGCGACCGAGCGTTTTACTCGCTAGGTGGTGATAGTTGCACCCGGCGGCTTGTCGTTTTTGGAGCTCTGTCAAACCGAAACTGAGGCTGTGTCAGTAATGAGGAGCTTGTAATTAATTATCTGTCGCGAGCTGCAGCAAACGATGTGCCGTGTTATGACTAACAGGCCCCCCAGCAACACATTGCAGCAAAAAAACGCGGGGCGAGAAGTTTTGTGTCAGGACTCCTTTAAGAAAAAGGTGACAACTACTACTACTTTTGCAAGTTACCGCACGTTATTTCGCGTGAATATAGTCCGTAGAATTGTCTTGCCTCTTGCACGCTGTCAAGTTCATCAAGTCATCCTCATTAAAATCGAGCATTGAAGCTTTCAAAATAAGCAAATTCAGCACCTTCAGCCACAACAGCGATGATTGACGGTGAACGCCGACGCAAGGTCTGTAGCGCGGTAAAATGCTTAGCAGTGGCGTTGGCATCTTCATAATCTCACGGGTCCACTTCGGCGGCACCGGCAACGTCAGCCATGATATCTGCACCGATGAAGTCGTTTTCTGTACTCCCGTTCGAGGTGGTGGCCGGAAATGCTAATAAGTAGCAATATTCACTAAGGCACCGTACACCGTTGTCAGCAGTACTGACACACACTAAGTCGTCACCTGTCACCCAAGCCCATGAGGAAAGTGTTTAGACGGTGCTTTGTTTGATGTCGTTCCAAGCACCAGTCATCATTTTTATCGCTACGAGCAACGCAATGTTTAGTTCGACTCCCGAAGGAAGATTCAGCAAGAACAAAGCAAGAACTACTCAAGTCCACAAGCCGCAAGTGACAGCGCTCTCCACAAACAACAAACCAAGTACCCATATCTTTGCGATGGCGATGGCACTAGGGGCTTTGCAGCAGTAAGCGAAAACCAAGAAAAAGCATAGCCTCCGAGATGTGTATTTTATAACCGAAAACGCCAAAAATATGTCACACAGTTTTTTTTAATCTTAAAACTTGGAAGCGCAAAATCGACAAGGACTACGAAGGAACACAGATACACAGGACAGGCGCAAACCTGTCTTGTGTATCTGTGTTCCTTCGTAGTCCTCGTCGATTTTGCGCTTCCAAGTGTTAAGATTATGAACCAACTAGCCCAGCAACGCATTCTTCTAAGATACGTCACACAGTTGCGCATCTCGAAGGCCATGCTTTTCGGGCCCGCATGCCATCGTGCGCGAACAAACTAGGAAGGGAATGCGAACATTGCGACGAGACCGCCGAGTCACTTAACATTAATCTGATTTTGGTGCCCTCGGCAATTGGCCCCTTTGAAAAACACTGTCTCCACGCGTTTAAACCTACAACAGATCGCGCATCACGTGCCGGTGCACTCACAAGCGCTGCGCAACCAACCATCAACGAACAACACCGCCTTTTCGTTACCTGCGTGCGAGGAGGGATCAAAATCTGTTTCAACTCGGCCGAAAAATGATTAGTCTTTGCAAGAATAAATGCACTTTCTGGGCTTCGGCCTGGCGCAGCGTTCGATATATCGTATGTTACGCTCTGCAGGAGTTCGATATACGTGTTGAACAGTCCCATACTTATGCATGGGAAATTCAAGGGGATTTATCAACAATTTGATATAGCGAATAATTCGATATATCAGAGTTCGATGTACCCTGGGATCGACTGTATTGCATTTCTGGTGTAGGTGCAACGTTCCCAGAGCATGGCAAGTGCTGGCTGTCAAGCAGTACAGAGCGGGGATGGTGGATGCTATGTCGCACCTTTTCCCTTCTTGGAATGGGTGATTTAATTGCACTAACGTTATGCAGGTGACTAAAGTGAGATATTAGACAGTTATAGTATAGCGGGCTTAGCGGAATAGCGGGATCGAAGTGCGCATGCGCTGTACGCTAAAAGACCCGTAGCGCGTACCGCACGCACACTATATTTCAGATTTAGCGTTACCGTGTTTGCGTGGTCTACGTAGTGTACGTAAAACATGGCGGCGGTTTTGGACGCCCGCTTCGAACTGAATTTAGCGTTCGTGGGGACGGACCCACTTCTTTCGTAGCTAACGACTGTGCAAAATGGCTTCGCTTGCCTTCAGGTAGCTTCGACGACCGAGTATTACGGATAACTAACCTAGTTTTTGAGATCGCTTCCCATTTCGAACGTCCCTAGGCCTAACTAGAAGATCGGGGTAAACAAATCTGCAACATAAAAATTCGCGCTTTTGGTGCGTGGTTCATACTTATTTACTTTTATTATTACTAAATAAAAGTACTAATATTGCTGCGCGTGGAGATGCAGGCGAGAATTCTCAGCTTTTTTTCTTTTCACTCTTTTTAATGCATTCACCCTCCGCTAGGTGACGCCACCATGCCAGCTTGGGTACGTAAACGCTATCCCGCTAAACTATAACGCGCTGTCCGAAACGAACGTTTGCGGCACGTTAACGCTATTCCCTTAACTCCCGCTATCACGCTAACGCTATACTATAACTGTCTATTCTTTGCAACTACACATTTTCGTGGCATGAAGGAAGCACTACTAGGTTTCTGGAATAGTAATTCAACAGTCCACTTAAGGTTAATATTTAATGTCCTTTTGTGTCCCTTTAAGGAAAGGCACTGACAAGTAATGAAATGACTGTTCTACACCTCTCTGAACACGTCACTGTGGCTGTTCTGTCACCTTCAAGTTAGCTGGTCGAGGTGGCACATAAGTGGCACGGCTCGAAACGTTTATTTCTCTCTTGGGCTGCGTGTGTGTGTGCAGGGCACCTCGAAATGGTACGGTTCCTTCTTGAAGCGGGCGCTGATCAAGAGCACAAGACGGATGAGATGCACACTGCCCTCATGGAGGCCTCCATGGATGGACATGTCGAGGTGGCTCGGTTGCTGTTGGACTCGGGTGCTCAGGTTGGCTTACATTTGCTCATCTTTGGTTCTGAGTGGGGCAGTAAAAAAAAATGTTCTGCATTGTGCAGTGCTCAAGTAATCTTCTTTTTCCCCAGTATTTAGGGTGAATCTAATAAAAAAAAAATCTATATGTGCTTATGTGGCTCAACTATGCCTGATATCAAGTGTTTAAGGTTCAGGTATCCACTTTTTAGGTGCAATTGTTTTATCAGTCTAGCACCAGTTCTTGCTTGCTCCTGAAAAGATTGTACACAGGAACTGTGCGTGAGTTTAGAAAGCCTAAATTGACAGCAAGCACTTTGCCTGGGGGCAAGTGAGCTTATGATCCTCTGTAATGTTTATGTAACGAGTAGAGCTGTGCGAATAGCAAAATTTCAAGTGCGAAGTGAATTCGAACATTGAAGTTTGAGTGTGAATCGAATCGAACATTTCTCTAATATTTCTCGAATATTTCTCGAATACTTGAAGCGAAATTGCAGAAAAAACGTTGGGGAGGATTCCTAATCATATTATTATGAGATAGCAACATGAAAGTGCTTCTTTTCGCTAGGTTGAAGCAGCTCTGGCATGCCACCAGAGCTTGATCAACCTAGCAAACAGATTGGTGTTTCATAGTTGTCTTATGAAGAATGTGGCAATGCAGAGGCCGAATTGTATTTATGTACATGATTTGGTGCAACCAAAGTGTTGCCGACAACACTTTACACGTGAAAGGCAAAGATGCTATTTTTTCAGCCCTTCCCCCTCTTTCAACTTCTGTGTAAGCCCAAGTGATGTGGCGGACAAGGGTGTGCTCCCTTTGAGTCTGGAGTTCCAAATCTGCCTCGTAGACATCAATATATAAGAACATCTGAAATTTTGGATGCTAAAAACCTTCAGTGTCCGATTTTTCGGACTTCCTGCCCAAATTTCAGGTCCAATACAGCATTCATTGAGCCCCCCACCAGCGTTTTCTTGAGTCAATACATTTGCGACGGTAGCGGAGCCTGAAAGGCAGCTTTGCCGCAATACTAGAGTGTGATGAGGTGAAGCATATTGAAAATCTGAAGGGGCCACTTCCAATCTGACGTTGACTGTATTTGACTTTGGGAAGTTCGACCGTAGCAGAACTTGAAAGGCATCTTTGCGGCAATACAAAAGACTGATGAGGTGAAGCATATTAAAATCTGAAGGGGTCACTTCCAATCGGACGGTGACTGCATTTGTCTTTGGGAAGTTTGAATAGTAAAATTCCAGTGCGAATTGAATCGAATAGTAAACACTGTTGGAAAAATATTCGAATATTCGCACACCCCTAGCAACAAGTTTTCTTTGGTGACTGAGTGTCAAGTCGTTTATTGTAATGGAAGATGCAGCTTAGTGCACATAGAAGTGTTCTTGTGATTTTGAGGGGTTTTGCCGTTTCTGTGAATTGTAGGTGAACATGCCGACCGACAGCTTTGAGTCACCTTTGACATTGGCAGCCTGCGGGGGCCATGTTGAGCTGGCCATGCTACTCTTGGAGCGGGGTGCCAATATTGAGGAAGTGAATGACGAGGGCTACACGCCACTTATGGAGGCTGCACGTGAGGGCCATGAAGAAATGGTGGCCCTGCTTCTCTCTCAAGGTGCCGACATCAATGCCCAGACGGAAGAGACGCAGGTCAGCTATCCACCGGTTTTCTCTGCTTTGCCTTGGAGTGCACTTACACTATGTATAAACTGCACTGGTGCAGCACAACTGGGAAAAACATCAATAACTCGAAATCCCACCTAATTAGAATTGCTTCGCTCCCCTTTGCTGACTTAAATTTGACCTGGTAATTTGAAGCGGCAGCCTGAACCTGCACAGTTAACGTAAGACTTCAGGTGCTGTGGCAATGCCTGATCCTCATTTCGCTGCAAATCCTGTGTCACAATGGCTCTTTAGAGTCGTGAGGTGATGCCTCATGGTGATGTCTGTGATTCACAGGTGAAGCAGCCAGCCTCGGTGCAGAGTGCTGAAATGTGCCTCTATAGATAGATGTGAGCTTCACTGCAAATTTGCTGATGGAGTGCTTGTATGTAGGAAAACTGTTGATCCTCCATTTGTTTATTGGATCACTCCATGATCAGAAACGGGTAAATCGATGCTTTCTTAAAAATTGTCAAAACCGGAATCGGGTATGGAAAGCACAGTGACAGAAAGGAGGTGCTTGTTGCTAGGTTAAGGCGAGCCAGTGATCACGCCTGACTGAAAAAGTCAACGCATTGTGTGGTGTTGTACCACATCAATAATTAAGCGGGGGACAATGCGCTTGAAAATGTTTCGGAATGCTTGATTGATTTTTATGAAACTTGCCGAGTTTTTGTATATGGGTGCGCCGATTTCAAACATGCAATTATACTTTGCTGTACTACAGTCTACGCTCATTATAACGGACCCGCGCACAACAGAGTTTCGGTTACAACGGACCATTATTCAGCCTAAGTTTGGTCTGTGTATTAAACTAATGGAGCGAAGTTTGCTTTTAACGGACCGCGATACAACGGACTATCGGCTACAGTGGACGAAATCAGCGACATTTTTTGTCGAAATTGGGTGCATAAAGCGTACTTTTGTCGCATTGACGCGGGCTGACAACAGACTTGACCATGCCACTCTCTACGCACTAAAGCCACGGTAATTTTAAAGGCGTACTGACGCAAAATTTCGTGGCCGAGACAGCCAACGGGTTTGATTCCCGTGAACATGTGTATATCATCTGCAAAATATCAACAGCGAATATAGCTTGGAAGGTATTTTAAATTAATTTTGAAGTTTGCGGGAGCGATCGACTCCCTCGCGCTACTGACACCATCAGAGGTGACCCTTGGTGACCACGCTGCAACAAGTTATGATGACGTCATGGCCGCCATTTTTCTTTTGCCGCGTTTGTTCCAGCAGTCTATACTTCTCGGCGGCTGGTCGCGAGTCCGTGGCCGCGGCGCACGCGTTGAAAGTTTTGTGTTTGGTGACACTGCTGTCCCGTTTCCTATTCGAAAGGACTTCATGATGTGGACCTTGCGGAAGTGCGTCACAGTTCTGTGTGCTGATGTGATCGAGAGCTGCGCACGCTAGGTGGTGATACAGTCGCCGACCGTTTATTTGGACGCCGATAATTCGGACATGCCCGTTTATTCGGACACCCTCGCGGCACCGCCACTCGTCCCATTGAAGTAATGTAAACTCACGAAAATTCGGACGCCCCACGGCGCGCCGTTCGATATTTCGGACTCCGGCTGGCTGATCGAAAGCGGCGTCGAGCTCCATGACCAGCTGTCCGCGATGTTTACACACGTGTTTACAATATCTTGGCTAGGTTGCCAGCACTGAAAGGTTGCACTGTGCATGGCTGGACATCATGCAAGTGCAGAAATTACAATCTTTTCGAGCGTCCTTCTTTGTGCTGCGGCGGCGCGCTGCAAGTATCGAGCTGCTTGTCGTTCTTCGTGTGACAAACTAATTTCTTGCTATCGCATTCCGATCTCGAAGGCTATGCGTTTTGGCGACTCGTAATGGGGCGTTTTCGACTTCGGCCAGCGAAGTATCCATTGAACAGCTGCCACAGCCAAACAGCAAGCCAAGCCAAGCCACGCTCGGAGTCTGCTTGATGCGACGTTCAAAATGGCCGCGCGTACGAACCGGACCAAGGAAGGGCGGAATCACAAGCTCTGCAGCACGAACTAGCCTGATGTCGTTCCCTTTTGGCATTTGAAAGTTTGCTTGTCAGTTGTTTTGTGGCTAGGCCTAATCTACTGAAATGGCTACGACAGCTACGACGCCACCCATTTCATCCGCGTGGTCGGTACTAACGAAGAAACGCGGCAACCACAAGACATTGGGGATGGCGAAAAAGGCCACAATTATTCGCCAATTCGAAGGCGGCCGACCTCAATACGATGTTATTTGGGCGCTTTCGCCGAGTTGGGCGATGATGAGATCGTCTGTCGGGTCCCCGAATCAGCGTAGGTGAACAGTGACTCCGATGAAGCGCAGGCCGTGGCAGCGCTACAACCTGCGGTTATGGCCAAACACTGGCTGAAATACAGCCCGACTTGGTCTTCTGTGATTGTGCTTGTGTGCAGACGTGCATTGACAAGCTTTTCCGGCCACTGGGCCAATAAAGGTGCTTTTTTTCTGGTGCATCCTTTTATTCGGACTCTCGATTATTCGGACTTTTCGGCGGTTCCCGCCGAGTCCGAATAAACGGTCGGCGACTGTAGTTGCACCCGGCGGCTTGTCGTTTTTCGAGCTCTCTCAAACCGAAACTGAAACTGGTCGGTAATGAGGAGCCTGTAATTAAATATCTGTTGCGTGCTGCAGCAAACGAGGTGCCGTGTTATCACTAACAGGCCCCCCAGCAAAATATTGCAGTAAAAAAACGCGAGGCCAAAGTTTTTGTGTCAGTACCCCTTTAAATTGCGGCTGGAAACATTGGTGGCTTCCGGCCAAGCCAAGCCTTCAGCCAAGCCAGTCTGAGTGCGCGTTGGTCACGCGAATGGTTCAAGTGTTGCAGCTGACTGAAATGTGGTGCCAAGTGATAGCATCATCGCTCAATGGTGCCCGCCAATCTCTTATCACAAATTTCTTTTCGAGCTAAGTGTAAATAAAAAGTTTTTGTTTGTGGTTTGTGTTAGACGTTCGTCACTCATTGCAGTAGCGTTGGGCATCGCGACCAAAGTTTTGAAAGTGAGACTTTCTCGTGCACCAAGCAGGTGAGTTCTGCTGTTAAATTAGTATATTAATGTGAAAGGTGCCTTGGTGCTGTTCAGTTCAGAAGTCTCAGACCAACTTTGGACTGTCCAGCGAGCCGTGGAGGCTGCGCAGGAGCAACAGCTCCCAGCGGTCAATAGGCGGCCCCATGTAAATATGCCTTCCCGTCCACACAAATAATAACCGCTGCTGGTGATTGAAGTCTTTTGTAACCATGCTGTTGAATACGTTCAGCATGTATCAGCAGAACTAGTGTGCCCCATACTACTGAGAGTGAAATGGAATCGGATCGTCACACGGTGACGGCCCCCCCCCCCTCCTTGCGGAGTTTAGATATTACGGACTTCGGATAAAATGGACTCATTTTGCCGGATTATCATGGTTTTTCTTGTGGTGTTTAGATACTTGACTTTTTTTACTCTAAAGATTTGTCCAAATTTGCTTCATACTCTTTTTTTTTTTCCCCCTGTCATAGCTTCATTGTGTCCATAACAGTGGCACAAAACTACTTTGCTAAATTGAAAATAAAAATATGTCAATTCCAGTAGCTGCAGGAAACAGTAAGAATAAGTTCATTACCTTGCAAACTTTGTTATGCTGCATTGAGGTTCATTACATCAAGGTTCTATTGTAAGAAGGTTGTACTCCCGTATAATAAGCTTATTGAAGTATTTTATTTTATAGTGTCCACAGCATAATTACAATTTCCAAACGTGGGAAATAAATTTGATAATATTGTTTCATATTCAAATCACTATCCAAGGAAGAGTAATTGTATTGTAATGTTTTGCTATTTGCTCTCTATTGCAAGCAAATTAAAGTGGAACCTCGATTATACATACCCTGGTTATGCAACTTTTTACAAAGAATTGGTTTGATCATGGCAAAACCCCCTGTAGAATAAAAACCTTGATTATATGACACAAGTTTACACTGACCCCTCTTTATTAGACTCCTCTCCAGTACCATTTTAGGGAAGAGAAAAACCATTTACTTGAATGTAACCAGCACCCAGTGTTTGTGGATTCAGAATAAAAATTCACCTGAATGTAAGGATACCAGCTTTTAAAAAAAAATATGGAACTTATGTGCTACTGTGATGGTAATTAGAAGAGACAAGTACAGCTTGCCATCGTGGAAGGGGAAATTTGTTATCCTGGCTGTTCATTTTATTTTCATTGATATAGTTTTCATGGCTTTAGGTCGCTTATTGATCCCTTGATCGAAAGCTTACTCAAGGGCTGTTTCTGGCCGTAAAAAACTCGTCCTGGTCAATACGCAGTTGAAGACCTCCTCCCTTTGTTTGCGCTATTCACAGCCACAGGCCTCGAAAGTGCAAAAATGCTGCGATTCAGCTGTCTTCAGCCTGCAAGATAACTTTCTCTTGACATGAGCTTTCATGATGAAAACGGCACATCACTAACGACACTTCATTGGGAACAGATGCAGCACACGCAGGTTACAATTGGGTATGACATGAAGCTTTGCATTTGTGTATTGCTGTAATCTGACCTTCCGTTTACCGGCCACAAGTTCGGCCAAATAAACAGTTTCATCTGGGACATACTGCCTGCTGCCTTCATCAACGTCACGACCACGTGACAATATCTAAGTAAACTAGCAAAAAATTGTGCTGTCTCTATTTTACGATGGTGAAGACACAATATGTCCACTCTGGTGGGAGGCTGTTGACATTGTGGTCTCGGTTTTGGACTCAGTTCTCATGTACAGGCAATTTTTGAACTCATTTTATTGGAAAGATGTGCGTTAGATTCCATTTTTTTAAAGGAATAAAGATTAGCTCACACCTCCTCCAATTAAAGGCTTGGCTGTCATTTTTTTTAAAACAATTTAATCTACCTTCCTTGGAGCAGTGCAGGTCTATGCTGCAGGCGTATTCAGGCGGTCTGTAACTGTTATTCGTGCAAGAGTAAGCGTCGCTGCCCAAATTCTTAGTTTTTCAATTATACCATGGTTTTGTATGGCCCCCCTCAAAGTGTCATAATCGGGGTTCCACTGTATCAGTCTGAAACAGTAAATTTCTTGCATTCCAAGCGGCGTTCCATGCGTGCATTTCTGTAGTGCAGTGGTTGAAGTGAGGTAAAAGATGAGGGCAGGATTGAGCCGTTTGTCTTCATTGTGACTGCAGGAGACTGCTCTCACACTGGCCTGCTGCGGGGGCTTTCTGGAAGTGGCCGACTTCCTGCTCAAGGCGGGCGCCCAGTTGGAGCTGGGCGCCAGCACTCCGCTCATGGAGGCTGCCCAGGAAGGGCACCTAGAGCTTCTTCGGTACCTCATCAATGCTGGTAAGGAAGGTTGCGCTGTCGTGAGGCCCTTTCCACAGGATTAAAGGTAGCTGTTCAGTGAGGCAGTCTGCCGAATGGCCGAGCTGTGTTGAGACGTGGACCTCTACATCCTGCTACATTCAACCAAAATATTGTTGGTGTTTCGTTTGTGCACCATCCTTTTTAAATGCGACTACTTATCCTAATATTGTAAAGGGCGTATGAACAGCAAACTTTTGTCAGTTCCGCTGATTCCTTCACAACCGCCAAATCTATTTTAATTCTGTTTTTTGTTCCATATTCCTTAAGGTACACTTCAGGGCGGGATACTCTTTGTTTTTCCAGTATGACCTTTTCGTAATTCGATAATTGACGAGTTGCTTGCAGCCTTGATGCCCATTCACTGTCAGCTGATATAAAATGGGAACTAAAAAAAAAATTGTGTTGCAAACAAAAAAATCTATGAATGTCATGCCCTCAATCATATATTAGAATGCCCGATGCTTTGAATGAGTTTCCTATCATATTTTTTAAATGACTCTGGCTCGGAACAAAACCAGGAGAAATATATTGTACATCAAAAAGTTGTAGGGATATATATGAAATTTGTGCAGTAGCATCACAGAAACATTTGCAATAAGTGCGCCAATTTTCATCAAAATCCACGAATAAGGAAGTTTGTATTGAATGCCACGTCCCCGTGGGTCTTAAAAAATGGTTTTTTAAAAGTTGGGTAAATGGCATGAAATTTAGCAAACTTATTCAGTATTTTCTGCATATTTGAAATCTCTCAGTAGATTTTTAATAGCTGCATTAGAACAAAAGGTATGCAATTTCTTACACATATTTAAGCATATTTGTTACGGGTATTTTTGGCAACTTTGCTTTGTCAAACACAAGAACAAAGTATGTGTCAAGATTGCCAGAAAGCCGGTCTAGCCGGTGATGTTATTTATTTTCTTATAATGTTCACCAAATTATAATTCTGGATGATCAGAAATAGTATGCAGCAAAAAAATTTCACTCATATTTGCGTCGATTTATTTTGCATTCAAAGTTCATTGAAATCAGGTTAGCATCACCGGCTAGACTACCTCTCTGGCAGTCTTGCCACATACTTTGTTTTTGTGTTTGACAAAGCAAAGTTGCCAAAAATCTCCGTAATAAATATACTTTTAGAAATGGCACATCTTTTGTTCTAGTGCAGCTACCAAAAATCTAATTAGAGATTTAGAATCTGCAGAAAAAGTTGAATAAGATTGTTAAATTTCATTCAGTTCACCTGAATAATAAAAGCAACAAAACAAAGACCCGCCTTTCCCCTTAAGGGGAGACGCGGATCGAAAAGTTGCGGTTTTTCGGAAATTTCTTTTTTTTTTTTTTTTTCGGCTGCGTCGGCATCCTTGGACTATAATCTTTCACTTCTGAAAATATCAAGCTGAAATTCGCACGAGAAATGATCTAAAAAGGCTTCCAAGTGAGCAGCGGTGATGCGAGAAATGCTCAAAAGTCGCGAAAAAGTGCGTAGTTCGCGTCCTTCTGTCGCGAAGTTGACGCGCTGCCCGCCATTTGCAATCGTGCACGCATACACTGTAAGCCGTCTTCCCCACAATCCACGAGCGGTCAGTCTCGTATCTTGACGCGGAGTAAGCAAAAAACGAGAAAAACAACGCGTACGTCGAGCGTTTTGAATATCGCGGCACTCAGCGCGAGGCCGCCATTGGACGGAGGCGCGCTCTGCCCTCTCCTATCTCTCCGGCAAAAGAGTGAAGCCTCAAACACCGCGATCGAGTTGTTCCGAGTTTCTTCTGTATTTTTGTGTCACGGCAAGCCCTAAGAAGCATAGTTCTGATGTTCGGAAGTTCAGAACTCGCCACAAGTATCGAGGGAAATGGCGTCGGACGCTTCCCAAAGCGACAGCGAAGGCCGATGTCGCCCCCGATGCTCTGACATCGGATAGGCCTAACGTCGACACCGAAACCCAGCGGCAGTGATTGTGCATTTGACGCTGCCGTGGATTTCATCAGTGCATCCCAAAAGAAAATTGGATTCTTCGAGAGCGAACCTAGACCAGTAGATGCTCCTACTGTCAACACGTTGCTTTGTGAAATCGACGCGCTGACGGCACTTGTGGCGGGTTCTGCATGCCCAACCTGCCGCGAACGGAAGCTTGGCGTCCGAGAGGCAGCTGGAAAGCGCAAAGGACTTTCGGCATTCCTCGAACTGTGTTGTGAAAACTCCGATTGCCCCGAATCTACGCTTTCGTCCACGCACACGTTGAGGCGTATTACGTCAGCCAGGGACCAAGGGACGAGTGTTCACTACGATAGCGGCAGCTCACGCGACAGCTTCGCTGTAAACGGGAAGGCAGTTCTGGCAGCTCGCGCTATAGGCGCAGGCCATGACCAACTATCACGATTTTGTGCTATTCTCGGACTTCCGAGCCCGATGCACCACAAAACATTGAACGGCATTTCGAAAAAGCTCCACGGTGCAGCGATAAGGGCAGTGAGCCAAAACATGGACCTGGCGCGAAACATCACGAAGGACGCAGTTGGCGGCAGAGATGTGCCAGTCATGTTTGACGGCACCTGGCAAAAGAAGGGGCCATAAAAGCCACAATGGAGTGGGCACAGTCGTCTCTCTGGACACAGGG
Source organism: Rhipicephalus appendiculatus (assembly GCA_030522465.1). NCBI lineage: Eukaryota > Metazoa > Arthropoda > Arachnida > Ixodida > Ixodidae > Rhipicephalus > Rhipicephalus appendiculatus. Next base: position 712,609 of record JALIZH010025266.1, read on the forward strand.
CTCTGCCTTGACTTTCAAGTTTTTTCAAATTACAGTCGCCGACCGATTTTTCGGACTTGGCGGGGACCGCGAAATAGTCCGAAAAATCGAACAGTCCGAAAAAAATGGTTAAGACATGAAAATGAAGTTTATTTGGATCAGAGAAGCGTAAAAAATCCCCCCAAAATGCCATGCTTCATGCTGTGGTTGGAGACGAGCAGATTTGGTTGTATTTGGGCTACGGTAACATCGTCAGCGCGTTGGCAATCGCTACCGCCGACCGTTGCGGGCGGCACAGTTGGTGGCTCCATGGCCCCAAGCAAACAAAACTTGATGCTGGTCGCAAAAAGATGCATGCAACGTCTCGCCTGTTCGGTGCGATTTAACGACGCGGTCTGGGGTTCTTTTACCGGCACCGACACCGCACTGCATACGCGATCCTCCAGCATTCCGCCTCCATCGAAACGCTACCGCCGCGGCCGCGATCGAACCCGCGTGTTCAGGTTAGTAGCCGAGCACCATAACCACTGCGTGCCACTGAGCAACCGCAACAGTACGAAACATGCGACGCGCACGACGGCCCAAACATACTTGACACACCACCAACACGACCACGTGCGTCACGACGACCGGCAAAACAAACGCACTGAGGAAAAAAAAAAAGGCCTAGCGGATCCCTACCGGCGTATTAATGATGACGATAAGGCTGACCGAAAAAGAAAGGTTTTGCCAGCCAACGAAGATCGGACACGGCCTCCGAAACTAGAAAATTGTGCGCGTTTGCGATCTTGAAGGCCACACAACTAGCCACTGGAAGCCAAACTCAACCAAGCCAACAGAAAATCCAACATGGCGGCTTTCAAAATCGAGCGGCGCGGCTCAAAAACATCGATTTAGTCCGGAAAATCGAACTTTAGGGCATAAATTCGTCCGAAAAATCGGTCGCGAAAATGCATTAGTGCTATGGGAACCTTGACGGTGCATTTATGAAGTCCGAAATATCCAACAAGTCCGAATTTTTGGAGTCCGAAAAATCCGTCGGCGACTGTACTGCCCTGCTTGCAGTATACACAAGGACATGGGGGGATGATAAGAGGTGTGGCAAGCTTTCCATCTTCCACTTTGTGAAAAAAACACTGACTGCTCATCCCACGTGATGGAACCCACAGCAGCAGTGAATATATGGCAGAGGACTTTGACTTACAAGACTCCACTGCACTTCACCAGCTTCCTAAGCGATGGTGACAGCAAGGCTTACACTGCAGTGTGTGAGGCAAATGTGTATGGTGACACACCAATCGACAAAGAGGAGTGCACAAACCATGTTGCTGAGCGCTTAGGAACTGCCCTACGGAAATTGGCAACGCCACTGCCACGAGGAGAGAAACTCCAAGATGGGATTATACTAAAGCTACAGACGTATTACAAGATAGCCATCACAAGTAACAAGGACAGTGTCTGAAGTATGTACACTGCCATATGGGCCTCATATTTTCATTGCTGCTCTAGTGATGGTGCCAGCAGCCATAACTTTTGCCCCGCAGGACCAGATTTGTGGTGCAAGCACAAGCGTGCGGAAGCACTGGGGGAGCCTGCACGGCGCCACACCCCACTGCTGACAAAAGCCCAGGGATTGGCAATTACAGTCGACGTCCGATTTCCCGGACCCTCAAGGGACCGCGAAAACGTCCGGAAAATCGGGCAGTTCGGAAAAACGAATGCACGCGAAAACGCACTTTTTTTATTGGTATTTTTCTCTCACGGAGAAGGTCACGGCCGGAGTACTGGATTCCCATTGCAATTCAGCGAATGCATGTTTAGGTGCCTCTAAAAAGAGCCGTTTATATATATAAAAAAAAAAAAATCCGACGTAGCCGGCGCTGCCGCATTGGTCAACACTTTGTCTCACTGAAGTCGCTTATTTTATTTTGCATGGCGTTCTGCTAGCCCGTGATGATGTCTGCCTCAATTTCAGATAACGTCACGTTGTCTCATCGATGACAGTGTCATCAGTGCTCGCGTCAACTCCAAGCTTGTCGGCTGTGTAGGCGCTGCCTCGTCGTTCTCGGTGTCGTCGGAATCCTCCATAATTTGAACGATTTCGTCATCGGTCAATTCCGCACAGAGCTTGTGGTCTTCGTCAGCGTCGGCGAAGCCCTCAAAGTTTATCCCGGCTGGAATCGAAACGCCGGCAGCGCGGAGATCGTCGAAGGCAACAGTTCAGGAAAGTCTCTTGCGTTACCGCTTCTTGTGTTACGAGGGGGATTGGTGCGCTTCGAAGGCGCGGACGAAGACGAAGGAGCAGTCGGTGCCATTGCTGTCAACGGAGAATGCTGAAGATCGGGAAACGCGAACGCTGAAGATAGCGCGCAGCAGCACACGATCTACCGCAGAGCTTACAAAACAATACGCGAATGAACACAGTGAGGTTTGGCTAAGCTACGGCTGGCAACGGATTGGCGTGTGCTAGATTGTGGCGAGGGTACGGTAGCCGAGGCGCGGTGTGGCTGGCCACACCTGTTCCGGCGGTGTGAGCATGGCCTCCGAGATAGTTCGCCGGTGCGCTATTTCGGAGGCCATCGTGCGAGTATGGTGAGTATGGGGGGGCTCGAGATTACGAGAAAAACAAAATGGAGGCATTGATGGCGACTTTGAGTCAGCGGTTAGCGGTAAAAAAGTCCGGAAAATCGGACGGCGAAGGCTATAAGCGTCCGAAATTTCGGACTTTTTAATACATTGCCTCTATGGGGAACTTGACGGTGCCGCAGATGAGTCCGGGAAATCGGGCATGTCCGGAATTTCGGGCGTCCGAGAAATCGGACGTCGACTGTATGCCCATATACAAGCGTCTCACTGAGAAGAAACTCCTGACCCGGTGCCTTCATGGCATGACTCAGAACGCAGCCGAGTCACTGAATAGCAAAATATGGCTGCTATGTCCAAAAACGAAGTTCGCTGTAATGCGGTTTTTAGAAATGAACTGATAGAACGAGTACGTTGCGTCGGGGTCGCCAACGTTCTCAAGAAAATGGCGAGGCTGTTTTCTGGATTCTTTCCACTTCCACTTTATAGAGAAACATACGAACATACAACACACAATGACGGGCACTGATGATAACAAGACACTTTACAACCTATGGGGAAAAAAACTCAAAGAAAACACACACAACTTCAGTCCTAGCATACGTAAAACAGTCTCACCGGTGAGTGCTAGAATTTATGCGGGGAACGTCTACGGAGACCAGACTTTAGCGCAGGAAAGCCGTCGTCGCAGGAATTCGGAGAGCAGCCGGACGACGATCCAATGTAGGCGACGATGGAGCAGGCAAGTGATGACGACCTGGGCCGACGAAGTCGCTTCGGCTTCTGCTGGAGCGTGCGGACCAAGGACCACAGCCGAACACCCGGGCCCACGTCCGGTGGTGTTACTGGTGGCTGCGGTGGCCTCCCGTTGGCTCCATGAACCTGCCGTCGAAGCTTGAGGCCAAGCGAAGCAGGCCGCTCCGACCCTTGACCTCTGCCAGGCACTCGGGACCAAACCACGACCGTGACGCTGGCGAGCCGTCTTCCTCCCAGCTTCCGCTCGCCTCGAACACCACCTTGCCAACTGCGTGGCACTCCACTCCACGCGCACGCCCCTCTCCTGGTCTCGTGTCGCAGCCCATCGTCGTCTTCGTCTTCGTGCAAGTTTTGCCGCCGCGCTTCTGCCTGACGACTTTGTCCGCGATGTCCATGTCGGCTTTGTCACGACACCATACACGACACTCGCGCACTTCTCCCATCACATTCGCCTCGAGAACTACTGTGGAGACAGCCAACGCTCTTGCGGTGCTCTGGTACAATAAAGGCCACAGGTGCTTTGAGCAAGTCCTCGAAGAAATTGGAGTTCTCCCTTCACAGGATCTGGCCACACATGGTGATCAATGTGACGTCGTGCGCATCGGGAAGATGAACAGGAAGCAGACTGCGGAAGCAAGGGCACACCGTCGCAACACAGCGAAGAGAGCTCGTGTTGAGGACACCGACCCCAAGAGCCGTGAAGGACATAGTTATGGTGCTGGAGACTTCTAGACACTTGACTGTATGTAGTGCTAGGTACTTTTCATTGTCGCCCAGTTTGATGTAAATAAAATGGTTTTCCAATAAGTGACAGCTTTCCAAACTTTCAAACTTGTTTTTCTCATTTTCATTTTTTTTTTTTTTTACTATTTCACGTTTTCCGGGCAGCCTTTTATAAACTTATATTTGTTGTATAGTAACGAAACTTGGCACAAGTATTCTTCAGCGCATGCAGAATGCAAATATCTACTTGAAATTGGAATATCTACCAGCATTATTGGTGAAAATTTAGGTTATTGTTTCAAAGGGAGATTGAAAATAATTAGTTACTGCGTACAATTTTTTTTTCTTGGTTCTAATATTTCTGTGAAATATCTGGATGGATATTAGCACTTTCCAACCTACCAAGAGTCAAATAAGACTCGAACACAATGCCTTTACTGAAAGTTTAGTACATAAAAGAGTGCCCGAAAAAAGTGTAACCTTTTGCCATTGTGTATGGCATAACTCGAGAACTGCAGCAGCTACATGAAAAACGATAACATATTTGAAATCTGCATGAAAAACTATACAAATAACAGAATTTTCAAGTCTGTATTACAAGAAATAAAAAAAAAGTTGTTTCAAGGAGCGTCTCCCCTTAAAAACAAGTGCACAAATAGCAAATGTCTGAAGGTCGTTTCGAGGCCCCCGATTGGCTGTGGCCGCCATGGTCACTCTGTGTGTGCATCCTCTGCAGTTTCGGCGTTGCGAGATCACGGCTGTTGAAAATCACGCTACTTAGTGACTTAGTGATGTCTTCGCATTTGTTATCTTCGAGGGTCGACGATAATTACGCCTTAGCAGATGCACCAGGAAGCTCAATCATCACACTACAGTAGCGCGACGCGCCCGTCGCGAACATCGCAAGCGTGCCTCGGACCTGTACTGCTCACTTGTCGAACCTGCTGTGACGTGTTCTGCCCGCTGGCGTCTCCCAGTTCGTGACGAAGACCACCGCGGGACGACCCTTTGTACTCGTAATCTAACATGGCGTACCTTTAAACATCAGGCGCCACGGCCGTGCCCACCGCGACCGGGCTAACAGCTCGGAGTCGTCACTAGGCCTAAGTGGCCTAACTCTGCTCACGGTGCCGTTGTACAAGGCGAATCTGAACTTTGTGGGCAATAGCATTGTGCTAGTGGACATGCGAAAGTGAACAAGCCACTATGTGCTTTGTCACATGCAACAAATGCCACTGTACGACGTACGCTGGCACCTCAGAATCGCGAAGCGGCATTTTACGCATTGGCAGCAGACCCCACGGCCCATGGCCACGCTCGTCGCGCAGTGATGACTCGACGTTGCGCGGCACTTTTGCGCGTCGGCGCCCGAAATGCGAGGCCAAGCCCACGGCATGCCGATGTTTCGTCGCCGCGGCTAGACATATTGCGCATCGCCTTCGAATGCCGCCACCCAGCATATTGGGCACCGACTTCCCGAACACCGCGGCCGAGCGCTTGGCATGGAAAATAAGCACTCAGTGGTGATGTAATTTAGGTGCGCTTCGAGCCGGGCTTGGTATCACAGCAAGTGTTTATGAATGTGCTGAAATGATGAAAGCCTCGCGATTACGTTTCCGCGACCAGGTGAAGGATGAAGCGCATCAAGGCGAGGGTGACAAATGAACTTATCTGACTGAGGGGACGAATTTTTAGATGCGAAGCATCTTATGCTTGGGGCTGTGTCTGTCCTTCCCGCGTCCCTTGTCCGGCGTTCCACGTCCGGTCACTTTCATGATGTAGGGAAGCACCCACTATGCGAACACTGTAGTACAATAAGGCCGTCAACCACCACCACACTCAGCAGAGTCCTGGCCGAGAGCACAGAGTTGCCTCTTAGCAATGGCTAGGCAGGTGGTGGGTGCAAGCATAAAATACCGTATAAACTGGAATATAAGTCGAGATTTTTCCAATAAAACAACGAGCTAAAGTCACCCTTCGTCTTATATAGCGGTGTTTAGCCGACAGTGCGTCGTCGTCTGGCAACATGTAGCTTGCATGCGTGAAAAGCCACACACGGCCGTATCCACATCCAAATCCAATAGCAGGCATTTTTTTTAGTGTGTGTGTTTTCTTTGTGTCCTTGCTGTGCTTCTGATCTGTTCCGAGTTTTCCTCTCCGATTGACGTTGCGTTTGATTTTTAGTGTTCTTTTCTTTTTCGTTCATTGAATATGAGTAGCGGCACGAGGAGGTAGTTCTCAGCTGCGTTTAAACTAAATGTTGTTGAGTTCGCCGAAGTGAACGGCAACATGGCCGCTCAGCGCCGCTTTGGCGTTTCGGAAAAAGCGTGCGCTATTGGAGAGCGCAGAAGGGAAAGCTGCAGAAGTGCAACCCTCAGAAAACGTCGTTTCGTGGGCGAAGTGCGGTTCATCCGCAGCTGGAAGATACGCTCGCGGACTTTGTGCGGGAAGTTCGTGCACGCTCGCTGCCAGTGACCGTAGATACCATTCGCAGCAAAGGCGTGGAGCTCGCTCGAGAAGCTGGGCTCACGCGAGAAGAGTTCCGCGCACCAAACTCGTGGGTGTGTCGATTCATGAAACGCAAAGGATTTTCACTCCGCCGACGCACATCCATGTGTCAAAAATTGCTGGAGGAGTTCGAGGACAAGCTTTTGAACTTCCAGCGCTTCGTGAACCAGCTTCGGGAGCAGAAGAACTACATGATGGGGCAAATTGGCAACGCCGATGAGACCCTCGTGTGGTTTGACATGCCTTCGTCGACCACGATCACGCAGCGCGGCGCCAAGGATGTGAAGCTCTTGTCTACTGGCAACGAGCACTCGCGCTTCACCGTCATGCTGACTTGCACGGCAGACGGTAGAAAGCTGCCGCCCTTCGTCATTTTCAAGAGAAAAACAATGCCGAAGGAAGCGTTCCCTCCTGGTGTTGTCGTTCGCGTCAACCAAAAAGGATACATGGACGAGGCCATGATGCTCGAATGGATACGAGTAGTCTGGAACCGTCGGCCAGGTGCACTGCTGTGTCCTCGCAGCATTTTTGTGTTGGATGCGTTTCGTAGTCACCTGACCGACGGTGTGAAACGCACACTCGGCGATGGAAAAACGGACCCGTCGTGATACCAGGTGGTATGACGTCCACCCTCCAGCCGCTCGACGTTGTGCTGAACAAGCCGTTCAAGGACCGAGTGCGGCTGGAGTACCAGAAGTGGATGTCCGGCGACAACCTGAAGACGCCGAGGGGCCGCCTAAGGAGGCCTCCACTTGCGACTGTCTGCGGCTGGGTGCTTTTTGCCTGGAGTTCCTTGCCAGATTCCATGGTGGAAAATGCTTTCAAGAAATGTTGCATCAGCAACTCGCTGGATGGCACGGAAGATGATTCACTGTGGGAGGCGGCCAGCGACAAATTCCCGTCTTCAGAAGATGATGCTTCATCTGACGAATCTGAGGAATAGGAACAGCTGCGATGGTGGTTGACGGTAGCTCCGACGATGGGTGAGCGGTGTGCCCGATTCGCAAATAAATGTGTTTCGGCAATTTTGTGATTTTCTTTTTGGATGCGAAGCATCTTATGCTCGGGGCTATGTCCGTCCCTCCCGCGTCCGTCCCGCGTCCGGCCACTTTCATGAAGTAGGGAAGCACCCACTATGTGAACCAGAACACGGTAGTACAATATAAGGCCGTCAACCACCACTACAGTCACCAGAGTCATGGCCGAGAGCACAGAGAGGCTGCTTAGCAATGGCTAGGCAGATGGTGTGCGTCGCCCAGGTTGACTCCATTCCTCGATCTTACTTGCATGTGATTCGTGGGAGCTTAGTTCGTCCCTCCTTCCCGCGTCCCACACCACCACAGCGCATGCGCGTCTCCTCCCCCTCTCTCTCTCCTCTAGGAATACTCTACTCTACGAAGCGGCGCCCGCGTCCCGCGTCCTACACCCCCCCACAGCGCATGCGTGTCCCCTCTCCCTCTATCTCCTCTCCTAAGCTCACCCCCTTTCTCTCCTCTAGGAATCCTCTACTCTACGGAGCGGCCCCCCGCGTCCCACACACCGACAGCGGATGTGCGTCCCCTCCCCCTATCTCTCCTCTCCTACGCTCACCCCCCTTCCTCTATTCTAGGAATCGTCTACTTTACGGAGCGGAGCCCGCGTCCCACAGGGCATGCGCGTCCTCTCCCCCCTCTCTCCCACGCTCACCCCCTTTCTCTGCTGCAGGAATCCTCTACTCTACGGAGCGGCGCCCGCGTCCGACATCCCCACAGCACATGCGCGTCCTGTCCCCCCTCTGTCCTACGCTCACCCCCTTTCTCTACTCTAGGAATCCTCTACTCTACGGAGCGGCTCCAACGTCCCACACCCACACAGCGCATATGTGTCCCCTCTCTCTCTCCTCTCCTACGGTTCCCCCCCGTTCTCTCCTCTAGGAACCCTCTACCGAGCGGTGCGCGACAGGTGGTGCGACAGCTGCATACTCCGTTGGGGGGCACCACGGTAGTTCCGCGGTATAAAAATGACGGAGCGCGCCTCATTCTCTCTCCTGTGCAGCACCGCGATGAGCGCCCGGGCCGCTGCCGCGAAAAGAGCGGCGACGTTTCTCCCGCTCAAGCTAACCATCTCCCCGCTGCTTCGCATCCACACATGGTTCCCTTTAGCGGGAGATGGGGAAATTTTTTTTTTCTTTTTTGGTCACCTAAACTTGGGGGGGTCGACCTATATTCCCACTCGACCTATAGTCCGGTTTATACGGTAACACGCACTACCGGTGGTGTCTGTCGCCCACGTTGACTCCATTCCTTGATCTTGCTTGCATGTGCTTGCGGGGGCTTTGTCCGTTCCCTCGTCCGGCGTCCCCACATCCCCGCAGCGCATGCGTGTCCCCTCCCCCCTCTTTTTCCTCTCCTACAGTTCCTCCCGTTTTCTCCTCTAGGAATCCTCTACTCTACGGAGCGGCGCCCATGTCCCACAACCCCACAGCGCATGCGCGTCCCCTCCCCCACTTTCTCCTCTCCTACACTCCCCCCTTCCTCTCCTCTAGGAACCTTCTACTTTACGGAGCGGCGCGCACGACAGGTGTTGCGACAGCTGCATACTCCGCTAGGGGTGCCACGGTAGTTCCGCGCTATGAAAATGACGGAGCGCGAGCGCCTTATTCTCTCTCCTGTGCAAGCGCCGCGATGAGCGCCCGGACCGCTGCCGCGAAATGGGAGTGGCGACGTTTCTCCCACTCAAGCCAGCCATCTCCCCGCTACTTCGCATCCACACATGGTTCCCTTTAGCGGGAGATGGGGAAGTTTTTTATCTGCCAAACTTCCGTGATTATGTAAACTGCTAATAAATTCCTGTGCCATCAATGTTTTGGCCATAAATGCCACAGCACGCCTCATCTTGCATGCTTACAGACTTGTAATATGAAAGTGGTCATCAAACCTGATAGGCTCACCCTTCAAAGAGCTGTCAAAAATGACCAGCAAAGAAAAAGAAAAACATGCGGTGCAGAAAAAATAAGAGCGAGGACATAAGACGGTCCCTGCAAGCAAATGCACTAAATATTACAGCCCTGGGGCATCTTGATTTACATGTAATGACTGTGCAACTTTAGTGCCTGTTTTCTCAGAAGTGTGTTTTGACCCCGGCAGACCCACTTGCAGAAAGCGTAGTACGACTATGGCTTGATGGATTTTCATGGGGTCTGTTGCATTGTATTCCCTAGTAAATTCTCTATGCTGTGACGTTCCTATTTTTTAAAATTACTGTTAGGGGCGAAGCTCCTCTTAGTCTAACCTTGTCCTGCGTCAGGCGTAACCAGCAGTATCTCGTGATAATGATGACGATGACGCTGATGACCATGAAGAATAAGCGCGTTCCAGACCACCTCTAGTTCCCATCGTGTGCACCGAGGAAGCAGAGCGTCCCGCAGGCGGTGTGGCCATCTATGTCAAGCAGAACACTGTAGTACAATAAGGCCGTCCACCACCACTACAGTCACTAGAGTCATGGCCGAGGGCATAGAGGGGCAGCTTAGCAATGGCTAGGCAGGTGGTGTCTGTCGCCCAGGTTGGCTCCATTCCTTGATCTTGCTTGGATGTGCTTGCGGGGGCTTAGTCCATCCCTCCTTCCCGCGTCCTACACCCCTCCAGAGCATGCGCGTCCCCTCCACCTCTCTCCCCTCTCCAACGCTCACCCCCTTTCTCTCCTCTAGGAATCCTCTACTGTACGGAGTGGCGTGTGCGTCCCGTCTCTCTCCTCTCCTACGCTCACCCCCTTTCTCTCCTCTAGGAATCCTCTACTCTACGGAGCGGCGTCCACGTTCCACATCCCTACAGCGGATGTGCGTTCTCTCCTCTACGCTCACCCCCTCTCTCCCCTCTAGGAATCCTCTACGGAGCCATATAAGAACCCCTATCCCTCCACTTTACCGACCATAAAGCCGTTATAATGAAGGGGGACCGGAAGCCACGTCTAGCTACCATTTACGAATAAATAAAATTTCTTGTATATATACACACAGTGTTTGTCACGTCTTTGATGATGTACTGGACGAAAATTCACGGAAGATTCACGGTTTACCGATGAACCTCCAGAGCTTCGCCCACTCATCATCATTCACTCCGTGGATATGCTGTGATTTTTTTCATTTTTTAACTCTTTAGCTAATTTGACACGACGATAATGAATGCATTATAAACCATGCATGATATTCATAAGAAGTAGCGCATCATGACAGGGACATAGAAGAAAGACAACACACACACACGCAATCATGAATCCCAACCAACTAGCCCGGCAACGTGCCTTAGTGAATTTCATTTCTTGTACATCGGGCATTCCGTTGATAGCGCTGTGTGTGTGTGTTGTCTTTCTTCTATGTCCCTGTCATGTTGCGCTACTTATGAATCGTGAATCCCAACCAACTAGGCCGGCAACGTGCCTTAGCATGCATGATATGTTCTGTGTAAAAAAAAAAAATCTGGGTGACAAAAATATTTGGGGAACGTCATAGCAGGAATAATTCCTATGGCTAAAATATAAGATCAACTGTAAGCTTTTACTATGTTTTTTTGTCACGCCGGGCTTTCTGCAAGTTTGGTACAGCAATGATGCAAGCAAAAATTTATAGTGTCGGAACTACTAGAGGTATCCTAATGAAACTTAGTAAATAGTCATTCTGTGCACTTCCCAATAAGCATGCCAAATTTCATTGCTCTACTACCAAAAATTAAAAATTTTAGCTTTGATCCCCACCTCCCCCCTTTAGCTTGGATTCTCTGCAGCGTAACTAATTTTTGCATTTGATGAGCACTTGGTGTGCGTGCACACAGGGCCTTGTTGTTTGCCAATCGCAATCTGTGTTGTGTGCAGGGGCATGTGTAAATGCTAAGACTGCCACGGGGGACACTGCATTGACGTATGCCTGCGAAAATGGCCACACGGATGTCGCCGACCTGTTGCTCCAAGCTAATGCTGACTTGGTGAGTACAATAGTGTCTTATGTTTTTCTTAGTGGCGGATGTCTGCTCTTTATTTTTTTTCATCACATACTCGGTGTCAAAGGGCACCTAAATTTCCGCATGTTGAAGTTGCAGCAGCAGCCTTTCTTGTTCTGGAAAAGGTGCGAAAGCGAGTAAGGAGGACTATGCCTGGTCCTGTCCTCACTTGTTTTTGTCTTTCCCACCACAAGAAGTATGAAACAGCGTCCCTCAACAAGTAGTAACAACAGCCCCTGTCAGCAATGCTGCCATCACCCGCAGGAGCACGAGTCCGAGGGCGGCCGGACACCACTGATGAAGGCATGCCGTGCCGGCCACCTGTGCACGGTGCAGTTCTTGCTCAACCGTGGCGCAGACCCCAATCGGCCTACCAGCAGCAACGACCACACACCCCTGTCACTGGCCTGTGCGGGTGGCCACCTGTCAGTGGTGGAGCTGCTACTCGCTCATGGAGCGGACCCCAGCCACAGGCTCAAGGACAACTCCACCATGCTCATCGAGGCCTCCAAGGGAGGGCATACGGCGGTCGTGCAGCTCCTGCTGGATTACCCTAACCTTGGCACGGCTGCGGCTGCAGCAGCTGCAGCAGCGGCTCAAGCCGTGACGTCAACGGCTTCGGCAACCACAGCAGCAGCCCCTTCCCCTGCAGTTGAGGTATGGCTTTTGTGAGATGAACACTGTATCTTGGCACTTAATATGCATGCTAGGCACGCTTAGTACTCTGGTCTGGGCAAACATTTCAGAAAGAGAATGACGGGAAGCCGGAGAGGTAGGCTTGGGTGTAGTGCTTCTGGCTTGCTACTCCACATTGGGATAGGGATTTGCGGGGAAAAGTGGCGTATACGGATGATAGGAGGATGGGTGGTGGTGGTTTTGCAATAATTGCAACTCTACACGTGTAGAATTTACTGTACTGTCGAAGGTAAAAAAAAAAACCGAACAGCGGCAAGCATTCGCAGTGGTATAGTGCACACATTTCCAGCTATCACCAATGACTGGCGCGCGCATCCGGTTCGGCAGCAGTGCGCATATATGCCACCTGTCCATGGTGATAACTGGACGGCGTGCACTGTACCACTGCGAATGCTTGCTGCTGTTCGGGTTTCATTTGACGCCGATATTACAGTAATACCTCATAAACTGAAACGTGCAGACGTGGGAAAAAAAAAAAAACTGGTGTTTGGTTTTGTTGCTGCTTTAGTGCTCCTATTGGCTAACAATAGATTTGAACCCTGGCATTCTCTAAGTGCATACGTTGACATTATCGGTAGGCTTTGCATTTCTTTATCTTAGGACGCTCGATTGATAGGACTAAGCAGTGTCATTGGCTTTATTTTTTATTTATTTTTTTCCGGTAATGTTTTTGCTAAATGTTCCATGCAAAAAGGGTTCGAATGGCTGTATGTATTAAAAAGAACAAAGCAAAATAAAAAAGCTGCTTATGTGGGTGTAGACAATCTTTGTTTCCTTGGTCATATGTTGTCCCTCCCTCGAGAATTCCTGGTGAGATCTCCGGCTGTGAGTGCTTATTCACGACTTGCATTATAACTATGCTGCAAGTTTTCTGGACCATAACACACAGAAAAGCTAAAGCTAGAGAAATTTTTTTATCAGTGGGCTCAACTCCCTGCATAAGTAAAATTAGCAGTTGTTGCTTTTCCTTGAGCAAAGGTAGGAAGGAGAATGCTATATTGGCTACTGGCATTCAGTGCACGAGGGGGCTGAGCACTGCATGGAATATCCCCATAAAGAGACCGCATTTTAATGTGCAGGTTGTCCCCATGACTGAAGAGCAGAGAGTGGCTGCACTAGCGGCGGCAGTTGCTGCTGGGCACCCCTACCTTCCTCAAGTGGCTGGAGGTAAGTGTTGGTCCTGTTACTTGTTCGTTTAGAATCCAGGCCAATAGTTTCTTTTCTTTTTTTAATAATAAGTTATGCAGTGCCAAGCTCTGTAGTTTGGTTTGATTTGAGGAATTACCGTCAAATCCCGCTACAACGAAATTTACGGGACACACCAAAATATTCGTTGTTGCGGAATTTCGTACTTCTATAGCCCGCAAAATTCGGTAAGATCTGATGATCATGACTTGTCCTTTGGTCTCAGCAAGCGCATGCATTGAACTCTCGCTAACTCAGACGTACCTAGCCGCACACCGAGTGAGCTATATCTTCTCGCGTATAACATGATCAAAATATACAGAAAATTTGGAGCTAACACCGGGGTGCGAATTATACGAGAATTTTGGTGCTAAAACTGGCTTCACGCCGCCTTCACGGTACTGCAACGAAGGCGGCTTTGCGTCAATACGCGGGTGCTTTTTTTTCTTTCTCCCGTGGTGTGCAGTGGGGGGTGCCGGTTATATGCAGGGGCAGGTTATACACGAGAAAATACGATATTCCAACGACCCTTGGAGTGTGCCGAGTGCGCAGCGCCGGGAACGAGCGTGCCAAAGCTTCGCTAGAGGCCAACTGCAACTGAAAGTGCCGAAGCTCCGCACTACCATAGCCATAAGTGAACGACAGGAAAGTCGTAACGCTCTGTGCAGTTTTGTGGCTTTAATAATAATAATAATTGTCTTTATTTTTCCCATACAAAAGGGGGAAGGGGCCCCAGACCAAAAGTTGCAAAACTGTAGCTTGAGTGCACCTGAGGCCCAACGTTAGTACATTCATACAACATAATGGCAGAAAAACTACAACGCAGTCAACTAGCGAAAATTGAGATACTTTGCACATACAGGTGTAACGTAACATATATTGCCTTTAATCTACGGCTGTGTTAGCTGCGCACCTTTGAAGCGCATTCGCTATCGATGAATGCGATGAAAGCGACTGCAGTTTCCTGCGCAGCAGTTGTGGCAAACGGTAGTTCTATTTTCAATCTGTGCGCGCTGTGCTGGTCGTGTGCATGCCTCCAGAACTGCATCGTTGCTATCTTTGTTAGCATCGACGCGGTTTTGTTCGCAGCGTTGCGGCAAGCAGTATAGGGTTGCGTCGGTGCGCCATGGATGTGCGCATACTTTCGTGGTCCCCAGTGATCCCGTCGACACAGCCGCATTCCCTTGTAGCACCAAATGTTGACACAACGTTGCTGCAACATTCAGAAGGTTGCCACAACGTTGTGGCAACATTTGGTGCTATAGGGAAATTTGTGGTCGCGGCGGTTGCGGCAGAATGTAGTTACACTTGGACTAGGTGCGCGCTGGCCGCACGTGCGTCTTCATAACGTCGTGGATGTCATTCACGATTGCAGGGCTAGTGACGACAAGCAGTATTTTTGTTTCGAGCGCCACGTCAAAAACATGGCGGGAGTTCTTGAACGATTCTGCCGCAGCCCGCACGTGCATCAAACCCGCCGGCAGCATCATGGTGGATAGGCGATCTGTTGCCGAGCATCTCAGTGGCAAAAAATAATGTGTGTGTGGTGGCAGAAAGCATGTCTCCGATGAAGACACGGGTGTAGCGATGCGGCCGCGCGCTCTGGATGTCGCGAGCCAACGAGAAATGGCAGAGTTGGTAGCGGAATTTCGCGTCAGTCCTAGGCAAGTTCCTTTTCCAAGTTCTCGCGAAAACTTCGTTGAAGTGGAAGCATCCAGGAAAAGTATTCCTTGTGATGAGACATTTTTCATACTGTTTTCTATGGGCAGCTGACGGGGAATAAAAAATTATTCGTTGTGGCGGAAATTTCGTTGTAGCGGACTTTGTTATAGTGGGATTCGACTGTAAAAGAATGTGCCATTGTACAGCCGAAGTTGAGAAAAATGGGGCATAGCTAGTGCCACTTAGAAGAGACATTATCGTAGCAGCTGCTTCTGTGTGAGCAGCCATTTGAAATAGTGTTTCGGGAGCTGGAGCAGTGCTCCCACTTAACCCTACCACCAGCGTAATGGTGGCGAAGATGTATTTGCCGTGTGCTTATGCCGTTGTGGATAGTTGTATGCCTCCCAGTTCCAAATGCGTCCTTTGACTCTCATTGTGGTCAATGCCACTCTGTATGCTATCGCACTTCTTTCTTTGTCAATACCGGCAGCGTTCATCAACAGGCTCAACTTTAAATCTGTTCAGTTTTTACTTCTACTGTTAGTGTGTAGTTACGCTGCATTCCTGGAATGCAGCGTAACTACACAGGGTTACGCGAAGAAAAGGCGTTCAATAAGTCTCAAATCAAGCCAGGTCGATTGATGTCCATGGCGATGCTGCGTTTGAGCTTCGCTTTTGTTCCAAATTGTTCTTTTTTCGTTTTCGAGCCTCGCCAGCGGCCCGAAAGTCGCCGAATTATCCGATTTGCGGTCAAATCTGTCCGAAATAACGAGTGCCCAGTCTCATAGAGTGATGCGTATATTTACAGGGACCAGATTTACAGGAACCGATTTTCCAAATTAACGAGAGTCGAATTAACGAGCTTTTACTGTATCAGAGAGAGGGCCACCATGCTGTTTGAAGAATACGAAAGTACTCCCAGTCTAATACAGTCGAAACCGTTTATAACCAACTCGAAAGTGCCGCAAAAAGTGGTCGTTATATCAGTAGTTAGTTGTATATGGACTCGCCCTTAAAAAGGTGCACTTATCGACCAAACCGTTTTCTTTTTCTGCGTACTTCAATAAAAAGTGCTAGCAACCCCTCCGGTGACAAGTTAGGCCTTTTCCCATGTTAAGCGACGCCTACTGCATGCTCACGAGTGAATTAAACCACCTATGCAGTGAACTAACGCCGTTTCACTAAAGCGTGGTCGCCACGTGGAGCCGATCATCCCTGGCTAGTTGCGTGCAGCTCGTCGCCTATTTGGCTCACGCCGTTATCGCCGAGCCGTTTGCTGGCTTCTGTATGCGCGCGTTTGTGCGTTCTTCGTGCATGCTTCACTCCGGACCATGCACGGGTGCGGCGGGTAGCCTGTTCGTCCAACACGACGAAGACAAGCATATTACAAGCAACGCGCAAGCGGACTCGCACGACGCGGCAGCGGTGGCGGCGGCGAACTTGCGAACGGCAGCATCGCGCGCTTGTGTCGCGGTTACTCTGCACGGTTTACGCCACACGTGCAGCGGAACAGATAGCTGCAGATGACTGTGATAAGGTTGTCGGCGATTAGTCATAATGGCACATTCATCGCCAGCCGCCACCTCACCTTTGCTCTTTTATCCTTGAAGGCATCCTCGCAATCGCGCAGAAGTCGTAATCATTGATAGGCTGGTCTCTGCCGTTACCAAAAAGACAGAACACCTTTGCGGCACGTTGTGGTTTCGGCGAGCTGGTGGTCGGAGCGAACTTGTAAGCTACGAAAAGTTATCGCTTGTTGCATTTGTGGCTTCTTGTGCTCCAATGGGTTGTTTGAATCATCGTAGGCGGTCGTAGATGCAGAGAACGTCGTCAGAAAACGTTGCCGTGCAACAGCTGACTGCAAGGCTTCATGCTGCCTCCCAATTTTTTTATTTTTCCCCCCCCTCACTGCCATTCTGCCAGTGAAGAAACGTCTGGATAGTGAGTGACCTCGCTCGCAGCGTCCGAAATCTGTGTGCGGTGCTCGCCGCGGACCTATGACATCGTTGTCGCGACTGAACCGCAGCGGGGCACGTGAGCGCGCGCCTCTCTTGTGCTTTAGAATGCCTGTTCTAACTTTTTTTCGTTTCGTATGCGCCATATTTTTACCGCGACCGTGTCCGAAGTGTTCGTTGTAAAAGTAGGAGGCCTTGAAAAATGTTCGCTATATGTGGACGCAGTTTCAATGGGTAGCATAGGAAAATCATAAGTGCGCCGAAATATGGTCGTTATAACCGATAGATCGTTATATCTGGGATCGTTACAAGTGGGTTCGACTGTACGTGCATCTCACCAGAAGGCATGGAGGGAAAATAATTCAACATATGCATGTTCAACGTGACCTTAGAGAAACAAATAGACTCCAAAATGTGCAAATTTTTATGTGAGCTTCAGGTAGATACATGTTATATTTCAAATTAGTTAACAGTTTAGCAATCTCTTTGCTGGCTTGATATATCTGGCTCTGACAGTAAATGTTTGCATTTTGTGAATGCTGTCCTCTCCCTTTGTTTGGCCGGTATTGGAGACAATTTTTCTGTTCTCTCTGGCTTTGAACTTTCGGGATCCACTTGGGGTTGGTCTAGATTCGCATAAATCCAACGGGGTTTGGCTCACGTGTGTGTGTGTGTTCTCTCCCCAGCGCCCCGAGTGGCATCGTCCTCCTCCTCGGTGACTGCCATCCCCTCGGCCGATGGGTCGTGGCCCAGCGGCAGTGCCCCTTCGACGAGTGGCAAGCGCAAGGCGAGTGGGGAGTCGCCTTCCTCGTCCAGCCATCCGCCCTTAATGTCCTGTGGTGGGGGGCACTGTGGTGTCGAGGGGTGGGGCAGACCAGTTGACGAAGCCAAGCCAGGGACAGCCTGGCCTCCGGCCAAGCGAGCGGCTGGAGGCCTGCATCAGCAGCATGATGCGATCGGCTGAGCTCAACCACCCCAGCCGGGAGGAGCAGATAATGCAGAAGCAGCAGATCCTCGAAGAGTTGCAGAGGGTGGAACGTGAGCTGCAGGTGGGTCGGGATAGGGAACAGTGGCACGCACGCATGCACATCCCTGGCTGCGCTTGGACGTCTGCCTGCACCCCGACTCGGGAGCTTCCTTCCGTGGGAAAGCCTCATGCTGGTGGCTTTGTCTGCGCAGCACTTTTAGTCTCGCCTCGAAGGAGGCCCCTAGCGAAGGTGATGGATCTTCTTATCTTGCACTGCATGGCTTGCTGGACTGGCTGCTTGTGCAACACAAGTCTCCTCATTCACAGCATGTCCACTCAATGCAGTGCAAGCTTGTGCTGCTGCTGCTGCTGAGTTTTTTTTTTCTTATCGCTATAATAGGCATGGCCACCCTTCATGGCACCTGAGTGATTCCTAGCACAAAGGTGCGTGCTTTTTGGCACCAGAACCTAGTGCAGCAGTTGGTGGGACCACCTGCATGGTACATTTCTGGTGTCCACCCAGAAAAAGGTGCATAGAGTGCACCTTTCATCTGCATAATCTCTGGTTGTGCAACATCTGAATCAATGAATTGCCCTGCATGTGACCCTGCATTACAGTCGAGCCTGCTCATAATGACCCCAAGCATTGCAGAGCATGTATTGTTTCTTGGAAGTTCATCATAAATGATCTCATTAAGAGGGAAACATATACAAATAATTGGACCATATACTGTACACCCAATGGTCCATGTTAGTTTGACAGGACATTTTTCGTGTATTGACACCTTCATATCGACCCCCCTACTACTGTTCGCTTGGGAAACATGCAATGGATGGCAACACTGGCTGCCACTGCTTGCCTTATGGTGGAACAAGAGGCAATTTCATCTTGTTACAAACACTCTCTGCCATGGCAGATGGCCAGGGGACAACCGCCTAAATTTGTTTCTCATGCAAAATGACAGCCTTAGAACTAAAAAACCAAGTGGTTTTACAAATTTCCTTTTAAGACAAGTGATGGACACTTTCAAGAAGACCTTTGGTATTAATTGATGGGGGGGAGCTCTGCAATACTAGAAAAGGTAAACTTTTACCCCTCAAGGGGTAACTAAATTTTGAAGGCATTCAAGTTGCCATTCAATTTTGCATGTAAATGAATGTGATGGTCATATAAAGCAATAATATGTAAAAAAAATTTGTCATAAAGAGGCAGTTTTTTAATTTTTACTCTGAACCAAATGGATACTTTACTGCACAGTGTTTTATGATGCCATTTCAACATCTCGCACCTAAATGGGGTGTGGGCTCTCACAGTTGCCATACTTTCTTTACTTTCCAGCATAAAATATTCATTAGAAAGATTAAGTTCATCATTTAAAGGGACCGACAACTGATTTTTCTCTACCCATTTTTTTACGGCGCGGACAGAAAGCTCATCCTTCGTAGTGTTTGTAGCTGCAGTAGTTACCGTATATTGCCGATTATAAGTCGACTCGGCAACTGGCAACCCCTTCTAGGCAAAAAAAAAAAAAAAAGTTTACTCCGAACACAGCCTCATGCTGCGGCCATAGCACACGAGTAAGTTTTTCAGAAGAGGGAGTGATGCAAAGAAACATTTAATTGACCTTGGAAAAACATCGCTTACGACTCGTAGTCGTCACTTGAGAGAAGGATGCAGCAGTCATTTCCATCGTGTAAGCCACTGCTGCTCCTCACCGTCGGAAGCGGTGCTGGTGGTACTGAGATGCCGCACGTGGAAAACGCCGCGCGGACCATGTCTGTTGGCAGTCCATACCAGGCATCATTAACCCATTGGGCCACTTCACTCAAAGAGGCGCGCTTCAGCTTCCCTGTCAGTGTCTTAGGGTTTTCTTGTTGGAGCCATTCATTGTAGAACGCGCGGTCTTTGAACGGCTTATTGAGCGCCCAGTGGTGGGAAACCTGCGCCAATTGCGCCAATCTGCGCCAACTAGAAATTACTGCGCCATACTGCTCCAAAAGGGTCTTTTTTGTCAAATTTGCGCCATTGCTGCGCCACAAGGTGGTTTTGGAACCGAAAGTAATGTTGACAGCGCGCATCGTGAGCGGAAGCACATGATGGTCGTCATCTTGCGCACTTGCGCTGCTCAAGGAGTACTTCAACCTCCTTGGCACTGATGCATTTACTGGCTCAACAACCGTAGTGTTAGCCGACGCAATCTAATTCAATATCAGTGGCAACGCTGCAACGTTAGGTTTCCGCAAGCAATGTGCAATCCTCGATGCTCTAACGGTCCTGGCAGCGGACAGAGGTGCATTTTGGTTGTTGTCTAATAAAAGTGTGTAGTATGTTTACAACAGCGCCACAATTGTTGTACCGTGCGCGTCCGTTTATCGTGATAGCGTCAATGCAGCGAGGTTTCTTGGTGTACGACCCGCAACGCTCAACTCCGCAAAGCGAGCTGCTATTTTGCTTCTACAATGCGGTGCGCGCTTGCTGTCCCGCACAACGATTGGATGCTAAAAGCGTGCAGTAGGCTTAAAGTAGCGCTACGCGACACGTGTGCCCGAGTGCACAGCTGAAGATACTCATTGCGGTAAGGTTGTCGGCGATGCTGGCGTGTTCGTCGGTGGCCGCCACCTCGCCTTAGTTCTCTGCATATATGCGTACCCGTAAAGGCATTGCCTGCAAGCGCACGGAACTCGGAATCATTTATCGACCGATTTCTGCACTTCTCACAAAGACGAAAAATATTGTGGTGTCGGAAAGTTGAGTGCTGTAGTACACTTACATTTGTGGTGTCGGAAAGTTGAGCGCTGTAGTACACTTACAAAAAGTTGCAGTAGAAAACAGCGCTACAAGACGGGACGAAGAAAGGACACAAACCACGGCGCTGTGGTTTGTGTCCGTGGTTTGTGTCCTTTCTTCGTCCCGTCTTGTAGCGCTGTTTTCTACTGCAAATCACCAGCCCAAATGCGTACTCTACTGCATTACAAAAAGTTGTCGCGGTACGCAGTGTACGAACTAACCGGTCGGCGTAGGAAAAACCAGACATTATGCTCTATGAGGCGCGGTCGGGAATTTGTCGTCGTAACTACGTTTTCCGTTAGTATGTTTAAAGTGGTAACGCATTACAGTCAAACCTCGTTAATGTGTACCCGCTTCAAACGTACTAACTGCTAAAACGTAGTTGCGACGAATCCCCGACCGATTCTTATAGACTAATGCATTCGCTGACCGCATAAGCCGTAGTGAGTGCGTGCGTACCGCGATAACTTTTTGTGCCATAAACGTTTACTGCGCCGCTGAACTTGCCGACACCAAAATGTGCCGCGAATGGTTTTCCGTCATTTTGAAAAGCCCGGAATCGGCCGATCAATTATTCTGACTTCCGCGCGATTGCAGCGATGCCTTTGCTGGTAACCATTGGGAAAGAACGAAGGCGATATGGCGATCACTTAAACACGCGCCGGTATGACTTATCGCCGACAAAGAGCCTTATCACAGTATCTTCAGCTATCTGCTCGTGCACGCGTGTGGTGTAGCGCCACGTTAACCTACTACACGCCTCTAACAGCCAGCGACTACCTGAGCGCGCTGGGCCGCCGATCGCTGCCGAATTGTGCGGGACCGTGTTCACCACGCACCGTTTTGCAGAAACGAAAGCAGCTCGCTGTTGTGGAGTTTAGCGTTGTGGGTAGCGGGTACCGAGAAACCTCGCTGCATTGGCGTTATCACTAACCGCGCGCGTACGATACAGTAAGCGTAGAGCTGTTGTAACCATACTGCACGCTTTCATTAGGCGACAGCCCAGACGTGCCTCCGTCCGCTGCCAGGACCGCTAGAGCATCGCTTGCAGAAAGCTCGTCATCGTCGCGTTAACACAACAGACTTCTCGCCGCATCTGTGCACGGTTATCACTGTTATCACTGTTATCAACATCATCAGGTGAAATGCCATTAAATCGAGACGTTTTGGAGCTCCGCCAAGAATGTCATTCAGTAACTTAATGCCTTAGCTACTGAATGTCATTTCTTGGGCCCGTGTGGCATGGGTGCAAGAGCCACTCTTTATGAAAGAAGATCT
This sequence comes from Rhipicephalus appendiculatus, assembly GCA_030522465.1. Taxonomy (NCBI): domain Eukaryota; kingdom Metazoa; phylum Arthropoda; class Arachnida; order Ixodida; family Ixodidae; genus Rhipicephalus; species Rhipicephalus appendiculatus. The sequence goes on from JALIZH010025266.1 coordinate 734,662, forward strand.
CAATTCCCTACCAGTCCCCACCGACCGTAGCTCACCACCGACCGTAGCTCTGCTGTTAAAAGCAATGTCCAGCTGCTGCTGCTCTATGATATGGCTTGACCATATGTACTTTGCCGCAGAGATACCATAAATAGCACCTTCATTATTGTGCTGTTCAGTTTTATGGGAATTCATTCTGTAGGAAGGTAAAGTAATTTTCTGATCAGTGGTTACCTTTGAAGCATTGTCCGTTAAAGGGGAACTCCGGCGATTTTTTGATACTCACCGATTTCAATAAAACTTTCAACACATCTTCTTTTCGGTACCCTTGTGATATTTGCCAAATTATATAACCGTAAGCCATTTAATGGTGCCATCATCATTGATGTGACAGCGCCGATGGTGCTTAGCTGCTTGTGTGGTTTTGCCAAAAGAATTGCCATTAGTAGCCATTAGGGCATTACACAGCACGCCGTTGCAAGAAGCTTGCTGCTAGCTTGTGCATAGCTGCAAAACGAGTGTATTTCCACACTTCAGTTTCAGCAATTGCATTGGCCGACTTAGCTAAGTTATATGGTCTATTTTTTTCTTGTTAAGGGTGTGGAACTTGTATAGCCTGTCATCTAACAGTACTCGAATGCAGCTGCACCTGACCCTCGTTAAATGATTTATGGACATCTTTTGTGGCCACCAAACTCAGCGGCATAAGCATATTTATAATATGAAAATTGCGGTGCAGACAATGGACTCTGCATAAAATGTACAAGCATAAAGAGGCCTGTTTTTTTCCCATCTCATTGAGATGGACAGCATTGGTGTGAACAGGGTTGTCCTCGAAATTTAATGAAAGCCTAAAGGCCTGCGCGCACTGGCAGGGAAACTTGACCATCATACTGGCCACTTCAAGCCTTGCAGCTCGTCCTGGCAAGTGGCACAGCCTGTGTATACGCATGCAGTATACATACTGGGTGTGCCGTACAGTGACAGATGGTGTGTTGGTGTCATGCTCATAGGTCGGCAAAACTTGTGGAGCTCACTCAGACTCAATCATGAAATATATTTTGCCTTTGGGACTCACTTGGACTCAGATTCACCAAACTTTTCCTCAACAGGACTCACTCGGACTCAGATTCAATAAAATTTTTGCCAGCCGGACTCAATCGGGCTCAGACTCAAGAATTTTTTTCCAGCCGGACTCGCTCAGACTCACGGTTTATCCGAGTCTGAGTGAGTCTGAGTGAGCCAATTCATGAGTCCGTTAGCGTACAATTGGCTTCTTTGAGCTTGGTGTTAATGCTCTTTAACACCAATATCTTGCGTAATCGGTGCTCTACTTGGCGCCTTTTGATCTCGTACCTTCAAGTATGAGATATCAGTGGTTGCAATCCAGTAAGCACCTTTTTATTGAAAGAGAGAACTCACATGAAATATTTTTATCAAAAATTCCCGGGAAACGGTTTTCTGGGGCGGCAGGAACGGCACCCCCCCCCCCCTCCTCCGTAACTCGGGCCTTTGATCAGTAAATGTTGAGCTGGCGTATGAACGCTGGTGCTTTGAAGTATGCGTAAGTCGCCTGAGTATAAACGAGAGCCTACGCAATGCTGACAGTAATGCTGAAGTTAAGTAGAGCCATTGGTTGGCAAAAAAGTGTAGAGCTCACTCACACTCACTCAAGAAATACATTTTGGGCTTAGGGCTCACTCGGACTCAGACTCACCAAAATTTTCTTCAACCAGACTCACTCGGACTCAGACACATTAAAATTTTTCTCAACCGAACTCGCTCGAACTCAAACTCGCCAAAATATTATTCACCCGGACTCACTCAGACTCTGACTCACGGCTCGATCTGAGTCTGAGTAGGTCTGAGTGAGTCGACTCATGAGTGAGTTTGCCGACCTATGGCCATGCTACACAGCAGTGCATTGTTTTAAACTGTATTGAAGTAAAATGAAGGCATATAGGGAGGTTAAACCTGGCACTGTTAAGTTTAACAGGTTTGAGAATCTTCTAGCTTCCTTTTGGCTATTCAGTGCCTTGGTGCTATTGACTACACATTATCACCGAGTGAATGAAATGGGGTATCGAGAGATGTCAAAGTAAAGCATTCAGGGTAGCTGTGCATTCGCTTACCTTGTGAGACTTCCACGTTAAATTCTGTGCTTTAGCGTAGCTTTTCTTGCTCTTATCTCTCCAACATGCAGACCTAAGCAAAATGTGTTGCCCTTGAGGAGGCTTTGCTAGGCCTCGAGTGGGGCTCTTTATAGGCGGGCTCAGCTGTAGTCTGAGATGCATTGAAGTGAATGTTTGTGCATGGCAGATATATTTTGTTTGCTGTGGCTGCGATGCATGTGAGCAATGTTGCATGGTCTTGCACGTCTTTGCCATGGTGTCCTTTATTGCCGAGCAAGAAAGCTCACAATGTAAGGTACCTTTGAAACTGCTGCTGGGAGGCAACTTTGTAGCCATGTTGCCATCACAACTCTGTTACTCGGGGACGCTACAAACGGCACATGCGACCAACAGCAACTTTGTATCATGAGCTGATGTGCATAGCACAGGAACACTGTCCTGGTATCAATTTCGCCTTGGTCTGTGCTTCACTCCAGGGTTCCGAGGACATGATGCCCAACGAAGATGGCGCCCCTGCATGTGCTTGCCAGGCGCACACCGCATTCAGCTGGCAGCAGGCAGAGGTTGGCGTTCTTGCGAGCCCTCTACCTATATATGTTCATGGCAGGCTGCAACTTTCAAAGCAAACTCGTCTCACTCACTGCATCGCACACTTACACTCACCAGAATGAACGCTTCGAATAACATCCTGCCATGAAACTAACCCTTGTTCCGTCATTGCTGCTACTAATGGTTGGCTACTTTGGATCTCGGCCACTGGTTTCACAACTTGTGCCCTCGTCTGAAGTCTGTTTACAGCTCACTCCACTAACTTGCGCAGGCGGTGAAGCTCTTGCAGTCTCAACTATGTCATAACAGTATTGGCAGTATTGAACACATTCAAAGTATAGGTTGCTTCTGGAGACGAAGTGTACGCTTATCTGTGCACTCATAGAGAAGAGAGGGGGGAAAGAAAAAGGAATTTAACTTAAGCAAGGACTAACGCCTCTATGAATATAATGTTTTATAGCACAGGTAACATGAGGCTGAGCAAGTGAAATATAGTGGCACATGTGCCGTTTTCATTAGTATTCTTCTATAGGGGTGTGTGAATAGGAAGTTAGAGGCAAGTCAAATGGGAATCAAATAGCACCAGAAGTGAATTGTGTAGAGCATGGAACACTTTTCAAATCAACAGTCATCCACACATTTATTATTGAGCAGCGTGTGTATGCTACTATTAGAGAAGTCAGCAAGTTCCTGTCATTGCATTGCACGTCATGAAATGGTTGAGAAGTTTAAGTGGAGTTCTCCAAACAAACAGGCCGCTAGTTGACATACCCAGAATTTTTCAGAGGGTGACGGCAGTTTAGAGGATGCTCTGGCAGCCTGAGTGATACATTAACATGCTGCATCGTACATGCCTTCTTTCGTATTATATCTTTTGTCATGAGGATAAAGTTGGTCACACCTTTTCTCGTAGGCAATCTTACGAGCTTGTCTTCATGATATCTCGGTAGATTCCTTTGGTGGACACCACTTTTATTAAGCTTCTTTTTCTAAGGCTTCTTTTAGAAATTCACAGCTTCGTAACTGCACAGAAGCTTTGCTTTCCCAGTTTGTTTCCTTGTGTCCTTGTGCTTATGTTATCCGCATCTTGTGCAATTCCCTCGTAGCTTTGTAATGCGGAATAGTGCATAGAAGCATGAATTGTCACTCCAGATTTCAACTTATGGCAAATACGTGGGAGTTCTTACCAAGTGGAGTAGGCACCAGGATGCGTGTTCCTGTTGCCTGTGTATGGCGCTTTTTAACTCTTAAGAGCCAGGTTCATCCGAATCGACACAATGCTGTGAATAGTCAGAAATATTTGCCGTTAAAGCACTACCAGTGGAAAGCACTACAAATCTGATCTATTTTGCAATTGCTGAACTGACTTGGAAGGGGGGGGGGGAGGAAAATTTTATATGCAAACAAGGCAGCCAGGCAGTTCTCATGCTGCCACATGGATCTGACATTTGCATTTAAGAAAAATTGTAATTTATTCACACTCACAAAGTGCATGTGTTTGTCCAACTTCTACTGTATAGGAGTAACTCATTAATTTTTTAAGCCCGCAAATTTTCAGCTTTGAGTTACCTTTGTCCAAATATGTTTGATATGACAGGCAGTCCTAAAACATTACACTGGTTAGCCTTTAAAATATATAAGTTGCTGCAGTTCCACAGTCCCCCCTACCAAAGCTTACTCACCGAGGGCGCCTTAGTATCTCAGTCGGGTCCGTCTCGGTGGAACAGTGGCTGCGGTGCTCGGCTGCTGACCTGAAGGTCGCGGGTTCGATCCCGGCCGCAGTGGTCGCATTTCGATGGAGGAGAAATGGTAGAGGCCCGTGTACTGTGCGATGTCAGTGCACGTTGAAGAACACCAGATGGTCAAAATTTCCAGAGCCCTCCACTACGGCGTCTCTCATAATCATCTCGTGGTTTTGGGAAGTAAAACCCCAAATATTATTATTAGTATCTCAATCGGCATACAAAGGACAGGCTTGCAATCAAGTTCAAAATGTGCAGTCCTCCGATGTGCTACTACCACATCCAAATTTGGGACTATTTATAGCACGAAAATACATCCATGTTCACCATCAAGGATGCGCAGACTACCATGTGAATTTTAACGTGGTAACTACGGGAACAGAGTTCTCAGCTTTCTCAACTGTATATACCCACAGTGGCCCAGTCAAAGTCATAAAAATATACTAGTACGTGATCAATAAATATCCTCCTGCTTTTGTATAGATAAAACTTAGTGACAACATGCAAAGTAGTTGGGAACCACTTGGTAGCAGTTATAGACCAGAATCAGCAACATTTGTAGGTGGCAACTGGTAAAAGACTTGCTTTTATTGCATGCTTGCCACAAATATCAAACATGTTTGAATAAAGGTGTTTCCTTCCAACTCACTGCTTCACTTGTCGGGATTCTGTTGAGCTGCCTTGTCACCAAACCCGCAGTTGCCTGCTCAGGCTGTGCCAACAGTTGGCAACTGGGCTTGGGATTAAAAGCACACTTGCTCTCTAGGTGCGAGTAGAAGAGTGAAGAAAGAAAAAAAAAAAAAAAAACAAAACAAAAAAAAACACGCACACACTTATTTGGTCTTAGATAGGTGCTAGCTAGAATAAGAATCTCTGCAAGTGCCTGTTTTTGCAAGTTCTTATTAGATGGGAAAATAAAGTATGCTTTACGATTTTGCGCATTAGCCAGAACATAGCAAAATTGTTAAGACACACGTAGTTTGTTACCAACAGCTCAATTTCTTCTTTCGGCTTAACCCATAGTTCATCCAAAAAAACAAAAAGTTGCATAGCATGTCCTCTGCTATCAGAAATAAAAGTGCTCAAGTTAGGGAATGGTGATAGGGTCATCTTCTTCAAAGCTAGCACATCCTGTACTGTGGTGTTGTGTAAAGCATGCTTACATTGATCCTCCAAATTGGCCCATGTTATTTTACTGGCTCGTCGATTTCCGGATACTGGCAGGTTTCAAGCTTGAACATTCAAAATATTGGCAAAATGCTAGCCAGCACACACAGTTTTCGCATTTAGGTACAACTTTCCAAGTAGCTTTCTGCCGTTGTGTTGGCATATCAAAATCAATCTGGACATATGGCATTGGCTAAAGCCATAAAGCATGCAGTCAAGGTACTTCAACATTTAACGCCATTAACCTTATACGTGTGGGAAAGGTGCAATTTAGTGCATGGTTTTGAGTAAAGTAGCAAACTGCATGTTTTTGAGTTAAGCACCGCTCCAGGGAGTGTCATGCAAACCTAGCAGCCAGCTTTGAGATGTGTTTTTTTTTTGTTTGATGCATGGTATGCATGCCTGTTGTCTTGTTGCTGTTTGCAGTTGTGTAGATGATGCCATTTCTACTCAGATTTGATAGCGTTTTTTTTTTCTTTGCTCTCTCTGTATGTGTGTGGAAATTTGCTTGTACTTTATATGCATGGGATAAATTATTTGCCTGACCATACCGATTCAGCACTAAACATGCGTGAAGCACTGTATAGTGCAGTCAGGGGTGCAACAGCTGCGCCAATTGCGCCAAATTGATACAATTCCCCATTTTTGCGCCGAGCTGCGCCAAAACCATGAAATTGGCGGAAATTGCGCCACACTGTGCCAAAATGCCCGACCAGCCTCAAAATTTTCTCAGTTGCGCCAATTTCAGCGAGAAATGGAGGCCACCTTGGCCACCTGCAGTTTGCGTCATCAATCAATCCATGCGCGCAGACCCTAACCCTAAACCACGGTGTTCGAAAATTTCCTGGCCTTGTTCTAACAGTGCAGAACGCTGCTTAAGGCACCTTCGCCGCAGTACACCGGTGCCCTGCGGAAAAGCAAAATAAGATTTGGAAGGGGCTGGTAGCACTCAGGGGACAGCACATTTTGTTCAATTACTCATGCGTGTATACGCCACATAATTGTGAGTACTAGTATGGTCGCTGATTCCTAAAAAGTTACTGGCAATCATTTGGAGCAGTATATGACATTTCTACAGCCTTAAAAAAAAACCTAACAAGACTGTGTGCCAGTTTTTTTTTTTTCTTTTTTTTTTCGTCACCCCTACTCCCCAGTTTTTCGAATCCCCCGAATTTCAAGGTCGCCAGCTTGGCAGATCCACATTTGAATTCGCAGGGTTTGTCAAAGGATTTGACAGGTGCGGCAAATGCTAATGTGGAATTCATCAATGTTAGTTCAGTGGGGTGGTTCAAAATACTACTTTTATTGAAATTGCAGTGCTCATGTTCACTCTGCATGATTTAGGTGATGTTGAACGGTTTGTAGATCTTTTTTTTTTTTTTTTAAATGTAAGCCTTTTTTTTAAACTGCTCCAAATTTGGTCTTTCGTGATAAAAAATAGATGTTTTTTTTTTCCTTGTAATCTGCTCCAAATTTGGATTTTAGTGCTCCAAAAGTACCATTTTGCTGCTCCAAAAATTGCTGCAAATTCTATCTCGGCTGTTGCACCCCTGTGCAGTGTATTCTGAATCTTCCAGTATAGATAACATACATCAAAATTGCACTGTTGCTTCAAAGTGATGGTGTATTGGCAACCAAGTTACTTTTTTCTGGCTTGCTTGGGATAGCTTGCAAGCTGGAAAACTAGTTGATTTTACTGCAGATTTTGACATCTATAAAATAGCAAAGTTGGTTGACTCTGCTTACTCGTGCCAAAATTTACAGAGGTGTTGGATCAATTGGTCTCGTTTTATTTTTCTGATAACTGGCCTTCGACAAAATCTTGGTTGGTGCACAGAGAAGGTGGGATCTTGCGAGCTTTCTTGTTTTTTTTTTTTTCACGTGTGCAACAGGTGTGTGTGTGTGTGCGCGTGTGAGCATGTCTCGAGTTTATAGTAGCAGGAGGGCGCTGTGCCAGTGTTTGTGTCCTTTCCCGGGATGGGTCGTAATGGGGTGGAGACGAGCAGTGGGCTGCATGTCTGTTGTCCGTGTGGGCCGTGCGTGCAGGAAAAGGCTCATGCCCAGATCGTGCTGTCTGCCCAACACCACCAGCACTTGGCTGCGGCTGCATCGACGGAGGATGTGGTGGAAGAGCTGAACCTGCGCAACGCTGCCCTCTCCTCCTCTTCAGCGGTCGCACCCCCTACCTCGACCGGTGCAGAGATCACTGCCCTGCCCTCCTCTTCGTCCGCTACACCGCCTACACTACTACCTGCTGCTGCCAAGAGGCATCTTGACAAGGCAAGTGGTGCACTACTTTGAGGCACTGTGTTTTTGTGGGAAAAGTAGCTCTTTTTGGGTTGCCTGATGAATATTTTGTTGCGGTTAAGGGCGGATGGAGGGCAAAGTCGACTGAAAATGCGGTTTTTCAATTTTCATGGCACAATATTCCAGCATTTTTGACAAGTTTTACCACGAAGTGGTGCGTTCTTATGCGCAATGTAAAGTATTTAAAAAATGGCGCCAAGCATGCCCGACCCTGTGATTGCGCCTACTTACGGCGCAAGTTCTGGCAGCACGTTGTAGCGTTTGCTTTGTTGTGAATGTAAGGATGCGCAATTGCATTTATATGCATAATCATTCAGAATGATAGTATATCTAGCTAAATAAACTATTTCAATAGTTCAGTTACGGTCTAATGGAATCGTGATAGTCGCTGAAGTTGGTGCACAAAAGTTCGTTTACATCCGCGTTTCTGCTGTTACCATACCCATGTTGTGCTCGTGCATTCTGCAGTTCTTGCCATTTCGGGTGGCTAACAGCTGTGATATGTTTCACAAACGCACTGAGGACACATCAATGCCTTAGTTTTCAGCAAATCCGCGCAAGAAGTGAAAATTCTTGGGAAGCAGTACCTCCAAGTGTACAGTCAACACACCGAGATGCCACCATTCAGTGCAAGTGCTGCCAAGTTTTGAAGTTTTGAGATTTATTTTTGATTACGCGAGTGCAAGCTCACCCGAATATCGCATAATAGACATTTTTTGGTGAGCATTATGAATAATAGTGAAGAATATGCAGCAGGAGCATATTATTCTGACTTAACGGCAACTCAAACTTTAAAAGGCTTTTTCTCCAAAGCACTACTTTTCTTCAGAAAAGTACCATTTTCTCTGTAACTACTGCGGCTGTCAAGTGCAAATTTTTGTAAATTGTTTATGAATAACATGCATCCTTTCTGAACCAAAAGAATGGTGTTGCGTCCAGACTTATTTTTTACGAAAGCTTTTCTTTAAGAAAAAAAAAGCCCTTAAAATTCTATTATTCAAAGATCTCAATTTTTCACTAAAGAATGGCCATGCGTACAATTAATATTTTCGTTCAGAAGGACACCTTGGGACAATTTAACAACCTCAAGCATTTTCACCTTTTTACATCAAAACATTTTTCACAAACCTTCTTTCAAAAATAAAAATATTAAAATAATTGATTTTTTGATATTTTTAGAATGGCTTCGTATTTTCTTGCCAAATTCGTAAAACATTTAGTAAAACCTCCATTCAAGCAGCTTGTGAAATCTGGTAGAGTTCACTTAAAAAATAACAGAGTGATGGGCAGTAGTAGTTGTACACCTGCTATTCAAATTCAAATTCTTTATTTTTCCAAATACATTCGGAATGGATTTCAGGGCTAAAAGCTGCGGTCTGCAGCTTGACAGAGGCCCGGAAACCAAAATCACAAGGCAGGGCTAGACTTCAAGGCACACGTGGCGCCTGACCTTGATATACATGCTCGGTGAAAGAAACATATCAGTAGATAAACATATCAGTAGTAACAGGTCATCCGAATAGGTAACTGCGAAATATAAGCGAAGACACATAAAATGAACGCATAACGTGAAATGCGTACAGGTGATGTACCCTCATAATGTTGTACGACTCGAAATAATATGCTGTGGAAGACAAGTAATCGATATTGGCAATGTTTCGCACGGCTTTCTTTTGCGAAACATCATCCCCCCCCTTAAAGGGAGGGGCCCTCCAGTACTTTTGAAGCACCTATTTTTATTTGTGTTTTGCGTAGAGTGATGGCTGGGGATAATTTTAGCATAGGTCTAAGCGCCGATATCAAATGATTTAGTATTATAATCACGATTCGATTCCGCTTCGATTCCGCTTCGATTGACATTGCGTTTGATATGAGTAGCGGCAACATGGCCGCTCAGTGTTGCTTTGGTGTTTCGGAAAAAAGCGCGCACTATTGGACAGTGCAGAAAGGGAAGCTGCAGAAGTGCAACCCTCGAAAAACGTTTTTCGTGGGCGAAGCGCGGTTTATCCGCAGCTGGAGGATACGCTTGCGTACTTTGTGCGGGAAGCTTGTGCGCGCTCGCTGCCAGTGACCATGGATACCATTCGCAACAAAGCCGTGGAGCTCACTCAAGAAGCTAGGCTCACGAGAGAAGAGTTCCGTGCATCCAACTCGTGGGTGCATCGATTCATGAGACGCAAAGGATTTTCTCTCTGCCGGCGCACATCCATATGTCAAAAGTTGCCGGAGGAGTTCGAGGACAAGCTTGTGAACTTCCAGCAACTAGTTAACTGGCTTCGGGAGCAGAAGAACTGCATGATGGGGCAAATTGGCAACGCTGATGAGACCCCAGTGCTTCGTCTGATGAATAGGGACAGCTGCGATGGTGGTTCAGGGGAGCTCCAACGATGGGTGGGCGGTGTGCCCGATTCGCAAATAAATGTGTTTCGGCAATTTTGGGTTGTTTTCTCTTTTTTTTTAGATTTATGCTCGGGGCTTTGTTCGTCCATCCGGCGTCCGGCGTCCCGCGTCCGGCCACTTTCATGAAGTAGGGAAGCACCCACCGTGCGAACCAGAACACTGTAGTACAATAAGGCCGTCAACACCGCCATAGTCACCAGAGTCACGGCCGAGAGCACAGAGGGGCTGCTTAGCAATGACTAGGCAGGTGGTGTCTGTCGCCCAGGATGACTCCATTCCTTGATCTTGCTTGCATGTGCTTGCGGGGGCTTAGTCCATCCCTCCTTCCCGCATCCCACACCCCCCACAGCGCATGCGCATCCCCTCCCCCCTCTCTCTCCTCTCCTATGCTCACCCTCTTTCTCTCCTCTAGGAATCCTCTACTCTACGGAGCGGCGCCCACGTCCCGCATCCTACACCCCCCACAGCGCATGCGCGTCCCCTCCTCCTCTCTCTCCTCTCCTACGCTCACCCCCTTTCTCTCCTCTAGGAATCCTCTACTCTACGGAGCGGCTCCCACGTCCCACAGCGCATGCGTGTCCCCTCCCCCCTATCCTACGGTCCCCCCTCGTTCTCTCCTCTAGGAATCCTCTACGGAGTGGTGCGACAGCTGCATACTTTGCTGGGGGGCGCCACGGTAGATCCGCGGTATGAAAATGACGGAGCGCGCGCGCCTCATTCTCTCTCCTGTGCAGCGCCGCGATGAGCGCCCGGGCCGCTGCCGCGAAACGGGAGTGGCGACGTTTCTCCCACTCAAGCTAACCATCTCCCCGCTGCTTCGCATCCACACATGGTTCCCTTTAGCGGGAGATGGGGAAGTTTTTTTTTTCTTTTTTGGTCACCTAAACTTGGGGGGTCGACCTATATTCCCACTCGACCTGTAGTCCGGTTTATACGGTAGTCCCGATTATGATGGCTGTAATTTGCTTTCTCCAGGCAAAGGCAAGTGGTGGCAAGCAACAGTTACCTCTGGCTGCCGCTGCGGGGGCCGTTCCGTGTGCCAAGGATGCCTGCAGTGGTATGGTGTGTGCGGCAGCAGCAGGAGCGGCGGCAGCCGTGGCGAGCAGCTGCGGTGGGGCCTCCCTTCTGGGTTCGTTTGGGGCAGCACCCCCCACAGGCTGAGGGACTAATGGTGGCTGCTCCTGCACGCACGCTACACGAGGCCTTGGGAGAGATTGTCACTGGTGAGTGAGTGGCTGTTGTAAGATTTTTTTAGAAATCCAATGCAATAGTATAGCACTGTATTGTGCATATGCAGTTAATACCTACTGGATTTACATACAGTGCTTAAAACGCAGTTGTGATGAATCCCTGAGTGAGTTTTTATAGAGCCTAATGTATTGTGGCTTGCCTTATGCTTACTAGTTACTGCACACTGCAATCACTTCGTTGTAGGTACGTTATGATTTATGATGTGATGCGGGACACCCAAGTTTTGTGAAACTGATTGCATGAAAGTACCCTGCCTGGTCCCGGCGTTTGTTGTCATTTCTTCTTCCTGCGTTGCATATGGTAATTGTTTTGCTCGGTCATTGTGTTATCTGGGAAGATCTTCAACAAAGGTTCAGGATTCCTGGATTATACTGGTCTTTGTTGCTCCACGACTCTTCTTTGCTTCATTATCAGCTTGTCCCCGAGTGCCAGTGCTGTTTGTTTCTGCGACGACATATGGTGCGGTTGTCTCAACATCACAGGATTTATTACATGCTGAACATTTAGTTTTTGCATTTATAGCGCTATTTTACAGAACTTCTTCAACCAACTTTACTGCCTGCCCCATTCATGAATGAGGAGCATGGGAATGCAGTCAACCAAAAAAAAAAGAAAAGAGAAAGATAGACCCAAGCTGCAGTTAAGCATCAAGATGAGGTGGAGGGAAACGGTGCAAGAACAAAAACTATGATGATGGTGGCACGTGTAATGGGCCTGCTGTTATGTCTGTGGCTTTGCCCGAGTAGTTTTATAAAACAGCATGGGTGCGTAGTAATTTGTGATAGTATAATTGACATTTTTAATGCATTTTCTATAAAGATTTGCTGGAACTTGAACTAATTCATCATAAAACTTGGGATGTTGCAAAATTGGGGCAAGGCTACCAAACTATGTTGCTATCTCCTTGGAGTTTGATATCTTTGGGTATGACTGTGGATGGTGGTAACATGGTTTTACTTTCCACAGCCTAAAGACTAGCTCCAAGAACAGTTGTTTTCTTATTGGTTGAAGAGGGTAACAGCCAAGAATTTGCTAGCAGATGTCATCGAGCTGGTGCTGAGCACATAATGGCTGTTGGCCTCATGAAGTAGTAAGGGATGCCAAAAACTTTCTCAAGTCTGACATGCCAACATTGTAGCTTCAAGTTTTTGGCATCCTGAAGTTTTTTACAACTGGTCTTTCCTTCCGTGCTCTGGCAATAGGCTGGCTATGCTGGTTCTTTTAACAAACATCAGAAAGCCAGCATGGTCATGTTTGATTATATGTGACCCAATATTGCAACACCATAAGTTTAATGATGAATTAGTTCAGTCTCAAGAGATCTGCTAGACAGCATATTAAGAGTTTGATTACACAAAATCAGATTACCGTATTTACATCGATTGTAATGCGACCGCGATTGTGATCATACGTTCTTGCATTAGTTGACCAAGAAAGTGCATTAGTTGCCCAAGAAAGTTGTTTAAAGGGACCCTGAAACGGTTTTGACGATTTTGTACAAACACATTGGGCCAGTAGACCGAGTCCTAAGGCTCATTTTACAGACTAATTTAAGCTCTCTGCTTACACTGTGTAATTTATTACAACGCTATAAAGCTGCGAATCGCTGCAGATCACTGCGGCTCAGCCCAACGCGTTTTCAACCGCCCCTTGCGAGTAAGACATGCAGTGTCCGCACGACGTCATTGGGGCTGCTGGTGACGTCACTGGAGCTGCGGTGGGCGCACGAAAAATTGGCTGGTAGGGTGGCGGCACCTGTCGGAGCAGATATCAACCACTCCGCGATGTCTCTGTTGCCAGACGGCATGCGTGCTGCCGGGCGCACTGGGCTATGGTCTCCGAGATGCACGCAACCTGTCGGCGTGCAATCTCGGAGGTCATCACTGGGCGAAGCTCAAATCGTCGAGTGTGCTCACGTGAGCTCTGCGATCGCCAGCGATGCCAGCGTGTCTCATGAGTTGAGGAGGCAAGGCAGGGGTGAGAAGGAGGGTATGATATAATTGTCCGTAGCCGCCTTGGTACACGGCGTGCCGCTAAATTTGTGGTGCCAGTGGTTCGATGATGCTCTAGTCTAAACGCTGACAACGCTTCAAATAACCGTTTCAGGGTCCCTTTAGTCAAAGTCCTACTGTATTAACCATGAATGTGTAGCCTTTAATGTTCAGGCAGGGTTCACTTATACAGTCGAACCCGTTTATAATGAACTTGAAACTGCCACGATAATTGGTCGCTGTATGAATAGCTCGTTGTATATAGACTCACCGTTAACAACGTGCACTTAGCTCCCAAACCGTTTTTTTTTTTTTTGTATTTCTATTAAAAAGTGTTCACAACCCCTCCCCGCTGTGTGCTCACGAGTGAATTAAACCACATTCGCAATGAACTCGCGCCATTCCACTGAAGCGCGGTACCGCCACGTGGAACCAATCATCCCTGGCTAGTTACGTGCAGCACATCGCTTACTCTGCTCTCACCGTCGCATGCCGGGCCGTTTGCAGTCCAATGTATGTACGCATTTGTGCGTTCCTCGTGCATGCTCTCTTTGGATTGTGCTCAGTCGCTGTTTGTTCAACACGACAAAGACATGCATTTTGCAAGCGGCTTGACACAATGCAGCGGCAGCGAACTTGCGAACGGCAGCGTGACGCACTTGTACCGCCGTCACTCCGTGTGGTTTAAACACGTGCAGCCCACCAGATTTCTGCAGATGACTGTGATAAGGTTATCGTTGATGAGTCAAAATGGCACGTTCATCGCCACCCGCCACATCACCTTCGCTCTTTTCTGATGCTTATCCGTTAAAGGGCCAGTAAACAGGCTCTGACTTTTTTTTTCTAGCCCCCCCCCCCCCCCTTAAACAAACTGGCCAATTCGTACAATAGACTGCGGTGATCACATTTTGCAAATATTGCACCGCATGAAAGTAAACAAGGCGTGGTCACTGAGACGTATGTGCTCCGTGGGCTCATAATGGTGGACGGATGACGGGAACTGACGTCGCTTGCAAGTTATGTACAGTAAAACCTCGTTAATTCAAAGTCACTGGGACTGTGAGAAATCTTCGAATTAAGCGGGTTTTCGAATTATCGAAACATACAAAAACTGGGATACAAGGAACTTTGAATTATTGAAAGTAATCAGAGGTGGTCGTTTGCTGTGCCGGCTAGATTGCGGCTCCAAGGGTTGTGTTTTCCAGCAATACCTGTTCCCAATTTTGCCGCAAACTCGAGGGAAAGGCGGGCCTTGCTGCTGCCAGCGCTGGAAAAAAAAAAAAAAAAAAAGGAAAAGCAGTCTTGTGGTCTGTTAAAATGCACGCCTGCGAAAACAACGTGCTTCACTGCAGCACAGTGGTGGCACGCAGGCAGCACGTCAACTGCTCCTCGCAGCGTCAACGCGTCATGATGCGACCATTCGCCCATTCTTTCTGGTAAAATAAAGAATTTAGTGGTGACCAGTTTGACGGAATTCGCGATGTGTTTTGGCTGGAAAACATGATCACTGAAGTTTTCGAACTGAGTTTTTGGTAAAGGCGTTGCACGCAAGAACTCCGCCAGCAGTGCAAGTACGCAAATTGCTGGAGCAACCGCCAATCGGAGTTTCGCATACATCGCGGATTCCGTCACACTGTCCTTATTTAATTTCTTTATATTGCCAGAAAGAATGAGTAAATCATGACGCGCTGACGTTGCGAGAAGCATGCGACATGCTTCCCGCGTGTCACCGCTGTGTTGCAGTGAAGCACGTCTTCTTTTCCGGTGGCACCCATTTCAGCTGACCACAAGACTGCTTTTTAAAAAAAATTTTTCTTTGCGCTGGCAGCAGCGAAGGTGGGGTGCTTCACCTGTCACTCATTAGTATCGCTACACTGCCTTGCCTTGGGGCTTCTAAGGGTTGTCGCTTCCGCGGATTCGCGGCGAAACCAGCATCGGGAATCGGCACGGGACACCCAAAGTTTTTGAATTAACCGGGCTGGCGCTAACCGCCGCTTCAAATTATCCGCTCAAACTCGCATTGCTAAATACGGAACCGCAGAAATCCTTCGAATTAAGCGGGATTTTGAATAACCAAGTTCGAATTAACGAGGTTTTACTGTATATGTGGACGCAGTTTCAATGGGTAGCATAGGAAAAAAGTAAGTGCACCGAAATATGGGATTGTTATAAGCGGGTTCGACTGTATTGATTTAGCAATATCAGTGGTTCAAACATTGTCATTATTGGAAGGATTATTTAGCAGTACAGTCGAACCCACTTATAACGATCCCAGATATAACGATCTATCGGTTATAATGACCATATTTCGGTGCACTTACGATTTTCCTATGCTACCCATTGAAACTGCGTCCACATATAGCGAACATTTTTCAAGGCCTCCTACTTTTACAACGAACACTTCGGACACGGTCGCGGTAAAAATATGGCGCATACGAAGCGAAAATAAAGTTAGAACAGGCATTCTAAAGCACGAGAGAGGCGCGCGCTCACGTGCCCCGCTGCTGTTCAGTTGCGACGACGATGTCATTGACCGCGGCGAGCATCGCACGCAGATTTCGGACGCTGCGAGTGAGGTCGCTCACTTTCCAGGCGTTTCCTTACTGGCAGAACGGCAGTGAGGGGGAAAAAAAGTATTTAAAGGAGCCCTGACATCAAATTTACGCATGTGGATTTTTTTGCATCCGCGAGTAGCTATCGACCCCCAAGTAACGATTCTCGACTCAAAATGCAGCGGAGGGACGAATAAGTACCAGTAATGTTGATAAATATATCCGGTATCGAACGCGATTCAAAACGGGAGGAAAACCCGCCAAATTGTAGTGCTGGTAGCGCTACCTCGCGGCCACGTCGGGGCCGCTCCCCAGCTGATCCCGCTGCCACAAAAAAAGGTGACGTCACGTCCAGCTGACATCGCTGACATTTCGTCTGCTAGGAGCGGCAGGCTCGCGATCCTGCGTTAAAAGCAATGTATTTATCAACCTCGGCCGTACTGCCGGAGCACAGGAACACCAACTACGCACCTCATGTCGCGGACGTTTGGCGAGTGAATCACTGCTTTCAGCTGCAGTAGGGCACTGGAGACTGGGCCTCGTATCAAACGAGAGACCGAACTGCTTCGCCAACACAGGATTCATCATGTAGCAGCCCGCGTCAAAGTGAAGCGAGCAAATGCGGCTGCTGTTCACAGGCGTCCAGTCCCTCGGTCCAACGGCGCGCCGAACGAAGTCAACCCACTGGCTGCATTGAGGTTCGAGGCTCGGAAATGCAGGAAAGGACACGCACTTTACGCTTTTTCCGCGCTTCGACGGGCAGGTTCGCACTACGCAGCGGCTCCCCGACATCCTGGCACGTACTGTGTCGCTCCGAGTGATCGCACTCACGCACGACAAATCAGTCGATGCGACACGATGTGCCGCACGCACAGATCAACACAGCAAGAAGAGCCACTACTGAGACCACGCCGGGCGTCGGCGCCACAATAAACACACTCAGACCGTCGACGTCATTGCTACTAGCGTATCACTAGCGTACGTCATAGGTGTGATTCTATCACGTGTTCTATCACACCTCACACGTTGCACTAGTGTCTGTCGCAGGGCATCCAGTTTTCCGTTGATCGTTCATACGCTGTTTGCCTGGTTTGCCCTCGAAATAAAATAACTTCCACGCGACGGACGGCATTCAAATTTGGCCAAGACGACCTATGCATACCGAGCAATCGAATGAAGGACACATCTCGACTTTGAAATTTGATGTCAGTGCTCCTTTAAAATAGGAGGCAGCATGAAGCCTTGCGCGGCCTTGCGGTCAGCTGTCGCATGGCAACTTTTTCTGACGCCGTTCTCTGCATCTACGACCGCCTACGATGAACCAAACAACGCCTTGTAGCGCAAGAAGCCACAAATGCAACAAGTGATAACTTTTCGTAGCTTACAAGGTCGCTCTGACCGCCAGCTCGCCGAAACCACAACGTGCCGCAAAAGGTGTTCTGTCATTTCCGTAACGGCAAAGACTGGCCTATCAATGATTACGACTTCCACGAGATTGCGACGATGCCTTCAAGGATGAAAGAGCAAAGGTGAGGTGGCGGCTGGCAATGAATGTGCCATTATGACTAATCGCCGACAACCTTAACGCGCGTGTGGCGTAAATCGTGCGGAGTAACCGCAACACAAGCGCGCGATGCTGCCGTTCGCAAGTTTGCCGCCGCGTCGTGCGAGTCCGCTTGCGCGTTGCATGTAATGTCTTGGTCGTGTTGGATGAACAGGCTACCCGTGCATGGTCCGGAGTGAAGCATGCACAAAAAACGCACAAACGCGCGCATACAGAAGCCAGTAAATGGCTCGGTGATAACGGCGTGAGCCAAATAGGCGATGAGCTGCACGCAACTAGCCAGAGATGATCGGCTCCACGTGGCGACCACGCTTTAGTGAAACGGCGTTAGTTCACTGCATAGGTGGTTTAATTCACTCGTGAGCATGCAGCAGGCGTCGCTTAACACGGGAAAAGGCCTAACTTGTCACCGGAGGGGTTGCTAGCACTTTTTATTGAAGTACGCAGAAAAAGAAAACGGTTTGGTCGATAAGTGCACCTTTTTAAGGGCGAGTCCATATACAAGGAATTACTGACATAACGACCACTTTTTGCGGCACTTTTGAGTTCGTTATAAACGGTTTCGACTGTATTTTTTAAAACTAAGATTACAAAGTTTAGTATCCAGCCTCTTTGGAAGCTGGCACTAGTTTCACCTAAAGTCCCTAGATTTTTCCCTCTTCTTTCTTAAGTACCGACAAGCATTGAAGCGCCACGGACGAATCTCATTGGCTAACGCTGGTTTTCGGTAGCCATGTTCTTCCTAACTCTTTTCTAGCTCCTGGTGAAACGCGTCGCCCGCTCACTAACAACGGGGGAACGACGGGAGGAGAAAGGCGCGTCGCGTTAGCATATTGTCCACTGAAAGATGCCTGGCTAATGCACTTAGATGTACGTGGCTTTGTAAATCTTCCAAGTTAGGAAGCAAATGGCGGCAAATGCCAGCTGCGTGTGGGAGAGGGCCGGGTGAGGAGGCAGTTGTCGGTACTTAAGTGAAAGGAAAAAAACTAGGGACTTTAGTTTCACCTGGCCAGCTTCTTGTAGATTGTTACACTTGCCATTTGGTGACAAGCATGCCATGTGGCACCGAACCCTTTGCACCTAATGAGTGTCTGATGCTGTAGAATAATAGGAGGGGTTAAAAGTGTTACTTGCAGATTGAATTTACCTTCAGTGCAATAGCTCTTTCGTTTCACTATTCAAAAATTGATGTACAAGTCTGAAATTGAAGCATGGCTGAGAGCAGAGATCCTGTGAAATTTTGAGCAAGCTCCCTTCTCCGATTTCAGTGCTAATTTCAAATTTCTATGCTGTACTGGTAAAGCCCCTCACGCTCGGCATTCTGATCACATGCTGCACCCAGGCAAAACTGGCGGGCTTGAATCCAATCCAATTCTGGTTAGCAGCTCGATCTTCGAGCACCTCCAAGTTGAATTTATCCTCAAATTTTTTTTTTCGTTCTCTGTTGATCGCAATCTCAATTCGACACATGACACCCATGATGATTTTCAGGTTCCCACAAGTATAAAAGCATGGCCTTTGAGATCTGTATTTGCAGTTTGGAAATGGGGCTTATGATGCATGTATTAGCAAAAGTGAGCCTTTGAGATCTTTTGTACCGACAAAAGATCTCAAAGATCTCAATGAGCCCAGAGCTGTTGCATTGGCATGGGCTCATTATGGGAGGTGTGTCGATGCCATGCTTCCTGCGGCCCTATTGCATAGCCTTTGTGTTTCTTGTGTTTGTGAATCATCATATCAATGCGCCGTGCTATGCATGAGAGCCAGAAGACTTCTCAGGAAGTCCATGTGCACTCTATTTTTTTCCGGTGGGAAAACATTGCCGCTGCGATCTTGAATTTTGGTGCCGTTATTTAAAAGTGCCCTACACCCCCTCCCCTCCACTTTGCCAGTAATTTCTAGCTGCTGAGTGGGGGGTGCTTGCTCGGAATTTTACAGTAGTGTAAGATTAGGACATGGACAGAGGTGGGCAGAACACAATTTTGTCCTTGTTTTCTCTCGCCTCTTCTGTCAATGTCTTAATTTTGTGCTGTTACTCTATCATTATGAGCCAACAAGCCCAAACTGCTCTTGCGAAGCTTTGGTAGCAGTGGCTCGAGAGTAAATAAGCCATTATCGGAAGCTGAGTTCATAGCATCTTTCTAAACTATCATTTTCGTTATTAGGAATATTTTTAGGCATCAAAGCGTACGATGCCACAAAAAACTTTGATATTCTCGCTCCTTGGCAGTTTACAGTCACGGCCGCCAGGGGCATGCCCAGCACACGCCGTGCAATGGTCACGACCGCCGTATTTGTACGTAAAGTTTATTTTAAGCGCTGCTTATAGCTATAACGCATTATCACTTAAGAAACATTGCCTGGAATAACGCATATCGGTAATGCTACTTTAAGGGCCCGTAAACAGGCTCAGACTTTTTTTACACCCCCCCAAACAAGCTCGCTTATTCGTACAGTAGACCGCGGCAATCACGTTTTGCGAATATTACAGCGCTCCATTTCAAAAAACAATTCCCGCGCTTCTTTCCTATGCCTGTCCAATCCTCCTTGTATGCGCAGTGATGAAATCTTGGCCATGGGCCACATTACGCAGCACTGAGCTGGTCGATTGGTCCTTTGCACTACGAAACGGCGCCTTGGCCCTGCAGTGACAGTTTTGGCTGCACAGTCAGCATTTCCATTTTCCTGTGCTTCCATCTGCCATGTTGTAGAGTTTGAGACTACTGGGACAACTAGTATTGCCAGAACGAAAGCCTCCAAGATGAAGAGGCGTCTCGCTACTTAATCACTAGGGGAAGGGTGCATACCTCACCAGTGCCTCATACTCCTTCCACCGCCCTTCCTCCCCGCGCCGCTGACATGTGCTCATACGGGGAAGCCTTGCTCGGTCGTTGGCTGCATGTCGATGGCGTATCGCTGACGTGTTGCGTTGACGAAGTGGGCGTAGTCGTGACAAAGGGCTATGCCTACCCCTCTCAGCTGCTAGAAAAGGGTGGGAAGGACGAGCGAAAAACCGAAACCAGCTGAAGTGGGCTGTTACAAACCCTATGACTTCCTTATTGCAGCACTCATTCTCTAAGTTCTTGTGGCAGCATGTTCACATTGTACAAGAGCGCAGTTATTTCCCCATGAGAAATTTTTGACCGTGAAGTCGTTTACTGGCCCTTTAAGTAGCCATTGCCATTACCATCATTGCCAAAGTACAGTTCCTTTTCTCGTGTAGCAGCGCGCTGCTAAAGTCACGCTCTGGGGGGCGTAAGTGCACTCGCTCAAAATAGGGGCTTTTAGCATGTACGCGTACTTTTAACGTTACCGGAATACGGATTGCGTTTACCGTGTTACCGGAACCCACGTTTAGCAAAGTTTTAGCTCCCCATATGTAAACATTTACGTATGTTTGTATACCTTTAAGTTTGCGTAAACCACTAATGATGATAATTGCATTTAAACTATATTTAATGTAGATGAGGTTGAATCATTGCTGTGGCAAAATCATAAGAGATGTTTTTAGCGTACGAAAAGGGGGTTATGATGGTGTTGACATCTTGTGACACTTCCAGGGGTGCAACAGCTGCGCCAATTGCGCCAAATGGATACAATTCCCCGTTTTTGCGCCGAGCTGTGCCAAAACCATGAAATTAGCGGAAATTGCGCCACGCTGCGCCAAAATGCCCGACCAGCCTCAAAATTTTCTCAGTTGCGCTAATTTCAGCGAGAAATGGAGGCCACGTTGGTTACCTGCAGTTTGTCATCAATCAATCCACGCGCGCAGACCCTAACCCTAAACCACGGTGTAAGTATATACTCATTAGGTCAGGACATTCGCGAGACGCGGTTGACCAGATAAAGTAATAACGCCGCGCACCCATCGGTCCGCTGACCGCAGCGGATACCTATCGGCGGGACGACGCAACTTCAAGACAAAAATGCGTTGTCGTAGCCACTAACGCTTCGCGGGATATATCAGTTTCCTAGGCAAACGCAACTATGGCATGTTAGCAACTAAAGCTGGAAGCGTATGCCGCGTTTTCCGCACGCGAACAAACTCTACGTGCTGCGGACACCGGCGTCGCCGACGACCACGTTGGTTGCCATAGCAACGGCACATAAAATATTTTCTGTCTTGAAGATGCGTCGTCCCGGCAATAGATATCCGGTGCCGTCGCCGGGCCAACGGGCACGCGCCGTTGTTACTTTATCTGGATGAACGCGCCTTGCATGCGAGCCGAGAAGTTGTGCCCTAAACCTAACCCTATCGTGAAAGAAAAAAAGGGGGGGGGGGATGGGGGGGGGGGGGGGCTGTAGCGGTGTTCGAAAATTTCCTGGCCTTGTTCTAACCCGTGCAGAACGCTGCTTAAGCCACCTTCGCCGCAGTACACCGGTGCCCTGCGGAAAAGCGTATTAAGATTTGGAACGGGCTGTTAGCACTAGTCACTGGACACAGCACATTTTGTTCAGTTACTCATGCGTGTATACGCCGCATAATTGTGAGTATGGTCGCTGCCGACGCCTAAAAAAGTTACTGGCAATGATTTGGAGCAGTATAACATTTCTGCAGCCCTAAAAAAAAACTGTGCACTAGTTTTTTTTTTTCGCCACCCCTACTTCTCAGTTTTACGAATCCCCCGAATTTCAAGGCCGCCAGCTTGGCAGATCCACATTTGCATTCGCAGGGTCTGTCAGGAAATGACAGGTGCGGCAAATGCTGATGTGGACTTTTATCATAGTTTGTTCAGTGGAGTGGTTCAAAATACTACTTTTATTGAAATAGCAGTGCTCATGTTCACTTTGCACAATTTAGGTGATGTTGAATGGTTTGTACATCCTTTTTTTTTTAATGTAAGCCGTTTTTACACTGCTCCAAATTTGTTTTTTCGTGATAAAAAATGGTTGTTTTTTCCTCGTAACCTGCTCCAAATTAGGATTTTAGTGCTCCAAAAGTAACATTTCGCTGCTCCAAAAATTGCTCCAAATTCTATTTCGGCTGTTGCACCCCTGCACTTCGTGCAGCCACAGTCATGGACACATTTGAAAAGGGGTTATGATGGTGTTGACATCTTGTGACACTTCGTACAGCCACAGTCATGGACACGTTTGTTTTCGCCTATTATTTTTGTGGGAAAAAATTGTTGAAAAGGCAACTCATTCGTAATTATGCACTGTAAGGCATTTACTCCAGAAGTAGAATGCATGTTTCTGCAATAACAATTTTGTGCTTGCCTGGTTCATCTTGGCCGCAGATGGGGCCACCTATCCAGCCTGTCAGGGGCTTTTTGCCTCTCACGTTTACTGCTTCGGTATTCTAGGTCACTCTAGCTTCGGTAATCCGGCTAATATGTGGTCGTAATTGGCGCTAGCACTTGGGCTTATTTTGACTCGGCGGCTGGAGTCTGCAAAGCGGATATCGCGATTAGTCACGAACGAAGGTGGACTTGCGAGATAGGGCCGTAAACGTAAAGCCTATTTGGCGAGTAGTTTTTGTTCTATAAAGGCCTACACATGCGCAGATTCCGTCCGTTATCCGGTAACACAGTGATGTAAAGAAGTATACGTACAAGCTAAAAGCCCCTAATGACACTAAATTTGCCAGTGTGACTGGGGTATTAGTCTTGTGCACATGCAGTGGTACTGCTGATTTTTGAGCTCTATTTTATATGTACATGTAAAACTTGTTGCAGCGAGGTTGAAGGGGTAGCCGATAAAGGTATTTCGAATATCCATCTCTAAACATACAAAGAAGAAGCTGGCGTTACGTCCTACGATACTACTGCACAGTCGCATGTGCAATTAAATTTTATAAGACAGTAAAGGAATCTTCAGCAGGGGCACCGTACAACGTTTTAGCACCTGACACAGTGATGCATTAGCTGCACCAATGTTTCACCACTGTGCCAAGGGGGAAACCCGCTATATCCTACCACATTTCGACAAAAATCTCTAATTTGCACCGAGCGTCGGCCAAGGCGTCATTTTTGCAGCCTTTAGGGTAAAAACGTATGGAAGGTACTCGATAAAGCTAATGAATCGATCAAAATTAAGTTTGTGTGCAAGGTTTTTTCCAGAAGTCTACTATGTGTCTGTAGTCTGGTACAATGTAAGTAGACTAGAGAGGCGCAGCCTAGGTGACTGAATGTTCTCGGCTGTGCTTTCCGACGTCGGGGTCACCATCCATCCGGCTCATGCTTTCTATGTAGAGTGCATGGTCATTTGTACAGGCTTGCGTGCAACCGCTTTTGATGTGGCCGCTGCCTTATAAAGTTCCACAGGACTGGAATCAGTTCAGTGGTAATTCTAGATGTTAATATCTTCTGCCGAAAGGGGGGGGGGTGGAGGGCTGGATGCACGCCTGTCAAGCTATGTCAACTGCCCCATACTGTATAAATAACGTTTTCTGCGTAAATAAGTTAAGACTTTCTACTGCTAAGATATATTTGCTTAGGATGCAAATGATACCAGAATTTTTCTCTTCTTTGAAATCTAAATTTATGACGCCTTATTGTGCCTTGTGAAAGCTTAACAATTGGTCGCACTGAGCTGCTTACCATTCACTCCCTCAAACCTGTTTGCTTCCCCCCCCCCCTTTTTTTTTTAATCCATCTGGAAGAGTTAAAGCTTCGGATGAAAAACTTACATCTGAAAACCCAAACCCACTCTCAGCACTAAGCAAGCCCCTGCTGTTATGGCCCCTGAAGATAATGATATATGTTCTTTTACATTTAAATGCCCCCCCCCCCCCCCCCCTTTGTCCTTTTTTTTTTATTGTGCCAGTAACCTTAAAAAAAATCGTCACATTAACAAATGGTTCATATGCACGTTCTGTTTCTGTATAACGTTTCCAGCTCTGAACATGTCTTGCACAGACTTTGGAACTGGTTTTCAGCATTAAAATGCACCTCTCTTGAAGGATCTGCTAGCCTGAAGCTGAGTTCACGTGCAACTTTTCACAGGCCTACGGCAATTTTGGCCTAGACTTGATGTCGTCATCCAGCCAAGACTATGGGTGCGGCCGAATATGAGTTGCTGGCAAGTAAACCATGAGTGTGCAAAGAATGGGGGGTTGTTATCTTATTTGTTCAGACAGTGTAATTGAGACTGACCTTTTTTCTATGTTGAGAATATTACTCCAAAGTGCAGCAAAAGTTAAGCTGTGGTTAAGGGTGGGACATGGCAGTGAAAACTATTTTTGTTGTTTATGGAGATTAAGTGATGAAATTTAGCATGCGGATGTGATTTGTTGTGCTGATATTGTAAATGAAATTGGTTTTGAGCTATCTGTTGTAGTTTTGTGTTACAATGCTTGATAGGCTCTGATTGTGATCCAAAAATTAATTAGACATAAGTTTGTCAAGATTTTGCATAAGGATATTCATGAGGGCCCATTCTGTGCCGTATGCCGTTAATTTTTTAATGTTCAGATACGTCCTGTACATATTGTGTTACTAACGACTTTAACAAAAAGCCAATTGCAAACGTCTCTATGATGTGCAGACAAATATGGACAGCTTTAGAGCACTCGACAATGTCTCGGGATCTAAATGTAAAAAATGGAATGGTTATATCTTTATTTGTTGTGAAATGGCACAGGGATGACTGACAGCAACTGCTCGAAAAATGAAAGCTGAGAAAATGAGGCTCAAAGAAAATAGAGCTAGAAGCTAAGAAAGCTGAGAAAATGAGGCTCAAAGGAAATGGAGCTAGAAGCTAAGAAAGCTGCACTCAGAAGGGAGCTGGTTTAATTTTTCATTAGAGAAATGCAGCACTGTGGCTACCTTGGGTTCTGATCTCTTTACGATGATGCCATGATTGCGGCACTGTGCGAAGGTAAAGTTTTGAGATTTGCATTTTCTAAAGCCTAATTTTCTCAATTTTTGATGACAGCACACTAGTAAAATGCTTTTTTCTCAACTTCAACTGCTTATTTTGGTCTAATATTTCACCATGATGTATAACATAGTCTGAGGATTGCAGAAAATTAATTGAAAAATGGAATATTTTGACCAAATTTACCATTCTCATTGCCATGTCCCCCCTTAGTGAAAATTAAGGTATTTGCTTATCACTGCAGTTATTAAGAGATACGACAAGTTGTTTTAAGGGAGCAGTTATAAGGTATGACATTACAAATACACATAGTATAGGGCTTTGTTAGAACAGCCCTATACTATGCATACATCTGTTCACTTGTCATAGCGAGCATTATTCTGTTGCATCGACATTCATTATATAAAAGGAGCTGGTCACATGTTGCACTTTGTACACATGGGCTTAATGGCATTGTTTAGCAAATTTGCGACTTTAATTCCCAGCCATGGCGGCCACATGGATTTATCGTGGAGAAGAAATGGAAAAACACACTTATATACTTCAATTTGTGTGCTCTTTAAAGAACCCCAGGTGGCCAAAGTTAATCTGGATCTCACCCACTAGGCGGGATTTCTTGTAAATTGTATTTTGGCTTTGTCTTGAAAACCCTTAGAATTTAGTTCGAAATTTGGACTTGCCATGTAACATTGCTGCAAATGTGTTGGGTAGTAGTGATGGAGCAAGGAGGAAGGGAGTAAGCATTGCTAGGGTCACTGCTGTGATAAGCAGTGGAAAGCAACTGCAAAATGATGGAAGGCTCAATGTAAGAAAGTAAGTGTTTAGGCAGTCCTTTCGTTTGTGATGTGATGCGAGAGAAATATCTCGGCTTTTACAGGCCAAAACTACGCTGTAGTGGGACTCTGGATTAATTAGACCACCTGGGTTGCCCCCCATCGAAATTATTTTAACATTGTCCGTGGTGGTCCAACTGCATCATTTGCACCATTTTGCTACAATACAACCTCTCTCTGCCTCACTGTGCCAAGTCCAGTATAAGTTGCGCCAACTGCGCCGAAGTTAACAGTTTTGACCTTTCACACAGCAACTGAGCGTTTTTTGCCCAAAATTTTCTTTGTCTGGCCCGAAGAACCTCGAGAGCTTTTCAAAATTGTGGAGGAACACCTCCCTCTCCTGCTTTTCACCAGTGTGCCTTTTCTCATTAAAACATACATATACGAAGTCTAGAAGAACTTGTTCCTGGGCAAGTTGGTGCCTGAGTTAGCTAAACATGTTATTTCTGGCACAATGCTTGAAACATTAGGAAAGGATTGAGATAGAAGCTCCTCTCTCTTCTAGTCATTTCTTGATTGAAGCATTGCACCAGAAGTAACATGTTTAGCAAACATACAGTCCTGTCTCATGCAGAAACCGTACATTCCATGTTCGCATTTGTCACTATTGCCTCCCAAAAAATGCATTTCTTGTGTGTAGCGGTGAAGTCAACCTTTGTGAATTCTCTGTGTGAAATGCTGTTCTTTACCCATTGGCGTTCTCTGTGTACATTAGAGCAGCATTTCCTGTTTGCACAGAGATGATGATATCCAAAAATTGCTCCAAATCCTAAATTGGTTGGACCACCAGTGTATTGTGAATTTAGGAAATCAACATGGAATAACTTTATTTTAATTATTGTAATTTCACTGCAGCACAAACAAATTGGACATGATATGCACACTTGAGCTCACCAGGTTTGCCAGGTTTTTGTGAGGCGTTCAGAGGTGCAAGGTGTGGACAGGAAATTCCTTTCCACAGCGGCCAGCAGTATTTGCACACTTTGAAAGGATCCACAGTTAAACCTCAATAGAACAAACATCAATGTAACGAAATAGTCAATATAATAAAGCTTTGCAATAGAGTATCGAGTTGTAACCATGTAATCTTCAGTTGAGCAAAATTTTTTAGCATTATTGAAATGAGTTTTTTTTTTCTTTGACAATGCCCTATCATTCAAACATAATTGTAGCACTTCCTGTGCAAAAAGGAATTCCTGGCATAAAGGGTAGAATTTCAAATTGCCGAAGTTTTGACATATGACGTCAATTGCCATTTTACTGACTTTGTTATATCAAGGTTTCACTGTATGTTACCTTGAATTTGGCCCCTTGAGAGTTTGCAGCTAGTGAAAAGGGGCAACATTTGGCACATCTTTATCTTCAATTTTGCTAGTTTACCACACAGGCCATGTATCCCTTGGAAAGAGCAAATTCCAGGTCACCTGGTCCCTATCCATGTCTTCAATCCTCATGGCTAATACAGTCTGGCTTTGGTGGCACGAAAGGTATGCTCAGGTCACTAAGGCCCGTATTCACAAACGCTCCTCGACGCGAAACTCAACCTCAAGGGATCCTTGAGGTAGAGTGTCGAGTCAAGGAGCGTTTGTGAATATGGGCCTAAGCCTCGAAACACTTGTTTCAGCATTGTCAGGCACCCAGTTTTGCAACAGCCGGCAAGTGCTTAGTTGCTCGAGTCGCCATGTAAGCTCATTTGAGTACATGCGATATTGGATGGTCTTGTGCACAGCACCCTGCATTTTTGTTGCGATGTTGGGAATTGCAGGGCCCACGGTAGTGAGCACACCGTGTGGCGGCGGAAGTGGTGCCCAGGTGTCGATAACGGCTCAGCAAGCGGTGACGGTGTGCCCTGACCACCATCACCACCATCACCACCACCACCACCACCACGGGGCTGCAGCTCATCCAGTGGCGTCAACCTTGGGCCAGCAGCCACCCACCTTGGCCTTCCACCCTGCTGCCTTCCCCATCCATGCCCAGGTTAGCAGTACGATACAGTGCCCTGTACTGCAATAGAAAGCATATTGTTTCATGAAAAAGATCAGAAGGGCGGGCCATCCTTACTTTTGTGATCCTGATCCTGCCATTTAGAGCACTTTTCCTTTACAGTTCCCTTCTAGCTGTACTGGTTTGTTCCATGTTTCAATAACCACACGAGTGGAAGTAACTAACAGAGCTCTTGACAACAATTTTACTGCCATAAAATAAAGTGTAAACAAAGCACACATGTTTAGCAGGGGAGACTCTGTGCACTTCAAAGGCAAGCTGCAAGGAAATTTAGAACTACGTAAAAGAAAGCCTGCTTTGGTGTAGTAGTGTGTAGGTTTACAGAATCCTATATGTAAACTTTTCGTTTGAAATGCAGTTGGACACTCGTTACAGTGGTCTGTAGTAACCCATGAAGTCCGTCCTGTCCAAAATTAGTGCTGTGGTATATGGTGACATAATAAAATTTTGTGAATAGTGCAGTCTAGCCTGAAGGCAGTCACAAAGGGATCACAAACATAGCAATTAGAATATATGAATCGATTAATTGTTACTGCGGGAATCACACACCCGGACAGCATGGAACCTCGTTTTCCACAGTTTTCTGGATTCTGGCTGCCTACAAATGGTAGTTTTTCTACAGTAGAGCATACGTAATTCGATACAATGGCAAGATGATTGGCACAGTGGCGGACAGCTTGCTGGCCAGCACCCCACTATGTCAACCGCTTGACATGCGATACAAATATCGGGTACAACTATTCACTCAAACAGTGACAGGTAATATACCCAAGTCTCCATTGGACCTTTTGCGACAAGTGATAGCCACGGTCAAATGTGTTGCACGAATGATAGCTGTGATATGGAGCTTGTTCAAAACTAGGAGCCCACACCCGATTGCTGTTAAACCTCATGTGACACAGCTCAACTATGTCACATGCTCCACCGTAACACATCTTTAGGCCAAAATATTGCACGATTTATGTCTTATGAAGCTGTAAAAAAAAATCACGTGCACCACGATCAGCAGCAGATATTCCTTACTTGCTGTGGTTAGGTTAGTGCTTCGACCGACTTGCAGGCACTTTTTGTAGACGTTAAATGTAAGTGACAAGAAATGTTTCTGATGAATAATATTTTCACGATCGTGAAATCAGCCAGTACCCGTGTCGGTCCTGTCAGCTGTGCAGTTTGCCGAGGGGCGAGCAAGCAATTTTTGGCAGTCTTGGAAACAAGCTTGCAACTTACATGCCGCGTTCACTGCACTAATATTTGGCTTAGGTGTTCACAGGAGCCTTCTTACAGATAGGTGGTGTTTTCTGGCTATGTTCAAAGTGTTGCAGATTCCCTTTAAAAAAAAAAATTATGTTGGAGCCTTCCCCTCTCTTTAATTGTCATGAACGTGTTTGTGGATCTGCTGCTATTAAATATAGCGAGTCCTTTTGCTTCATTTAGTTTTCAATGTCGATTCCTGCATTTTGGATCCAGGTTTCGCTGTAGCTTCCAAGTGCACCAAATTTCATTCCAATTGTCCTGCAGTGCAGTGTCATTCACAATAAATTCAGGGAAAAGTGCTCATATAACAGTGGTACTTCATTGGCTACAGCAGGATGGTGTTCTGGCTTTCAAGCCCTATTGTTTTTCGTAAAGATTAGCTGGTGACTGTAGACGTTACAAACCACATATTTGTAAGAAAGTATGGGGGGGATTTCCACAAGGGTTGTGCGCAGTTATTTCTATAAGCCTCTCTGTAGGGCGGATCGCCACCGATGACTTTCATCTTGGTCAAGCAGCTGTAGCCCATGCCAGCAAGTGGGGATAATTGAGTGGGGGGCAGTGTTATGTACGAGTAACCTCGCTGACCTTAGGTGGACCTCAACTGGCAGACGGAGAGCAACCATGACACGGCTCTGACGCTGGCGTGTGCGGGTGGCCACGAAGAGCTGGTGAGCCTGCTGTTGAACCGGGGAGCCCACTTGGAGCACCGCGACAAGAAGGGCTTCACACCACTCATGCTGGCTGCGACAGCAGGCCACGCCGGTGTTGTCGACATCCTCCTCTCGCATGGTGCTGACCTGGAGGCCCAGTCGGAGCGCACTAAAGACACCGCCCTCTCACTCGCCTGCTCAGGGGGGGCGCTATGAGGTACACTTGCTTTCCTAGAAGAGCTTGGTTGCACCATGAAGTTGCTATCATGACTAGAGAGAACGGCAGACAAAACTGATTTATCTGCCAAGCTGGGCAACATTGGGTGGGCTGATTAATGAAGTCAAAACTGGCATATAGGTCGACCTCCCCTCTTGGAAGCACTGAAAACTTAAAGAAAAGAAAAAGAATAAATACATGTAATGGCCAAAGTATCGGAAAATTCCCCTACATTCTACAGGTGCAACTACAGTTGCTCCCCGAACCAATGTCGTTGAGCCGCTGTTCACCATCATGAGTGCCACTTCTGATTAGAACAGCGGTTCTTCCATCAAGCGTTAATGGCGCACTTATAGGAGTTTGAGCCGCCCTTCCAATCGGCGTTGGCACACCGGATGATGCATCTTGATGAAACTTGGAAAAAAAAAAAGCTTTTTTTTTTCTTCAGGATGAACATTCACAATAACAATATGCTATAGATAGAGCCAGAAACCAAATCTTAATGTTGCAACCACACCATATGTCCTTCATTTCTCGTTTGGACCCACAGTTACTGGCGGTACTAGTTCTGGTTTCGAGTGAAAGTCCGGCCCCCCCAACTTCGAATTTGAAACTTAAAGGGGCACTGACACAAAAATTTTTGGTGACACAATTTGTTGCTGGGGGGCCCGTTAGTCATAACACGGCACATCGTTCGCTGCTG
Source organism: Rhipicephalus appendiculatus (assembly GCA_030522465.1). Lineage (NCBI taxonomy): Eukaryota > Metazoa > Arthropoda > Arachnida > Ixodida > Ixodidae > Rhipicephalus > Rhipicephalus appendiculatus. The sequence goes on from JALIZH010025266.1 coordinate 765,784, forward strand.
CGCGACAGATAATTAGTTATAGGCTCCTCGTTACCGACCAGTCTCAGTTTCGGTTTACGAGAGCTTTAAAAACAAGAAGCCGCCTGGTGCAACTATCACCACCTAGCATGTGCAACACTCTACCACGTCAGCGCACAGAACTGTGACGCACTTCTGCACGGTACAATCAAGAAGTCTGTTTGAACAGGAAACGGGACAGCAGTGTCGCCAAACACAAAACCTTCAATGCGTGTGCCATGGCCATGGACTCGCGAGCAGCCGCCGTGTAGTAGTCTGCTGGAGCAAACACGGCAAAGAGAAGAATGGGGTGGCTATTCGCCTCGAGATCTTTGAGTGGTGCCCTCTCGCGTGTGACGTTAGGGAGAGGACTCGGATGCAGCTCTTCGCGCGCGCGTGCGCTCGCTACGTGAAGGCTGCTCGCCGCTGCCGGCCTGTCTGTTATACTCGAGTTATTGAAACATTAGTGGGCAAGTTCATCAAGCAATTTGTACTCAGTGTTCAAGCAAAATGCCCAGCAAAATCGAGCGGAGTTGCTGTCAGGAGCACGTTTTGTGTCGATTGCTCCTGGTGTCGTCTGCTAGCCATCAATCTGTACATCTGCTTCTATAGCGAATATTTCTTTTCGCGACTGTTCTGTGGCCGTGGCGCACTCAAAATGACTTTCCTGTCCCTTTTCGATCACTGACTTCAGCGTTCGGGCTTCGGCTTGCATGTCTGCGTTAAAGGCCAACTCCGGCGATTTTTCGAGGTCAATGGATCTCAATGAAATTCGCTGGGTACGTTCCTTTGCACATTTCCGTCATTTATGCCAAATTTCAAGCTTGAGAGATGCGCTGATTGTTTGCAAATGAATTTTAAAGATTGTCTGCAAACGCCCACCCGGCTTCCCACAATTATTGGCAACATTGCGTGTGTGACGTGTTGGTTTGCCGGTTGACGGAAGTGACGCAGCTGATGGGTTCGGTAACATTGGCCGCTACAGCGTATATTGTGCTGGCCACAAGGCGACGGTTTTTGGCCGGCGCTTCGCTGGTTTGGCGCGCGATTTTCTGTTCTCTGTGGAGGAGCGTGTGATATTCCGCGCCGGCCGGACCAGCATGCCTTGTACGACTTCTGGTTCGTAACAAACTACTACGTCATACGTAGAGAGTACACTCGGTTGGGTTTCGGTTTCGGTATTGCACCTTTTTGCTTATTAAAAATTATTTTCGAATTTGCTGAGCATTTCAGCTATCAGGCGCGTGACAAGAGTGTCTCAGGAACATAAAAGCACCATTACCCTGACACGGTCAAAAAATCGCCGGAGTTGGCCTTTAAAGTGCAATAAATGTATAGCGTGTGCTGCGCGTGTTCGGTTGCCAAGCCTGCTCCTTCAGTTGAATTCCACTGTTCGGAGTTTTAAGCGCATGACAAACGACGTGTGATGTCATTCAAATAAATTAAATGGCATTACCAGCAACAACGTTTGATTAAATCCACATTTTCAGCAGCTGCTGTGTAAGCGCGCATCGTAAGTACTTTAAGTTTAAACACTATATAAACAGGGTGAGTCAAAAGGGGATTCACGACGGTGATATGAAATATTGGTAGGTTGTCCGGAGTTTTCTTTGTTTAGACATATTTTATTCCTTACGTTGAATCGACGTTTGTTCATTCGCTCACGGTGGTCTGAAAGTACGCTGAACAGAATTAGTGTAATCCTACCAACGTAGATAAATAGAAAGCTTTGGCATCGTAAGTCGTAATAAGATGTATTTGCAATAAAATACTGTAAATCAGTCTCAACGGTCTACTCCTGATAGGGCTTGGTGCGATCACTGTACTAAAAAAACTCGGGTTCCTTATGCATTTACCCTAAGTTGACTCGAAGGGGAAAGCGATCTTTTTCTTCAGTTGATGTATTGTTCCTTCGCTGCCCCCCCTCCGAATACTTTCTGGACATAACGTAGTTTTGCACTGCCTTCAGGATTGGAGGCTTTCCAAGCTGTCTACACATCACCTGGTTTTGCATCGCCTCCGAGATTGGCTCACCAATCACGGAGGCAATACAAAGCGAAGGTGTCATGTGATGGCATCATCATGAGACGTGACATTATGACCTCACAAATTTTGGTGGTCTGGGATGTCATGACGACGTCATCATGTGATGAACTTCCGCATCACTTGTGTTGACGCTGACGACGTGGGACGCCGACGGTCAGTTTTCGTGTTTGATGAGGACTCTAATGCTTTCACCTTAAAATATTCAATCTTGTTACAGCACGGTAAGGAATAGCAATAACCCGCCAAAGGGGCCAAAAGAATGGTGGGGAAACAGCTCTCTTTCTCCTCTTCCTGGACACATTCGCCGATTTTTTCCTACTGTTTACCAAGCTGTGCTATCGGCATAGGTCGGCGAACTCACTCATGAGTCAACTCACTCGGACTCACTCAGACTCAGATCGAGCCGTGAGTCTGAGTCTGAGTGAGTCCAGGTGAGTAATATTATGGTGAGTTTGAGTCCGAGTGAGTCCGGTTGAAGAAAATTCTCGCGAGTGTGAGTCCGAGTGAGTTCGGCTCAGGAACGTTTTGGTGAGTATGAGTCCGAGTGAGTCCAAAGTTAAATATATATTTCTTGAGTGAGTCTGAGTGAGTTCCACTGTTATTTGCCAACCTTTAGTCATATCTACTCATCTTCAACATTACTATCAGCATTGCCTGGATTCACGTTTGTACTCACGTCTACTCAAACGTATTCCAAAGCAGTGTCATTCATACACCATTTAACTATTTATTGATCAGAGGCGCGAAATACGTAGGGGAGTACCTTGACCTGCCCCCCCCCCCCCCCTTTACAACTCTTCCAAGGAAGTCCTTGATAAATATATCTTATGTTGTCATTTGTTTCACGAAAAAGAACCTTACTAGTTCACGAGCACTCATAACTCGTATTCGTAGGTGGTACAGTAAAACCTCGTTTATCCGGATCTCGTTAACTCGGAAATTCGGTCAACTCGAACTTGCGGCATGGTCCCGGCAAAACTGTGTATATTTCAGTGGTGTCAGATGCTCATTAATTCGGAGGGATTTAGCCGCGCACCGGTTAACTCGGACAACTCCGGAGAGCGCAATCGGTACTTCATGCTTAGAATCGCGCGATCTCGGCGGCTTGGAGGCACAAGCCCTGCTTGCCGTAACTGACGGCGGAACCGGAGCTTTGGAGAAACTGAAGCTGAACGAACAACTGCAGCAGAATATGATCATGATGATAGTGAATGAGGGGGAAGTGGCTAAGTGGCTTTCTTGGGCCGCCGGCGCATCCAGTGTCTATTAAAAGCGCAATGGCGGCACGCACGGACGATGCGGATGACAGGACTGGTTTGGTGGAGCGGGACGATTTCACTGCCACCACAGTGACCACAGCTGCTCGCTATGCTTACGCTGCTGGTTTCTTTGTGTTGTGACTTCGCACGTAGCGTTCTACGGCTGTGCTTGTGCGCGTTGCCACCGCCATCGCGCTTCACAATGATGGCGACCGTCACCGGAGTGAAGCGGCCGCAGCAGCCAGCGACAGCGAGCGTGCGCACCACCACCTGATGGGGTTGAAGAAAATCATTCTAGCACAAATTCCGTCGACGAGGCAGACAGAAATAACGCAGTTTTTCATGAAATAAAGGTTTGTCTGTGCTGAGTACATTTTCCTTTTGTTTTCATGGGCCATTCGATAATCCGGAATTCGGTTAACTCGGACATTTTCTCCAGTCCCGTGAGATCCGGGTTAACGAGGTTTTACTGCATATCAAAAGGCGCCAAGAAAAGCACTGATTACGTGAGATCTTGGTGTTATAGAGCATTGACACCATGGTCAAAAAAGATAATTCTAGGCAAACGGACTCATGAGTCGACTCACTCGGACTCACTCAGACTCAGATCGAACCGTGAGTCTGAGTGAGTCCGGGTGAGTAATGTTTTGGTGAGTTTGAGTACGAGTGAGTCTGGTTGAAGAAAATTTTCGTGAGTGTGAGTCCGAGTGAGTCCGGCTCAGAAAAATTTTGGTGAGTCTGAGTCCAAGTGACCTCTAAGCGCAAAATATATTTCGTTAGTGAGTCTGAGTGAGCTCCACAAGTTTTGCCGACCTATGACTATCGGTGTCAAATGAAACACGAACAGCGGATCGCGTTGCCCAAGCATTGGAAACTGTATAGTGTGCGCCATCCTGTCATCACCATTGACAGGCCTGCACAGTCGAATAGGCAGCAGTGCGCGATCGATAGCATGAATGTGGCTCACGAGCGGCAAACCGCATGAGCGTATCTATCTCTAATCATAAGCGTCGAATTGTACCATGCACATCACAACTCGCGTTTCATTCGGAGCGATCTTATTCGCATCCAGCTCGCCCAATCTATGCTAGTTGTCCGCAAGAACCCGCTGGTCGATGAAGTTATCGATTTCATTTTGTCGGCCAACGTTGTGTGTGCACAAGTCCGCATGACTACAATTGGAATTTTCGTTCAATTTAAGTCTGTTTACACAATGCTGATTTTTGCGAATAAGCCGTAAAATTGATCGCGCTTCGATTCCAAAACAGCGTAGACTCCCTTTAACTCACTTGGGGCGTTCATGCTTTCACACAAGTTATGTCAACGCCATCAAGGTCAGTGAGTGATGTACGAAATCAGGGGCATGAACCTGACCGCGATGGCTGTGGGTATACAGAAGATAAGTTAAATGTTAACGTTTCTTAACCTCCTGTAATGCTAGCAGTCATCTCAAGAAATATCATTAGAAGAAAATGCAGCTAGTAGTCGAGGAACGCCGTGTGACGCTAGCGAACGATAACGAAAATGCTGCTGTTTTACCCAGAGCGTAGTAGACGACAAAAGCCGAATCCCCGCCGTTGCGTCACCGGAGCACCGTTCGCAGCGCCGCCATCGATGGCACACCAGGCAAATGACGTCATTATAACTTGTGTTGACTGCAGCGTGGTGACGTGAGGGAAGTAGGGGGGGCCACCGTGGGTCACTTTTGAGGGGGTGGTGCTCGATCGCGCACGCAAACTTCAAAATTCATGTAAAATACTTCCCAAGCTACGTTTGCTGTTGATATTTTGCACATGATATACACATGTTCACGGGAATCTATCCCGCGGGCAAGTATCTTGGCCACGAAAGTTTGTGTCAGTACCCCTTTAAACTAGATTGACCTAGAATCGGGCAAATACTGTATCTGGTGTTGATATTGGTTTGGGTGCCATTCAGGTGGTGGAAATTCTGCTGGCTCGTGGTGCCAACAAGGAGCATCGCAATGTGTCCGACTACACACCGCTGAGCCTGGCTGCATCTGGAGGCTACGTGAACATCATTAAGCTCCTTCTGCAGCACGGTGCCGAGATCAATTCTCGTACGGGCAGCAAGCTGGGCATCTCGCCTCTCATGCTGGCCGCCATGAATGGTCATGTGGCTGCCGTGCGCCTCCTATTAGACAACGGCAGTGACATCAACGCACAGATTGAGACCAACAAGAACACAGCCCTGACCCTGGCATGTTTCCAAGGTCGCCAGGAGGTGGTGGCACTGCTGGTCGACCGTAAGGCCAACGTGGAGCACCGTGCCAAGGTGAGTTAATTTATTCGATGGCTAGGGTGAGCTTGGACAGGGTGCATTGTGTAAGGGACCTAAGTGACCCTGCAAATATGTTTTCCCGTCCATCATACGGTAAAACTTTGTTTATATGTACTTGCTGATGGCACAGAATATAACTGCACACTAAATGGTAGTACAGTAAATGCTCGTTAATTTGAATTCATGGGGATGACTACCGAGCTTGAATTAAACGAAATTTGAGCCGATGAAAGGTATAAACTAAAGGTTGTACAGTAGAAGAAAATGTGGCCAAAAATACACCTATTGGGAAAGTAGGCCTGTGCGAATATTTGAACGAATATTGCAGTATTCGAATTTGCTTCGATTCCAATTTAAATTATTGAAAATTTCGAAGTATTCGAAACGAACGAGTAGATGCATATTAGTCCGCTTGTAGCCCCCCTGTAAAGGTGGTTTCACTGCAGTGGAGGGGTGCTAAGCCGTGAAAGCACCTATCCAGGGGTATATTAGTTCGCATGTAATCTCCTGTAAAGGTGGTTTCACTGCAGTTAAGTGTTGCTAAGCCGTGAAAACGCATCCCAGGGGAAATCCGCACTGCCGCGAAGCCCTACTTCAAGGTTAAATGAACATATTAATGTGACATCAATTCATCATTGATTAAGTTTAAAAGCTTGTTATACCGACTTATATGCTCTAACTATAGTAAATTTTAAAACGTAACATATTTTACAGGTTATCACTTGCATTCTACCGAAAGTCAAATTCTGGTACTATTCAAAGTTGTTTCTACTTTCTTTGAAGCAAAAAAAAATGGCATTTGCACAGGCCTTGTTTCATTTTTTTAAAAAAATATTGCGCAGGTTAGTTAGGTCATGACAAATATGCACATTTTTCTTTATAATATGTGATATATGCTATTCGAATTCGATTCTAACCTAAAATTCACATTTCGCACAAGCCTATGGGAAAGCATACAATTTAAAGTCACTAAAAAATTGCACAGTTTCACCTGGAATGTGAAGGGTTGATAGAGATATCAAAGGATTTTACATTTGCAAGAAGTGTTAGTTTAGTAGTTTTAGTAGCAGTGTAAACTGCAGTAAATGTCAGCTTACAAAAGGGTAATTACCCAAGGACAAGAGTTGAGCACCGGGAGTGGAAAGCAGGTGTGCTGACCATTGCTTCTGTAATGAATAAACTGCGCCGCATCTCCAGGCGAACCGAGTAAAAATCCGTACAACACAGAGTACTCACGTGCATGCTCTTTCTCCCACACTCCTTGTTGCTGTGGGTTATTGGTGGTACGGCAACCTGTATTGCAGCAAGACTGCTATCCTTGGCGTTGTGGGTACTGATTAATATGTGTGAAATTGTTGTTTTCAGTGCCCTTAAACTGTTCAATCTGAATTGGAATGGCACTCGTTGAGTTCTTTGTATTAAATAGATGTACTCTGCAATGTCACTCGGGAGTTGAGCCTGAATGGGCCAATTAATCCACTTAGTCTCACCTTGGCTTCTGTGCTCCACATTGCAGACTGGGCTGACGCCCCTGATGGAGGCTGCATCGGGTGGCTATGTGGAAGTGGGTCGGGTGTTGCTGGACAAAGGGGCGGATGTGAATGCGCCCCCTGTGCCTTCATCGCGTGACACAGCTCTCACTATTGCCGCTGACAAGGGCCATTATGCCTTCGTTGAACTCCTCATCAAGCGGGGAGCTACTATTGACGTCAAGAACAAGAAAGGCAGTTCACCCCTGTGGCTTGCCTGCAATGGCAAGTACTCTAGTGTTTGCTTTTTTCCAGCTATTTAATATCATTGCAACAAATTTTTTTCGGCTCTACTAAAACACGAGACTCTGCCTGTGCACAGTAGAATCGGAAAGATACAGTCACAGCTGGACCAGAATTTAGAAATGTCCCGGATGGACTACCTTATTTACTCGCATAATAGGCGTAATTTTTTTCGTAAACGGTACATCATACGGAATGACCCATGATTCAGGTTTGTATAGTATAAACAGTTTCTGAATTCGTCATGGGTGATACGAATTTGCAAACTTTTGGCGCAAGTAAGGGAGCAAGCAAATTACCAAATTGCACGAAACCGCTTTGAGGTCTGGGTATTTTCCTCTTTTTGGCCCCTCTGAACTTTTTTTAGTCGACGTGCAGCTGAATTTCTCCTCCATTTGTTGGTGCTATTCAAGGGGGCTATCTTGTATTCTGTCGAAAAACGGGAGAGGGGCGGAACGGAAGAACGGGAGGGAGCAAACAGCCAATAGGCGAGCTGAGGGAATTCAGAAATTCTTTCAACGCATGAAGAACTACAGAATTATTATAGCCGAACATCAGTTGGCTATCATGGTTTTGACAGCTTGAAATTGAAGAGTGCAATGACTTTAAAAATTTATTTGTGTTAATGTTTTGAGTGGATGCTAGGTGGTGTCGCAATTTGACGAGTCATTTGGTGGTGATTTCCCCAAACTATCGGCGCGGGATTGGGGTAGGCCAGGCACAAAACAGGCTAATTTGATTCTCCGGGCTCAAGCGCTTATGTTTCGATCCAATCCACATTGTCCGGAGTCCGTTTTGTATCCAACAGAATGGAGCCTCCACACATTCTGTGCCCGTTCTGTGGCTTTTCTCACATGTTGACCGTCAGACGAGCCTCGACCAATTCCGTGCGTCTCCCTCTGTTCCCGCCTCCCTCCATTCTGTGACAGAACGTTTACAAAATAGCCCCCCATGGTGGCAGGCCTCGAGCGCAAAAGGGGCGGCACATCACCAATTGCACTGCGTTTGAAACAAATACAACACACACGTCTCAGTCGTGCACAAAATCATCTTATGCAAACTCGCTACAAAATGGGCTTTGTTGCCATTTTGTGATGGTGTATCTCACCACTTGGACAAGAAAATGTTGCCAACAAGGTTTCAGTTTTCATTTTACGCGTTGGCAATTTCTCGACTCTTCTTGTTAGAAAAAAGATGCACGCTAGATTAGATTTTTTATCTGAAGGTGAGGGTAAATATTCACTCGCACCTCCTGCAAATAAATGCTGGGCTGTCAGTTTTAAAGATAATATACAGTAAAAGCTCGTTAATTCGGATTTCTAGGGACCGGATAAAATGTCCAAATGTCCGAATTATCGAATGGTCGAAATAAACACAATAAATGCAAGAGTTTTTTCAACATACCTTTACTTTACAAAGTAATCGTGGATGCTTGTCTGTTTTCGAGCAGAAATTCGCGTGGACACAATTTTTCTGAGCCCTTCACGATGCTCAGCAGCTCACATGCTGTCTGCAATGCCAAAACAAAACATATGTACCAAGAGTACTTCTTTTAACATTGAACCTCTTCATCACTTCTTGTCGGGAGAGCCGATTTATCAGGGCAGGCAAAACTTTGGTGGTGAAGTCGTTGGCCTCATACTTGGGCCGCTTCGCCGGCGTTGCCATCGGCGGAGAGTGCGGTCACACGAGAACTCGGCACAAAAGCACCAGGAATGATAGAGCTAAAGAAATCGTACTTAATCGTTCCTCGATAAAACGGCGTTCAATGCAGCACACCGACGGGAACAAAGCAGCAAAATGGCACCGCCAAACCCACACGCGAAGAAAAGGCGTTCAACTGCCGTATTTACTCGAATCTAGGCCGATGTGTTTTTCAAAAAAGGAATGTGCGAAAGTGGGGGGGTCGGCTTAGATTCAAGTACCATGGTTTGACCACAGCCGCCACATACTGTCGGCCGCGAAAGTTTACGGGATCTGCAGTGCGTGTCGGAGCGACGTAAAACTGCAGCGCTGCGTCACCTACCGTGACGGTTTTCGAGGCTATCGGCCTCAACGATTAGCGACGGCGCGTTTAGATAACGCGCCCTTGCCGGATCTTATCGCAGAGGCCGCGGCCGATATCCTCAATACCCGCCGCGTCGTGGTAGGTGACGCAGCGACGCAGTTTTTCCTCGCTCCGCCACGCGCTGCAGATCCCGCAAACTTTTGCGGCCGACAGTACGTAAAGGCCCGGCCACGCTAGCGGCATGACGGCTCGCCATGTGCCCATCTCGGGCTGCCGCGTGCAGGCGGTTCTGCATGCGCGTCCGAGGCATTTTCGCGACATCCTGCGGTAGCGTTGCACGGCGACGTGGTCGCTCAGCGGCGGAGTGGTGGTTCCCATGGCTACACAGGCGAACCGCGTTGTCTGCTTCGTACTGTCCATTGTTCCGAAATCTCGCGGTCATATACGTTCATGCAGCGAGTGTTGTCGAGCCGGCAAGATTTCACGCTGGCAAAGGTGGATCGTGTCACGTGATACGTGATTGCGGCATTGCGGCGCCGGCGATAACCGTGCCCTTTGACACCCCCTCCTGTCCGCCTCTCACGTGCACGACAGGCGCGGGCCTGCGCGGGCACAGTCAACGGGCGCGGGGCGCAGAGTTCGCCGTTTTCTGAAGTTTAGTGCAGTCGCATTGGTAGAGTTCTGGAAGTGTCGCGCCTTAACCACGTGCTCGCGAAGCGCTTGCACCACATCTGCTTTTGAAGCGATGGCACCAATCAAGTGGTGCCGCTGCAGCGTCGTTTTGCACGCGGAGGAAACTTAAAATCGCAAGCGCACCAAGAGTTCGGCGTGCACGAAAAGAATGTGCGCTATGGAGTGCGTGCTTATGCAATAAAAATGCTGGGTTTTCTGCCGATGAAACGGCATTTCTTTCATTCGGCCTGCATTCGAGGTAAACTTTTTTTTTTTTCTGGCCTTGCGAATTTCGGGGGTCGGCCTGCAATCGAGGGCGGCCTAGATTCGAGTAAATACGGTAGTCTCATGTCAAGCCAAGTCGATAATTGATGTCCATGGCGATGCTGCGTTTGAGCATCTTTTTTGTTCCGAATTGCTCTTTTTTTCGTTTTCGAGTCTCGCCAGCGGCCCGAAAGTCGCCGAATTATCCGATTTGCGGTCAAATCTGTCCGAAATAACGAGCGCCCAGTCTCATAGAGTGATGTGTATATTTACAGGGACCAGATTCCGTGTCCGAATTAACCGATTTTCCGAATTAATGAGAGTCAAATTAACGAGCTTTTACTGTAATCTGTTCCCTTGGAGTAGTGCAGGTTCGTGCTGCGGGGTTTTTCAGGTAGTGTATACCTGTATTTTGGGCAACACTGAGTGTCGTTGCATATATTCGTAGTTTAGCGATTACAGTCAAACCTCGTTAGTACGTACCCGCTTTAAACATACTAACGGTTAAAATGTAGTTGCAACGAATCCCCGGCCGAGTCTCATTGAGACTAATGCATTCGTGGACCGCTTAAGGGGAGACGTAGGTCTTAAAAATGTTTTTTTTTAAAAGTTGGGTGAATGGCATGAAATTTAACACATTTATTCAGTTTTTTTCTGCAGATTTGAAATCTCTTAGTAGATTTTTAATAGCTGCATTAGAACAACAGGTATGCAATTTCGAACACATATTTAAGCATATTTGTTACGGGTATTTTTGGCAACTTTGCTTTGTCAAACACAAAAACAAAGTATGTGTTAAGATTGCCAGAAAGCTGGTCTAGCCGGTGATGCTATTTATTTTCTTATAATGCTGTTCACCAAATTATAATTCTGAATGATCAGAAATAGTATGCAGCAAAAAAATTTCACTCATATTTGCGTAGATTTATTTTGCATTCAAAGTTCATTGAAAACAATCAGATTAGCATCACCGGCTGGATCACCTCTCTGGCAGTCTTGCCACATACTTTGTTTTTGTGTTTGACTAAGCAAAGTTGCCAAAAATCTCCGTAAGAAATACCGTATTTACTCGCATAATAGGCGCACTCGTATAATAGGCGCACTCGTATAATAGGCGCACCCCCCAGTTTGGTCGCGAGAAATCAGATTTTTTTATTTCCGCGCATAATAGGCGCACCCCGAACTTGGCCGTGATCAGTAGTTCTGTACCGTATTTGCACGGTTGCAATTCGACGCCCTCTTACATTAACTCGAGCAAGGAAAAAAGAAAAGAAAAAAGACTGCGGCAGCGCTGTGCCAGCTGCGCGGGCTCGCCGAGTGAGGAAGAAGGGCGGTTGCCTGGGCGTCGGAGTAACCTTTGCACCGGCGTGACGATGGCCGCTTGCCGGCCGAACGCGCTCCGCGTGGAAAGTGCGATCGCGTCCTTATCAAGTGCGCTTCGAGTTTCCTGTTGGGAAAGGCGTCGTCGCGCGTTTGCTATCTCGTCCGCAAATTTAAAAGCTTTTCGGCTTTCCGACGCGAGCTTTCGCCTTTGCTGTCACTACGCGGATTTGCACATTTCCGGCCGCAAACCTAAACATCGTATCACGCGCGTTGCTCATGGGTCAGTGCCTGAGTGCGATCTTTTCGACGCCCAATCTTCATGTTTTGTACAAACTTTCCGCGACAACATGCCGAACCGTAGGCTAGGCCTAATCAGCGTTCGTTGCTTTTCGGTGGCGGTCGCGGGCGATCAAAGTTGCGGTTTTGTACGGAATAAACGTAACTCTTTGCGGTGGCTCTACTTGAAGGAAAGGGGGGCATGGGTGGCGACTGTAACACTCGAATGGTGGTTCGTGATTCGATGTCTTCGACATGGGGTGCGAGCCCGTGAAATCGAACGATCGGTACCGTTCAGAGCACAAAATTTCGGTCGTGATGAAACGTAATCGGTGAATTTCCGCGATGGCACTTTCTTTTCGTACGTTTTTTTTTTTTTTTCGTATTCATTTTGTTGGCAACGCGGGTCTTTCGATGTTAATTTTTGGAAATTTGAATGCTTGTAAGCACACCGCATTGCATGCCTCGATTCTCGGACACGCGAGACTGCATGCTCAACACGTTTTGCGCTAGTGTAGCCTATGAAGAAGGTTGTTTCGGCTGTAGTGCGGATATTTGTGACTTCGGTGATTTACGTTACCAGCGCTCTATGCTGTAGTCGGAAATAAAATTTTCGGGAATTTTACCCCGCGTAATAGGCGCACCCCGAACTTGGAGCCGGATTTTCTGGAAAAAAAGTGCGCCTATTATGCGAGTAAATACGGTATGCTTTTAGAAATGGCACATATTTTGTCCTAATGCAGCTACCAAAAATCTAATTAGAGATTTGAAATCTGCAGAAAAAATTGAATAAGCTTGTTAAATTTCATTCAGTTCACCCAACTACAGTGAACTCCCGTTAAGACGAACTCGGTTAAGACGAATTCTCGCTTATGCCGAACAACATGGGAACGTTAGTTTGGTTTCCCATAGACTCAATGCAAAAAAAATCCGCTTAAGACGAACTGCCGAACAGGTCTCTTCGGTTAAGACGAACTTTCGCAGTGACCGACAATGCTGGCGATTCTGCGCAAGGAACATTGCAGTCTTGGTGGGGCTTCAGGCGAAGGGGAGTTAAAAGACGAATTCTCGCTTGAGCCGAACAACATGGGAACGTTAGTTTGGTTTCCCATAGACTCAATGCAAAAAAAATCCGCTTAAGACGAACTGCCGAACAGGTCTCTTCGGTTAAGACGAACTTTCGCAGTGACCGACAACAAGGAACATTGCAGTCTTGGTGGGGCTTCAGGCGAAGGGGAGAAAGCAAAAAAAAAAAAAAAAAAAAAGAAGAAAAAAAAAAAAAAAAAAACGCTTCCTGGCGCAAAGACCCGAAGCGAATCGCGACGCGGAGGGAGGGAGCGAGATAAGCGGAAAAGAAAGGCAGCGCATAGCAGCTCACCCCCCAGCATGCGGGTGGGGAAAGTGCCGCCTTTATCAGCAAAGAAAGCAACAAAAAGAGTTGGGGACCCAATGGCTGGGGGGGGACCCAAGCCTTTGCGTCCTTTTGTATTCTCCCACGTTCTTTGGTTCCCCGCTAGTGCTCAACTGAGAAAAGCAGAACACAAAACCTTGGGCCCCTTACGAGGGTTTCTCATCCGCTGTTTACAGAGGCGAAAACGGGGGGGAGGAGGGGAAGCGGGGGGGCAAACAAAAGCGACAACGAGAACAAAAATTTCCTATGCCTTACAATCGCGTACGAAACGGAAACCACGTTTGCGGACGCTAGCACTCCCGTCAGAGGGGTCAGGTGCATTGTCATCGCCCTCCCACAATGGCGGCCGAGCACATGTTGGGTGCAGTTAAGTGCAGTTCGCGTTGTTTCGCATAGGGCCTGTGCGCGTCGTATCTTTTCCCAGTAAGTGCAAATTGTGACGCGCCATTTCCATTATGAAAGCTCACGACAAAGGAAGGTTATTTTGCACACCGAATACAGCTGAGTTGCATCTTTTTCGTGTGCCCGAGACTTGTAACCGTGAGTAGCGCGAACGGAGATCTTCAGCTGCACGTCGATCAGGAAACGTTACTACGGGCCGAAAACAGGAAAATATGCGGACCTCGAAGAAAAGCTCGCACTTTCTTAAGCAGCTCAGCGTATATTGGCTTTGTTGGCACGCGATCGAGGCTTATACAGATGTGATATTAGAGCCAGCAAAGCAGGCTCAGCGAAAAAAATGAACTGCCAGGAGAATAAATTTTCCATTTTCTGAAGGAAAATTGTGCTTATCTCTCCCTTTTTTTTATGGTTTTCGAATTGTCAACATGGGGCTATGCTTCAGACTTGTTGTTAAAATGTGTTGGCAATACATTGAAGAGCATTATTATGAACCCGCGAAATCGGGTGCTCGTTAGAAATGCTCTACTGGAAGGCATAGTTTTTATCAAGTTGAGCCAAATAAATGCTTTTTCTGGTTATTTCCACCCAATTTCAAGCCTACTCTATTCAGTGTTGTCAAGAAACATATTTGGATGCACTTGGCATGCTAGCAGGTCTTTTTAAGGGGGGCACTTCTGATAAGCCGAACTCCTGATAAGACGAACAAATTTCCGTGGTCCCTTCGAGTTCGTCTTAACTGGAGTCTACTGTAATATAAGAAATAAAACAAAGACCCGCGTCTCCCCTTAAGCCGTTGTGGTTCGTCTTATGCCGACCGGTTAGTGTGTACCAACTGCGTACCGTGATAAAATTTTGCGCCATAAAAGTTTACAGCGCCAATCAACTTGCAGATGCCACAATGTGCCTCAAACGGTTTTCCATCATTTTGATAAGTGCGGAGATCGGCCGATCAACTATTTCGACTTCCGCGCGATGTGGCAGTGCCTTTGCGGGTAATCATAAGGGAAAAAACGAAGGCGAGGTGGCGACCACCGGAAACGCGCCGGTATGACTTATCGCCGACGAAAAGCCGTATCACAATAAGTAACCCCAGCTATCTGCTCGGGCACGCGTGTAGCGCCACTTTAAGCCTACTGCATACCTTTAATAGGCGACTACATGAACGCGCTGGGCTGCCGATCGCTGCTGCCTCGTTGTGCGAGACCGTGTTAAGCGTGCACCGCTTTGCAGAAACGCAAGCAGCTTGCTGTTGCGGAGTTTAGCGTTGCGGGTGGCGGGCACCGAGAAATCTTGCTGTATTGACGCTAACACGCGCACGGTACAGCAAGCGTATCACTGTTGTAGCCATACTGCACGCTTATATTAAGCGACAGCCCAAAAGCGGCTCCGTCCGCTGCCAGGACTGCTAGAGCATCGCGGAGTGCGCATCGCTTGCAGAAAATTCATCACCGCGTTAGCCCAACAGGCTACTCGCCACATCTGTGCACGATCCGAAGCGCAGTGGACGTTTTCTACAGCAAGCGGATCGGTAGTCACGGCGTGCGCCGAGTAGGCGAAGGGCTGCACGCAATAGCCAGTAAACGATTTGGCTCTCTGCAGCCGTACGACGTTTAAAAAAAAAAAAAAAAAATGTCGGTTTTCGCTTAGAAGCAGACCTCGGAACACGTGTATCGCGGACAGCCGATTATGTCCCTTCCGTCGCTATACCACGCTGCGTATCCCGGACCCCGCAGTAGTTTCGAAATGCTCCATGGCGTCGCCACCGTGTGCTTTCGGATGGTTGTGTGAGAGTGACAAAATCTTCTCCGCACTTGGGCAAAAATAGAGAAGTGGCTTTGTGGTGAGCACTTTAGGCAATATTTGCTGTGGCACTGTATTTATTTCTTTGTTGGTGGCGATGGCGCACGTCAGGAAATGCAAATTTGTAGGTGCTGGTTAATGCATAGTACGTTTAGTGCGTAGTTATGCCGTCGTTCCCGGCAGGTACGTATTAACGAGGTTTCACTGTATATGACTGTTCTGCATGGTCCCCTCAAACTCGTATAATCGGGGTTCCACTGTATTTGCCACTTTGCTTGTGGAAAGCACACAACAGTGGTTAGTCCAATTTTGATTCTTTTAATTCTTAGACTGTTGCACCACATTCAAAAATTTTTTTTACACTGCAAGGTACAGTTCACTGGAACACAATCACATGCATCCAATGTTCCACAGGAATTTATTGGGGCAGCAGTGATGTGATAGCTGCGCCAATTGCGCCAAACTGCGCCAAGAAGTGAAACCTGCTACATCCTGCTACATCTTGGCAAAATTTTCATTATTTGCGCCAAGCATGCGCCAAGACATCGTTTTTGCGTTCTTTCGGTAAGAAGCATGACAGCAGGCACTCGAAATCCATAGGTTACCACTGTGATTTCGAGGGGTCATCGCAGTATACAGGAATGTGCCATGTAGTTGAAGTTGTTGCTGGGCGCAAGGCTTCCAGACAATTTCTGCTCGCCCATATTGCGAAACTTTCTTCGTTAGATTTGAACTCGCCCATACTGCGAAGCTTACTGCATTAGTTTTCTATTACTACTAGGCCATACTGCGAGGTTTCATTATTAAGTTCAATAAAATATTTTCCAACTGTTGTGAATACAGCCAGAGAAATGTAATAATGACCCAGTTTTTCTTGCACGGCAGTCTTACTTGACTGACTTTATTGATACAGTCTACTCTCGTTACAACGGACCATGATAATCCGACAAAATGAGTCCGTTTTATCCGAAGTCCGTAATATCCAAACTCAACGGGGGGGGGTGTTATCATGTGACGATCGTCAGTAGTATGGGGCACGCTAGTTCTGCTGATACATGCTGAACGTATTCGACAGCATGGTTAAGAATGACTTCAATCACCAGCTGCAGTTATTAACGAAATTGCAGCGCAAGTTGTAATTAATGAGCGATTGCTGTTACGGTAGGTGCAGGGGACGCTATGTGGCCCCTGCACAGCAGCAAAGCGTAGATCGATGTTAAACGCGTTTCTAGCAGGCTTTTTAAGCCACTTCTGTTGATCGGCTTGGAATAAATTATTTCTTATTTGTGCGGACAGGAAGGCATATTCAAATGGGGCCGCCTATTGACCGCTGGGAGCTGTTGCTCCCGTGCAGCCTCCGCGGCTCGCTGGACAATCCAAAGTTGGTCCGAGAGTTCTGAACTGAACAGCACCAAGGCACCTCTAACATTAATATACTATTTTAACAGTGGAACTCACCTGCTTGGTGCACGAGAACGTCTTACTTTCAAAACATTGGTCGCGATGCCTAACAACGTTACTGCAATGAGTTACGACCGTCTAACGCAAACCACAAACAAAAGCTTTTTATTTACACTTAGATCGAAAAGAAATTTGCGATATGAGATTGGTGGGCACCCTTGAGCGATGATGCAATCACTTCGCACCGCGGCATCGCACTTCAGTCAGCTGTAGCACCATTCGCGTGACCATCGCGCTCCCAGACTGGCTTGGCTGAAGGCTTGGCTTGGCCGAAATCCACCAATGTTGCCAGCTGCAACTTGAAATTACCGTAGCTTTAGTGCGTAGAGAGTGGCGTGGTCAAGCCTGTTGTCAGCCCGCGTCAATGCGGCAAAAGTACGCTTTATGAGCCCAATTTCGACAAAAACTACAGCTGATTTTGTCCACTGTAGCGGATAGTCCGTTGTATCGCGGTCCGTTAAAAGCGAACTTCGCTCCATTAGTTTAATACACAGACCAAACTTAGGCTGAATAATGGTCCGTTGTAACCGAAAGTCTGTTGTACGCGGGTCCGTTATAACGAGCGTAGACTGTAGCAGTAATTCAGTACGTGTATGTAAAACCGGCCATTTATTTAGTTTTTTTTTCATTTTTAGTGCTATTTGTTCTAGTTTACTTCTAAAACATTTCACACAGGGTACCTAAGTTTTAAGACTGGGTACATTTTACCAACAATACCACGGGCTATACAGTGACTGTTACTTTGCCAAGAAGGCATGGTGTCCCGGTATTTCGGTATATCTCGGCTGGGCTTGTCGACCTCGGCAACTCTTCATGTCAACCAGCTTGTCAAATGTAAATACACTCAAACCTCTTTGTAACGAAGTTGCATCTTACACGAAAATAAGTTCGTTATATCCGAAATTTCGTTATAAAGGTATATTCCTAACACTATACCTGTTGCAAGAGCATTCTTCATATACTTCGTTATAACCGATATTTCGTTATATCCGGGGTCGTTATATCGAGGTTTGAGTGTATGTACTCCCCCATCAACATAAATTTTGTCGAGCACACATTCAATAACTGGAAGAAAGTACCAGCTACTAAACCCTGTTCCTTATTTCACTGCTCATTAGCCAGGACCCTAATGATTCTGTACATAAAGCATGACAGCAGACATTTCTTCACACAATACAGGACTAGGTTGTACTAAAACCACAAATGTAATCGCACATTTTTGGGCAAGTAAATAGAATGCATGAAAAATTATGACAGATTGTGCTTGCAGTTTTGTAACTAACGCATCAGGGAAAGCCAGCGTCATTTAAGAACATCTTTGACATGTGGTGCAATAGCTCCGGCTTTGAGACAAATGTTTGCGTCCGAAAATGTGCGGCAAGTAACTGCTCCAAACGCTGGTTATGCTGCTACAAAGTGAGATTTTAGCTGCTCCAGAAGCTGCGCCAAAATGGCTTTGGTCAATCACATCACTGGGGCAGTAAAAAATGAAATGTAAAAATGTGTTGGTGCACAAGCATGTAAACGAACCAAGTACTTCTGGTCCTCTAGCATGTTTCATCACTTTGCCCAGTGAGGAAAATGTAAATTCTTGTAAAACAAAAACTAATAAAGATATCTTAATGAAAACTCAAATTTATCTCTTTAATTTGACTGTAGTGTGCATGCCAAATTTCAGTCCTCTGCCAAGGAACAAAAAAAAGTTCATGATCCCCATGTTCCCCTGATGATGAGAACAGATGCAAAAGCAACTGCAGTAAGGGATCTGTTCTCGTCATGAAAGTCTCATGTTTGTTGCCGTAGGTGGCTACCTGGACGTGGTGCAGCTACTGGTGGCATCGCGGGCCGACATAGACAGCATGGACAACCGGCGGGTATCGTGCCTGATGGCGGCCTTTAGGCGAGGTCACGTGAAGGCGGCCAAGTGGCTGGTGAAGCAGGTCGCCCAGTTCCCCTCGGATCAGGAAATGGCCCGCTTCATGGCTACTCTGGGGCCGGATTCACGAGACCTCCTTCGCAAATGTCATCAGTGCACTGAGGTGATCCATGCTGCCAAGGAACGCCAGGCAGCTGAAGCCAATAAGTGTGCCTCCTCCCTCCTCGAAGAGCTCGACCTCGAGCGCTCGCGCGAGGAGAGCCGCCGAGCTGCAGCTGCCCGCCGCCGAGAGCGGAAACGCCGCAAGAAGAAAGAGAAACAAGAGCAGGTCGGTTCTGGCTTGTTGCATTATTTGGTGCTAAAGCAGAGCCACTTAAGGCACTGGCACTAATTGTTTCTGAGCTTTTTTGTGCTCCTTCTCATCATTTTGGAAATTAACTGCAGTTCGAAGCTGAAGAACAAACTTGGCAGCAGCTTCCTGTAGAAAACTTTGTTTTCCATGTAGTGCTCCCATGCTCTCTTTTGCGTATAGTTCAACCCTTTTATGAGAGACATGCTCCAGGGAGCAGTTATTGTCCCTTAGGTGTCTCTGATAAGCCTGGTACCAGGTTCTCATTTTCTGATTAACCCGTGTTTTTCGATGTAGGCACACTGGTCTCTCTCATACCCAGCTGTCTGTTACAGCAGTGCCTGTTATGAAAGGGTTCAACTGTATAGAGCACAAGTTTTCCAGTATGAATAAGATGTCAAGGGGCAGAAGTGCACTCGGATAGGAATGCATGGTAGAAACAGAAAGTGTTTTGCTCTGCACACGGTGTTCACTGAAAGCAAGTGGGAGTATTTGAGGGGCCTTTCTGCCTCACAAAAATTGTTCTCATCTTACTCTCTTGTGTGTCCTTTGTCGGAAACTGTGTGCTCTCTACTATCCTGTCAAGAGTGTTGTGTCTCTCCAAGAGTGCTATGCCACATGACGTTCTTGTCCGGGAAGTTACGGGCTCACGGCAATAACACATGGAAAATCTCGAAATAGATTACAGTGATTGTTTTGCGGCAAAAGGACACCATAAATATGCCAGTTTTGTCCTGAGAGTACCATCAAATCCCGCTACAAGAAAAGTGACGGGATGCACAAAAAAGTTGGTTGTCGGGGAGTTTCGTTGTAGCAAAATCTAATGGATAGGCCACAAAAGTTAGGACACTCTGGTCCCGGCAAGCGTGCACATTGAACTCTCGCTAACTCGTACGTATTTGGCTGCACATGGAGTTGCCTATTAAGACGATCAGAGCAGTGTGGCAGGCACGAGATGCTGTGAACGCTTGTGTCATAGTTTCACTGGAGGTCAAAGGAAAACTAAGTGCTGAAGTCTGCACTACCATTGCCATAAGTGGACGATAGGAAAGCTTAAACACTTTGTGCTTTTTACAACTTTATTTCTTTAAATCTCCCACTGAGTTATCTGCGTACCTTCGGAGCTGCGTAGTCGCTATTTATGTTCACAACGATCGACTGCGGTTTCATATGCAGCAGTTTTGGCAAACGGTAGTTCTGTTATGGATTCGTGTGCACTGGCCGCACACGTGCCTGCAGAACTACGTCATTTGCTACCTATGATTGCGTCTATCATGGTTTAATGCGTTTTGTCGGCAAGGATTGCAGTAGGCAGCAGCACTTTGACTCAGTGAGCGTTAGATGCACACATACGTTTTGAGTTGGTGTCTATAATCGCATTGACACAACTGCGATATTGTTTGCAGTGCTTGTGGCAGAATGTAGTTTCACTTGTACTAGGTGCTGGCCACACGTGTGACTTCAGAAGGTCATAGTTGTCATGATGAACGCCATGGCTGTCGGGGCTAGTGATTGCTAGCAGCAGTTTTGTTTCGAGTGCTATGTCAGAAACATCGTGAGAGTTCTTGAATGATTCTGTTGAGGCCCACTTGCAGATCAAACCCGCTGGCTGCATTGGGAAGGATAGACAATCTGTTGCCGAGCAGCTCGATGGTGAAAATATTATTGGGATGTGCGTGTGGTATCGTGTTGTATCGGTTAAGACATAAGTCTTGCAATGCGGCTGCACTGCTCTGGAAGTCGTGAACCATCGAGAAATTGTTGAGTTGCCATACAATTTCACGCCGATTCTATGCAAGCGCCTTTTCCTTATGTGGTAGCACTCATGAAAACTTTGTTGAAGCAAAAGTACCCAGCAGTGTCAATGCATTTTTTGGATCGTTTTGCATGGGCATCTGATGGGGAATCGAAAACATTTTGTTGTGGCAGAAATTTTCGTTATAGTGGGATTCGATTGTACATGAATTTGTCTTCCTGCTAGCATTGTTTGCTAGTGCATTGTGTAGACGACCAGCGAGGCATGCTTTGACCCCGGTGCCTAATTTGCCTGCTAGTGTGAGGACCTGCATGTTGCATATTGGTGTGGCTTGCAGATGCGGCTAGCCAAGCTTGAAGCGGAAGGCGGGGACAAGGCGGCTGTGGCAAGTGCAAACAACGGCAAGGACTCTGACAAGGACTCCAAGAGTGAAGGAGACAAGCCTCCAACGAGCTCCCAGTCTGAGGAGGAGGACGATGACGACGATGAGGAAGAGGAAGAGGACAACCGGACTTCTGCTCCTAGTAGCGGAAACAGGACGGCGGAGCTGGACGAGCGGCTACCTAATCCTGGAGGTGGTGGAGGGAACCCTCTGGCTACCGCCACCTCTGGTGCGTTTCGGGGCCAATAAGGCCACTGGATTTGTTTTGCACTCTCGGCTGGCACAAGCATCAGATGATCTGGTTCATTAATCTTTTAGTGCCCAACATTTACAGTTAAACCTCAATACAGCAGAATTCTTGCTGTAACGAAGTATTAGCTTTCAGATACCTTGTTGTCTATAGAACATCATGCATTTGTAACTTCATCATAACGAATGATTTCAGTGAAATCAAGTTTAGGCCGCGGGATCGAATGCCGGCCGCGGCAGCCGCATCCTGGTGGTGGTGAAATGCTAGAGGCTTAGATTTAGGTGCATGTCAAAGAACCCCAGCCAGCCAAAATTTACGGAGCCCTCCCCTATGGCATCTCATCATATCGTGGTTTTGAGACGTAAAACCCCAACAATTATTATTACAGTAAAACCTCGTTAACCCGGATCTCACGGGACCGGAGAAAATGTCCGAGTTAACCGAATTCCGGATTATCGAATGGCCCATGAAAACACAAGGATAATGTACTCGGCACAGACGAACCTTTATTTCATGAAAAACTGCGTTATTTTTGTCCGCCTCGTCGACGGAATTTGTGCTAGAACGAGTTCAACCCCATCAGGTGGTGGCACGCTGGCTGCTGTGGCAGCTTCACTCCGGTGACGGTCGCCATCATTGTGAAGCGCGAAGGCGGTGGCAACGCGCACAAGCACAGCCGTAGAACGCAACGCTACGCGCAAAGTCACAACACAAAGAAACCAGCAGCGTAGGCGTAGCGAGCAGCTGTGGTCACTGTGGTGTCGATGAAATCGTCCCGTTCCACCATAGTCCCGTCGTCCGTGCGTGCCGCCATTGCGCTTTCAATAGACACTGGATGCGCTGGCGGCCCAAGCGCTTCCGCCGGGTGGTGACTAGCGCCACCTAGCCACTTCCCCCCCTCATTCACTATCATCATTATCATATTCTGCTGCAGTTGTTCGTTCGGTTTCGGTTTCTCCATAGCTCTGGTTCCGCCGTCGGTTACGGCAAGCAGGGCTTGTGCCCCAAGCCGCCAAGATCGCGCGATTCTAAGCATGAAGTACCGATTGCGCTCTCCGGAGTTGTTCGAGTTAACCGGTGCGCGGCTAAATCCCTCCGAATTAATGAGCATCTGACACCATTGAAATATACAGTTTTGCCGGGACTGCGCCGCGAGTCCGAGTTAACCGAATTTCCAAGTTAACGAGATCCGGATAAACGAGGTTTTACTGTATTAATAAAATGAAGCTTCACTGCTGAATCAAAGGAAGGAGCATAAATAGCGTCATATATTTTGACATTAAGGCTTACTGCTCACATGAATGCATGTCAGTGCTTCTTTCTGGTGCATAACTGACTGATCAATTAATTCACGCTGTGAGAACTCCATGAACAAAGTTTACGAAATCACTTGCCACAAACGTGTAGCAGTGCCTAATCATGATAACGAGTCCAGTGGTGTCTTCTTTGGGCTCTGCCCGCGCAGTGTGGCGCCATGTCCGTTCATTCTAGCGCCCACCTGCTAATTCGAACTCCGCTTAATTCGAACAATTTTCACAGTCCCCTTTGAGTTCGAATTAATGAGCTTTTACTGTAGTGACAAACGTGATCAGCTGTAGAAGTGATAGTACATACTCTTTTATCTTGTGAGCAATCTCAATTAATGAGGAAGCAGATGTTGCCAGCACAGCTATCACGCAATCTTGATCTGCTTGAGTCAGCACGTCACTTGTTGCGGATGTCACAGAGCTCATGATCCAAAATGTTGAAGTTAAAAGAAGGTATTCTTTACTTTCTAATAAACAGCATAAATTCATAGTGAAGGCCATGGGAACACATGCATATACTGCAAATGAAAGTTTTTTCGATAAGTTCAGTGCTGGAACAAATTACTGCTGATGGATCAATGTTTTGTGACTGCTTACCGTTAACTGCTTTACTGCTACCAGCTCTCTAAGATTGTGTGGGTGTTCTGTGATAAAATTAACCGACTTACAAGACCTATATTGAACTAATTCATATCGGCAGCCAAAACTTGCTATGCCTTGTCGAATCTGGCTCGATTATTTAGATGTAATGAGCGTGCAACATTGTAAAAAAAAATATATGGACTGTGAGCAGAGCTGCCGTGATTCAGTTTATCACCTTGCTTTTTCATGGAAGTTTAAAAACCATCACACGCCACAAAATCAAAATGGGATCAGACTTTTTCGACAGCATCGATACTTCGTTACATTGAAATTGCCGATAAACACTATTTGTTATATTTTTATTAAAAATGTGTGTTCTATAGTCATAGACTTCTGAAAAGCTGAATACTCTACGTTAATTGAAGTTTGTTACGTTGAGGTTTAGCTGTGGTTTGTTGGGTTGTCGATTTTATTGCCGACAAGGTAAGAGATTGCACATGCTGATGAACTATTTAGAATAGTCCATTGCCATCAAATCCCGGCTTGTCTGGTCCTTGCGGTCTCTTCTCCTCTGTACAAAGCGGAGTAGGCTTTCACTTTGCACTCCTTATTCTTGATGGCATTCAAACATTTTTTTTTACAGGAGTGTACATTCAAGCTTAAGATCGCAGTATAATTAGCAAAGAAGTGGCAAAGCAACAGAGTTTTTGTGAAATGGCCTAGCCTAGCAAGCACTCCACCAGCGGCGACTGTGCTGCCATAGAAACGGCCATTAGGCCTGTAGCTGTAGGCGTGTTGGTGCGCTGAGCCTGTAGGCAGGTTACATGCATTGCAAGTTTTGCGAGATAATTAAGTGGCCATCATAGGCAAGAAGGGTGAAACAGAAGAGCAAAACTTTCAGCTTTTGAATGATGCCAGAATGGCAGTGCTCGTTGGCTTGAAAGAGGAGAGCTGGTTCTGTAAGCTGGCGTTCTTGTCCAATCATGAGCTTTTTTCTAGTATCTGTGCTGAAAAATTTATTTCTTTTTAGGCATTTTGAGTGAGTCCTAAAGAAGTACTGACACAAAATTTAAATATTTTTGACTTGTTGCTCTAAAAAAAAAGCATGGCTGTCGAGAACCCTAAAAATGGTGTCATAGTGCTTGGGAATGCATTGAATATATTGTTAATATTGCTACCTTAAAAAACCATTTTCAGTTTCGGTATTGAGGAAGCTGCTTCACAGTGACGTGTCCACGCAAGTCTCATGTCATGAGAAGGCTGCAACTCGCAAAATACTAGCACCAGCTCTTGTCATTTGACGTCAGTCGCACGTGGTTAACATAAACAAAGATGAGTGAGTTAGGCAGACTTTGCAAACCCAGTGAACTGTGACTCGTCGTGATAATGTTCATTACGGCGGAGCTGGCTTGCAGAAGCTGGATGACGAAAACTTCAAAATCGAAGTGAAATATTTTGTACGTGTTGTCTGGCTCTGGTGTGTGGAGAGCGTTGATAATGCAGATCATGGAAATGGAAAATGTTTCTTTTGGGGTGCTTCAAAAACCGTGTCAGTACTCCTTTAAGCTAATAGTCTTAGTTCAGCATAGGTGAGACATTTCAGATGGCAGAAAACGTTTTCCTAAAATAGATTTCTTTTTATAAATTTTCGTGATATGATCCCTTTGGCTATCTAAGGGGAACATTAGAATCAGGTTATGAGAAATTGGTAAAAAAAAAAATTAACCATTTGCTTCATATTCTTCGCTCTATGAAAACAATTTGGCTGAGAATGTACTGTTCAGCACCTAGGAGAAGAAAGAAGAAATAACTTTTGTTAGCATAGACGGGGAAGGGGAGGGGGGGGGGAGCTAAAAAATTGTGCAAGAAAGCTGGAGTTAGTGGAGCCTCCTCTTACCTTTCTACTCCTACCCTCCTCGCATATGCTGCTGTGGTAGCTCAGTGGACGGGCTGCTGGCTCGAAAGGTGATGGTTCGATTCCGGCCGCGGCGGCCCCATTTGGCTAGAGGTGAAATGCTAGAGTCCCTCCCATGACAGTGAAACCTCGTTAATACGTACCTGCCGGGAACGGCGGCATAACTACGCACTAAACGTACTACACATTAACCAACAGCTACAAATTTGCATCTCCTGACGTGCGCCATTGCCGCCAACAAAGGAATAACTACAGTGCCACAGCAGATATTGCTTAAAGTGCCCACCACAAAGCCATTTCTTTCTTTTTGCCCAAGTGCAGAAAAGATTCTGTCACTCTCGCACACAAGTCCGATATAGCACGCGGTGGCGACGCCAAGGACCATTTCGAAACTACTGCGGGGTCCGGGATACGCAGCGTGGTATACAGCGACGGAACGGACATAATCGGCTCTCCGCGATACATGTGTTCCGCGGTCTGCTTCTGAGCGAAAACTGATGCAGTTTTTTTGAACCGCGGTACGGCTGCAGAGAGCCAAATCGTCTACTTTCTAGTTGCGTGCAGCGCTTCGCCTACTCGGCGCACGCCGTGACTACCGGTCCGCTTGCTGTAGAATATGCCCACTCCGCTTCAGCCCGTGCACAGATGCGGCGAGTAGCTTGTTGGCTTAACGCGGCGATGACGAGCTTTCTGCAAGCGATGCGCACCGTGCGCACTCCGCGATGCTCTAGCAGTCCTGGCAGCGGACGGAGGCGCTTTTGTCTGTCGCCTAATGAAAGCGTGCAGTATGGCTACAACAGCACTACGCTTGCTGTACTCTGCGCGTGTTAGCGTCAATACAGCAAGGTTTCTTGGTGCCCGCGGCCCGCAACGCTAAATTCCGCAACAGCGAGCTGCTTGCGTTTCTGCAAAGCGGTGCGCTTAAACACGGTCCCGCACAACGAGGCGGCAGCGATCGGCGGCCCAGCGTGTTCAGGTAGTCGCCTATTAAAAGCGTGCAGTACGCTTAAAGTGGCGCTATGCCACACGTTTGATGCTATACCATGATAAGGCTTTTCGTCGGCGATAAGTCATAGTGGCGCGTTTGTCGGTGGTCGCCACCTCGCCTTTGTTTTTTCCCCGTATGATTACCCGCAAAGGCACCGCCGCAATCGCGCGGAAGTCGGAATAGTTGATCGGCCGATCTCCGCACTTATCAAAATGACGAAAAACCGTTCGCGGGACATTGTGGCGTCTGCAAGTTCAACGGCGCTGTAAATTTTTATCGCGCAAAATGTTATCGCTGCACGCAGTTGGTACGCACTAACCGGTAGGCATCAGACGAACCACTACGGCTTAAGCGGTCCGCGAATGCATTAGTCTCTATGAGACTCGGCCAGGGATTCGTCGCAACTACGTTTTAACCGTTAGTACATTTAAAGCGGGTGCGTACTAACGAGGTTTCACTGTACCATGCAATGTCAGTGCACCATAAAGGACTACAGGTGGCCTAAATTATGTGGAGCCGTCTATTAGGCGTCTCTCATAGCCCGAGTTGCTTTGGGACATTAAACTCCACAAGTCAACTACCACCTTCTCGCATACGATTTGGCTGCATGGTAAAAGAATAAATAAATACCATATTTACTCGCGTAATGAACGCACTCGCATAATAAACGCACCCCCCAACTTCAGTCGTCAAAAATAGGATTTTTTTTTTCTCCCGCGTAATAAACGCACCCCCTACATTCATCCGCTGCAGTCCCCCGAACCGAAAAGTGGCGCCTCCTTGCCCATTGATCTTCTCCGTTTTAGATGCGAAGCATCTTGTGCTCGGGGCTCTGTCCGTCCCTCCCGCGTCCCTCGTCCCGCGTCCGGCCACTTTCATGAAGTAGGGAAGCACCCATTATGCGAAACAGAACACTGTAGTAATACGAAGGCTGTAAACCACTACCACAGTCATCAGAGTCATGGCCGAGAGCACAGAGAGGCTGCTTAGCAATGGCTAGGCAGGTGGTGTATGTCGCCCAGGTTGACCCCATTCCTTGATCTTGCTTGCATGTGTTTGGAGGGGGGCTTAGTCCGTCCCTCCTTCCCGCATCCCACACCACCACAGCGCATGCGCATCCCCTTCCCCTCTCTCTCCTACGCTCCCCCTTTCTCTCCTCTAGGAATCCTCTACTCCACGGAGCGGCCCCCCGTGTCCCACACCCCCCCACAGCGCATGCGCGTCCACTCCCCTATCCTCTCCTACGCTCACCCCCCATCCTCTACTCTAGGAATCATCTACTCTACGGAGTGGCGCCCGCGTCCCACATCCCCACAGTGCATGCGCGTCCTCTCCCCCCTCTCTCCTCTAGGAATCCTCTACTCTACGGAGCGGCTCCGGCGTCCCACATCCCCACAGCGCATGCGCGTCCTCTCTCCTCTAGGAATCCTCTACTCTACGGAGCAGCTCCCGCGTCCCACACCCCCCACAGCGCATGCACGTCCCCTCTCTCTCCTCTCCTACGGTCCCCCGTCCTCTCCTCTAGGAATCCTCTACGGAGCGGCGCGCACAACATGTGGTGTGACAGCTGCATACTCTGCTGGGGGCGCCACGGTAGTTCCGCGGTATGAAAATGACGGAGCGTACGCGCTTCATTCTCTCTCCTGTGCAGCGCCGCGATGAGCGCCTGGACCGCTGCCGTGAAATGAGAGCGGCGACGTTTCTCCCGCTCAAGCTAATTATCTCCCCGCTGCTTCGCATCCACACATGGTTCCCTTAATGGTGCATTCCGCGGATGATCCGCCTGCAGGCGCATCCACACGACGGACGGTGCCCTAGGAGAAAACAGCCGGATTACTCTCGATCGCAGCCTCTCCGCTGACCTGCAGCCGCTGGCAGTAGACCGGTTTGAGAGTATTCAACATGGCGGCCTACAGAACGCGAAGCGCGCCGTGCTTTTAGAGTGCTTTGACAAGCATCAAGCATTGTCGAGGGCTGTGATTTGTTTCGGTGAAAACGGTGTTGTTGGCGGAATAGCTGGATGGGAAGAAAAACCTGCTTTACTAGAGCTGCTGAAGACTGACCTCGCTGCGTTCGCGCGTGGTGCACCGCGTATGAAGGGAGGATACAGTGATCGCCGATATCAGCAGTTTTTGTTCTTTTGCGGATAACAGGTACCGACAGTGCGCATTGCAATGCTGCACATTATGTTTCCTTCTCTTGGCTCGCATCTTTACCGTATAATCAGTGCTCAAACACTGGCCGTGTTCTGAGACTACCGCTATCGGCGACACCGCCGCTTTGCCTGCCTCGGAATCCTGCGTGTGCAACGATTAAAGCCACAACTAATCTACCCTCGAACCCCCCCCAATCAACGCGCATTAAATGTGATATACAGGGTGTCCCAGCTATCTTTAGCCAAGGGTTTAAAAATAGAATTATTTGAGGCAGGCGAGTGAAGTCAGTTGAATATTGCTTACAGCCATCTTGCGCACTACAGGCAATTTTTTGTTTCGTAATTAAGTAATTTGTTAATTATGATTAATTTACTAACTTGATAAATATTGACTTTATGCAAGAAATGAGAGTTGCAAAGTACGAGAGCGTCTTCAGAAATCCCCATTGCAAACGCGTGAGGGGGAGACAGAAAATTAGGTGGGTAGATGAGATTAAGAAGTTTGCAGGTATAACGTGGCAGCAGAAAGCACAGGACCGGGTTGATTGGCGAAACATGGGAGAGGCCTTTGCCCTGCAGTGGGCGAGACAGGCTGATGATGATTGCATTATTTGCGAGAAAGAAAGTTTTACGCGTACCATTTTTTCCGTGCTGCAAAGAAAGCCCGCGAAATACAAAAAATACCACGTGACTAGCGCATTCGCGCGCCGCGACCGTGCTGCTTTCAGCCGTGGTTTGAGCGAACAAAATCAGCCGCGGCCGCAATTCGCCGGCTCCGTTGCAGTGGCAGGCCGATAAGTTTACGGCGGTTTCTTGGCCCATTGCCAGCCATTCGGCGCGCGTGACTGTGAAAGTTCTAGCGAGCGCGGGCGAAGAAACCACCGTCAACTTATCGGCCTACTGCTGAAATGGAGCCAGCGGATCGTCGCCGCAACTGATTTTGTTCGCTCAAACCACGGCTGAAAGCAGCACGGTCGCGGCGCGCGATTTTGTATTTCGCGGGCTTTCTTTGCAGCACGGAAAAAATGGTACGCGTAAAACTTTCTTTATCGCAAATAATGCAATGGGGATTTCTGAAGACGCTCTCGTACTTTGCAACTCTCATTTCTTGCGTAAAGTCATTATTTATCAAGTTAGAAAATTAATCATAATTAACAAATTAGTTAATTACGAAACAAAAAATTGCCTGTAGTGCGCAAGATGGCTGTAAGCAATATTCAACTGACTTCACTCGCCTGCCTCAAATAATTCTATTTTTAAACCCTTGGCTAAAGATAGCTGGGACACCCTGTATATCTCAAAAGGTTATCGCCTTGGAATACGGCCCCAGAAATAACCTGAACTAAGCACCATGAGAGCTGAAATAAACTGCGAGGACAGCCGTACGGCTCGAGCAGAAGAAAAGTGTACAGGTTGCCAGCTTATTTGCCCGCTAAAGCTGCGGAGTTCCGCCGCCAGAATCCCGATGTGAGAAACAAGTTGGGCTCATCCGTCTGCGAGCGACGCGGGCGAGGCAGGGATGAGGAGAATCGCTGATGTGAGGTCACGTGACGCGCCGTCCACGCTTCCACATCCGTCGTCTGAAATGCACCATTAGCGGGAGATGGAGAATTTTCTCTCCTGCGCAACGCTGCGATGAACGCCAGCGTCAACGCCGCCGCCAGTGTAAGCGCTAGCGCCCGCTGCTTCGCATCTACACATGGTTCCCTTTAGCGGGAGATGGTGTAATTTTTTTTATTAAGCCGACCCCCCCTCGGTCCCCCCCCCCCTCGCCCGCTGCTGCGCGCAGCTCTTTGTTTTTCTTTCTATCTGTGCGCGGCACATCCCCTGTCTTTTTGAATTATCCGTGCGCCACAACGAGATTCTCGAGCGGTGCGAGTGTAGAGACATCGCTGCTCACAAGTACACAGCGAGCGAAGGTCACAAAACTGCCCGCGCCAACCAACGGTCGCTTCCTGCAAACACGAAACTTTGAGGCCTAACCACATGCACGAGATTTTCGAGTGAGGCGACAGGATTTTCTGTCGCGAAGGGCCATCCGTCGCCGTCGCAGGCATGTCGCAGTTTTCTGAAAAACCAGAAAAATTCGCTTGTAGCTAAGAAAAGTGCGCGACGATTCCCGTAGAGCTGTATTCTCACGACGGACGAAATCGCGATTCGAGCCTGCGGATTGCGTACTACGTCACCGTCAACAGCCGTTCCTGCGTCCCCGCTTCAGCCCGCGTGGAGCAATTCGTGAAACGACGGAGGCCCAAACCACAGTTGGGATCCTCGGGGAGCAATGCCGAAATCCTCGCTTTTAGCGTGAATTCTCCCCTGTCGTGTGAATGCTGGCTGCGGAGGGATCCGAATCACATCACATGTCACATGACTGATTCGTCCGCGATCACGTCCAGTCGTGTGAATTCAGCTTTACATGGTGGCACCCCTGATCCTCGCTTCGGTTGTAATCTGCTCTTCATGCTTGTTATCCGCGTGTACTTCAAGGAACGCAAGATGTAGGCTACCTTTTTACAGTCACATCTCAGGCAGAGAGCGAGGCAGCGGCCGTATTTTGTCGTTAAGCTTGTTATGATGCTTCTAACTTGTTATGATGCGTTAAGCTTGTTATGATGCGGTTTGATTTGATGCTTCGGTGGTAGCTTGCTGCAATGATGGTAGCTTGCTGCAATGTCAACGTTGTCGTCGCGCGAGTTTGCCACATTGCAAAGTGCGTCGGTGCGTCGTAGCGTACGCTTCCGGGCGCCCCTCGAGATCACAGCAGATACCACTGTCGCGATTAAACAAAAGATCGCGAAAAAAGAAAGCCGCGAAACGCTTTTATGGAGTGCGCGGGGACAGCTTGCAGAAGATAGCGCTGTCAACCATCGAAGATGAGTGAAGTGCAATAAAGAAGCTGTTTCCAAACAGTGTGCGCGTACGTTAATTGCGAAAGGTTAAGCTATCCAACTTTTCTTTTTTTTTTTTTTTTTTTTGCATTACCCCATTTTTTGCTAATCCCGAAAAAGTTTTCGTAAAATTTACCCCCGCATAATAAACTCACCCCCCCAACTTTGCTTCAATTTTTCGGAAAAAAAAGTGCGTTCATTACGCGAGTATATACGGTATGGCCTGATCCCATTGCAGTGAAATTGACAGGGTGTTAAAAAATTCGTTTTGTGGAATTATAACTTGATGTGTGCTAGGGTACACCCGAGTAAACAAAGGGTGGGTCGGAATGATCAGATTTCCACCTTCAACAAAATTCCACAAAACAAATTTTGTAGGTGGAAATCTGATCATTCCGACCCACCCTTTGTTTACTCGGGTGTACCCTACCACGCATCAAGTTATTGCAGTCAGTGTAAGATGTTTTGGACCACAAAGGGCCGCGAGATAGTCTGAAGAAATTAATTCATTCTTTTTTACTTCACTGAGTTTTCAAATTGCTAGAGCCACATCTGAAATAGCTCTTAAGGCTTGACAGTGCACTTAGCAAGCAACTCGGGGCTTGTAAAGTAAGCTCTTGTGAATATGGGCGGTACTTCACTTTACTATGCGCTAACTGCAAAGTGCGAATTTGTGTCTTGCATCTCCCAACGAGTGCCACCGATACCAAAAAAAAAATTGCCGCTTTCTTGCACAACAGTGCAGCACGCATTTGCCGGGCCGGTCTAAAACCGGGCAGGTGGCAACCCTAGGCAAACACCCTAGACGACGGGGGAGTTTCTACCATGAGCAGTATGCTAGCATCTAACCCGCCGACTACACTGTAATGAATGGATGATCTCTTGCCAACGAGTTCATCGGCTAAAGCATGTTTCAGGTGAAGACACAGTGCACTGTGTCTTCACCTCTTCACCTGAAACACGGGCACTGTGAAGGAAGTCATGAGTTATCACAAAATTTTCAAGTTGCCATTGGAGTAAGTGGATAGCAAAAACCTGCCGCTTGAAAAGGATTGCGGGCTATGGCGCCAGTCTGCATCGACTTCCGATTCGAGATGCCGTGCCGCTGCATGGGCATTCTTGCCAGTGCTGTCGCTTTCTGCGTGTCCCACCTAGCAGTCGCAGTCCCCTTTTTTCACAGATTACTGCATAATACCTTGAAGTGCTATGCAGCTTAGTTGTTGCGCAGCAAAGGGTGTTTGGGCACATGTCATGAAATATCCGTTCAATTTGTTTTCTTGTTGCAAACTCATAAAATTATTAATTTTTCTGTTGCAAATGTACCATAATGCAATACTAAAATATTTCTTTCTTTAAAAGTGAACAACTCTCTCAATTTTGTGGCTTTTATTTTATGCCTTGTAATCTCGCTTTACGTGAAATGTTGTTCCCTTGCGCGCGCCATGCGAAATTCTGCGCACTTGACATACATTTGTCATCGAAGTTTTACTAAAAGGTATCGGCACTTCACGCTTGCAAGTCTGTGAAATACTAGAGAAAACGCCACACTATGCACTTGTTGCTTAAAAAGCACCGTTGAGTGTCTTGTGTCCTACAATACCTGAAACTGAGCAGCCGTTTTGTTGCGCCCGCCTGTTACGCTCTCAGCAGTTTCTACAAATTTAACAAAAAGTAGGCTATGCAATATATGCAATGCAATTATACTGCATCGGCGTACTTTATTCGACAGAGTACTTTTGTAGGAAGACCTTGAGCGATTGGGGAACGTACGTATGTTAATATTTGGCACCATACTTATGTGCTCATATGTGTGAGTGATTCAGAGGTAGCTGCCGTTTGTGCTGGAAAACACTAAACAAAACTAATCTGGCAAAGTAATACTACGTGTTTGAAAGCATAACCGTATATGTACAGGGCTGGTCAAAAGTTCCCAGGCCACTATCTCATGTATTCCTATGGAAGCGTGGCCTGGGAACTTTTGAACCCCCCCCCCCCCCCCCTGTACATATGCTGCGCTCGAGACCCACCTTTCACTGTTCCTCCCCATGTTTGCCCATTTCCACTTTTCGCTTTGTTCTATGAAATGCGAAATATCTTGGATTCATTTGCAAAAGAATTCGAGAACACAATCACTGGACAACCGGTAACAAACGCGTCCCAAAAGAGTATGTGTTTCCTCCCCGATTACACTGAACAGCACACACCTCGAAGCAGTGAAGTGCTCGGCCTCGAAACGGAAGCGCCGTAGCAGACGACACGCCGTTTTGCTATCCACCTATTTCCAGCAGTGCTTTTACTTTCATGAGATTCACGAAAATTATTGCAGGGAACATTGGCATCTACGATCAGTGTTTCTGGCCCACTGTTCCAAGCGCAGTTCACTCAGTGCCAGATAGATGCGGCTGGTATATGGCCTAATGCGTTCGGCACTTGCTTTGTGAAGCCTTGCGAAAGCGACCTCCAAAAGTGATGAGAATATGCTCCCAGGACAGCGTCTGCAGCTTACAGTTTGTCTTGAACTCTACTTCGGTTTGTCCTCCATGCACGTCCAGGACCTTCAAGCTCTGCAAGTTCTGCAGCATTGGTGAGGCTTTCTGCCTCTGAAAATGAATTGTTCTGCATACCAGTGGAGAATTTGAACTTATTTTTAAAATGAGAGCTATAGTACCTTCGTGAAGATCTAATGTACCTTAGTGAAGATTTAGAATCGATTAGTAGTGTTTCTGCCAAATATCAGCACTTTGTCAGGAATTAAGAATGTAAGGTCTGACTTACCCCTTCAGCAATCTGCAGAAAAAAGTGCCAAATGAAAGAAATTGGAAAAGCTAGAAGGGAATCTCTGCCTCAAAAACTACAGCCTTGTTGTTGGATGCGAAACAAAGAAAGGGTCTTGACCTTTTTTTTAACAATAGTAGTTTGCTCTCGTTATGCTCATGGAGCTGATATTATAATATCTTCTTCAGTTATGTTCAGTCAGTGTCTTTTGTTACACTGCATGAAGAATACCACCGTGGCATGCTTATATTTGTTTTAATTCTTCTGTGAATATATTATGTACAATATATGTATATATATCATTCCATGTTAAGTTCAATGAGAACTAATAGACAACACTGCCAAGGAAAGTATAGAGGGTGTTAGTAGTAAATGTAATGTAAATGTGAAGAAAGAAAAGTGGACGAAAGGATAACTTGCCGTGGGCAGGGACCGAACCTGCGACCTCTGAATAACGCATCTGATGCTCTACCAACTGAGCATTGATTGGACGCGTTATTCGAAGGTCGCAGGTTCGGTCCCTGCCATTATTGATCTTTTCATCCACATTTTCTTTCTTCACATTTACGTTACATTTACTACTAATAACATCCCCTATACTTCCTTTGGCAGTGTTGTCAGTTAGTTGTCATTAATATTGTGTCTAACAACGAAAAATGAGCCCTTAAAATTTCCACTTCTTTCCTTCATCCATGTTAAGTTGGTGAGATTAGTGTGATTTGTATTTATACTTGAAAAAATGCAATTACATTTTTCGTGTATTTAGTAAGCTCTCCATATTCTTGTTTGGCCACAGGCCTTGCTCAGCTGGGGACCAAAATTCAAGGCGGTGGCAGAACAGACATGGCCTTAAAAGAAACGGCTCAGCCTTTTAAAACATTACTTACCATGCATTTGCATGGTAAAGTGTTTATGTTAATGTAGTTTATCATTACCATTTATTTGGTTAATGGAATAATTTGAATTTATCCTTTGGTGCTAGCCAGTATATGTATTACTTAATAGCACCAAATCCTCATTAAACTGAAATTTTTGGCTGCACCTCTTGTCAAACAGTTCTCGGTATGCTTCAAGTACACAGTGCCACATATACACACAGCAAACGATCTGAACTGGTGATAACATCCAGCCAAAGTGCACAAGTAGGGGGCACTCGCTTGGGATTTTACAACATACCATGTTTTATTACAATATAGCCTAAACTAAAAATGCTGGGTGGATTTCCATTCTCCCTGAAAATCACAAAGAATTGAGACATTCTGAATTTTGGCAACTCTATTTATGACAGTCACATATTCTGTATTGGGACATCACCATTTATTGTGTTCAAAGAATCATGCAAAAGCCGCTGTGGTGTTTGCTGTTAAGTGTTGGTTAAAGGGACCCTGAAACGGTTTTGATGATTTTGTACAAACACATTGGGCCAGTAGACCAAGACCTAAGGCTCATTTACAGACTAATTAAAGCTCTTTGCTTACACTGTGTAATTTATTACAATGCTATAAGCTGCGAATCGCTGCAGATCACTGCGGCTCAGCCCAACGCGTTTTCAACCGCCTCTTGCGAGTACGACATGCAGTGTCCGCACGACGTCATTGGGGCTGCTGGCGACGTCATTGGGGCTGCGGTGTGCGCGCACGAAAAATTGGCTGGTAGGGTGGCGGCACCTGTCGGAGCAGATATCAACCACTCCACGATGTCTCTGTTGCCAGACGGCGTGCGTGCTGCCGGGCGCGCTGGGCTATGGTCTCCGAGATGCACGCAACCTGTCGGCGTGCAGTCTCGGAGGTCATCACTGGGCGAAGCTCAAATCGTCGAGTCTGCTCACGTGAGCTCTGCGATCGCCAGCGATGCCAGCGTGTCTCATGAGTTGAGGAGGCAAGGCAGCGGTGAGAAGGAGGGTATGATATAATTGTCCGTGGCCGCCTTGGTACACGGCGTGCCGCTAAATTTGTGGTGCCAATGGTTCGATGATGCTCTAGCCTAAACGCTGACAAAGCTTCAAATAACTGTTTCAGGGTCCCTTTAACAAGTGTCTTTTATCACTGAGCATGCACATGCAATTAGGGAACGGTTTAAAACAGCAAGCTTAGTGAGTTGGTAGAACATCTTTTAACAAACAGCACGAAGCAAACAAGGTTCAGAGATTCAATGCTCATGTTGTTAGTATCTTTCTCTCTCTCTCTCTCGTTTAATTCAAGGATTTTGTGTAGGCGGTAGGGGTGCAGGTAAATGTGAGGAGCAACAGATTAACTGGTTGTACTTTTTTTTTTTTGCAGTAAGAAGTGTGTGTTAGTTATAATTGCTTTTGCTTGTAACTAATCCCTTTCTTAAATGAGTGAAGGATAGCTTCTTTCGACTTCGATATAAGAGAGTCGTCTCTTTATATACCAGTACAAGCAGCACTCTATTCCTTGCCAATCATGTATGCTTGCAAGGTAGTGGCTCAGTCAGTGACGTCCTTTTTCTAGGGGTGTGCGAATAGTGAAATTTGGAAACGAATCGAATACGAATTGAATGATGATGACCTCGAATCGAATACTAATCGAATACTTTTTCGCATAGCTTTCGAATAGCTGGAGAACCATTTTCAAAACAGTCCTACACTTCCACAACATTTTATTTGAAACAAACATTCACAAACTTTCATCAAAGAATATCACGGTTACTTTTAACGAACTCAAAAGACGACAATTATGAAAAATGAGGTAAGCTCGATCGTATGCAGCAGCGACCAGAGCCTTCGAAATATTTTGCAACTGTAGGTTGAAATACAGCAGTGACTACAGTAATCAAGGTGATACTTTGTCGCCTGCTTTTATATAAAAGTGGGACATAAACACCAACAATTTTGAACCGAACGCCACGAATACTGATAAAGATGGAATGGAATGGATAAACCTGTTACAACATGGTCCTGGGCCCCAAATGCATGTATAAACATCACTGTTGGACGCAGTGTCTTCAAAAACAATTTGGGCAAACACAACGGATTGCGTTCGTTTTTATTCTTGAAGCTGAATGCCGTCGTAGTCACCATCTTCACTTATTACGAGATGACAGGAACGGATTAATGCGATGCAGCTGCAGCATTGTGAAAACTGAGAGTTTTCAGGAAAAAAAAAAAAGAAGCCTTCATTCGGTAATCACTATAGCATCTGTAGTCTGGTAAAAGCTTGGGCTGCATGCACATTGTTAATTCAGGCATTAAACAAAGAAAAATGGCCTTCACCTCTTGCAAAGTTTTGTTGTTTTGGGGTTCTCCTGTCGGTGCTGATTATTTGAAAACTATTAGAAAAATATTCGGTATTTCGAATATTCGCACACCCCTACCTGTGGTGTTGCAGCCTGAGGCCGTGAAGAAAGAACGGACACGCCACCATAACACAACAAAACCGAATGCCGCTTTATTTTAGAACACCCATATATACAAGGCAACAACAGAGCCACCAATGTTGCTAGACTATGCATTGAAAAGGAAACTAGGGACACTACATATTCCCCCCCCTTAAAACCTTCAGTGTTAGTACGCTGTTAGTGTGTTAATTGCAAGACACTTTGTGCGCAACTCTCGTCACAAGGTGTATAACCAACACAGTGACCAGGCACCTACTCGGAAACAGTTGACACAACTACTAAAGAATACTCTTATACAAAATGTATGAAACCCTATCTATCGCACATAGTCGTCGTAGCGTTTCGGAGGGTGTTTTGACCTTGGTGTTTGAACCCGCACCGGAGCCGGACACAGTTGTGGTTCAGGGAGGCCCGGGTCTGAAGCAGCTTGGTTGGCCACCAAGGCAGGAAGAGGCGCACCTGCTTGTGGTTCAGGCAAGCCGGCGTCGTGAGCAGCCTGTGAGGTCACAGGAACATGAAGAGCCGCAGCCGCTACTTGCGATGCCCCCCGAGCAGCTGGTAGCTCAGGATTTCCCAGTGACGGCGACACAGATGTGCTAGTCCTTGGCACGTTCCAAGTCTCCTGTGAACGCAAGGAATAGGAATCTGAAGGAACTTTGGCAAGCTTAGATGCATTCCATATCTTGCAATCATCGAGGCGGAAAGAGGACCGTCCGCACTGTTCCACCACCTTACGGGGACTGCCAAACGAGAAGTCTCCAACAGCGATGTTGGTCGTCTTTGCGGCTCGACGAAGATCTGTCTGATTCTTGCTGCTCTTTTGCTTTTGCTTCACCCTACGATGCAGCAAACTGAGCTCGGTGGCTGGGTCTTTGAAGAAAGAAGAGGACGGGTACCCGACAACGTCCAGACGTGTTCTCGGCAGCCTTCTATGCAGCAACAGAGCTGGGGCGACACCCGTTGTCGCACGCGGTGTGCACCGGTAGATGCCAAGGTACTCGACGACCGCTGGGCGGAGTGGCCGATGTTCCAGCAAAGCTGTCTGTACGAAGTTTTTTAACACACGGTTGAAGCGTTCTACAAGTCCATTTGCCTGGGGTTAATACAACGAAGAGTGAGAGATGCGAATGGCACGATCCTTCAGGAACTGGTTGAATTCACGGGAGCAAAACTGAGGGCCGTTGTCGCACACAACTTCGTCGGGGTAGCCCTCTCTAGCAAATACTGAGAGCAGAAAGCTTGTCACTGTGTGTGTCGACACCTCGCTACAGAACTGTACTTCCGGCCACTTGGAGAAATAGTCTACGAGGGTGATGGCGAACCGGCAATCGTGTGGCGCTCTTTCCATGGGACCGACAATATCGATGGCGACCTTCTGCCATGGCCGCTCTGGAAAGGGTACAGGTTGCAGCGGAGTTACTGTAGTCTTGGCACTCTTGTCTGCATTCTGGCAAACTAAGCAGTTGTGGATGGCAAGCTCCACTTGTCTGTCCATTCCAGGCCACCAAAATCGCTCTCGCAGTCGTGCCTTGGTGCGAACTATCCCGGGGTGTGCTTCGTGTGCAGTGGAAATGACCTGTGGGGTAAGGGACGGAGGGACTACGAGGCGTTCTCCACGCAAAAGCAAGTCGTCGACCACAGACAGTTCTTCACGCACAGCAAAAAATGGCTGTAGTTTACCCGAGACGGACTTGTGGGGAGGCCAAGATGACGAGACGTAAGCCTTCACTTGTTCCAAGGTAGCATCTTCACGCAGGGACTGCTAGAACTGCTCTGTGGTGAGGCAGAGTGGGGCAATGAGAGACACAACCTCTTCGTTGACCGAGGCATCTTCCTGCGAAACAGGCACTGGAAGGCGGGACAGGGCATCTGCAACTAGATTTTCCGAGCCTTTGCGGTACTCCACCGTATAATTATAGCGCATAAGACGTTCTGACCAACGTGCAATGCGAAGAGGCCGTCTTCCTGAGCCTTGAGATGACAGAAGGGAGACCAAGGCTTGGTGGTCCGTACGAAGTGTGAAGTGCCGTCCCCAAAGGTATGTGGGCCAACGCTCGCAGGCAAGTGCCTCCTGTTCACCAACTGCATACTTCCTCTCTGCTGAAGATAGAGTGCGCGATGTGAAGGCGACTGTACGCAGCTGGTGCCCATCCACTTGTTGAAGAACGGCCCCAAGGCCGCAGTCGGACACATCCGTGGAGACAACCACAGGAAGAGCGAGATCAAACATCTGAAGTACTCTGCTGGATGACAGCAAGAACTTGACCTTCCGGAAACTAGCATCAGTGGCATCACTCCAGGTAAAGACTTGATCCTTGCGGAGCAATGCACGCATCGGATCCACGACTGCAGCAAGGCAGGGAACAAACTTGGCGTAGTACTCGACTAAACCGAGAAACGAACGCAGACCAGGGGCGTCAGTAGGAGCGGGGGTGTGCAGTATTGAATACACTTTTTCAGGCAGCGGTGCAATGCCTTGAGCTGTGACCCTGTGGCCCAAGAAGGACAATTCTTTTACGCAAAAGGTGCATTTGTGGTTGAGCTTGAGTCCAGCGGCCTTGATGCGGCGGAGAAAAGCGGCCAAATTCCTTAAGTGCTCTTGTTCGGTGCGGCCGAACACAATAATATCGTCTATGTAGAACAAAACGCCAGGAACATCCCTTGAGAATCTGCGACATAAGCTGCTGGAAGGCTGCGGGAGCAGATGCCAGCCCAAAGCATACACGCTTGAAACGGAACAGGCCGTCGTGAGTCACGAATGCAGTCAAGTCTCAGCTCGCGG
This sequence comes from Rhipicephalus appendiculatus, assembly GCA_030522465.1. Lineage (NCBI taxonomy): Eukaryota > Metazoa > Arthropoda > Arachnida > Ixodida > Ixodidae > Rhipicephalus > Rhipicephalus appendiculatus. The sequence goes on from JALIZH010025266.1 coordinate 806,138, forward strand.
GGTGCAGCAGAACCTGGTGGTAGGCGGACGCAAGATCCAACTTGGAGAAGACTGTTGCACCGACGAGGCTGTTCAAGAGCTCTTCTGTGTGCGGAAGCGGAAAACTATCGGCGATGACAGCTTTATTAGGTTCCCGAAGGTCGACACAGAGTCGAATGCCACCGTCCTTCTTTCTTACTACAACGATAGGGGACACCCACTCCGAGGCATTTATGCGCTCGATGACATCCAGTTCTTCCAATCTACGGAGCTCTTCTGAAACTTGAGGTCGGAGTGTCAGTGCAAGACGTCGAATTTTCGATGTCACAGGAAGCACGTCTAGTCGAGTCTTGATGCGGTGAACGAAGCCCTTGGCAAACCCAAGGCCCGGGCCGAAGAGGGAGCCGAACTCGCTAGACAGGGTCTTCGGAAGGGAGTTGGTTGGCGAAACCTTGCACGAGCCTGAGAGCTGAGCGGTGTCGAGTTTCGCTGGCATCGTCGACGTCTCGAAGCAATGCAGGGATGATCCTTCAATGTGCAGGTCCAGAATTCTGATCGCATCAATGCCGAGGATGGATGTACCTTCCGCCACAACGTAGAACAGGAGATAGACTGTACGTCCCTTGAGCGTGACTTCCGTGAAGAAACAACCGCTTACGGGAATGCAGGCTTGGAGTAATCGAGCAGCTTCAATCGCGGAGTGGAAAGAAGAGACTCATTAGCAAAATGTTGCTTGAAAATGCTCTCTTCCAAGATGGAAACAGACGATCCCGAGTCAACAAGAAACTTCAAAGGCTTGCCGGCGATGAAAACGTCAACGAAAATGCCGGCTCGTGCAGGACCGGCCACGGTAAGAACGCTTAACCCTTCAGCACCACTGCACAAGTCCTGGCAGTTGACTTCATGGACGGAAGCGGTGGAATGACGCTGTCGCTTGTTGCAAACTGAGCGGAAGTGCCCAATGCGATCGCAGTGAAAACAGCGCTGACCTTGTGCGGGACAGGAGGACGACGAAGCACGGTGCTGGTGGGAACCACAATGATAACAGTACGCAGACGCATTGTTCGAGCCGCTGAAGTGCTCGGGGAAACTGAGCGGGCCTGGGAAGACGAGCGCGGCCGCGTTGAACCTCTCGGAAACCGACCGCCTCGCGAAGTTAGCTGCTGAATGTGCCCTGGGAACAAGCTCACGAACTTGCTGAGCAGCCTGTTCAAGTTGCTGTGCCAGGAGTACGGCAGGCGAAAAAGAAAGCGATGACTCTTCTAAAAGCAGACGTTCGCGAAGATTTTCTGACGAGTTGCCTTCTATGAACTGGTCGCGGAGAGAGTCGTCCGTGGCGACGAAAGAACACGAAGAAGCAAGCTCCCATAAAGCGGCGACGTACTCTTGTATGGACTCGCATGGCTGCTGGGTGCGGCGGCAGAAGCGATGGCATTCCACGACAACATTGCTTGCCGAGGCAAAATGCTGCGTCAACGCAGCAACGGCTTGTTCGTATGATGATGGGGCAGCGGCCAACTTCTTGACCTCATCGGTCTCAGTCGCGGTAGAACCCGAGGGGGCGGTTTCAGAGGCGTGGGGTGGCAGTGTGAAGAAAATTCGTTGGCCTTCAATTCCCAGACTGTGGAGGAGGAGGGCTTTGCGTCGTTCGGGCATAAAGTCCGATGCTCCGGAGGCCAAAAGAAAGGTTTCAAACATGCGAAGCCTTTGCGGCCACGGAACCGGTGGGCGGCCCTGCGCGGGCAAAAACGGTGGCGGTGGGGCGAGGCCGGAGAAGCTCATGACAGCGCGTGGCTACAGGCGAGGTAACGCCTTCATTAAAGCTCGTCGCCAATGTGGTGTTGTGGCCTGAGGCCGTGAAGAAAGAGCGGACACGCCACCATAACACAACAAAACCGAATGCCGCTCTATTTTAGAACACCCATATATACAAGGCAACAACAGAGCCACCAATGTTGCTAGAGTATGCATTGAAACCGAAACTAGGGACCCTACACTACCTTTTTTTCTTATAACTTCTAAGATATGAAGTGGGCGTTCAATTTAGTATTACCAACTCTACAGCGTCTCATGCTTGTTGCTTGAGGCATAAAAATATATCTACGGTTAACCAGCGAAGCTGAAACATGCAGCCCAGGTGTTTATCTTACACTTTTATCTATCAGTCTTCTGTTATAGCTTTTCATTTTCCTATCACCACATTTAAGAAATGCTTGAAGTTAGCTTAAAGGATATCAACCTAAAAGGATTACATGGGTAGTGATTTGTGCTGCAGCGGGTATCATCCTTGGCTATATATGCTGACAAAATATGAAGAGAAACTAGTGCAATTGTGGAGACCCTTTGAGGTGGCATATGCTAGCATTGCTTAATTATAATTTCTGGGCACTCATGGACTGCCCCATTTTTCCACTGCCTAGCCATATACAGCTTAGTTGTAAAACAAAATTTAGGTGCTAACACAAGGCACACTCATAGGCAACTGCAGAATATGGAACTATGCTGCGTATGATACAATGCACAAATGCATGTGCTCTCCTAGTGCCTTTGAAGGAAACGCGCACTTTGCAGCTTATACTAAGATTCTGACAGCTCAAACTAGCCACTGGTGCCTCCAGCAGTTTATCACCTTGGGTTTTCCTTTTCTGCAGCAGTGCAACTTGCTTATATCGATATTAAAAATCAATACATTTTCAGTGACATTGCAGTTTTTCAAGAGAGAAATTTAGACCTTCTGAGGACCTTTAAAGACATTCCCGAAATTCCACGCTAGTGGACACATAGTAAATAAGACTAGATGCAGTTGTGAAGCTCAGGGCAGGTCCTGAAGTTATTTTATTTATTTTTTTTGTTTCCTTTGTGCTCTCTTCAGCCTTAGTTCTTGCACATATTTTTCATGTCGTTTTATTTAACAACATCTGTGATGTCGCCAGTTGCTTCTTTTCTGCATATGCATCTCCGAGGCCAATGGATCAGTAACAACTGTGTCGAGCTTCTTTTTCTTTCTCTGCATGCCTTGAATTTCATTGATGATGTTATGCCTTTGTGCTGCTCATCTTCCTACTCCAAGTGTGCACTGTAACACTTACTGCCTTGCTATATACACGGCTATTCTAAGTTCTTCAGTGACGGTAGTATTGAAAATGCCTGCTGTGAGAGGTACGACATGCCTTCTGGACTGTCTATTGAGTTCTGGTGGTTAACGTTGTTGCTCCACTGTGCAGTCGCCTGGCCATGAGTAAGAACAAGCTTGATCACTTTCCATAGCTCTGTCTATGAGGGATCGAAAATCAAGAGTTATAAGAAAACTCGTTCAGCTTGCTAAGGGTCTTCAAATCATCAAAGCTAATATTTTATACTTTCGAAGGTGGTCGGTATATTTTTCCTGTACATACTTCCATTAACATTGGCCCAGCCTTCCTGCCATGGTCAAAACATCCTTCACATTCCTTAGGCCCACCAGGCAGTGACGTTACTTGAAGCCCGTGGGCCTCCTAAAGTCATCCCTACTAATAAGCCTATCCTAGCCAGACTCCGGAGTCTGGCTAGGATAGGTTTTTTAGTAGGGATGACTTTAGGGGGAGGTTTCTTTCCCGCATTTTCTTGGCCGCTTGCGATTTAATCTGAATAAAATTGTTTCCTTCATATTTGATTTCTTGCATCTAAGGGCTAGTATTCACTTTTTCAAGAGGGACAGGGTTTTTAGGGTTATCATTGTTTACCACCAACCCCTACCATTGAAGACAACACAAGAGCCTTCATGAGCTTGATGAGGAGCTCCAGCACAACACCTTCAAGGCCTCTTCTCAGAAGATTGCTAACTTGTTGGCCCACTAGCCAGTGAACGATCAAGGTGTCGCTTCAAAATACCTGCTCCAAATAATAATAAAAAAAGTGCCCCACTGCAGTGGAGTGCATAAGGTCACGTGTGCTCAAGATCCCTTGAGGAAGAACCAAGTTGTTGTGATCGACAATTGACAAATCCTGGACATTTGAAGCTGTGGCCTGCATGTTATCCCGTGATGCCTTCGAAACGGACCATGCAGCAACAGGCCAGAATTTGGTGGTCTTTCTGCACAGTTTATAACCTTTTGAAGAGTGTTTGAGGACATCATGCTGTCACAGCAAGCACTTTGTTTCCTCTCAAATACTGTATGGTTCGATGGCTTGAAAATGGTATAGTGATTTCAGTAGCTTTTGAAGAACTACCGTATTGCGCAGTGTATGTGGAGTGTTCATTTAAAGCCACAAGCAAGCCAACATGCATCAGCTGCACGACAGTTAAAGACACTAGTGGCTTACCCGGTGCTACCGTCCAAGCTGGCTCTCATGCTATCAGCAGCTAAAGAATTGCAGCCATTCCAGGCCAAGTTTCAAACTTAAAAAAAATGATGGTCCCCTTCCTTTCTGCATCCTTGGAATCTGTCTTATATAATCGCTGTTTGGAAGACTCATTAAGCAAGGAATTTTGCATGCTGCTGACACATTTTTCTGGCTAAGTAATATGACTTTGGAGAAGCCTGTGAACATAGTTTTTGTCAATGCTTTTGATGTTGGTATTGCTGCCAAAAATGAACTTTAAAAAGCTGCAAAGCAATCTCAGTTTGCACTCCTTACGTTCAAAAAGGAATGCATTTCTTTTTTGACGTTGCACTTGCTGAAGGCTATGGAACGGTTGCCTCTGAAGTACAGGCTAACGACAGGAGCTAGCTGCTTGGATCTGGCCTTCACCTCGTCCGTGGAGGTTGGCAAAAAAACAACTAGCAATTTGCTTTGGAAATGCCACAGAGCGCCAAAGGCTTACCAGCTTGCAAGCAGAGCGGGCACACCCCACGCGTGAGGAGTTGGTTTCTCTTGGTGAAGATCATTCTCATATATGTCCCTTGGCAATGCTGCCATCGGAAGAGGTTTTTCTATAATATAAAGAGTACCTCCTGGAGAACCTGAGGGAAGAATCTCCTATCTCACAAAGAATAGTTTTGAGTTTCACAGCAGGTGATGCAGCCAGTCTCAACATTACTGATACTATGGTGGAAATGCTGCGTGGTGTAAATATCCAATGGAAGGAGGACCTGAAGGAAAAGGAGCCTGACAGACTGGACGCATCTGAGCCAGAAAAAAAAGAACAGGGAAATGGTGGCCACCCACATAAAAAGAAGCTCAAAAAAAAAAAAAAAAAGAAATTTAAAGGCTCTTCAGTGAAGCAAGCACAGAAGGAGGCTTCTCCCCTCCAGGAGAAAATGAAGCAGGGAATAAATGGATTTATAATATTTTGGTGCTGCATTGAAAAGTTTTGTGTGTGGGATTATCTTTGTGGATCGTGCCTCTGTATAAACTCTCAAACATATAGGAAAATGATATACGCTTCTAAAAAACTTGATTCGTCATTGTTTCGATCGGAGACCAAAATGTTTTTAGAGAACAGTTTTTAGGGATGTATAACCTTTTCTTATTGATCTTATGCCAATCATAGACCGCCTTTATATATATATATATATAGACACACGCACACACATACACACACGCACACACGGAATTTTACTGACGTTATCAGGGAAAACCGGAACAATCCAGGGATATAAATTCGGTAGACACCCTGATTCTGTACACATAACTCTAATACCCATAAATGTGAAGGGTTGGAGCCGCCACCACTGTAGTGCACCACATGCATAATGCAGAGGTTATGGGTTTGGCTACCACCAGCAGCAAGCTTTTTGTCCCACTTACATTTCCCTGTATCATAAATTTCTTACACTTATATAAATTTACAAATAATTTCCCAAATACTTTTCTTGGCTTTGCTATCTGCTGACTTCATATGGTTGTGACTATGTGACTTACAGAAATCTGTCCCTTCAACCATTTCCCCTTGTCCATTATGCATGCATTCAACACAACTGCATTGCCAAAGTTGATTTGGCTTTGGTCATTCTTGTACTTTAAGCAAAATCGAACAAGCCGAGAAATTATTATAATAACTTAATATGGAAGACATTGCATAGCACCTGTGGCAGTGTTTTTTTATAAGCTGGAGAATTTTCAGTTGTAGGAAGTTAACTACTATATTTTAGCATGGGTAACTTGTGCCAAAATTTAAACAAATTAGTGGTATAGCATTTTATTTGTGAATTTGCGTTGGTGCAGATTGTCCGCTGTGTTGCACTGTCAGCTGCAGAAGTTTGCGGAATCTGCGACATGTGGCGGAGCGATGGAAAACTGCATTGCTGCGCCACCTGTCATCACACGGTGTGGAATTGAGGCTATCAACAGTAGCCTCCGTGATTAGCTCTGTCAGCGCACCGTTGCCAGAGCTAATTGTGTCGGCCACAGCTGACAGCCTTGACACCGCACCGTGTGATGGCAAGTGGCACAGCAATGCAGTTTTCCGTCGCTCTGCCACATGCTGCAGAGCCTGCAAACTTTTGCGGCTGACAGCACCTTTGATACAGCCTAATGCCAACATGTGACCTGCCCTGATCGTGGCAATGAGGACTGCATCCCTATCAGCTTGCATATGCAGCTCATTTTAATGAACTACATTAAAGGGACCGACAACTGATTTTTCTCGACCCACTTTTTTTACGGCGCAATAGAAAGCTCGCCCCTTCGTAGTGTTTGTAGCTGCAGTAGTTAATCCCAAAAGCACGTAGTTATTTTACAAGCAGTATTTTTCTATCTGAAAGGCTCTAAACACAGATGTACCTTTCCTCTAGCAGCGCTGTGAATTGATAGCGATGCCGCCAGCCCTTCTCACAATTTGTGAAAGCTGTCGTCGTTCTGCTTTCGCAGGAGTTCCTTTAACTATGCTTAACCACCTTTATTTTGAGTTTTTGAACTATTTTTGGAAATAACAAGCTGTTACAATGAGATGATGTAGCATTATACACCTTCTCTGTATTTGTACCAAGTTGAGTGCGCCTGCGCCCAAGGTTGCCTGTGCCTGTGTCATGGGTAGCTTGTCCCGGCGTCATTACTGTCTCGATACACGAGCCAAGCCAAGGCATCGAAAACGTCACTACGCATATGCACGGCTGCGCCGAGTAGTGGTGCGCGTCATTTCTGAGACGAAGTGTAGGTAGCAAAACTATGTCGCTCCAAAATCTTGGTGACCTGGAAACAGCGCGCACGGTAGCATGCGCCGCTGAAAAGTTGCTTAAGACGCGCTGACGAGCATGGAATCATTACGTCACACGAAGGCAGCGCCACTCTAATGCATACTGCTAATGCAGGCCCACTGCTAACGCAAGCCCATGTGTACATTTTTATGGAGTAATATCTTTTAGTATAAACTAACAATATTTCACTACTAACAAAAAAATCTTCTACCGCGTACAGGAATCAATGGTCACGTGGCCGGGTACATCGGATCGTTCATGTTTTTGCCACCAGAGGTGCCACAGGTCATTTTTCGTGACTTTCAATGAAGAAATAAAAATATAAAACCACCCCTCACGAAAAAAACGGGGTTGGTTTGAGTCAGTGCGACGGACAATACCGTATTTACTCGCGTAATGAACGCACTCGCATAATAAACGCACCCCAAACTTCAGTCGTCAAAATTTAGATTTTTTTTTTCTCCCGCGTAATGAACGCACCCCCTACATTCAACCGCTACAGTCCCGCGAACCGAAAAGTGGCGCCTCCTTGCCCATTGATCTTTTCCGTTTTTTATTACACCGACCCCCCCTCGGTTCCCCCCCCTCCCCCCTTGCCCGCTTCTGCGCGCAGTTCTTTGTTTTTCTTTCTATCTGTGCGCGGCACATCCCCTGTCTTTTTGAATTATCCGTGCGCCACAGCGAGATTCTCGAGCGGTGCGAGTATTGAGACATCGCTGCTCACAAGCACACAGCGAGCGAAGGTCACAAAACTGCCCACGCCAACCAACGGTCGCTTCCTACAAATACGAAACTTTGAGGCCTAACCACATGCACGCGATTTTCGAGCGAGGCGACAGGATTTTCTGTCGCGAAGGGCCATCCGTCGCCGTCGCAGGCATGTCGCAGTTTTCTGGAAAACCAGAAAAATTCGCTTGTCGCCAAGAAAAGTGCGTGACGATTCCCGTAAACATGGTGGCACCCCTGATCCTCGCTTCGGTTGCAATTTGCTCTTCGTGCTTGTTATCTGCGCGTACTTCAAGGAACGCAAGATGTAGGCTACCTTTTTACACTCACATCTCACGCAGAGAGCGAGGCAGCAGCCGTATTTTGTCGTTAATCTTGTAATCGACGGTTTGTTTTGATGCTGCGGTGGTAGCTTGCTATAATGGTGGTAGCTTGCTGCAATGTCAACGTCGTCGTTGTGCGAGGTGCGAGTTTTCCACGGAGTCACGGAGTTCGCAAAGTGCGTCGGTGCGTCGTAGCGTACGCTTCCGGCCACCCCTCGAGATCACAGCAGATACCACTGTCGCGATTAAACAAAAGATCACGAAATAAAGAAAGCCGCAAAACGCTTTTATGGAGTGCGCGGGGACAGCTTGCAGAAGATAGCGCCATCCACCACCGAAGATGAGTGAAGTGCAATAAAGAAGCTGTTTCCAAACAGTGTAAGCATACGTTAATTGCGAAAGATTAAGCTACCTAACTTTTTTTTTTTTTTTTTTTTTTTTGCATTATCGCATTTTTTTCCTCATCCCGAAAGAGTTTTCGTAAAATTTACCCCGCATAATAAACGCACCCCCCAACTTTGCTTCAATTTTTCAGGAAAAAAAGTGCGTTCATTACGCGAGTATATACGGTATTTCAGTCAGTGCAGTCGTCTCATTTCGTGTCCTGGGCAGTTGTCGGTCCCTTTTAGAAATTGTCTGTCAGATTTTCTCCAGGAAATAATTACCACAGGGTGAAAGTGTGAAGGGCTGTTGAGACGCGTCGCTCGGCAGAGCTGCGCAAGTGAAACAACTCGCGTCCCAAACAACAACTGAACTTTTATTATCACCCTTCCTCTCGAAGATAACTTTCTCGTGCGGGCGCATGCGCTCTCTGCACCGCACACAGAAGCGCCGCTTTGCATCGCCACAGTACTCCCCCCTAGTGAGTGCGCACACAACGGCCGCACTCGGACGACCCACTGCGGTTCATAAGTTCATGCGCACCGGGGGTCTCGTACACCGTCCACTCCGCGTGAACCGTTTGAGGGACTTGTTGGGGCTGCGCTACGTGGTCTGGCGGGGGTGCCTGCGAAGATGGAGCTCGAGGTGGTGCAGGTGTTTCGCTGTCGGAGTCCACGTGTGCTGATTTTACGCGGTCTAGAGAAACCACGTCGTGACGACCACCTCTGTCGATTGTAATGTGCTTGTCTGCCCGTCGCAGCACCTTGAAAGGGCCGTCGTACGGGGGCCGGAGTGGACGCTGTACGGCGTCGTGCCTCACAAACACGTGAGAGCAGGAGGAGAGTTCCCGGTCCACGTAGACTGACCGGGCTGCGGGCGGACGCGGAGGAACAGCGCGTAGCTTGCTCATGATGTCTCGTAGTCGTACGGCGTAGTCCGCGTTCGCGTACCCGTTCTCGTCCTTACTGGTAGTGAAGAACTCCCCTGGGAGGCGAAGCGTTGTTCCGTACACCAGTTCAGCGGAGCAGCATCCAATATCTGCTTTCAGAGCCGTCCTTACGCCCCACAGAACAAACGGCAGTGCCTCTACCCAACTGTGACTCGCAGTAGCTGTCAGGCTCGTCTTCAGATGGCGATGGAATCTTTCCACTATACCGTTGCTTATCGGATGGTAGGCCGTTGTTCTGATGCGGTAAGTACCCAAGAGCCGGGTGACGCTTGCGAACAGGGCTGACTCAAACTGTGTTCCGCGATCCGTAGTCACGGTTGCCGGCACTCCGAAGCGGGCCACCCAGTGGAAGATAAATGCGCGGGCGACGGTATCAGCGGTCATGTCTGGAATGGGCACTGCCTCCGGCCATTCGTGTGAAGCGATCGATGCAGGTTAGCAAGTAGCTTTGCCCCTGGCACAACGGCAGTGGTCCCACAATGTCAACATGCACATGGGCAAATCGACAGTCCGGCAGAGGGAAGGATCCCAAGGGGGGTCACAGTATGTCGCTGAACCTTGGAGCGCTGGCATGCGAGGCACTCTCATGTCCAGTGTCGGACATCCTGGTTTATTCCTGGCCACACGAACCTCGCTGTGCATAGCCGTTGCGTGGCTCGAATCCCGGGATGCGCCAGGCTGTGCAGCAAGTCAAAAATGCTGCGACGGAGGGTCGAGGGGACGAACGGTCGGGCCCTGCCTGTAGACATGTCGCAGCATACGGATCCTGTGGGTTCTGCCAACCATTGTAGCTTCAAGGCGGTGGTTGGAGACGTCAGTAGACGCTTCAATTCTCCATCACTGCGTTGAGCCGCCGTAAGTGTTGTGAAGTCCACGCCGCTCGGCAGGCTGATGGCATTCACTGGACCGCGCGAAGGAGCGTCGGCAGCAGCATTATCCGTGCCACTAACATGGCGTATATCTGTCGTAAATTCTGCAATGTACGACATTTGGCGGAGCTCCCGTGCCACGTGCGCACCAGAATCGGAGTTCGCGCGCAATGCGTAGGTGAGTGGCTTGTGATCCGTGAGCACAAAAAATTCTTGTCCTTCCACATAATGTCGGAAATGCCGGATAGCCGCGTATATGGCCAGGAGTTCCCTACCGAAGGTGCTGTACCTTCGTTCGGACGGGCTCAGTTTTCTGGAGAAGAAGGAGATTGGTCGCCACACTCCGCTCACCCTCTGCTGCAACACGGCTCCAATCGCTGCATCGGAGGCGTCCACCATAACACACTGAGGAACACCCAGCTGCGGGTACGTGAGCATGGTGGCATTTGCGAGAGCTTCCTTAATCATCCGGAATGCTTGTGTGGATTGGTCGTTCCACTGAATGGCAGTTGCCTTAGATCCAGATGCCGCAAGTAGGCTGTGGAGAGGGTGAAGGATGTTGGCGCATTTTGGGATGAACCTACGATAGAAATTCACGAGTCCCAGGAACTCTCGAAGCTGGCGGAGGTTTTTCGGCTGTGGAAACTGCCGTACTGCTTCCACCTTGTCCTTCTGGGGCTGTACTCCGGCACTTGAGATGCTGTGGCCCAAAAATGATAGTGTCGGTACCCCAAACACGCACTTTGCCGTATTGATAACGATGCCGTTCTCTGTCAGTCGCTGAAGTACGTAGCGCAGATGCCGCTCGTGCTCTTCAGGAGTGCTGCTAGCGATCAGAAGATCATCGAGGTATACCTTGCAAAAGTCGAGGCCACGAACAACGCCATCCATAAACCGTTGAAAAGTTTGGCCGGCGTTGCGTAAGCCGAAAGGCATGCGTAGGAACTCGAACATTCCGAACGGCGTTGTTATTGCGGTCTTGGGAATATCCTCCGGTGCTACGGGTATCTGATGATATGCTCGCACTAGATCTATTTTAGAGAAAATGGTAGCACCATGCAGGAAGGAGGTCATGTCATGAATGTGCGGGACTGGGTAACGGTCTGGCACGGTCACCCGGTTCAGCGCTCGATAGTCCCCGCAAGGGCGCCAATCACCGTCTGTCGATTTTGGGACCATGTGAAGAGGTGACGCATATGGGCTGGATGAAGGACGTACTATCCTGAGTTCCATCATGTGGGCAAACGCCTGTCGAGCCAACCGTAGCTTCTCGGGTGACAGTCACCGTGGTCGCGCATAGACCGGTGGGCCTGTGGTTTCGATGTGATGCAGGACGCCGTGCTTTACTTCTGGAAGTGCCTGTGGCTGTCGCGTTTGCACGGCAGCTATGGGTGTGGGCGGTGTCATTGCTACCAGTTTGTCAGCAAGTTCGGCGGCTGCGGTTAAATCCTTGTGCTCTGAGGCCGCGACGACCATGCGGACGCCTGAAGGCAACTTTTGCAGAAAAAGTTCTCGGAGCAATACTCCATCTATCGTGGTTGATGTCTCGCCGAGCAACTGTTGCATGTGCCGCAAAAGCTGACTAGGAGTGCGGTCGCCGAGTTCCGTGCCGCGAAGCAATTGCTGCAGTCGTTGTGGTTCGGAGGGCGTAACTCGGCGAACAAGGGTTTCTTTTAGTGTTGCATATGCGTTTTCGACAGGTTGGTGCGAGCAACAGATCCCTGATTTCACTGGCTATGGCGGGCGGCAGACTGCTGACTACGTAGTGGTATTTCGTAAGGTCTGCGGTGATTCGTCTGGCTGCGAACTGAGATTCTACTTGTATGAACCAAAGTGCGGGGTCCGCAGTCCAAAAAGGGGGGCAGCTTACCGTTGACTGCGGAGACTGTCGGAATGGCGTCGGTCGTGGGTGTTGAATCCATGTTGCGGCTGGTTCGACACTCCGGTCGCTGTGTCTGTAGTCCGGGTCACCAATGTTGAGACGCGTCGCTCGGCAGAGCTGCGCAAGTGAACAACTCGCGTCCCAAACAACAACTGAACTTTTATTATCACCCTTCCTCTCGAAGATAACTTTCTCGTGCGGGCGCATGCGCTCTCTGCACCGCACACAGAAGCGCCGCTTTGCGTCGCCACAGGGCCATTTCTCCAACCTGCTACTCCAGGCTGATGATCATAGGTGACTTTCTAGCCTCCCCTTTGAAGCAGGGAGGAGGCATGGTAGGTGGGGGTGAGAACATATAGGTGTTTGGTGTTGACGAGGGCAAATGGTCATTGTCTGCCCATTTGCCCTTCTCACCCTTGTCCGATTTGCCAATTTTGTATCAGTACTTGCATGACTTGTATCTGTCTGTTTTTTTTTTTGTTTTTTTTTTTTGTTTTGTTTTTTTTTGTTGTTGTTTTTTTGGTCATCGCAAGCTGCGCTCAGGGGTAGTCATTCATTATAATACAAAAGCACAACACTACTAGCGTTATAAAAGAAGTAGAAAACTGCAAAGCATGTAGGGTTGCTGTGTTGATGAATCCTGTGTGCGGTGATGGAGGAAAATAAGTGCCTTCAAGCTGTACTAGCTGATTGCAGGTCATGTTGTGGTCCCTAGAACTTGAAATTGAAACACAGCTTGGAAAGATTTTCTGGGGAAAGAAAAAAAGTCTGGGTGATGCGCTATAGGCTCCCAAAGCATCGCTCAGTGGCACTGCGACTCTTGACAGGCAGCGCCATCTCTGGCGGAAAAATAGAAACTGAGAATATACGTTGCGCGTTTTCTCTTCTCTCCTCCGCGCTTCCGCTCGTTTCCGTGCACGTGCAGCGCTTTCGCACTGCGCTTGCTGCGCCTCGCAAAAAGGTAGAAACTGGGGGGTAAGCGCCGCGCTTTTTCCCTTCTCTCCGCCGTGCTGCCGCTCGCTTCCGTGCGCGTGCAGAGTTCTCGCGCAGCGCTCGCTATGTACCGTTTGAAAAAGATCTCCCCGCTGGACAGGCACTTCGAAAAGTGAACGTAATTAAAGGAGAGAAGTTCGTTAATGACGGTTATCGATGGTTCCACGTTGTCGACTATGAAAAACATGTGATTGTTGTTTAGATGTGCACGCTGGCAGTGGCAAACGCGCACTGTAGTGAACGAACTTTCGCGGCGTGCAAAAAAAAAAAATTGAGAAACAAAGACTACACGGCCGTGGCACTAAAAAGCCTGAGAAGGTTCAAGTCATGCCCTCCGTACCGCTGGAGCATCACCCTCTGACTTAGCCACGAGGCAGCTAGCTTAGCTTAGCTTTAACTGCTGCGAAGCAAGTAGAACTGCTCGCCTCGTCTGTCTGTCTTTTTTTTTTCGCTTCTCGGTTCGTGCTTGCACTCCCTTTTTATGAGAATATCGACTTTACAGGTGTATAAGACTTGCTGCGCGAACGCGGCTCAGCGTGAGAGGTGTCGAATTTCAGGCGCGATGTGGTATCGGGTGACGAGCTCGCGCAAAGCGCACCCGTAAACGCACACTCGAAGCAATGTACGAGTGCGCGTGAAAGAAAACCGCACAATCTCCGAAGATGGCAATAACAATTCCTGAATTAAGTGCCAGTTAGATTCAGCAGCTTCAACATACAAGTTGCTTCAACATACAACCGTAATTGGATGTAAAAATGCGAGATGGCGAGCAATCACTACTGCAGTCGTTGCATGCACGCGCCGCGTTACGTACTGATTCAGGTAGTCGAGACAAACGATTTCAAGCGAAGAACTGAGTCAGCGAAAACGGAAGGCGAGACAGAGCAAGAACTTTATTCCTCTAACTACGGTGATCCACGCTTGTGTACTTTCTCTCTTGTACGACTTGTCCGGGAACTGATACAGTTTTACAGGCGGATCGCGTGCCGGTACTGTCTGCACTGCTGTGGCACACAGTAATACTTCGGACCTCGCTTCCGCTTTCGTGGGGTCGCTTCTACCATCGCGGAAATGCAGCTTCGCAAAGCAAGCCTCTCGGTTCAGCGTGCCAAGCTCACGGCGCAGCGTCTAAGCTCCCCGCACCGACGAACGCGTGCCGCCGCTGTCGGCTGTCGGTGAAACAGGCGCGCCCTCTGCCGCGCTTATTCCCAGTTTCACCAGCGCTTCTCTCCAGAGCCGCAGCGCGGCGCTGTCGTCGCTCTGCAAACTTGAGCTTTGGTTCCCTATTGACTGAGATGGCTCAAGTGTAAGTCCAGTGGCTGGCATGAGGAGGGTGAGGCCTATCGTAAGCTTTCTGTCGCATTTCGAGAAGCAGTATGGCATTTCTGGTAGGGTGGTGGATTGCAGTGTGCTAACGCCTGCCTGTTGCCAGGGGCGTAGCCAGAAAATTTTTTACGGGGAAGGGGGGGGGGCACTGCCTTGATTTCGGGAGGGGCACCTCCTTGAAAGGGTCATTTGAAACATGAAAATGGAAATGTGCGGCAACTGCTCCAAATGGTTGTTATGCTGCTCCAAAAGGAGATTTTAGCTGCTCCAGAAGCTGCGCCAAAATATCTTTGGTCAATCACATCACTGAGTCTGGCCTACTTTATTGGCCCTGCTGGTTAATGGAGGCTTATAATTATTAAGGATGCCACAGGTAATCCTGCTGTTTGACCTGTTAGTCTGAGAAGAATATCATCAGTCGTGCCGTCACAAATGTACAACCCTGCATGTTGTTTGTCAGTGTTGTGCAATGTGGCCGATTGCTGTGTGCAGGTCCCTCCGACCGAGGCGGTGGGCTACCCAATGCACCTGGTCGACCCAAGGCCAATGGAGCAGCAGTGTCTTCCTCATCCATGCCTAGCAAGGTTCGCTTAAAAGACGACGATGTACCACCCAGTGCAGCCCACGAGTCATCGAATAGCCCTTCGTCCTCTCCCCCCCAAGACCACGGCGCCTTCGTCTGTAGTCGCGGAGGGCAGTAGCAAGAATTCGCGGAAGAAAAAACAGGCAGCAGCCTCATCCACCACGGAGCGCCCTTCAGAGTCTACACCACCCCGGTTGAACCATGCCGCATCTCCTGCGCCTGCAGCACTCGGTAAAAGTAGCAGCAGCAGCGGTGGCAGCAAGCAGGCAAAGGCTGCCCAGACAAACCAAGCTATTCTGCAGCAGCCAGCATCTTCATTGACTCGATCACCTCTGGGGTTGGGGCCACCTTCAATGATCCAAGGACACCGCCAGGTGGCTTTGGCTGGCAAGCAGCGAAGTGGCGAGTTGATGGTGAACGGTCTTGCCGATGGTGAGGACTTCTCGACCGTGGTGAAGGGGACCAAGCACAGGGGACAGGGACAGGCTCACCATGCAGTCACTGATGGCTCCTCCAAGAGCAGCACGTAAGCAATGCATGCATTAGCTGTACAGGAACACCGGATGTGAGCGTGACCATTTCACATATCCAAAATATAAAGCACCAGAGTTGAGACACCAGATATAAAGACACCAGAGTTAATGAGGGTTTACTGTGTTTCACCTGCAACCTGTGGAGTCTCGAAAGGAGATCGCCACTCTCGGACACACGAACACAGTAGACTCAGTCGAGGAACCCAAACAAAACACGTGTACGTTTTATTCACTTGCTTTTACAATGACATCGCCAGCCGAATCAAATGTGTCACTAGTGACACGCTAACGCAACCTTATACAATATTCGAATGCAACACTCAAGCAAACAACATAAATGAAGGTACCGCGAATGCGGCGTCGCCGACGGTCGACTCACCACGAGGGATCCACGGGAAACGACCCGCGGTTGCTGTCCCCCGCGGATCCTCGCAGGAGACGTCCATACAGGCGCGCTTCTCAACCCCAAAGAGACTCGCTTTTTTTTTTTCCGTGCGCCGGCCTAGCCTCTCCACTGCGTGGCGGCGCTGCTGGCGCCACCGCTAACCCTAACCCGCGTGAACACAGAGCCACCTCCCACTCGGCAGCTGTTGAACCTAAACGCGGCTTATCCGCGAGACGCGCACACACCAACAGGCGTGAATGATCTTGCAGGGGGTGATAGCACCCCCCACAAACCCTAATAAATATGTTTCTGTTCCTTTAGCATCACGTCCTTGCAAGGGCTAAAAATAGGCGATGTATAAGACTAGGCGGTGATTTGGAGCAGACACTCCTCATAGCTTGTGCGGGCATTTCAAGCAAAAAAATTTTTTTTCTTCTTGCATTGGTTAATGGTTTGAGTCCCTGCTGTTTTGTTTGGCTGCAAGATGCTATTTGGCAGGCTTGTGAGAGTGGCCCTTGCTTTCCTGTAGGCTAGGTGAGCTCGCCCTGGACGTGATGGACTCGTGTGGTGGACCCCGCAGTCCTGGAAGTGGGGCAGGTCGACCCTCCCCAGGCGTGGCCTCCTCGCCCAAGAAGAGTGGCTCTTCCGGCAGTGCCATCATGAATGCGTCTTCGTCTTCCACCGGCACGCTTGTGTCTTCTGTTGCCAGCATGACGTCAGGCTCCTCCAAGAGTCACCATCGAGGTGAGGAAGGCTGGAAGGAAGTGGTACGGCGTTCCAAGAAGGTGACGGTGCCCTCGACGGCTATTAGCCGGGTGATCGGGCGCTGCGGTTGCAACATTAACGCTATCCGCGAGGCCTCGGGAGCCCACATTGAAGTGGAGAAGCACAAGGGCCAGGGAGAGCGTACCATCTTAATCCGGTAAGCGTTCCTCTCTATTTTCTTTTGACTTCTGCCTAAAGGTCAAACCTCTAGGGCCCTTCCTTGGTTACAGTGCCCTTGGAGGCTCATTGTTGCATTGAGTGCTAATTTGGATTGGGAGGCACTGGGTTTGCTCTCCATGTGGCTTGCATGTTTATAGACCGATACAGGGTGCATACAGGTCTCTGAAACCTCTGAAGACCTTTGAAATTTATAAGCATGTTTTCAAGGCCCTTCAGTGTCCTAGCATTAATTGAGACACCAGATATATAAGCATGTTTTCAAGGCCCTTCAGTGTCCTAGCATTAATTCCCCCGAAAACCCTTGAATGTTTTTGAAATGTCTTGAAAACCTCATCAAAAGGTTTTGAAGATTATCTGACCAGATTTCTGTGGTGAATCGGTGTGAATTCAGCTAGAGCACTACATGAGCCTGATTTTTCGGCATGGGCCCGCTTTATGAAGCGCAGCCTGGGCCTAGGCGTACAATCCTGCTTTTAAATCCTGCCTGATTAACTGTTCTGGCAAAGAAGTGCTTGTTCCAACAGTTGATGCTAGGCCAGTTTTAATAGTGTTGCAGCAACTAATTTCTTTTAGTTATCGTCAGTAGAAATGCTATAGTTGCTTGTGTCGTGACGCAATAACGTTTGTTTAACCTTCGCTCAAAAAAACTGGAGGTGAAAGTAAAAAAAAGTGCACAAATTGATTGCCTTCGCTTTCAAACCATGGCAATCATCAGATTCCCAAAGAAACAAACATAGGGCAGTGACAAATCTACACAAATGCTTCTGGCAACAACTGCTTGCTGCTAATGAGTAGTTGTTGCTAGCTAAGAAACCTCCACTAGCATCGACTGTTGGAAACGCGCTCCTTTGCCGGAGATGCTGATAAAGAAGTCAGTAAAAACTTATGGCATGATCACCACAATTTATCTCCGCATGCTATATTGTAGTATGCATTGCTGCAGCAAGTACAGTAGAATCTCAGTAAACGGAAATCTGTTAAACAGAACTGCTGCTTAAACGGAAAAAGTGCTTCTGACAAGATTGGTTTCGTTCTTGTGTTTGCACCCTTGGTCATCTCTCGGTAAACGGAACTCCTGTTAAACGGAACATATTTTCCTGGTCCTTTCAGGTTCCGTTTGATGAGAGTCTACTGTACAGTACTCACGGATTCAAACGTGACATCAAATTGTTTAGTATAACTAATTGTATGTGCGATTTCTCATGATAACTACGTCATTTTGCTACGAGTCTGGTCACTAAGGATAATGTTGGCTCTGATCTACGCGTTCAAATTGAAATTACGCCGATATGACCTGAACCGAAGACTCTAGCAACGAATATATATGTGCATTACTTAGTCCTAAATTGTCCTATTTCAATCCGCGAGTACTGTACATGGAGATGTGGCTCGAACACCGCTCGCACATTCCATTTACTTTCTCTGACACCTATCAATGGCCGGGCACAGCATGGGCACACATGTTCTCTTGTAAGCTTAGCCAGGGACTGCGTGTGCACTTCTAGGCCCAACCTAAGTATGCTCTTAGAAATTAAAAAGAAAGTTGCACTGTCTCCGCACTAATGACGTTTCGTCGGCCATGTTTTTTGTTTGGCCCACAGATTAACTTGGGTTTATGTAGTACAGCTGTAAGTATATACACATTTTAAAGGGGTACTGACACAAAAATTCTGGCGTCGCGTTTTTTTTTTTTTTTTTTTTTTTTTGCTGCAGTGTGTTGCTGGGGGGCCTGTTAGTCATAACACGGCACATCGTTTGCTGCAGCACGCGACAGATAATTAATTACAGGCTCCTCATTACCGACCAGTTTCACTTTCGGTTTGAGAGAGCTCCAAAAATGACAAGCCGCCGGGTGCAACTATCACCACCTAGCGTGTGCAGCTCTCGACCACGTCAGCACACAGAACTGTGACGCACTTCCGCACGGTCCGCATCAAGAAGTCCTTTCGAACAGGAAACGAGACAGCAGTGTCGCCAAACACAAAACTTTCAATGCGTGCGCCACGGCCACGGACTCGTGAGCACCCGCCGAGAAGTATAGACTGCTGGAACAAACGCGGCAAAAGAAAAATGGTAGCTATGACGTCATCATAGCTTGTTTTATTGACTGCAGCTTGGTGACGTGAGAGAAGTAAGGGGGTCCCCATGGGGTCCCTTTTGATGGTGTCAATACCTTCAAATTTGCTTTAAAATGCCTTCCAAGCTATATTCGCTGTTGATATTTTGCAGATGATTACACATGTTCACGGGAATCGATCCCGCAGGCTATCTCGGCCGCGAAATTTTGTGTCAATACCTTTTTAAATGAAAGATTCGTTAGGCTCCTCCTCCCCATTGAAGTCGTTTCATAGCACAAGAGGCTATGGTCATATCCCCTGACACGGGCAAATTTAGTTTCATTTAGGGGCAGTTCAACCACCAAGGGTCACTTTTGTGATGCGCTGCTGCATGATAATGCCAGGGCTCTTTTGGAATTGGTGCTAATAGCACTGTCTGAATCAGTAAGCACACAACACATACTTGTTCATTTAGGCAAAATTTGCTAAATATTTAGTATTGTGCTGTAGTCATGAACAATAAATATATAAACAGTAGTGAATGGAGCAACTCATTGCAGTCACATTAATATCACCCGCTTTACAAGTCGCTGTACAGATGACAATGACTGCGCAGGCATAAACAATGCAGCCACTGCACAACACTAAAGTGAGCTAGAGGCTTTAGCTCACCTTAATGGCACAGCTGGTGATATTTCCTGTGCAGCTGTGGTGCAAACTGCCTGAGAGCGAGAATAGTTTAAGCTTGTAGAAATGATAAGCTAGAGGAAACTGAGAGTGAATGGAAAAGCACATTGCCACCAGTGTAAGCTGAGCCCACACCTGTCTCATTTTGCATTCAGGGCACTACTAGTTGAGATATGGTAGCCACTGCTGCCCTATCCGCTTTGTGGTGCACAATCGAACCTGGATATATTGAACTCGCAAAAAAATCATTTCGATATATCGCATAATTTAATATAAAACTTTTTAAGCATTTACCGTATTTTATGCATACTTCGGTGCACAAGTTGACTTCACGATAATGTAAGGAAGACGGCGTCACGGCAATATACAGGGAGTTTTTCTTTTGCTTCTTCTCTTCCACAGTTAGTAGTGGGGTGGGCAGGTTATATGCAGTGGCGGGCTACGCGCCAGATAATATGCTGTGGATGTGAACAGTGCCCTACCTCTTTATACGCAGCTGTGCATCCTCTTTGGGTGCCGGGATGCCTCTAGTCTGCCTTGGCCGTAATGATGGCCTTGTTTTAGATGCGAAGCATCTTATGCTCGGGGCTATGTCCGTCCCTCCCTCCCGCGTCCCTCCTGCGTGCGGCCACTTTCACGAAGTAGGGAAGCACCCATTGTGCGAACCAGAACACAGTAGTGATACGAAGGCCGTCAACCACTACCACAATCATCAGAGTCATGGCCGAGAGCACAGACAGGCTGCTTAGCAATGGCTAGGCAGGTGGCGTCTGTCGCCCAGGTTGACCCCATTCCTTGATCTTGCTTGCATGTGTTTGGAGGGGGCTTAGTCCATCCCTCCTTCCCGTGTCCCGCGTCCCACACCACCACAGCGCATGCGCGTCCCCTCTATTTCTCCTCTCCTACGCTCACCCCCTATCTCTCCTCTAGGAATCCTCTACTCTACGGAGCGGCCCCCCGCATCCCACAACCCCCCACAGCGCATGCGCGTCCCCTCCCCCTATCCTCTCCTACGCTCACCCCCTTTCTCTACTCTAGGAATCATCTACTCTACGGAGTGGCGCCCGCGTCCCACATCCCCACAGCGCATGCGCGTCCTCTCCCCCCTCTCTCCTCTAGGAATCATCTACGCTACGGAGCGGCTCCCGCGTCCCACAGCGCATGCACGTCCCCTCCCCCTCTCTCTCCTCTCCTACGGTCCCACCGTCCTCTCCTCTAGGAATCCTCTACAGAGCGGCGCGCACGGCAGGTGGTGCGACAGCTGCATACTCCGCTGGGGGGCGCCACGGTAGTTCCGCGGTATGAAAATGACGGAGCGCGCGCGCCTCATTCTCTCTCCTGTGCAGCGCCGCAATGAGCGCCCGGACCGCTGCCGTGAAACGAGAGCGGCGACGTTCCTCCCCCTCAAGCTAATTATCTCCCCGCTGCTTCGCATCCACACATGGTTCCCTTTAGCGGGAGATGGGGAAGATTTTTCATTATCGTACTCAACGTCCCTGTTGCGATGCTGTATGCAACGGCAGACTTCTGCACGCTCAGCTGCGTTGATTACCTTCAGCTTTGTGCAGAACAGCCCGGTTCTTCCGTTTTACTTCAGCCTTCACGTTAGCAAAGAGAACGGAGAAGCGAACGGCAATGCTTTTTGACGGGCCGATGGGCACGACAACGAGGAGTCATGGGAGAAAGCACGTGATGGCAAGCGGTAGTTTCTACTCGCTCTGAGTGGCACCCTCCTAATCACACCTCTTAGTCTCCCAAATGAATGCGGGGTGAGGAAAAGCCAACTTCTTGAGATGTTTCCCACTGCCCGATGGTCGATATATCAAGTGTTCAAACTATTTTTGTTCGATGTAGCCACAGATTTTCCTATGCATTCAAATATAGTTAGTGTAAAAGACAACTCGATTGAGCCGAGTTCGATATAGTCGGGTTTGACTATTTGGTACCTGTGTGTGATCCAATCTTTCATTTACCTTTAGTTTGTCAGTGTTTCACTTTAATAAAAAACAATTAACTTCCCTGGCAGGATTTCTTTGTTTTCATATTCGTATGGTTTTGTAAGCAGGAAATTTCAGTAAATAAAAGCATCGAGGACACTTCAGTTTCGCCTTCAAGAGTACAGCACGATAGCATAATCGGGTCCTGTTCACAATGCCTTTTTTATAGCTAGCCTGGCTACGCTTCTCAGTGGCCACCATGCCACAAGGAAAGGAAACGTCTATGCATGTAACATTGACCGTTTCAAACTCCTAGAATGCCTACTGCAAGTGCAGTTGTGTACGGCCCACTATGTCATGATTCTTCCTTTTGCGACGTGGCGAAGTACCCACTATGCGTCCCTAAGGCAACATGCGCACCTGTACACTTGGTTGATGCTGCTGCTGCTGCTGTTGATAATGGATAATTAATTATACCAGTGCACTATGTAATAAATGCGTCTTTTAAACCTACCACTCCTTGGGCACTTAACATATTTTCATGCCTGGTGCAATTCTTTGCTTCTGCCACGCAACATTACGTGCGTTATGGAGACTCCTCGCACAACATGATGTTCGTATTGGGTTTTTTTCCGAACCTGCTTGTCACACATAAGTACTGGGTTCTACAGTCGAACCCCTTTATAAGAGGCACTGATATAAGAGACATATGGGTATAAGAGACACCAGTGGGCCTACAGTAAAATACGGGTTGATAAGAAAATGCATACGTGGTACCCTGCTTATAACAGACACCTCATATAAAAGGCAATAATTGCTGCCCGGAGCACGCCTCTTATAAAGGGGTTCAACTGTATTCCCACTCGAACCACATATTTGATTATTTATTTATTTGAATGTATTGTGAATTTTCGTTCACGGACAGCATTGATTTTTCGCTCACAACCTGTGAGCCACACTGATGCTAAAAATTTCAGCAAAAAGAGCTTTTTAACGGTACAGTCGCCGACCGTTTATTCGGACTTGGCGGGAACCGCTGAAAAGTTCGAATAATCGAGAGTCCGAAAAAAAAGATTCACCTGAAAAGAGAAGCACCTTTATTGGCGTAGTGGCCGGAAAAGCTTGTCAATGCTCATCTGCACACAAGCACAATCACAGACGACCAAGTCGGCCTATATTTCAGCCAGTGTTTGGCCATAACTAGGTTGTAGCGCTGTCACGGCCTGCGCTTCATCGGAGTCGCTGTTCACCTACGCTGGTTCGGGGACCTCACAGACGATATCATCATCGCCCAACTCTGCGAAAGCTCCCAAACAACATCGTATTGAGGTCGGCCGCCTTCGAATTGGTGAATAATTGTGGCCTTTATCGCCATCCCCAGTGTCTTGTGGTTGCCGCGTTTCTTCGTTAGTACCGACAGCGTGGATGGAATGGGTGGTGCCGTAGCCATTTCAGATCAGGCCTCGCACGTCAAGCAACAAACAAGAGAGCGAAACGCAGATCAGGCCTAGCCACAGAAACAATTGACAAGCAAACTTTCAAATACCAAAAGGGAATGACGTCAGGCTAGTTCGTGCTGCAGCGCTCGTGATTCCGTCCTTTCTTTGTCCGTTTCGTACGCGCGGCCACTCCGAACGTCACACCAAACAGACTCCGAGTGTGGCTTGGCTTGCGGTTTGGCTGTATTAGCTATTCAATGGATACTCGGCTGGCTCAAGCCGAAAAACGGCCATTATGTGACGCCAAAACACATAGCCTTCGAGATCGGCAATTGTAATTTCTGTACTTTTACACTGTCATGACACCAGCTATACACAGTGCAACCTTTCGGTGCTGGCAACCTAGCGAAAACATTGTAAACATCGTGGACAGCTGGTCATGGAGTTCGAAGCCGCTCTCTATCAGCCAGCCGGAGTCCGAAATATCGAATGGTGCGCCGTGGGGCGTCTGAATTTTCGGTTGTGAGTCTACATTACTTCAATGGGACGAGTGGCGGTGCCGCGAAGGTGTTCGAATAAACGGGCATGTCCGAATTATCAGTGTCCGAATAAACGGTTGGCAACTGTGTTGCGTTAATGTGCGCTGCTGGCTCTTAGTGTGAGAACAAATGTATTTGAACGCTGTGGCTGCAGTGTACAGACTGGCAGAAAAGCTGCTTCTCGTATGCCTTGCACAACATGGTGGCTGGCTGCCATTCATTGTGTTTAATGTGGACAGCCGATGGCAACATTGGCTGCACTCATTCAACACATTGAAAAATAAAAAGGTGGTTTGTGAACAGCTTGCACATTGTACTGTATTTACTCGCATAATAGCCGCACTTTTTTTTCCAGAAAATCCGGCTCCAAGTTCGGGGTGCGCCTATTACGCGGGGTAAATTTTCCAAAAATTTTATTTCCGACTACAGCATAGAGTGCTGGTAACGTAAATCACCGAAGTCACAAATATCCGCACTACAGCCGAAACAACCTTCTTCATAGGCTACACTAGCGCAAAACGGGTTGAGCATGCTGTCTGGCGTGTCTGAGAATCGAGGCATGCAATGCGGTGTGCTTACAATCATTCAAATTTCCGAAAATTAACATCGAAAGACCCGCGTTACCAACAAAATGAATGCGAAGAAAAAAACTATGCAAAGAAAGCGCTATCGCGGAAATTCACCAGTTACGTTTCAGGCCACTATAGATTATGCGCATTATCACGACCGAAATTTTGTGCTCTGAACGTACGGTACCGATTGTTCGATTTCACGGGCTCACACCCCATATCGAAGACATCTAATCGCGAACCACCCTTCGAGTGTTGCAAGCACCATCCATGCTCCCTTTCCTTCAAGTAGAGCCACCGCAAAGAGTTACGTTGGATTCCGTACAAAAGCGCAACTTTGATCGCCTGCGACTACCACCGAAAAGCTACCAAAGCTGATTTAGGCCTAGCCTACAGTTCAGCATGTTGTAGCGGGAAGTTTGTACAAGACAACATGAATATTGGGCGTCGAAAAGCACCGATTCAAGAGCAGCGCGCGTGATATGATGTTAAGGTTGGCGGCCGGGAAATCACCTGCGACAAAAGTCCGCTGAGCTTGTGCAAGTCCACGTAGTAGCAGCAAAGGCGAAAGCTCGCTTTAGAAAGCCGAAAAGGTTTTAAATTTGCGGACGAGGTAGCAAATGTGCGACGACGCTTTTCCCAACAGGAAACTCGAAGCGCACTTGATGAGGATGCGATCGCACGTTCCACGCGGCTGGCAGGCGGCCGGAGCCACGCCGATGCAAAGGTTACTCCGACGCCCAGGCAACCGGCCCCGCCCTTCTTCTTCACTCTGCGAGCCCGTGCAGCTGCCGCGGTTTTTTTTCTTTTCTTTTTCCTCGCTCCAGTTAACGTAAGAGGGCGTAGAATTGCAACCGTGCAAATACGGTACAGAACTACTGATCACGGCCAAGTTAGGGGTGCGCCTATTATGCGCGGAAATAGAAAAAGCTGATTTCTCGAGACCAAACTGGGGTTGCGCCTATTATGCGAGTAAATACGGTACTTATTTCTCCTTTTACCATGCCTGAAATAGGATTCAAGTGCTTATTTTAGGTGTCTAAAATGTTGGGCCGTATGTCAGATATAAATTTAAGATGACTGACTTGATCCTAAAGAAACACTAAGGTTCTGATTGGAAGTGCTCGCCGGTATTTTTAAAATGCCCCTAAATGCTACACTAACGCATGCCATCTTCATCTGAAAATGATTTCAGTTATTCCGAATTGGACCCATATTTTTTTTTGCTCAGCAGTGAATTCGCCAATCACTGACCTTGGCATTATATAAATGGAGACAATTTTTCTGTCATGTTGGAAGTGCCTCTGGTCACCCGAGCACTGAAGAAATGCATGGTAAAACTTGTTCAAGTTAAGATTCACGAAGTCAGGTGAAAATGTTCTGTAGCGTGCATTGAAATAAATCTTGGCTTGTCCAACGCACATGTGCAGAGGCTCGGCAGAGGCAACCAAGCAGGCGCAGCTCCTGATCCAGGGCCTGGTCCAGGAGCCCGACAGGGACCTCTCGGACATAATGGCCCAGCATGGTGTTGCAGCTCCAACCACTGCAAAGGCATCGACATCTTCCTCGGACCATCGAGCCTCCTCCTCCTCTTCTGCCAACCACACCGTGAGTCACTGCTATATTTTTTTCATTTGAAGCAACTTGATTCATGGTTTCTTCACTTATGGTTTCTCCATAGTTATGGCATGGTGTGTAGCCACAGCACTTGTCCATAGCATCAGCAGTAATGTACTAATGGCAGTTTGATGTAAGCATCATCATATTCATAGTGAACAGGCGAGACATTTTGCTAAGTGACCGCAGGGCCATATACTCTTCCATGGCACTTGCATGAGATGTAGTGCTGGTTTTATTGATGGCAAACAGCATCTTGTGTGTGGATACTGAATGGCAGTCTCAGCAGTGTTTAAGTAGGCGCTTGGAAACAACAAAAGCGCACTTTCTTGTTGCTAATGTGTAGCAACGAGTATGAAAATAGGCTTGCAGCAAACGCTCTGTCTCTAAACTGAGCAATAACTTTGACTAGCAGGATGTCTACCAACTGGAAGTAGTGATAATTCTTCTTTCAGAAGGAAAGTCACAATAATAGCGACGCAAGTACATTTTTTTTTCCTTCCTTCGTGCTTGAGTTACAGTAAAACCTTTCTGCGTATAGTTTGTGCACAAGGTTCTTAACAACTGCCAGCCTCCCCTTGTTGCTCTTGGGTGTATTATCCTCGCCTCTTATGTGAATGAGGATGACAATGAAAATGAGGTCACAGTTCTGAAGACCACAAGATGAATTGCTTCCAACATTGCCACACTGGTTTTTGAATGATCAATAAATGCTGGTAAATACCTAAGGGTGAAAACATAGGCAAAGTTGTAGTGAAGCCTAATAAAACATGTTCTCCTTTGCTGCAGGGCTCTTCTTCTGTGCTAGTCTCTGGCAGTGGTGGTAGCAGTAGTAACAAGCTCAGTCGGCAGGGCAGCTCAGCCAAGGTGGTGGGTGTGAAGGCTGCGTCAGCACCAGCACCCTCTCTGCCACCATTTGGCCAAACACGCCCCGCCCCCCGACCTGGGATACCTACACTCTCGGGTGGAGGCAGCAGCAGTAGCAGCTGTGCATCAGTGACGTCATCAGCGGCGCCTCCGTTTACCTCGGGCTCTTCTGGTTGGGGCACACTTGCATCGTGCTCTGCCTCTGCAAAGCCTGCTTCGACTGTGCCGGCGACTGTTACCACTGCGTCTGCTGTAGTCACAGCAATCCCATCTATGTCGTCCACTTCAGCTGCCGTGAATGGGACATCTACGTCGGCGTCATACACCCAAGCTGTTATTTCACCAGCCAAGAGCTCGAGCCGTGCAGCTTCTGCCGATCCACGACCTAGTTCATCGCCCAGCTCTGGTGGTGGCAGCCCTTCACCAACACTGGGCAGTACTGGCCATGTGACAGCATCGTCAACGGCTGTTACTGTAAGCAGTACCTCTGCGGCCCTTTCTGTGCCAGCTAGTACCTCTTCAACCAACACTGCGCCAGCTATCAGCATTCCGCAGACCTTCTCGCCCTTCAACAATGTGTTCAGCAAGGAGACACAGCCGAGTGTCTGGGGCCAGCGGGAATCCTCCAAGCCTAACTTTGCCTCTGTGGCTGCTTCCGGTGTGTGTGGTGTCCCTAGCTCCAGTGGCGGCAGTGTAGGAAGTGCACCAGCACCGCCTGAACCTCTTGTGGACGCAGCCAAGGCTCCAGGCTACCGAGGCAACCTGCACGTATCGCCTCCTAACTTTGGCCCTATTGGCAGTGGAATGCGGAGTGCCCCATGCACACCCCCCCAGCAGTGGAGGGGCACCACCCTCACCACCTTCCCAGTCACAAGCGCCACCCCAACCACCAACACAGGCGCAAGAATTTTATGAGAGTGCCTCTGCACCAGCAACGGCAGTGCCACAGGCAGTACAAGCTTCCCCACAGCCACCATCCTCACGCATGGTGTTCGGTCCACCCCACTATGCATCAACGGCACCCGAGCTGGCACAACCACCTCAACAGCAGCAACAGCAGCAGCAACAACAGCCACAACAACATCAGCAGCAGCAGCAACAGCAGCAACAGCAGCAGCAGCAGCAGCAGCAACAACAACAGCAACAACAGCAGCAGCAGCAGCAGCAGCAACAGCAGCAGCAGCAGCCTCAGCAGCAGCAACCAACTATCCAGAGCACTCTGAATCCCAATGCACCGGACTTTTCTAGTAGATCAGCGCCGCCGGTGATGCTTGCGGCACCATTCGCTCAAGTGGGTGCGAGTCATCACCACCACCACCCCCCATCACCACCAACACCCAGCGGCAACAGCAGGTCACCATGGAATGCGAGTGCCCTTTGCACCACCGCAGGAATTTCTGCACCCAGTGCAAAGTGGCAGCCACCTGGCACACCACCATCAGGGAGCTCCAGGAGCACTGGGAGCTCATCCAGGGGTATTCTCGCTACAAATGATGTCACAGCTCCAGCATCAGTACTCTGGTCTAGTGGCCCCTGTGGCACAGATGCCCAAGGGTGCCGACCGCGCACCGCTTGGGGTGCGGCTTGCGGGTAAGTAACTCACTTTTCTTGCATTAATCTTTGCTTTGGCTTTGTAGGTATGGAGTTAGTCTACATTGTTTCTACCTTGTTCGCATCTGCCTCTTGGGGGGATATTGGTGCTTTGCAAGTGGTATGAGGGGCTTGCTCTGTGGACTTCATTAGTTGCAACACTTGACAGCATATGTGAATAAGCAGTGCCATTGAACAGAACTAGAAGGATGCCACACACTCCTCTTGTCCAATTCAGTAGCACTGGTTTCTTCACATAAGTGCCTCGTCTTCTTGTGTGCAAAGTGCACAACTTATGCTCATTTGTAGGAGAAACGTTTTTTTCTAAATTAAAGGTGTGCGAAAATTCGAAAATTTTGAAAAATGAATCGAATGGCGCATATTTCAACTACCGAATGTTTTTCTAATACTTTTTGAACAATTAGGAAAACACCAAAGGAACGACATGGTGGAAGAGTGAAGGATGATTTTGTTGTTTCCTATAATGAATTGCCAAGGTACATGCAGGTCAAGCTTTTATGGGACTATCGAAGCTTTACTAATCACCAGATCAAGGAATTTTTGCTATGAACTCCAGTGTCGCCGAAACGAATGTGTCCTCAATCCACCACCATTATCATGAGATTCATGATGTTCATTCATGAAATGTTATTTAAATTTTGTAAGCTTGTGCGAATATTCGAAATGAACGAATAGACGTATATTAGTCCGCATGTAACTACCCGTAAAGGTGGTTTCACTGCAGCGGAGGGGTTCTAAGCTGTGAAAACACCGTTTCAAATGTGTATTAGTCTGCATGTAATGTGGTTTCACTGCAGTGGAGGAGTGCTAAGCCATGAAAACACTTATCCAGGGGAAATCCACACTGCTGCGACGTCCCACTTCAAGGTTAAAGGAACGTATTACCCTCACATCAGTTCATCATTTTTTAAAGTTTAATATTCTTGTTATACTGGCTTATATGCTCTAGCAGGATGTCTAGCGACCGGGAAAACAGGGAAAAGTCAGGGAATTCTGAGCCACGGGGAAAAGTCAGGGAATTATCAGGGAAATCACTAACAAAGTGATACATGTCAGGGCATACTCCTTTCTTGGGTGTTGCTCTTATCTAGGTGGTGTACCAACTGGTACAAACTCACATGCCAGCAACAGTTCCCTCTAAGTAGCAGCTACCAATGTCAAAGAATATGCTTCTAGGTACGGCGAATAAGTCGGGAATAACCGCTGCAGCGCAAGGCCGGTGAGTTGCGGGAGCGAGCGCAGGCGTCTTCACTCTCACCCGTGCGACATTTGCATCCCCACGTAGTGCATGACTGGATGACATGGATCTTTGCTTTAGTTGCAAAAGCGGTACCGGATTGCACTACGCATACGACTTTTTCTGCCCGGCACGATCGTTGTCTCGTCTGGGCCTAATTTTGATAAGCGCCTCCTCTCTATCGCCACATATGATCAGGTTAAGGTGCGCTCGGCTCTCGTGGCCGCACGAGTCTGGATTTGCAGTTTTCAAAACTGAGAGTCAATTCGCTGCTGTTTAGGGTCGGCGAAGTCTTCAAAGCAAGCATACAAGCGAGTAGTCCACTGGTATGTACCGGTGTACCGTCGCTGCGCAATTCGCCGTAGCCACAGCCAATTGGAGGTCCGTATGCATTGTAAATTTCGTCCAACCTGCCTTCATCACCATACTTTTCTTTCTTGTCCCGTTTGCGTGTGCGCAGCATCGATGAGGGTGGGAACAGAAATGCGAAAGTATGAGCTTTCGAAGCATATCAAGATGGCGGCGCTTGCCCGCGGGAATGACGAGAGAGGCCTTCGAACTTGGGTTCTTGTGCGATTTCGGAGCTCATTTCTCATCGGCCGCTTTGGCTAAATTGCTTTTTCGGGCATATTGCGTTTTAAGCTAACCCGCTTTGATACGTGGATACGGCAAGTATCACCGTGTGGCATAGGATATGCCGAGTAAGCTGGCTTGTGCTGTTGCTTTCTTCGGGTTCCCGCGCGTACGCGCCATGCCTTCCGTTTTGCAAATCATGCAACACTATGTTAGCAAAGCTGACCGCTCTTTCTATTGCTGAAGAATTGGAAACCTTTCTGCGTGAATTTCGTACAGGTAAACTGATGCTGCATTCCTTCATCAGTAGCACTAGATGTCTTTCCGCGTTTGTTGCTGTCAAGAATTAAAGAAGTCAGTTTCGCGGCAAGGGCGACGTAGCGAATGCGATAGCAACAAATTTCAATGTAATGCGATTTCCTAAAGGGAGGCTACACTCCTTTAGGAAATGCGGCCGCTGCAACGAGCGTAGTGTACTTCGTGCTGTCATGGCTTCAACGCAAACTTGGCCATGAGAGCACAACTCGTATAAGGCAGTGATCCGTCTGCTGATCCCTTCTAGAGATACGCACGACCGCCAGCGACCACGCGTGGTTGACATAGTACGCAGCACTACGCACTATCTGCCGAAGGCACGCACCCCCCCCCCCCCCCCCGGCTCCTATCTCCTTGCGCCTTTCGTGCGAAGCAGGCGGCCGGCTCGTTTTATCTCTGCTTCAACCGCGTTCGTCGGCATTGTTCGCGAGCTTTCACTCCCGCTTTGAGCATTCGTCGTGCGGGCCGATGTTATCGATTTGGACTTTATAGGAAGCATGACGGCGACAGCAAAAATGCTTCTGGCCTCTCCATATAGTTGCTATCTCAGAAAAGGAATTTCTCAATGGTACTGACACACCCTCTAAGCTGATGACGGTAGGCTTGGACATACCCGAATACCTAACAACTATATAATTATCCAGCCTTGGAATTTCGGGAAAAGTGAGCTACATGAAAACCAGAAGTGGTTGCAGCTTGCAATTTTAATTATTTTAATTTCAAGAAAGGCTCTGCACAGAAAGTGGTGGATAGATCAACTTAAGTACAAATTGACTGTGGGTGCAAGCTGTTTGGACCATGTGTGCCTTGTCTTTGGAGGCTGGTCCCAGGCAACCTACTCTAACACTTGTTCTTACTGAGCACCAGGGTGACTCGCTTGCAAGCAGACTTAGTCCATCATTCCTACGTGAAGGTGTGCTCAGAAAGCACTCCACAGGCGCAGCTCGCACACTGACAGGAAGCAACAGAGGCTGTGGACAGACAAAGATATGAGGTCATGATCGCACGGAGCTGCAGTTCGATGGGAAACTTGTCTCATGCTCACGGCAACACTGCAGTATAAAGGGAAGCTTTTTTGTCAACAAGGAGTGCCTTTTTGAGACTTATCAGGGAAAATTGCTTATAGAACATGAGGGGTGCACGATTCTGTCTTGGTGGCAGGTGCCGTAACGAAATTAGAAATTACCAACTGAAATTACCAACATATCTACAGTGTTTAAAATAGCAGCTGCAAGCAATAAAGACGGACAGACAGGAAACAAAGATTGGAGAAAGAGGAGCAAACATCAACATTGATTAATGAGCTACCAAGAAAAAGTAAAGAGTTCTCTTGAAGTGCAATGTAAGGCTTCTATATATCTTTCGAAGAAGAAATGAGCACTTTCAAAGCATAACACAAGTGCATTTGGAGAATAAGGGCAAGTGCAATAAGTTTTCTGCTCTTTTCTTTTTTTTTTTTTTTTTTTTTTTTTTTTTTTTTTTTTTTTTTTTTTTTATCTGATTTATGGTCAATTTTTACAAAATAGTGTCCATTGCATCGGGTCAGGGAATTTTGGCTGTAATGGTCAGTGAAAACCTGGAAAAGTCAGGGAATTTGATTTATGCAATTTGCTAGACACCCTGTCTAGGTATAGCAAATTTTAAAACGTAACATATTTGACAGGTTATCACTTGCATTCTAATGAAAGTCAGTTCTTGCTACTATTCAAAGTTGTTTTCACTTCCTATGAACCATAAAGAATGGCATTTGCACAGGCCTTGTTTCAATTTTTAAAAAAATATTGTGCAACTTAGTTGGGTCATGATAAAAAAAATATTGTGCAACTTAGTTGGGTCATGACAAATATGCTCATTTTTCTTTATAGATCCTTTTCATAATCTGCAAGTGCGCTTCCCTGTGCTGCATATTCGCCCTACTAATGGCGGCACCTGTCGTCCTTCAAGTGGAGAGGAGGTCCTAGTAGAACGTGCCATGGCTTTTCTATCATGCTTGTTTATATTAAGGGAGCCCAGTGAACGTTTTCCGTGCCATAGGGCAAGCAAACTGCGCTTGAACACGCTGTTTGCAGCAAGTGACCAGCCGCCATTAGTAGGGCAAACTGCATTGCAGGAAAGCTAACTTTACAATTATGAAAAGGTTCTACAATATCTGATATATACCGTATTTACTCGCGTAATGAACCCACTCGCATAATGAACCCACCCCCCCACTTTGGTCCTTGAAAAAAATTTATATATTTTTTAATGTATGTATTGTTCATTTTATTTCGGAATGATAGCCAGGGTTGTTGATGATCGAAACAACGTTTAATCGCTCCATTATATCACCAAACACGCAATAAAAGTTAAAACAGTTTAACAATCATGCTAAACATTTGCAAGCAGCGCGAGTGCGAACGACGTGGGTCAAAATTTAAAAGTCGCGCCTTTTGCGGCGGAGTGCTGTCTGTCGAACGCAGAAGAAACCTCCTTGATTATAGCGCCACAAAACACAGCGGCATGGAAACAAAGCAAAAAACAAAGCGCAACCGCGCCAACGGCGCTACATGCATCCACAACGTGCTTGCGCCGCCATCCGACGCTGCATTTTTGTTGCCGGTAGGGCGCCTCTATGCCAGCGTACGAATGAACGCTGCCATCGAGGCGCCCTAGTTGTCGGGTTCTCTCGGGGAACTTCGCTTCGTCGGACGCTGGCTGCGTAGGGCACGTCGGGCCGGTACGCTAACTACATGGCAGGCTTTAAACTTGCGCTGGAGGATCGGAACGGAACGACTGGACGACACTTCAGTGTTGATTCGTGTGCATTCGTTACTGGATAAAACAAGAGGAAGAGCTTCAGGCTATGAAAAAAGTATTGTCGCGCATTTCGCGGGCCGAAACAAGGACCGTTTTCTTGTGGAGAACGAAGTTCTCGAATATGTCAAGAGGCTCCGCAGTCGAGGCATTCCTGCCACTGACTTCAAGGCCAGCAGCGGTTGGACAGCGAGTTTCTTAATACTGTCACGCAAAATTTCTGCTCTTGTAACTCCCGCCATTTTTTTTTTCCCCGCGTAATGAACCCTCTCCCCAAATTAGCGTAGACTTTTCTGAAAAAAAAAGGTGTGTTCATTACGCGAGTAAATACGGTATTATTCGAATTCGATTCAAAATTATTAGAACCAAATCACTATTCGCTTCGAACCTAAAATTCACTATTCGCACAAGCCTAAAGTTTTGGGTCTTGCGTTATTTAAAGGCGGGTGACTAAATATTACCTGGAATACTTTTGTTGGTTAAATGTAGCGTTAATGTTATTCGTTCAAGTTTGTGAATATTTGTTTGAAATAAGAAGTTGTGGAATTCTAGGCTTGTCTTAAAAATGGTTGTCTTGATTAGGAAAATATTTGAATAGTATTCGATATGTATTCGTATTCGATTTGGTTCTAAATTTCAGTATTCGCACAGCCCCTATTCTAAATGGATATAATAAGCTATGCACAGCTATCTCGCTTTAATGGTAAAATGACCACGACTGCAGATGTCGGCTCCTTGCTGGCTATGGTAAACTTCACTATGGTCATGCTTGCAATTTATCATCGAGAACTGTGCCAGAATGTTCCACTATGACATTTTTGTGTCCACGGTCTACCTGTTAAAAAAAAAAAAAAAAGAAATAACATGACTTTGTTACCATCACCTTTATCAGTTGTGTGAGAAGTCTTGGCAGTGTAGCAGTGGTGTAATCTTCTGTCTTCAAGTTACCGTATTTACTCGAATCTAGCCCGATGTTTTTTTTTTTTTTCAAAAAAACGATGTGCGAAAGTGGGGGGGGAGTCGGCTTAGATTCAAGTACCATGGTTTGACCGCAGCCGCCGCATACGTAAAGTCCTGGCCACGCTAGCGGCATGACGGCCCGCCATGTGCCGATCTCGGGCTGCCGTGTGCAGGCGGTTCTGCAGCGCGTCCGAGGCTCATTAGGGAGTTTTTGAATAGCGTACGAAAAGCTATGCATATGCTATCTGTTGCGGTCGCTGCCACTGCGCATGCGTCATACGGGAGTTTTCAAATAGCGTACGCAAAGCTTTGCATACGCTATTCGTAGCGGTCGCTGCCACTGCGCATGGGTCATAACGCTAACCACCGTTAGCGTTTGCGAACCGCCCGCAGGAAATCCGAAATAGCGTGCGGCCTGCAAAGCCCCTTTGCGGCGTCAGCGTTTGTGGAGGACAAACGCTATTCTAAAACTCATATGGCGCCCTTACGCTAACGCTACGCCCGCAACGCCCGCTAACTTGGCGTACGCTATTCGAAAACTTTCGCGACATCCTGCGGTAGCGTTGCACGGTGGCGTGGTCGCTCAGCAGCAGAGTGGTGGTCCCCATGGCTACACTGGCGAACCGCGTTGTCTGCTTCGTACTGTCCATTATTCCGAAATCTCGCAGTCAAACGTTCATGCAGCGAGGGTTGCCAAGCCGGCAAGATTTCACGCCGGCAAAGCTGGATCGTGTCGTGTAATTGCAGCGCTGGCGATCACCATGCACTTTGACACCCCCTCCTTTCTCCTCTCCGTCTCTCGTGCACGCAGGCACGACAGACGCGCGCGGGCGTGGTGTGTAGAGCGCGGAGTTCACCGTTTTCTGAAAGCGATCGTTTAGTGCAGTCGCATTGGTGGAGTTCTGGAAGTGTCGCGTCTTAACCACATGCTCGCGAAACGCTTGCGCCACATGTGCTTTTGAAGCGATGGCACCAATCAAGCGGTGCCACTACAGCGCCGTTTTTCACGCGGAGAAAACTTCAAACCTGCAATCGCAGCATGAGTTTGGCGTGCACGAAAAGAATGTGCACTTATGCAATAAAATGCTGGGTTTTCTGCCGATGAAACGGCGTTTCTTTCAATCGGCCTGCATTCGAGGTAAACTTTTTTTTTTTTTTTTTTTTTTTTTTTTTTTTTTTTTTTTTTTTTTTGACCTTGCGAATTTCGGGGGTCGGCCTGCAATCGAGGGTGGCCTAGATTCGAGTATATACGGTACCATATTTCTTTTGTATGCATTTGTTTACGTGTTGTGTGACTATCTTATGCATTGTCGTGCTGAGCACACAGTGCTATTGGGACATTAAAAATATGCTTGAAGGTGCTTACAATGTCACACACGAGTTATTCAGAGGCCAATGTCGGCAACCCGGCAGTTCCGGCTCAAGTGGCAGAACTTTTCGCAGTAAATCCGAGGATGAGACCTTTGATGGCTTAGAGTAAAATGCAACGAAAAACAGATTTCTATGCTTTAGTAGAGGGTTGGTTTCACAGTTTTTGCTACTAGAATTTACAGTTTGTTGAAATTGTACTTACAGAAATTGAGTGCCATGTGTGAGTACAGCATTCTATGATGCATGTACAGGCAGGCTCAAACGTTTACAAAATGCAGGCTCAACAAAAATTGAGCCGAAGCCATTTGGCACACAACACAGATGTGACACAGAAAGGGCATGGCATCTATGTGCACAGGTAAACACTTAACTCATCTCACTCGATGTCTGCTAACACTGCTTTCGCAATACTGGTAGGATGAATAGCACACACAGACGGGAGCAGATGTGTTGGATAGCTTCTTGCTCTCTGAGATAGTAACAAGTGCACGGAGAGTCACGGGGTGCTACTAGCCCCTTTCACTTGCTCACCCCTTAAAACTGCCGCAGATTGCATGCGTGATGGGTCACTCATGTCGTTTTTGACAGCCTTTTCAGCACGGAATGCAGTGCCTTTTACGACTTGACTTTCCCACACTGGGCTGAATAAAAAAAAAAGATGTGCATGTAGCCCCCCCCCCCCACCCCCCCCCCCCCCCACTCCCTTTCGACACTCACCTGCCCATACCACTCCTGCCCCCCACCTCTTAACTGAAAGCTCGAAGATGGCACACTGTCTTACATGCTTTCTCTTTATTACACAGTGTACCGCATGCAGTGAAGGATATCTGGACCTTGTATGGTCCACCGTGGAAATGCCAAACCCACTGGTCCATTTTCACTTGCAATGTGTTTATAATTGCTATTACACACATACGCACAAAAAAAAAAAAAGCTGGATATCAGCCTGGTTTGGCCATGCAACCTGCATTTCCATCGTGCTACTGACCAACATAATGCTATAATTTTTAATTGCTACCCACATAAAACTAAGCTGATATTCAACTTATTTTGTTGAACATGCATTCCATGAACTTTTTTACCTTGCCTGTGCAAGCACGCCTAATCGCTATTCATCATGCCAACAGTAAAAAGTAAGTGTCTTGTGTGCCAACTTTTTCCACCAAAGTCATGACATGGAAGAAGGCAGAATTTTGAGACATGGAAGGAGGCAGACCCAAACTTTGCAACTACATCCATTTTACTAGTCCAGGTATTTGGTCCCGTGCATAATCACCTTTCCCAAAAAGTCACGTGTGGCCCCATGTTGATGTCTGTGCATTATGGAAGGATAGAGAACCGATATCCATCATCTGATTCGGCCTTGCTTGCAAGGACACCTGGCTCTTCACTTCACTTGCGGTCCCTTAGCAGTATAATGCAATTTTCAACTTTTTCACGCACTCTGTACTTCATGTCATAGAAGATTCGCATGAAGTGTAGACCGTGCGACTAAGGCGACCATGATATTATGCCCCATCTGACGACCAGCATGCCAGCAAGGCAGCTGCGTCAGTGGCACTTTTTCGTACCGGGTAGTCAGATTAGATGCCCAGCATGCATTTCAGTAAACAGTAGCAGTGGTCATCTCGGCGAAGAAGCGGCTCACTTTTTCTTTTCCACTCTACTTTCCCAGCAATGGCCAGTGTGGTGCGGCAGTTTTCAGAAAATTCCATTGACAGTGAGTGAGCCAACTGTTAGTGAATTTGTTGCAGCACTTAATTGGTTTGGTCTAGGTTTGTAGGGCAAGCCACCGCTAGTTTGGTTGTCTAAATATACAGGTTGTCTAACCACAAGAGCAATCTGAAAAATCGGTCTGCAACTGTAATTTGACCACTTTTGCTGGATGTTTTGCAAATTGAGTTTGACTGTACCTTCCAAAACTTCACTTTTAAACTTGTGGCTCACATGTGGAAGAAAAAATAACTTGTACACCATCATACTGACATTTTTACTTTGTTTCACTAAGTGTGGGCTGTTAGGGCAACTATTACTTGTCCATGTATCAGGCCCGTAGCCAAAAAGGGGGGTGGGGGGGGGGGGGTGGCTAGCCACCCCCCCCCCCTCGAAATTCGGATGGAGGGGGGGGGGGGGGGTTTACTGAGAATAAATTTCGAGGGGGGGGTGGGGGGGGGTCTAGCCCCCCCCCCCCCTGAAATTCGGATGGAGGGGGGGGGGTTTTACTGAGAATAAATAATGAAAATAAGGCCTTCAACAAGTGCCCCCCCCCCCCCCCCCCCCACTCCTTTCCACCCGAATTTTTTTTTTCTTTCTGTGCCATGGCACATCTGCCTGCTTGGCCCCCCACTTCAGATCAAGGAGGTGTCTCTCCCTCTGAAAAAAAATGTCTCCCTACGCCCCTGATTCTAGGCCACTTTTTCCTTCGACACCCTTAGCCATCACACTTCAGACTTAAAGGAGTACTGACACGATTTTGAGGCACCCCAAAAGAGACATCTTTCACTTCCATGGTGTGCACTGTCATCGCTCTCCACACACCGGAGCCAGACAACACGTGCAAAATATTTTACTTTCATTTTAAAGTTCATCACCCAGTATCTGCAAGCCAGCCCCACCACAATGGACGGTATCACAACAATTCAACACAGTTCACTGGGTTTGCGAAATTTGCGTCCTGCATGCAGCCTAAATCACAGAAATCACTGTCAGAGTCTCTGGACAACAATTACCTCGTTGTTTACATGAAACACGTGGAGCTGACTGCAAACAGGCAGCTGTTGCTAGTATGTCGCGAGTTGGTCTCCCTGTGACGTCAGACCTCTCTTGACACGTCACTGCGAAGCCACTCTCTCGATACCGAAACCGAAATTGCTGTTTTAAGGCAGCGGTATTAAAAATATATTCAATGCGTTTGCAAGCGCCACGACACTCTTTTTGGGGTTCTCGACACCCGCGTTTTTATTTAGAGCAATAACCTGAAAATATTTAAAGGGACCGACAACTGATTTTTCTCGACCCATTTTTTTACGGCGCGACAGAAAGCTCACCCTTCGTAGTGTTTGTAGCTGCAGTAGTTAATCCGAAAAGCGCGTAGTTATTTTACAAGCAATATTTTTCGATCTGAAAGGCTCTAAACACACATGTACCTTTCCTCCAGCAACGCTGAGAATTGATAGCGATGTCGCCAGCCCTTCTCACGATGTGTGAATGCTGTCGTCGTTCTGCTTTCACAGGAGTTCCTGTAACAATGCTTAACCACCTTTATTTTGAGCTTTTCAACTATTTTTGAAAATAACAAGCTGCTACAATGAGATGATGTGGCATTATACACATTCCCTGTATTTATACCGCGTTGTATGCGCCTGCGCCCAAGGTTGCCGGCGCCTGTGTCATGGGTGGTTTGTCCAGGCGTCGTTACTCTCTCGATGCACGAGCCAAGCCAAGTCGCTGAAAACGTCACTACGCATATGTACGGTCGCGCCAAGTAGCAGTGCACGTCATTTCTGAGACGAAGTGTAGGTAGAAAAATTGTGTCGCTCAAAAATCTTAGCGACCTGCAAACTGCGTGCACGGTTGCATGAGCATGCTGAAAAGTTGCTCAAGACGCGCTGACGAGCATGGTATCATTACGTCACGCGAAGGCAGCGCCGCTTTAATGCATACCACTAACGCACGCCTATGTGTACGTTTTTATGGAGTAATATCTTTTAATATAAAGAAACGAACAATATTTCAGTACCAACAAAAAGATCCTCAACCGGCTACAGCAATCAACGGTCACGTGACAAGGTACATCGATTCGTTCATGTATTTGCCACCAGAGGCGCCGAAGGTCATTTCTCGCGTCTTTCGATGAAGAAATAAAAATATAAATCCACCTCTCAAGACAAAAACAGGGTTGGTTTGAGTCAGTGCGACGCACAATCTTTCCCATCAGTGGAGTCATCTCAGTTCATGTTCTGGGCAGTTGTCGGTCCCTTTAAAATTCGTGTCAGTACTCCGTTAATGTGCAAGAAAAACCGATGGTCAGCCACGTTTCACTTGTTCTTTGCATGCTTTTCTCAGGGCTTTAAACAGGCTTGCTTGCATCCCACCTACGAAAGGACACATATCCAATGGGGCCATTGTTTCTCAGACTTATTGAACCTATGCATTTCCACATACCCATTTCTGCTGGTTCTTCCAGCTTGCATAGCTGGAGAAAAGTTTATCGAAGGGAAAGTTCCCATCCACACGTTAGCAGCACAAAGCTGCGAGGAAATCCATACGGATTTCTCTAAAAGAAAAGCTTCTTCGTTGACGAGTGTGTGCATGTGCTATGCCATAGCAGCGCAGGCAGCACATGAGAAGCCAATAGCATAGGCGAAATGAAGAGAGCTCATTTAGTGCAACTTGTGCTAGTGTCTTGGAATAAATTGCGGTGGCTTCTCATTGCCATCCACAAAGCATGACCTGCATCGCAGAGTTATTCATGGGGACAACGGGCATGCGTGAAAGATGTTTCATGGCCACCGTGCACTTATACACAAAATGCTACTAATGTAACAACATTACTTACTCCATGGGCTTGTTGAAGGTAAGGCATTCGAACTTGATTCTCTGGGTCCCTGCTGTGGGTGCACAATATGCAACACCTAAAAAATGTGAACAAGACAAATGTCGTCGCAGGATATCTTGAAACTTTTTGTTGGGCAAGCCGGTGCTTTTTACTAAACATAGCCAAGACGCACATAAAGAGGAAGACACAGTGCCAACTACCAACCAGTATAATTGAAGTGCAAGATGGCAACTGGATCTTGTGATTGTGACAGATGAAAGAGTGTGGGAAAAGTTGAGTCTGGCCACTGTTAGCAAATATTAACAGTACTTCATTGGGGTGGAAGTCGTGTGATAACAACGAACCGATATGCTGCAGTAGCCATAAGTTTGAGTGTGAATCAAATATATTTTTCTAGTGCTTTCAAGTGAAATTACAGAAAAAAAGTTGCAGAGGATCCCTCAGCATATTTTTATGAGGTGGGAACATGAAAGTGTTTCCTTTCTCTAGATTAGTGTTACAGAGGGGTGCTGCAGAAACATGAAAGTGTTTCCTTTCCCTAGATTAGTGTTACAAAGGGGTGCTGCAGAGTAGTGTACCCGAGTTGTGTAATAAGGAATGAAGTAATGCAGAGGCCGAATTGTGTTTATTCACATGATTTGGTGAAACTGAAGTGGTTGCAACACATCATCTACTATTTCTTCATCGAGGTACTATAGGTCACAACATCGACAAGTCTTCTGCCGATGTTGACGCTAAGCCCACAACTTTGGCATTGGACTTATTGCAGCTACGTGTTGCAATATCTGTGGAGGCAGTGTTGCATGCTGATGCAACATTGTCTCCACAGGAGTCGAAAGCCAACTGATGTGGCGGACAAGGGCACACTCTCTTCGAGTTGGGAGTTACTTTACAGCTGATTCTCTCCTAGTCCGCATCTGCGAGTGCTGTCTGTGACTGTTGTTAGCGCCGGCATTGGTTCCTGTGGGAGAGGTCACGTGTCTTTCTCGCATGGCTTTTGCGTGCACCGGACGAGTACGCATTTTTGCAAACCTGTCGAAGGAACGTTTTCGCATGGTGTAGCGTAAAACATGTCAAAAAAATAAAAATTCCTGCATGGTAAGTGGTGTATACCTGACGGCAGTGCGCTTTCTGCCACGTGACAATGAAACTGTGCTAATAGCGCTTGCATAGTGACATGGGTGATGTAACTTGATATTTCACCGTTTCTATGGCATTACTAACGAATTTTATATCACAGGCTAATTTCGCAGGGCCAGGGCATCATTCAGAAAGAATGTTTTGAAAAACGAGTCTTAGATTACGAAACCGAAACCATTCTCGCCTCATTAGCAGCAACGGATCATCAGTGGCAGATGTAGCATCAATGGCGACGCTACGCATTTTAGAGCTAATTCTGCTGCTTGTTTTGTGCTTGACTACGGTCTGCCTGCATCAAATTTGTTCCCAGCGAAATCGAAATGGTGACATGCACCCTTTTCATTATTAAAGCTCAAATGAAAGGAAAGACATTTCGTATGCTGAAGACAACTATGTAATACCCGAAACCTGTGTCCGTGAGTGGTGCAAATAAAGGAAGGAGATCTTCATCTGCGTGTCGACCAGGGAAAGTTTCTGCGGGCTAAAAACTGGAAAATATCCAGACCTCGATGACAGGCTCGCTGACATTCTCAAGCAGCTCCGTGTAGACCGAGCTTGGCCTTTGAAGCGGTACCCAACCAAGGCGTATCCAGAAGTGACCTATACAGCAAAGCTGGATCGCCGAAGGAAAGGAAATACAAGCAGAATAAATTTCGCTGTCCAAGAGGGTGCATTGTGCTTGCCTTTTTTAAAGTATCATTCAGAAGTGCTGCAATTTGATTTTTAGCGAATGAAACTGCTATATTTATTTTCCGGAAGTTTGAATACTTCAGATAGTAAAATTCCAGTGCGAATCAAATGGCAAACACTGCTAGAAAAATATTCAAAAGTTTGAATATTTGTACACCCTTATTTAGAGGAGTACTGACACAAAATTTTGAAGGCGAGATAACTTGTCAGATAGGTTTGTGTGGATGCACATGCATCATCTACGGAATATCAAAGGATAATATAGCCTAGAACATATTTCTAATCAATTTTAAAGTGCCTGTCGCACCACTGCACAGGAAAAGCGCCTTTGGTTTGCCCCCCTGTGTCATGAGTTCGTGTTGGCTGCCAGGATCCTTAGGAGCTCTCTCTCCTAGCAGACCTTTTCAATAGAAAGAGGGGGGCAGACTTGCACAGGAGTACTAAGGCTGATGTCCTTGCCTTCACAGGGCATTTTTTTTTGGGGGGGGGGGGGGGGGGTCATGCATATTTACATGGGGAGTGTAGCAGCACCCAGGAAGCCTAGTTGAAGAGAGTTGTCAATGCAGCGCTCATGTGCACATGGCACACTCTGAAACTGAAACAGCGGTAGTGATTGAGCACTATAAAACAGCCTCCAAATAATGAACCATCACGTGCTCGAGTGAAGCCCCGCCACGGTGGTGTAGTGGTTATGGCACTCGACTGCTAACCCGAAGGTCGCGGGATCGAATCCCGGCCACGGCGGCTGCATTTTCGATGGAGGCGAAAATGTTTGAGGCCTGTGTACTTAGATTTAGGTGCACGTTAAAGAACCCCAGGTGGTCAAAATTTCCGGAGCCCTCCACTACGGCGTCTCTCATAATCATATCGTGGTTTTGGAACGTTAAACCCCAGATATTATTAGTGCTCGAGTGAACGAGCTTTCCAGCCGTGATAAGTGGGTCTCAGCTACCTATTGCAACAGAACAAACAAGATGAAGAATTTTTGTGTTGGTGCTCCTTTAAAACAGAACGGTGCACAACGAAGTGCAACCTTGTATGTAGAATATAACATTTGGCAAGTGAAACCAGCTGTGTGTGAATACAAGCGCTAACTCCATTTAAAGTTCATTTCAATCATCCTGTAGATATTAACATGTTTTAGAAGAGTGCACTCACCACATGCTAAAAAAAGAA
The DNA here is from genome assembly GCA_030522465.1 of Rhipicephalus appendiculatus. Classification (NCBI taxonomy): domain Eukaryota; kingdom Metazoa; phylum Arthropoda; class Arachnida; order Ixodida; family Ixodidae; genus Rhipicephalus; species Rhipicephalus appendiculatus. The sequence goes on from JALIZH010025266.1 coordinate 849,266, forward strand.
ATAGCTTTTGAATCCATCCGCACTAAGATTGTTGTCTGTTTGTGTCTCCAATCGATACTCGTAAAAAAATTCCTGGCCTGCGTGCAACACACAGCACACGCTGCAAAAGCTATTCGAGCGGCCTTTCAAGAGCTTTTTGTAAACTCTCTTTGGGGCATCTACTAAAGGATGTGGAGGCGCCTGAACCATTGCTCAGAACAAACAGGCCTAGGGTTGTGTGCCCCTGCATGCACAAAGCAGCACATGACTTGAAAAATGTGGCAAATGGGTATAAAGTGCCTATAGTGTTCACAGTGCTGTGTACTCTGGCTAAGCTATGCCCACATATTCCTTGTCCGCCAAAGAGGCTTCCTAGTACAAAAAAGCATGTCAGGGGCTATGTTATGTATGCTGTTGGCATAGTCTTATGAAATTCACTGACATGCAGAAGGTTTTATGTTGGGACAGACAGGCGAGTTTATCAATTATCAAGCATGGAAACACCAGCTGTCGATCAAGAATAATGCTTTATCACATTTACTAGTGCATTACTGGTCAATTGAGTGTGAGCCTTTGTTTTTGAGCATCCAAAATTATGGTTAAGAGTGGTGACGTGTTTGCATGCAAGTTCATTGAATTGTATTTCAAAAGGTTGCTCTAACTTAAGTGTGTATCGTAAGATGACTGTTCTTGGCCATTAATGCACAGTGGGGTCTGTGCAACCTTTGCTTCCTTATGTATGTGTACTATATGATAGAAAAATACTTTAGTTCGAATTGGCACTTGTCTTGTGGCCCCTTGACGCACTATCCTGGCCTAAATTTCGCGCTTTGCAATGCCGCATTTTGCATTTCAATAAATGTGTTGGTAGTTGGCACTCTGTGTGTGTGTACTCACGTGTATGCATGGACAGATCGATAACGTGACGTGTTTGGATATCTGTTTCAGCTGGGCCCCCCTAAAGCATGTTAAGTTGTGGGAAGGTGCAATTTTTGTGATTAGCAATGGGCAATGGAGAGAAGCCCCAGCTTAGTAGCCATATTTTGACAGGGCTAGTCTTTGTCAGGGCTAGTCCCCTCATTATATAATTGTCCCCCCACTGAGGCTTCTCTTTTCCTTCCACTGCTGATCACCTTAAAAATATGCAGTGCTCATTCAGTCCTGGCTTGACAGAGCATTGCATTATGTGCATTTGCGGCGGCTGCATTGTCAGTGGAGGCAAAAATGCTTGAGGCCCATGTACTTAGATTTAGGTGCACGTTAAAAAAATGCAGGTGGTCGAAATTTCTGGAGCCCTCCACTGCGGCATCCCTCATAATCATATTGTGGTTTTGGAATGTTAAACCTCAACAATTATTATAATACATTATGTGTGTTGCACAATCCAACACTCTTTGAGCTGGCTAGCCTTATGCGTTTTCTCCTTTTTAGGGGATGGGGGAGTAATCATAAACAGGTTGTGTTATATTTGAGTTAGTGACACAGCGGTCAGTTTTGACACAATTGGCTGCAGGTTATGACTTAGACATGTTGAAAACATATTGTGCTGCTCTTGACTGGTCGCCGGTCTCTCTTCACTGTCTGTGCCCATCTGTTGCACTTTCCACATGAGCAGAGTCAAAGTAAGAAATATGGCGCTACAGTTGGTCATGAAGTTGTATAATAACGTCAGTGGTAATAAGCATTTGTCACCCCGTAACCGTGTCCCTGTTGCAAAAGTGAATTGAGTGTTTTTTCAATAGGGATGCTTCCAGAATGATTGATTTGTTCACATGGACAAGCATAATCCAGCAGGCGATAACCTTCAATTTTATAGTGGAAACGAGAATATTTCTGTGGCAGGAATTTCTGCAGAAAATTTGACGTGATGACTTTTTTCTAATTGCTGCCTATTTGGCGTTGATAGTCTCGATGCGCTTACTTGTCCACAGGCAAATCTTTCAGCTTGGTCTTGGGATTGATTCCAAAATAGGGACGACCTCTGCTTACAAAGATTTCTTTGATGCAGAGCAAAAACCACTACTAACATGGCTGAAAAAAGCATGCAGTAACATTGCATTTCACTTCAGATAGTGTGCTTGCCTGCCAGTGGCTTGGTGCCTGCCATTTCGTTTTTCATAGTGTTTGCGAGGCAGCACCATAGTGCTACTGTGAAGGCAAATTTCTGCTAGTAGCTTAGTTCTAACTATCTGTTTTGGCGCTTGAAAAGCAGTAACCACGTGCAGGCTATGCATGAATATCTGTGTTGACTCCTGCCTCTGTGTGCTGATGCGCCAATAGTTGGTCTGACATGGTCATTTCGAACAGTACTCTTTCAGTCAAATTCTGAGGCATGTAGTGCTGACACCTTGTCCACCCTGCTTGCATGTGCAGACGAGGGTTCCCCGTCGGCGGTGTCCCCCCCAGGGGGGGCCTGTCTCCCGGTGGGGGGCCTGGACGACCGCAAGCTGCCTCGCCCCATCGGGACGGAGCGGGCCCAGAAAAAGGGGGGCACATGCTCCCTACCCGGGCATCTGGTCCTACTCCAACAGTGAGCTAACTCGCTGTTCGCTTCTCATTCACTTGTACCACCTTGTGTGAGGTCCAGTGATTTCACTTCCAGCAGCTTTTCCTCCCAAACATTTGATAAAGTCCAGCATGGAATGATGTCAGTAAAAGCCTAGCCTAAATTTTAGTGGTATGATGTCTTGGAACTTCAGCAGCAAAGTGTTCCCTGGGTGCCTTAACATTGCACTTGTAGCAGTTTTTCAAGATTGTTTCTAGCACATTGCGCACCTTCAGACTGGATTGTACTCACTTCAAGCCTAGGCAGTTTGAAGCTAAACGTTTTTACAGAAGTGCCTTTCTGGTTGGGTTAATTATGACTTTTGAGTGTCTCGGCTTGATGTTTTGCAACTAATTTGGTGCCATCTTCAGGGTGAGGGACAAAGGAGGTGCCAAGGTGCAACCTTTTTAAGCAACTTTTCTGAGACCATAGACAATTCATTCCAGGCACACTTCCCCTTACTATTTCCAGCTGTGCTTAAGCCGGGAAAAAGAAAAAAGACATTAACAGTTCCAGAGGAAACTTGCCATCAATTTAACTTCACGGCTTAAGCATACCCGTAAAAAGTTGGAGAAAGCATGCCTGAAATAAGCTCTCTGTCTCGCACCATCCCCATACTACCACCCCCCAATGACAAAGGCGCTCAACCTATACTCGTGGACAACTTTTCTTGGCAATGAAGGGAAAGTTACGGGGGCGGAGCTTCTGCACATGTACTTCTACTTGAAGTAGTCCGGCTTGACGCTTGTTTCGTACCGCTGTGGAAAGTGGTGACTGCTCGCATCAGCATTGATATTGATGCAGACGCCACTCAGCGTTCGAGGTACTTGTAAAAGGAGAGACTTTCGGACGCGTGCAGAAATGTGAAGTGTCAATGTATTAAATACAGCAAATACAAATATCTCACTGGAGTGAGCTGCGTCCTTTCTCCAAAAGCTACTTGTAGAAAATGAAGGAGTAGTTTTTTTATCTCATGTAAAAAATACGGACACAACTGTGGGACTACATTCATTAGCGGTAGGATGTGTGCGATTAGGTTTTGTGGCTTCATTGCCAAGAAAAGTTGTTCGCGAGTATAGATAATGAAAGATACTTCAAAGTTGTACCTTGACATCTCCTTAGTCATTCCCCGTGAAGAAGGAACCGAATTGTTTCTGAAATGTGGAGAAAATAAACCCATGTCTTAGTTGAAGACACTCAAAAGTCACAATTCTCACAATTTTTATGTGTTGCGAACATACCATTGTCAAGCTGTAACCATGTTTATTGGTAAAACAGTACTTTTTAAATGGCCCTGCAATACTTTTCCAAGGAATCATCCAGTGACCTCACTATTGGAGTTCATTGCCTTACGAATTGACTGCCGCAAAAATTTATCAAACTTGTCACATACATGCAGAGTTAGAGGGATTCGTCGTACGCCTAAGTGCTTTCTCTGTTTCGTCCCAATGAGCATGCTGAAAGCTACACAGGAGGGGATTGCAATGGGTCATGAAGCTACATCCGTATGTCAGCGGGTGTCGTGACCTTGAGTACTTTCTCTTAACGTGTAGCTCACTTTTCAGTGTGATTACATGCACACTGATGTAATTCTACAGTGTGTAATTCTAACACTATAGAGCGAGCAGCAAGTGCATGGCGGCACCCTGTGGTGGCTGCTGTAACTATGCTGCTCACGATGCTCAAACCACCCAATGGCCGTGGAATTTAGGTTTATGGCTCGACCATTTTGGTTTGGCATCATTTGTTGAGAAAAGAGCAAAAGATTCCTTGCTGACTTTGAGACTTCATTTTAAATTCCCGGCCGCATGCTGCACTGTAATGTTTGGCTGACATGCTCACCAAAGCCTCGACTACCGATCGGCAGCATTTTCTGACCATTGAAAAAGTGTTGCAGGGCCCCTTTATAAACGGTGCATCAAGCTCTGGGGCTGCCTGTTATTATTTTTTTCTTCTGGAAAGATGTCATAACCATCATTTTCTGCACCTACCTCAGTGGGTTCACTGACCGTGGCATCCTGCCGCTAAGCACAAGGTCACAGATTCAGTTTCCACCCGTAGTGGCCACATCTTGGTGTGCCAAAGCACAAATATGCCTATAGCTTATTAATAGAAGGCCAGAGCCTTCCACTACAGCGTTTCTCATTTATAGTGTTGCTTCAAGATGGTTTATCTCTTCCCCCTCCTTATCATGGTCATTGTTACTGGATTTCAAGGCTCTGGGCACCCTTATGGGCCCGCTGTGCCTTCTAGAATGCAATCTAATCCAGTTTAAATCGCAAAGTACAATTTTTAGTCTTTTGCCTTGAATGGGGTCATTTTTAATGAGCCATCCAGTGATAGCAATGATAATGTTGCACTTGTGATTCTGCTCCACCGAAGATGCAGGATGATGGGCACTTGATTCATATGACAGGAGAACCAGAAAGACATTAATATTCCACTGGGTAGGAAGCATTTTCCACAGCACTCTCCCATGGCGAATTGGAAAAATAACTTAAATGTTCTGGTAGTACGTATTTAAAGTGGAATGTGATGGTAGTACTTCTTTAAAGTATAAACATTTCATCTATTTTGGAATTTTTGGCCTTTTGGTGACCATTGTAGAATTCATTTGTTACCAGCAACCATGGTTTTCACAAATTTAATTGCATATTAAGTCCTGATATGAGTCAAGCCTTCTTGGTAATTTATTTAATAGCCATTACTGAAGGTATATACACTTTTATTTGTGAAAGTTTGGCAAGTGCACAGTATGAGGAATGAGGTTCGGGCTGACACAGAGAAACATCTGTACACGGACCATTAATTCTGAAGGAGCATTGTTGAAAAGCCTACAGACTCTCCACAGATTTTCTTGCGTTGCTGAGGAAACCTGTATTTTTGAGAAAGAGAGAATGACATTAGTTATCTCTGATTGCTGTGAAACGGATGATGCTGATAAAACAAAGAGATGCTGTTAAAAAGTTTTCTGAGCACTCGTGTTAAGCAAAAAATTACTTAGTGGCCGTGACTTGGTGAATAGCATACCTCTTGGGCCTGTTGTCATTTGGTATTGCGTGTCTGCTGTTCAGAATATTATAGAACTCTTCCACAATCTTGATGCACCTTCAGGCATTGCGTATGTGGTCTCTGATCACTTAAATATAGAATTCCTGCTCTGCCTTTAAATTGTCATAAAAATGGCATTGCATCTCCGAAGTGCATGTCAGTTTTCATTCTTGGTGCTCGCTTTTTCTTGGAATGGCAGCACTGCAGTGAGTACTTTTACGAGTTTAGCACTTGCCACGAGCTAGAAGAATGTGGAACCAAGGGGCTTGATTCATTGTTACTACCGAGCAAAGGCATCAGTGAAGCCAAAAGAAATTGTTATGGTTTATTGGGCCGATTGGCAATGCATCCTAAAGTATGCATGAAGAAACTACAAAGCAGAAAGGCACGCTAGTTGGCCGTTCTTGTCCCTGGTGTGTTAGCGCCTTGAATTTCTTAGGAAGAAGGCACATTGTGTTCATGTTTGCTTCCACTTTTGTCCCGGTGGTTTTTTTCGGGCATTCCGCCTAAAATGTAAGGCTGTATTGAAGTTTCACTCCAAGTTAGACTTACAGAAAATGCAGATTTAGTGGCATCATATGAATGGGCTCATTGCTAACAAATTTCTTGCCATACTTGTTGGTATTAAATTGTGCATCATACATGCAGATATTGTCATGCACACTTTTATTCTTATTTGAGTCTGAAGAATAGAGGTTTGTGTTCTCATTTATGCAATTAAATAGTTTGTCCCATAAGAGCAATGTTTCAGACCCTTTTTTACTGTGGAAAGTGACCTCACTGTGATTAGTGTTAGGCAAAGGGAGAGAATGAGCAATTACTAGGTGCTCCTCCAGCATGTATGTCACTTATGCTCATGATGGTAGAGCATTTGCTGATTGATTGTTTGTGATGCTTCCAGCACCAGACAGTCAATTAGTTAGCAAGCTTTATAACACTGCCGTATGGTCCACTTGACATTGCTGGTTGACTGTATCTTTGAAATTGGCTTTAGCCTCTTTACCTACTGCAATTCTCAAACTATGGAGCTTGAATGCTCCTTCTTGTAGACGTAAAGGCCTGTCTTAAAAGTTATAAACCATGAACCCTTGCTTTGCAGGTGCCGCAGGTGTGGGTGGCGGTGCAGGTGGGAGTAGCCTGACTCCTGAGCTTGGTGCCATGCCGACCTGGATTCAGTACCCCCCATGCCACGGGACCCCAGGGAGATGGGCTCACTCTGTTGCAACATAATCGCTTTGCTGCTGCTGCCGCTGCTGCAGAACCGGTGCCAGAGCAGCAGGCACTAGAGCAGCACTCTTACCACCACGTGAGTGGAAGTGCCCTCCTTTATTATTCGTTTCACAAAATATTAAGCTATGCAGGTACTGGTGAGCGGCATCTAAGCAGCAGCACATTTGTTTTATGTCCTCGCCACCAGGCAAAATGGGAACAGTCCTGTCTCCAAAATGTTGCACAGGTTGTGGCTTGCAGTAAGGTAGGTACACCGGTAAGCAAAAGTATGCAGATCATGGGAGCAAGTGTCCCTATTGCTGTCTGCGCCGTCTAGTGCCGAGCTGTCTGCTGTTCAGAGCATTGCTCTGGCGAATGTGCTGCCAGAGCAGTGCTCTCAGCAGCAGATGGCACAGAAGGCAATTTCAGCACGCGCTCCTGTGGTCCACATACTTTTTCTCACAGGTGTGCTTTACTGAACTTAAAATAGCACTGAAACACTGGACGATGTTGAGAGGATACTTACATGGCATTGTGTTTGTCTCCTCTAAACATCACCTAGTTTCGTTTTCATTTGTTTTTGAATGTCGTTTTCTTCAAGTTCAACTTTGTTGTGGCCTGTTAAAACAAAGATGTCTGAGAGTGAAGACAGTAAATGTTAATCATAAAAACCATTGTTGTTTCGAATTCAAAGGGGTGAAAAAAACAGTATGGCTTTAATTAGTGGTGTCATACGTGGGAGTTATGAAGGGAAAAATGACATCCCTGTTGTATGTGGTTTCAGGAGACCTACATTGCAAGCATGTCACCGAGCATATAGTGAAAGCATTCAATGAGGCCATTGGTTTGAAGCCAGTACACCATACAGGGTTCATGCTCGTTTACATGTCAAAAATTCAAGGGTTTTCAAGGACCACATTGTGTGTTGGAAACCCAATTAACACATCTTCAGGGGAGGATGGAGGCTTGAAATAACTAGAATTCATCGAAAAGAGGGTAACGTCGATGGAGCAGACATCGAAACCATGGCTCCAATTACATTTTCTTTCTAGACAACTTTCAATCATACTTTCTAGGAGTTACATGGATAATCACTTTCAGTATTCCTGAATTTCAGTATTCCAGTAATCACTTTTCCTGAATTTTCCTATCCATGTCCACTATCTCCTGCTGCTTAGTCTTGGCAGTCTTCCCAAGGGTGTTTGACTTGATGATGAACCTCAGGTCGCTAGTTGCCTCTGCCTTTCTGCGTACGAGTCTGCTGTAGCTGTTAATTCCTTAAGGTGGCGGTTCTACTGTCACCATCTTGCCAGTAGTTACTTTACAGACACCAGACACCGCCACTAAGTCAGGAATAGAAGGACGACGCTTCGGAGGTCTAACACCTGAACTTGTGCTGGCGCGCCACACTGGATAAGGAGGGGGCGCGAAGCGTGCTGTCGTGGTTCGGAGAAATGAGGCATTCAGCATGGGCTTTTTTTTTCTCCCCTTCAACAACATCTCTGTCTCTCCCTCTAAAGCCCATGCTCACTTGTCCCCATCTTCTGCGGTGCGGGGGGGGGTGCTTTTCGCGCGAGGAACAATTGCGCTGCAAACCGCTCAAGATTGCTTTTGGTTTGAAGGCTGTTGAACAGTCCTGCCTACAGTGTACTAGAATCTGTAGTCCTGCCTCACTGGCCAGCTGCTCTCCGTGACACTCAGTGCCGGAATGCGCGGCAGGCTGAAAAACTCTCTCGCGGAAGTCACATTGAACCGCGAGACATCCTTTTGTGTACATATCTACCTAATCCCCCCTCTATCGCTTACGTTTACTCCCACCTCATTCAATGATGTCCACTGTTCAGTTTTGATCTTCATGAGCTAGACAGTGGTCATCATAGCGAAATCACCTTTTCCTTTTATCCATTGCTGTATAGTTTCTCATGTTAGCAGCCACTCGTCCTACCACTCTCTATCCCTTTATACACCCTGACACAATCTTTCTATGCACTAAAGATTTTATTTCTCTCGAGAAAGAATTGAGAGCAATATTTTGTCGATCGAACGCTATAATTAGGAAGTAATTATGGTGTAAATAATCATGGGCATTAATTATGGTGAAAGGAGGGCTCCTATTCGCACTTCATAAATTACCGTATATTGCCGATTATAAGTCGACTCCGATTATAAGTCGACCCCCCCAACTTCCAACCCCTTCTAGGCAAAAAAAAAAAAAAGTTGACTCCGAACGCAGCCTCATGCTGCGGCCATAGCACACCAGTAAGTTTTTCAGAAGAGGGAGTGATGCAAAGAAACATTTATTTGACCTTGGAAAAACATCGCTTACGACTCGTCGTCGTCACTTGAGAGAAGGATGCAGCATTGCCGATTTGACCCAGCAGGAATGAATGCTTTGCCTTCAGGTCACTCACGTAGCGAAGAAACGCGCGCTGTTTTTCTTCGTAGGCTTCGGGCAACCTTTGGCATACAGTTGTGCGTCGTCTTAGGCTCAGGCCGTTCCGTTTCATAAAGTTCGTGATCCATTTCTTTGATACTTTGAACTCGGTTAGCGGGATGCACATATCCTTCGCGACAGTACGTGCTTTTGCTTCAATATCATCGTAGCAAACACTCAGGCTTTTGCTTCTCTGGTCGTGAACCCAATCTCGAACCGCCTCCTCAACGGCAGGGTATCGTCCAGACTTCGGTCCGCGAAAGGAACGGCGTGTCGCAGCGCACGCGAAGATCTTGGTCCTTTGTTTTCTCCATTCCCTCACGTACTTTTCCGACACATCGAACTTCCGTCCTGCTTCAACGTTGCTTTCAGACTCTGCGTACAGGATCACTTGCCGCATGAAAGCAGCGCTGTACTGTTGCCGGCGTAGCGGTGGCATGGCGTCCGTTGAGCAGCTTTGCAAATCGCGCACACCACCATTCGCAAGCGAGGCGAAATGCAGAAATGGCGAACACGCGAACAGGCGTGAGCGCAAAAAGACGTGAAGACGCTTGTGGGCGCATGCGTGAGGCGCATGTAACTGGTCATGTGGTTTAGTTCCCCGCGAAGTGTTGCCAGCCCACACGGCGCTGCCAGCTTTTCTGTGGAACGCCCATGGTGCTTCGCGGGAAATCTGAATTTTTGAATTGCCTAGTCAGCAAGCGCTGTTAAGGCACGCTGTCTACTAAAGCGAGAAATGCATGTCACGTCTTTCGCGAATGATAAACGTCACGTTTTTTTGCGAGCGAGAGATGCATGTCGCATTTCTTCGCGAGCCAAATGCACTGTCATATACCCAAATGCGGCGAGTGCCGGTGTTGTTGCCGATCTCGCCCGACAGACGATGCAGTGGCGCTACCATTGAAACCGTGATGCCGTCAGCGACGCGTCATGAAAAAAAATGCTGTATCTCCAACGCGCTGTTGCTGACACCTCTTCCACTAGCCACCATAGCTATACACCAGAACACAGCGAGTTCAGTGTGTGCCGCCATAATTAGGCAGCACGTCGCGCCATCTGTCGCATGCGCGGCGAAGCAACACCTTGAACTGCCAGGCGAGCAGACGCTCCGCAGTTAAAACGCGAAACTTCCCAGCCCGAGTATGGCTGTAGCATGTCTCGCGCTTTTCCTCGCCTGGAAATTTGTGCTGTTTTTCTTGTGAAACGTCGAGAAGACCTTCCTCGACGGTCCGGAATGTCTACAGCACATGCATTGCCGACTGCGGAAGCAACTTTATCAGGTACGTACTATCGCGTTGCAAAGAAACGTGAACAGCGGAAAGCGTGGCTTTCGACTCGGTCGAACTGCGACATGCCTTGACTGTCGCTAAGCAAAACTTGTGCGTTCAGCCGGTGTCACCGTAGCGCTAGAATTCCGCTTTGGCTTGCGCTCATGCAGCGCATATGTATATCATTTGCCAGTCATGCCTGGCACTCGGAACCTACGCATGCGGTGTGAAAGTGCTAGCCAGCGCAAGATGTAGTGCTACGCCGCCTGAAAGCACAGATTCGCCTAGCGACAGTCAAGGCATGTCGCAGTTCGAGTGAGTCGAAAGCCACGCTTTCCGCTGTTCACGTTTCTTTGCATCGCGACAGTACGCCTTTACATTTGTACTAAACGTGCGCAGTGTGCATGCACGCGTGAGTCCTAATATCTCCTATTATTGGCATGCGGCCTGCGAAAAGAGTACGGCAATGATTTGGTGCCGCATACTACAGCAGGGGTGCAACAGCTGCGCCAATTGCGCCAAATTGATACAATTCCCCGTTTTTGCGCCGAGCTGCGCCAAAACTATGAAATTGGCGGAAATTGCGCCACGCTGCGACGAAATGCCCGACCAGCCTCAAAATTTTCTCAGTTGCGCCAATTTCAGCGAGAAATAAAGGCCATGTTGGCCACCTGCAGTTTGCGTCATCAATCAATCCATGCGCGCAGACCCTAACCCTAAACAGCGGTGTGCTGGAATGCGTATGCCGCGTTTTCCGCGCGCAAACAAACTCTACGTGCTGCAAACGCCGGCGTTGGCGGCGACCACGTTGGTTGCCATAGCAACGGCACATAAAACATTTTTCTGTCTTAAAGTTGCGTCGTCCCTGCAATAAGTATCCTGTGCCGTCGCCGGGCCAACGGGCATGCGCCGTTGGTACTTTATCTGGTCAAACGCTCCTTGCAAGCGAGCCGAGTTGTACCCTGAACCTAACCCCACCGTGAAAGAAAAAAACAAGGGGGGGGGGGGGGGTCTGTAACGGTGTTCGAAAATTTCCTGGCCTTGTTCTAACCCGTGCAGAACGCTGCTTAAGCCACCTTCGCCGCAGTACACCGGTGCCCTGCGGAAAAGCATATTAAGATTTGGAAGGGGCTGTTAGCACTAGTCACGGAGGAGCACATTTTGTTCAATTACTCATGCGTGCATACTCCGCATACTTGTGAGTACTAGTATGGTCGCCGACGCCTAAAAAAGTTACTGGCAATCATTTGGAGCAGTATTATTACATTTCTGCATTTCTGCAGTTTTTTTTTGTCGCCGCCCCTACTCCTCAGTTTTACGAATCCCTCAAATTTCAAGGGTCGCTAGCTAGGCAGATCCACATTTGAATTTGCAGGGTCTGTCAAAGTATTTGACAGGTGCGGCAAATGCTAATGAGGACTTTATCATTGTTTGTTCATTGGGGTGGTCAAAATACAACTTTTATTGAAATAGCAGTGCTCATGTTCACTCTGCACGATTTTGGTGATGTTGAATAGTCTGTACATCTTTGTTTTTTTAAATGTAAGCCTTTTTTATAATGCTCCAAATTTGGTCTTTCCTGATAAAAAATGGATGTTTTTTTCCCTCGTAACCTGCTCCAAATTTGGATTTTAGTGTTCCAAAAGTACCATTTTGCTGCTCCAAAAATTGCTCCAAATTCTATTTTGGCTGTTGCACCCCTGCTACAGGCATACTGCAAGCAAATTACTGCTGTAAAGCGAAATAGCTGGCGTCACGCTTGAATACACGCAGTAAGTGTACTTACTCGTACACTTTTACTGGGCTCGTAGTTTTTCCTGTTGATTGCAATTATCCACTGGCGGCGGAGCTCGTCGTTTTTCGTTGCGGATGGAAATCTGTGCAATCTGAAAACACCGCACCGGCACGATTCCCATGTTGTGTTGTCATCTTCACAGACAGTGCTGAGTGATATCTTCCTCTTGCGCTGATTGTTTTCGCATCCAAAGACAGTGCAGTGGTGCCCAGACGACTTCTTGTAAGCTGGAGCGGCGTGAATAGGCACTTTCTCGTAATTTAAGGTCCTGGACACGCCACTTACCATGTGACAGATACACGCCTTGGCAGTTCAATACAAACATGGTGTCTGGGTGCGAGAGTATGCCGCCGGGAGCCTAGGCGCCTGGGTGCGAGGTAGGCGTGCTCTGGTCTATACCGTAGTTTCGCGATCGTCGCGGCAGATCGTAAAAATGGTCCGGGCCCCGGAAGCAGCGCGCGTGCGTTGAGAGATAGCAGTTCCCGCGACTCCGTTGCCTCTGCAGCTGATGTTATCGATGCGTCGAATAGCAGTGAATCCGAGGACGATGACCATTCGTTGGACCCCTCAGAAAAGTCGACTTTATGATTCCAAGTCGACTTCACGATTCCACGTATAGGTCGACTCCGATTATAGGTCGACCCCCGAACTTTGGAAGGCCATTTTATGAAAAAAACGTCGACTTATAATCGGCAATATACGGTATTTGGAAATGCTCAGGAAAGTTCTTTCCTCGTGGTGCTGTCGACTCCAAGCAGCCGGGTATGAAGAAACAAATGTTTCAATCAACATCAACGGGCAGGCCGCGTGTGTGTTGAAAGCTCAGCAGGCCACTCATAACGTTGCATGGCCACAAACGGTCTTGTTCGCCGCGGCACGAAATCTTGTCACCCATGCTTATGTGCGATTTTGTCTGCTGCCTACGAGCGGCTCATTATCTCGAGTGTTTGTTTTTAAATTGCACTAAATGAATCCCTTATAGCGAAAGAGGGACGCTCGAAGTTCGCAAGACGGGGGGGCAACCATTCCCCGCCTCGTGATTTACGACCCGTGATTTGACCGGGACTCGCAAAACCACCCGTGTCTGACGCATTAGTGTGATGCGCCTTCTTAGCGCATTACCGCTGTTTACATGAATGCGATACGCTTTTGTCGCATTCATGTAAACATGTTTTCTGCGCCACGATACCACTATACTTGTCATAAACTTTTCTTAAAAAACTCTTGTCTTCTTATCCGGCTAGGCCCAAGTCAGAGATCGGCTACGAAGGATAGTCAGCCTTACGGCTCACGCTACGAGTCTACGATGTCTAAGGATAGCGAGTCTACGACTCGCTATTGTACGACTTGCTATCCTTAAAGGGGTACTGACACAAAAACTTTGGTCTCGCGTTTTTTTGCTGCAATGTGTTGCTGGGGGGCCTGTTAGTGATAACACGGTACCTCGTTTGCTGCAGCGCGCGACAGATATTTAATTACAGGCTCCTCATTACCGACCAGTTTCAGTTTCGGTTTCAGAGAGCTCGAAAAACGACAAGCCGCCGGGTGCAACTATCACCACCTAGCGTGCGCAGCTCTCGATCACGTCAGCACACAGAACTGTGACGCACTTCCGCACGGTCTGCATCAAGAAGTCCTTTCGAATAGGAAACGGGACAGCAGTGTCGCCAAACACAAAACTTTCAACGCGTGCGCCGCGGCCACGGACTCGCGACCAGCCGCCGAGAAGTATAGACTGCTGGAACAAACGCGGCGAAAGAAAATGGCCGCTATGACGTCATCATAACTTGTTGCAGCGTGGTCACGTGAGGGAAGTAGGGTGGTCACCGAGGGTCACCTCTGATGGTGTTACCGCGAGGGAGCTACTGCGAGGGAGTCGATCGCTCACGCAAACTTCAAAATTAATTTAAAATACCTTCTAAACTATATTCGCTGTTGATATTTTGCAGATGATGTACACATGTTCACGGGAATCGAATCCGCAGGCTGTCTCGGCCGCGAAATTTTGTGTCAGTACCCCTTTAAACATCGCAAGTTCTCATCAAGTCAGACTTTCCCAAGACGTTGAATAGGTTGCCGCTGCCGCATTCTCCTAGCGTTTTTTCCTACAGGCGAAAGCGGCGGCAGGCGTGTTGTGTGAAACGATGTCACATACTTCGTGTCCCCTGCTCATCACATCAGCGTTTATCGACGCCAATTCCCGCTAGAGCAAAAATTTCTGCGTAGTAACCGATCTGGGCTGCACACAAGTATATACAGCAGCGAACGAACCGGGACACCAATCGTATCACGCATACCTATGCTACCAGGGATTTGTGAAACCTTGCCTTAGGTGTTTTACTTAATAAATGAAAAGCTTAGGAAGCTTACTATTTAGGTCAGAAAGAACAACTTCGAGCGCAAGAAGGTATATAAACCATTCGAAAAATCCCTATGCAAAGTTTGCCCGCACATGACACAAGGGGACCACAAACACGGCCGAAGCTTACCATTCAGGCTTTCTAGAAAACTTTATTCGAACAAACAGGTATGCAAATTGAGGTATGAAGTGTGCGAAACGAAGTATACTGGGTTGACAGAAACCACGTTGTGCACCAATGTTCAATAATTTATAGCAAGAGAAATGAATCAGAGAATTGCGAGAAGTGAGCTCGCAGTTCGTGCCCACAAGCTGTCTAAAGGGTTGAAATCTGGGCCAGTTGGTTCATGATACTTGAAGAAAGCCAGCAAAAGCACGGGACACAAGAAAGAGGCGCAGACGCAAACACTGCAGTGTTTGCGTCTGCCTCTTTCTTGTGTCCCGTGCTTTTGCTGGCTTTCTTCAAGTAACTGTCTAAAGGAGCGAGCGTCTTGTTGCACTACGGGAGTGTCTTGTTGCATGGTGTTCTATATTGGCAGTGAAAAAAAACCACAAGTCGCCCACCTGACGTTGCGATACTAAGATTGAGTGGGGTAAGCCTTCAGTGCACAGGAAATATGGATGGGCTTCACCACTGCCGGTTGCCTCGACTTAGCGTTTCCGGTGTAGGGTATTGTATGTCTTCATGCACGGTTCTTGTCTACCATTTCATCTAGTCCACAGGGATGGGGGGCGGCAGACCCCCTTCCCCCAAAAATGTTCGCCTGCTCCCCTTTGCACCCCTTGACAACCCCCCATCCCCCCTTGCTCAAGAGAGCATGGTTAAACCACAATGCATACCGTATTTACACGAATGTAGGTCGACCCCCCCCCCCCCCCCAAAAATCGCTCGGCAAAAGAAAAAAAAAAAGCTCTAGTTTTGGTTTTGATTTTAAGTCGACCCCCCCAACATTGGATTGTCAAATTTGAAAAAATGGGTCGACCTACATTCGTGTAAATACGGTAAGTTCTCCGCCTTGCTGTCCCCCCTGAAGGAACTCACTTGTCACGGGTGCTCCCCAGTAAAAAAAGAAAAGAAAAAAAACACACCTGGCGCCGCACTGCTGTCCCTGCAGTGAACTATTTTTCTTACACCATGCCCGGCAGTCAGCAAAATTTCAGGCCAATTCGATTCGTTGTTACTGGCTGAAGTGTGCAAGAACCCTGTGTTTATGTAGTCAGCAAAGAAACAAATAGGGTTCAGCTTTGTGGTTTATTGAAACCAATGACGGATATGCACAGCCGACTCCCGAGTGAAGAACTTGCAAACGCCCGCGTCTACTTAGTGAGCTGGATATAATTATGAGCAACGCCGTCGTGGGGTACTCCAAAACACTTGAGGTGCACGGAAATATACCCACGGATGCTCCATCATTTCGGTGCCATGGAAATGCACGCTCGTCGTAGGCGAAATCAAACCCGCGTCCTCAAGCTAAACTGTCGGACGCACAACCTGCTAAGGTATACCATACTTGGCGGCTCAAAGCGAGCGTATCCTGCAATATTTCCACTTGTAGGCTAATCTAGCACAAGTTCAGAGCACAGCAAGCGCGGTTGAAAGTGATGGGTTACTTCCGCGACAGGTACTCCTGCCGCACTGTAATTTTGCCCGGGGTAAATGCTGAAGACGCAGAAAGGAAGTGTAGCCGGTGCAGAAGACATTCGAGCGGTCTGCATTTGATTGCCGCAAAGGTATGAAGGTTAATTGTGTGGGATATTTAACTTAGTTTAATTCTGCAGTGTTCAGTTTGTTAGAAATGACAGAAATAAACACGCAACAAGTACAAAAGTTTTTGTGTCATTCCTTTATGTGTGGACGCTTGTGCTGTTTATTGCGATTGATTCATGCCAACAGAAGCGCAGCAGTTCTGAAATACTACATTTCATTGTGAAAAAGAAGGGGGAAAAAGGCGGTATTCACAAATACCTCACCCACGCATGTCTGCTCAGTTCACTCCTATCGCTCGTGCACTGTCCGTTTGTCTGCTTTCTTTTGTCTGTCATTGCACACCCCTCGCTTTTCTCGTGGTAGCCACGTGCGGGGCGGCAAACACGCACAAAAACCAAGAGGGACGTTTCGAGGATTCGGCCTTTCTTTTCCCCCGAAGACATTCAACCGTCTCACCCCATCCTCACGGAGGATTGCACACCTGCTTTCACGCTCTCCCACGCAGCCGTGTGAGACCAACACCAGCTGAGGGGTGGCAAAAAAAAGACTTACAGATGACGGCGCATGGTTTGAAGTTAGAAAAGACATTGTCCCGTCCCCTGAGGTGAAATGTTTTCGCACGCCACATTCGGAAAGACGAGGAGCTTTCAAATTCAGAGCTTTGGTCTTTTCCGTCTAGGTGGCGCCAGAGGAAGATTTTCGTTGTAGTGATAGGAATAATGTAGATTGCTCAGTAATCCTGCAGCATTTGTGTGTGATTTATGTGTATAATTATATCAGGAGACCATAACTGCACTATTTCAGGCTACGCATGCTCAGATTTCAGTGCTATTTGAAGATTACAACGGTTTTGTTTACGTTTGCGGCACGATAAATTAAGAGAATTTACGAGCTTCGTTTGGCATTTCTGCTACCTCTATTGCAAAACGCTACGTTGAGGAATTAAATCGGGGGCTCTAGTTTCTCTACGTGCAATTTCAGCCACAGAACTTCAGTAGCTTTCCACAAAAATGGGCCAAGGTAGCTCCATGTATTGAGAATATCGCCTACTTTGGATCAACATAATTAAAAAGGGAGCGTGCGTACATTAATGAAATTGAGCATTCGGACAAAAAAATCTTGTCCTCTATACACCACTCGAAAATGAATTTTCTCTAGCGAATAGTTACAGGACAGTCTGCAGCGAAAGTTTCTGAATTCGGCTCTTTTCAAAAGCTAGGCAGCAATAAACTAGGTGTCCGACATTAATTTGCTGCGTTGCGGAAACAGATAAATATGTCTTGAAAGCGCTGTGCAAGGAACAGTGCTGTAACTATAGCAGATTTTTCAAAAAATGGTCACAGCTGGGGCACAGTCAGCCGAAACCGTGTAACTGGTGCTTATTCTTGCCCATTCATCCCCAAATAGTAAAGGTTGGCTGATTTTTTAAAGATATATTTCAAATCTACAAATATCAAGCTTTCGAATGACATATAAGTCAACTATATAAAACAAGAAGAACAGCCGCCGCGTCAGTTGGAAAAGTGGCAAAAACTGTGTGTTCGTGCCGCCGGAGTGAGACCGCCGCCTTAACAACCGCTTCTAGTTTTTAAAATTTTTGTAAGCGTTTCGACCTCCTCCTGAATGCAACATTTCTTTTTCTGTTTCTCATTCACCTGCTCCTGCCTTTGCAGAGTTTCCAAAAATGCACGGTGTTGGTTCCTCACAGAAGCTACTGATCTTCTCAATTCTTTTGTGACAGGCACATTACATATGCCATCTGCTACATTTACGGCATCACAATTAGTGCGCTGTGAAATGCGCGACAATGTTTATTGAAAATAATACAAATTAAATTCAAGGATTTTCAAGGATTTGCGAAAATTCCAGCACTTTCAAGGCCTTGAAAAATAAACTTTTCAAATTCAAGGGTTTTCAAGGGTTACAAGGACCCGCATGAACCCTGACCATAGTTGTGTGATGACCAGCGTGGCACTCTTCGAGGATGGTTTCAACTGCATTGGACAAAAAGACATGTCTGCAATCACTGATCAGTTCCTCGGGTGGACCATGATGCTGGAAGAATTAATGGAGAAAGGAGGCAACATCGCATGCTCAGTCTTGGTCAAGTGCCACGATGGCCTAGCAGTTACCAGCTGATGTTGAGGGAAGTGGCCCATGCAAACTGATGCCAATGCACCTGAACAGCAGCAGGGTAGGGAAAGGTTCACGACCGCCTGGTGAGAGTTGTGGTGAAGATTTTCGAGGCTGGCAGTCGGGGAAGGGGGGGGAACGAACCAACTTCTGAACGTAGCTATACGTCCCTCACTAGTAGTACCGCTTGAAGGTGCTCGTAAGTTCAAAAACTGCCTACTCTGCACACTGTGGATCAGAGTGGAAGGACTGTACAGTACGGGATCAGGAGTTTCACAACGTTGTGACAGTGCAGCTCACTCCCCACTTGTAAAGATGTTTTTCTGATGTAATTTAGAGCAGTGAAACTGAAACTGTCAAAGCAAGGCAGGGCTTTCTAAGCATGAGCAGTGATCCCGAGCAAAGTGCTGGTGATGATGATGTATAATGTCTTCTTCACTGCAGTAAATTTTCTTTTTTGTTATAGCAAGTGCACGTTAGATTTTGGCAAGCTCTGTACTGTTTTTTGAGTCTATACAACCAGTTTTGCATCATATTGAGAGGTACTGCCAAGTAAAATGATAGCAGCAGTGATTAAAAGAATTCCGAACGTCTCATTACAGTCGGTAAAACCACATAACTGTACTTTTTGGCAAGTGAGCGCACATCTATGTACTGCTTTAACTAACTGCACATTTCAACATCATGGCACAGCCGATTAAACCACTATTTGGCACCCAAGATTATGGAGGCCTTGTTAACCCTTTCACAACCGAAAGAAAAGTAGAAAAACTTGCCAAAATCACACAAAAAAAAATTTTTCACTCAACTTGTAGAGCTTTTTTTTGCTGAGTAAAACCGTACCATTCTTTCAATTCAATAGCGCTCCTTTATTTCACTTCTTGTGTAGAAAAAGATAACTCGAAGGTGGCTTCACCGCATGGCAATACAATGAAAAATGGCAATAAAATGAAAGCGGAGACACAAATGTCCCAACATTGACAAATGTGGCCATCTAGGGTCAAAACAAGTATGACAAGTATAGTCTTCATTGGTGTTGATTGGGACCAATTTCTCTGGATGTCGAGTACAGCCGTCATCGGTCACTTTGTTAGAAAAACTCGCGACTATACTCGTCAACGGTCGCAAAATGGTTAAAACAGTCTATACGAAGATGCATGTGAGTTAAAGGGACCCTGAAACGGTTTTGACGATTTTGTACAAACACATTGAGCCAGTAGACCAAGTCCTAAGGCTCATTTACAGACTAATTTAAGCTCTCTGCGTACACTGTGTAATTGATTACAACGCTATAAAGCTGCGAATCGCTGCAGATCACTGCGGCTCAGCCCAACGCGTTTTCAACCGCCCCTCCCCAGTATGACACGCAGTCTGCGCACGATCTGATTGGCTGCGGTGTGCACGCACGAAAAATTGGCTGGTAGGGTGGCGGCACCTGTCGGAGCAGATATCAACCCCTCCGCGATGTCTCTGTTGCCAGACGGCGTGCGTGCTGCCGGGCGCACTGGGGCTATGGTCTCCGAGATGCACGCAACCTGTCGGCGTGCAGTCTCAGAGGTCATCACCGGGCGAAGCTCAAATCATCGAGTGTGCTCACATGAGCTCTGCGATCGCCAGCGATGCCAGCGTGTATCATGAGTTGAGGAGGCAAGGCAGGGGTAAGAAGGAGGGTATGATATAATTGGCCGTAGCCGCCTTGGTACACGGCGTGCAGCGAAATTTGTGGTGCCAATGGTTCGAGGATGCTCTAGCCTAAACGCTGACAAAGCTTGAAATAACCGTTTCAGGGTCCCTTTAAAGCTTAAGTGTCATTACAACAGGATTCATCGGCTGCTGACCCAAGACATGCGGGTTAGATCACGGCTGCAACGGTCACATTTAGGTGGAGGCAAAATGCTAGAGGCCTGTGTACTGTGCGATGTCTGCGCACAATATGGCTCTCCAATATGGCATCTATCATAGACAGAGTTTCTTAGGGACATTAAAGCCTACAAACTAGCAAACTAAGCAACACAATTCACACACAGTAGAATCTCAATCATATGAATCTCGCAGTGTCACAAAAAATGTTCGAATCACCAAAAGCGCGGAATACCATAATGCTAAGTTGGTACACTGCTAGTTATGTGGGACAAAACAAAGCTGGCGTACGTTTTTGTTTCTCAAGGCCGCAGCAATGTCAAGGAAGCTCTGAATGATTGCCAGTAGTTTTTAGACATTAGTGATAATGCTGGTTCTTGTAATTATATGGTGCATGCATGTGTATGAAATTAAGAGACAAAATGTGCGGTGTCCTGTGGTAGCCTCTTCCCAGTCCTAGTACACTTTTCCTCATCACACCCGTGTACTGCGGCAAAAGTGACCCTGCGAACTGGCCTGGACTTCTTATTCTGCAAGTTCGCTAATTCTTGCAGGATAATAATTATAATATCTGTGGTTTTACGTCTAAAACCATCGTATGATTACAGTCAACGTCCGATTTCTCGGACGCCTGAAATTCCGGACATGCCTGATTTCCCGGACTAATCTGCGGCACCGTCAAGTTCCCATAGAGTCAATGTATTAAAAAGTCCGAAATTTCGGACGCTTATATCCTTCGCCATCCGATTTTCCGGACTTTTTACCGCTAACGGCAGACCCGAAGTCACCATCAATGCCGCAATTGTGGTTTTTCTCGTATCCTCAAACCCACCGTCCTCGCACCGTTGGAACAGGTGTAGCCAGCCGCACTGCGCCGCAGGCTATCGTACCCTCGAAATTGCTGCAATCTAGTGCACGCCAGTCCGTTGCCAGCCGTAGCTTAGCCAGACGTGTTCATTCACTTATTATTTGGTCAGCCCTGCTGTAGATCATGTGCTTGTGTGCTGCTGCTGCACGCTATCTTCAGCGTTCACGTTTCCCGATCTTCAGCATTCACCGCTGTTTGGTGCTGTGCCTTTCATCAAGCGAATTCGCTGTTGACAGCGATGGCGCCGACTGCTTCGCGGACACTGGCAAAGACCTCGAGCTCTGTGCGGAATTGACCGACGACGAAATCATTCGTCAAGTTACGGAGGATTTTGTCAACTCCGACACCGAGAACGAAGAGGCAGCGCCTACACAGCCGACGAGCTCGGAGTTGACGCGAGCGCTGATGATGCTGTCATCAGTGTACAGCGACATGACGTTAGCTGATATTGAGGCGGACATCATCACGGGCAAGCGGAACGCTGTGCAAAAGAAAATAAGAGACTTTTTTTGCACCGAAGTGTTGGCCAATGAGGTAGCGCCGGCTGCGTCGGACTTTTTTTTATATATATATATACACCTTTTCACAGGAGCACTCTCGAACCAGCGAGCTAAAGGGGTAGAGAGTATGTTTTCAGTGTTGCCATCGTGCCTTGGGCTGCGCATGCCGTATGTGTACACTCCATACGCTTGGATGTAGTATGTCTAATGGGCGCCTCTCTCCGATAAAGTGACTGTCGTGGCAGGAAATTGTGCGTATTCGAAGAACAGATCATCTGGCAATCCCTGTGTCATGTACGGGTGCACGAACAATCAGCGGGGAAGAGGAAAATTTTAGGTATAAACGTGTGTCTGCAGCACAGTATGCCACGCGATGAGTGTAGGTGTGATATGTGCACGCTGAATCGCTTTCCGTCGTCGCCTGAATTGGGACATAAGTAGGTGGCTTCAGTAAATCGAAAGAACTTCCATGTGTCGCGATCGTCTCGCCTCTGTTCACGGCACTGCATTGGCGGCTAGAAAACGGACGAGAACAACGTTCCTGTGCTGCATCTTGGATACCAAAAAAAAGTACAGATGGAGTCGCACTTGTCTAGAGCACCCAGCCAGCCGCTTTAGCTGCCGTTTTCTGGAATAATATGCAAATGCCGATGCTGTAATGATACATAACATAGTTATACTGCATGCATTCTTTTGCTATAATTCAAGCATGAACGGAAGCTTGTAGCTAATGTGAGGCAGCCGCTGCGGACAGCGTCCACAGCCATGCACTGCGCTGCTCTACACAAGTGTGATTCCATCTGTGCGCAAATCGCTGATGGTACTAAGCTTGCTGCTGCTGGTACCGACGACGAAGCACTGCCGTTTGCTTAGGCGGAGCTTACTCTTGCGTCGCTAGTGCGAATGCACGCCGCTGAACGGTTCATACAGCGATAAATCGGTCAGTGGAAGCGACAATATCAAACAAAACAGAGCGAACACAGACTTTAGAAAGGATCCAGAGAACATGATCTCACAACAACAGATAACGCACCGGTTCGAGAACGCGCAGCCCATGGAAGATGGCGATTTCACCAAACTTGCACATTAGACGGCGCGCATTTCAATATGGCAGCCCCCTGTCGGGAAAACTTGAAAAGGTGTATATAAACAGCTCTTTTCAGAGCCACCCACCCAAACGATGCATTTGCTGAATAGCAATGGGAATCTAGCACTCCGGCCGTGACCCTCTCCATCAGAGAAAAATACCTATAAAAAAGGTGCATTCGTTTTTCCGGACTGCCTGATTTTCCAGACGTTTTCACGGTCCCTTGGGGGGTCCGGGAAATCGGGACATCGACTGTATGAGGCACGCTGTAGTGGAGGGCTTCAGAAATTTTGATCCATCTGGTGTTTTTAATGTGCACTAACATTGCACAGTACATGGGCCTCTAGCATTTCACCTTCATCGAAATACGACAGTCGCAATGCAATTCTTGCAGGAGGCCATGGTGGTCACTATTTGTGAATATTGCGGTGCTACGGCCCACGCAAGAATTCTATTCCAAAAAGAAAAAAAAAAAACACCCTGCGCCCCGCCCCTCCTGTGCTTGACCAGTCTTCTGAGGGAGCCTGAAACTTAAAGGGAACTGACAACCAATTTTTTTCGACCCAGTTTTTTTTTTTTTTCGGCGTGACAGAAAGCTCACCTTTTCATAGTGTTGGTAGCTGTAGCGGTTGATCCTAAAGCACATGGTTATTTTATAAACAGTACTTTTCGACGTAAAAAGCCCCTAAAGTGTACGTAGACGTTCTCCAGCAATGCTGCGAAGTGATAGTGATGTCAATAGCCCTCCTCGCATTATGCTCAAGGTTCTGTTTTCACAGGAGTGAGTGAAACTGTGGTTAACCACTTTCATATTGACATTTTCGACCGTTTTGGAAGAAAGCACGTAGAACAAGTTTTCTGATCTCTCGTCGTCACATGAGGTCCTTAACTGCCTCACAAGCCAGGCGCTCGTGGCCTCCGCGATTAGTTCTAGCAGCGCGCCGCCGGAGCTAATCTAGGAGTCTGCGAGGCGCTCTTCGTACTTGTCCAACTCATTGCCGCTAGGCCCTCGGCTGACAGGAAGTCCCTACGTTCGTGGTGCCGCTCATAAGTATCGGATCATACGTTGAGTCAGGGCCATACCCAGGAATCTTTTTCGGGAGGGGTTTGTGTGTATAGAAGTGGTAACTTTGGCAATGGGTGGTCGCTGTGAAGACATGATATTAAAATGGTTTACATTTTAATATCACCCGGAAAGCTAATGCATGAAAAAATTTCAGGGGGTGTCAGAACCCTCTCAACCCCTCCCTAGTTATGGCCCTGCGTTGACTGAAGGAGGTGCCACTGTTCTGCCCAGTGCAAACAAAAGCATATCTGCGCGTTTTAAATTAAAAAGATTATAATAAAAAGTGTGCTGCATTTCAACGCTAATATAGAGACAATTAATAGCGTGCACCAGTAAAAGGTCACGTGATCATGTACAAGTGCACCTTCACTTCTTTTGACTTTGATTTTCTCATCTAATTAATAAACCTGTGGTGGTGAAATTAATGACAGAGTTTTCAGAGCACTTTAGGGTCCCTTTAAAGCATGCAGGGGTGCAACAGCTGCGCCACTTGCTCCAATTTGATACAATTCCCAATTTTTATTGCGCCCAGCTGAGCCAAAACCATGAAATTTGGTCAAATTGCGCCACGCTGCGCCAAAATGCCCGACCATGCAGCCTCAAAATTTTCTCAGTTGCACTCAATTTCAGCGAGAAATGGAATCCGCGTTGGCCACCTGCAGTTTGCGTCATCAATCAATCCAGGTGCGCAGACCCTAACCCTAAACTGCGGTGTAATATATACTCATTAGGTCGGGACACTCGCGAGACGCGATCGACCAGATCAAGTAACAACGGCGCGCGCCCATCGGTTCGCTAACCGCAGCGGATACCTATCGGCGGGACGACGCAACTTTCCAGACAACAATGCGTTGCCGTAGCCAACACTTCGCGGGAAATATGAATTTCCTAGTCAGCAAACGCGTCTATGGCATGTTAGGAAATGAAGCTGGAAGCGTATGCCGCGTTTTCCGCGTGCGAACAAACTCGACGTGCTGCGAACGCCGGCATCGCCGGCGACCTCGTTGGTTGCCATAGCAACGACACATAAAACATTTTTCTGCCTCTAAGTTGCGTCGTCCCGGCAATAGATATCCGGTGCCGTCGCCGGGCCAACGGGCACGCGCCGTTGTTACTTTATCTGGTCGAACGCGCCTTGCAAGCGAGCCGAGGAAGTTGTGCCCTAAACCTAACCCCATCGTTAAAAAAAAAAGGTGGAGGGGGGGGGGGGGGCTGTAGCGGTGTTCGAAAATTTCCTGGCATTGTTCTAAGCCGTGCAGAACGCTGCTTAAGCCACCTTCGCCGCAGTACACCGGTGTCCTGCGGAGAAGCGTATTAAGATTTGGAAAGGGGCTGTTAAGCACTAGTCACGGGACACAGCACATTTTGTTCAGTTACTCATGCGTGTATACGCCGGCATAATTTTGTGAGTACTAGTATGGTCGCTGACGCCTAAAAAAAGTCACAGTTTCACCGCAAGGGTGAAGCAATGACTGCGATAGCAACAAATTGTAATGTTATACGAAGTGAGGCTGGCAGCTAACTCTTTTGGATCCGATCTCACGCAACTCTAGAAAACGCTGCTTTAAGAGCATACCGCCGCGCCAGGGGCACTCTGCTCACCACATTCTCTTCGCGTTGAGAGCGCAGCACGTAGAAGGGTACACCGGCCCCCCGCTGTCGGCCGCCGATAAGGGGAGATAACGCGCGCGCCCGCGTCGACCGCGCTCGTAAAATCGAAGGTCGCTCGAGGGACCCCCCCCCCCCCCCCCCCCCTCGCGTTTTTTCACGCTCACGAACGACGGGTGGGGCCGGTTGAACAGTTGGGGGGATCTTATCGCATGCGCCTCGGAGCGACGAAGATGGGCCGAGCCTCCGCTTCAGCCGCGTTCATCGCTCCCGCTCGCCCGCTATTACCCGCTGGTGGAACGTACGATGCGCATGGGGCTCTTATCAATTTGGACTTCATACGCGACATTACGGCAACGGTGACGGCAAAAACCCGTCGAGACTGTCCATATAATTGCTATCGCAATAAAAGTTACTGGCAATCATTTGGAGCAGTATATGACATTTCTGCAGCCCTAAAAAAAAAAAACTAACAAAACTGTGCGCCAGTTTTTTTTCTTCTTCGCCACCCCTACTCCTCAGTTTTACGAATCCCCCGAATTTCAATGTCGCCAGCTTGGAAGATCCACATTTGAATTCGCAGGGTCTGTCAAAGGATTTGACAGGTGTGGCAAATGCTAATGTGGACTTTATCATTGTTTGTTCAGTGGGGAGGTTCTAAATACTACTGTTATTGAAATAGCAGTGCTCATGTTACTCTGCACGATTTAGGTGATGTTGAATGGTTTGTACATCTTTTTTTTTTTTTAAATGTAAGCCGTTTTTATACTGCTCCAAATTTGGTCTTTCGTGATAAAGAATGGATGTTTTTTTCCTCGTAACCTGCTCCAAATTTGGATTTTAGTGCTCCAAAAGTAACATTTTGCTGCTCCAAAAATTGCTCCAAATTCTATTTCGGCTGTTGCACCCTGCATGGTCAATAGGACGTCATTTCGCGAACAAAAAGGAATGGACATTTCCTGTAGAGGGGCAAGGGAATTGTTTTTCGAAATGGAGCGTCTGCGCGGCGTGTGGGGCTGTGGTATTTGCAAAACGTTATCATCACGGCCTTTTGTACGAATTAGCGAGCTTGTTTGGAAGGTGTACAAAAAAAGTCCGAGCCTGTTTACTGGCTGAAGTGTTCCACACACAATTGACCGAGGCTAGAAAATTTGAGAACCACTGTCCTTCGTTATTATTCATCTTCGTTTCAGGGTGTGGTTGGTGCTGTTTTTTGGGGAGATTTATGCCATTGCCCATACAATCTGAATGATTGCTAAAAATTCTGGGGTGTGCGAGGCAAATTGCAGAGTTAGGTTGTGTGTTCCCCAACAACCGTGCATGTTGACGTTGCGAGGCCTAGCTCCTTCAAGTCTGTCCGCTTCCTCTTTGGGTCCTCATCCAAGTATCGCGCGACATCTCTTGCTTCTACAAGGCAAGCAGGTTAAACACTGAACAACATGGCCTCAAATGTGTCGGACCATGTCAGCGCACGCCATCTGTAATCTAAAAGTTTTAAGGCCTCCAAGGTTCACGTGTGTCATCTCAGCGGTTACAACGTGCAGCTGTTGGGCAGTGCTTACAACCCACCCATGCACACACTAGAGTTCCTTAAAGGCCAACTGCAACGAAATTGTGCACACCTCAAAAAGCCGATTTATAGGCAGTCCAGCTGAAGATAATGCTGCCTGCCAAATTTCACCTTCGAAATGCAAGTGGTTACCTAAGAAAAAAGCTCGCCAACAACGCAATTTTTCATACCGAAAGTAGAAAAAACGACGCCATTACAGATCGCCAGAAGTGACATAGTCAACAGCCCGATGACAGACCGACCGATGCAGGCGAATCGTCTGCTCTGCGTTCCGAACATGGCTCCGAAGTATGCGCTTCGCGGCCGCGCCCCAGGGTTTTCTCTTCAGATGGTAACGAAGAAATTAACTATTCAAAAACATGCACAAGGAAGACACGGATACATAATAATAAAAGTTCGTTTAAGTGTTTGTCTAAATAACCGCTGCCCGCTTTGCGCCTACCGTCTCGTCCTGCTGTCTTGGAGAACTCGCTGGTTTACAATAAATGATGCTGCTGGTTTACGCTTCGGGTATTCTTGCTTCGTTGATTGACTACAGATGGAAAGACGGCGTTGTTTTCGATACCGATGCTCGGTTTGGCACTCTGCCATGTCTAACGAGAACGTCCGTGCATTTCTGTAAACACTTGTGTGACTGCGCCCGAAGCTTTTGCATTAAACCACTAACGTAGCACAATTCGTTTTTCTTAAAATACGTTTACGTGCTTGAAATGCTTTGAACCGAGCACGACTACATTTCTATCGAACTTCACTGCTGTGACTACTCGCAACGAGAAGCGGGCCGATCAGGTTTTGGAGCTTTCATTACTCGCGCCTAGATGGCGCAGCTAGTCCAGCGCTTCGCGGGGCGTCGTTTTACCGGTTCTGTGTTTCGAATAGAGTTACGTTATGATTTAGCGAGCGAAACACGCTAACGCAAGCATTTTACGCTATACTAAAGCTGTCTAATACGAATACTTCTCGAATACGCTGCTAATACGCTGGTCAGGGCTTCCCGCTTTTGGGTTTGCAGCGGCTCAATATTGAAGGCACTGCGTCAGGATTCAACTTTTTTTTTTTTTCATGATCAACACTATTTGGGCGAAGAGACACCGCTCGTGTTTATATTCATCATCTTCGAAGTGCGCCGGGTAAACCACGACGCTATTCGATACCTCCCTTTCCTATCGCCTCACTCCGATAACCTACAGCTTTTTGAGCTTTACGTTTTTCGGAAAAGCGTGAAAGCTGGTCCCAGCCGTAGCATATGTTCCAGTAGCCTACGGCTCCGCATTTCGCATTACAAAAGAATTCACATCTTCTGAATCAGCCGCTCGTAAAGGGGCGTCACGCAGAAAAGGAAGGGATGCGGCTGCAGGGAGTTCTGCTCACGAGCGGTGGTGAGCTGCAATTGACGTCATTTCCGTTTGTGTCCTATTTGCCCAGGCACACCGCTAGGGCGCCGCGTCGTCTGCTAGTTGACAATTAGAGCACCGATTACAAATGAAATATGCGATTGCAAGCTTTTTCACTGCCGTTATCATTGCTTACCCAACATATACTACACATAACGAGCCTGTTCTGCCCAAGTCAGATTTCGTTGCAGTTGGCCTTTAAGCATGTCAGATTCGCATGCCAGGCGGGCATGTTCACATTAGAGTTCCTCAGACCCACGCCTGATTGCTGCAACTTCCACGGCCTCGCGGGCAGCACCTGTCAAAATCTACTGGGCAGCGTATGTTCGTATCATACGTTGTGGGTTGAAAATTGATTTGCAACAACCATACTCTAGCGCATTGTAGACTAATGGGCCTTGGCTGGTACCACAGTAGAAGTTGTCTTTAAAATTGCTTTCCCGTGGGGACTAAATTTTTGTTCCTGAATCATTTTCTTGTTTTCTTCTTCTTTGGCAGAAGCATTGAACAGTAGAACCCTGCTGTTACATTCCTCACTGCTGCATTTTACTGGCTGTTTTCGTTTTCTGCTGGGCTCGGCATAGCTCCTGCTGTTCCGTCGCATCTGCGAGACCATTCTCGTGTGATATGTCGCGAAGGGTGCTCCGAGCCAGTCAAGTGACCACGAAAGAGAGGGGCCATGTTGACTTCTGATGCAGCTCGGTGTGGCTTGATTGTAAGATTAGCCTTATAAGTGGTGTAAGCAATATCTATAACAAACGTACTTTGGGTTGCCGCGAACAAAAGCATAGCTTCGAGATTCGTATTCATAAAGATGGCGTCTATGATGTGATTGGTTTTAGACTTGTTTTTAGCACTCTTGCAGAAGCAAGCCCTTTGAGATTGGCGTTGGTTTCCCGTTGCGTTGGCATGGATTCATCATCGTCATTATTTGTCAGAGGAGCTTGCGAGTACATGGTTGGACTCCTCGTGCTGGACGTGCTGTGTGCGGTTTGTTGTTTCATGCCTACAACTTACTTTTCGGGTAAAAAAAATCGCATACATTACATTTTTGTAGGTAAAGCTGTTCTTACCTCTGTGGTTCTATTTGTTGACTAGATTGTGGCTGAGTGTGCCATTGCATGCACCAGTGACAAAGTTAGGAGTTGGGGTAGTAGGCGTAATTTTCTTTGACGATTGCTTTCGGAAGTACTTTCACGAGGCATTCGCCTGTCTACTACGACCACAGTGGTCCGACGCTATGCCAACCAACGTTTCTAGAACCTGTTCAGTTGCCAAACTCTCCGCCTCCGCCATACTCTGAAAGCGGCGCAAAACCGACTTCCGGTCCAGGTGGCGCTACCGCAGCAACAGGCTTTACTTAGCAGACGACGAAGCGCGAGCGGCGTCGCGCATGCAGCTGCTATCCGCACAAATATTGAGTTGCTTGAAACGCAACGACGAGAACGATTAGTTTTTATATTTAGGTAATCGTGAAGGTTTAACCCATTAGCAAGAATGTTCGAAAGCGCGTTAGATATTGTTCTGTGTTGCGCGAACTATATATAGCAGGCACCCAGTGCTCGGCGGACGCTGCGGCTTTCATCAACTTCAGCGCGACAGGCATTAGTGTTGCTCATTGTCTAAACCCACTTTTCAATGACAAAGCGAGCAGCTTTGAAAATGTTTTTCAGCTAAAGGGGAAGACTTGAAAGGTTCTGGTAGGTCCTGTCAAAATGCGTAACTACAGAATTTCATCGGAGCCGCGCGAGTTTTGCAGTGGGTTGTGCTCACATCCTTCGCATAACCCATTATAGTTTCTTTTAGGTGCCCAAGAAACGTCAGGAAGATTAGGAAACATCGCTTAAAATTGTCATGCAGATCGACTAAGCGGCACAGCGCATTTGCAGAAATCGACCCTCGCAAGCGCATGACTAAGTTATGCATGTGTCACGACACACTTCGATAGCGATCAAACCCAGTCGGGACCGAATTTTTTCACTGGCTCATCTGCTCAAGTTGCGGAAAGGAGCCATTAGAGCTCGCAAGGTTCAGCTTCGAACAGAGTATCCAGCTGATACTCTAGGTTAATATTTCACAGCAGCTGCTTCATTCTTCATATAGTAGCGCCTTGCGCATACTCTTACGAAGCCTGGGCACACATTCAGTGCCGCAACACGCGCGAGCAGTTCTGTCAGGTATGAGAGCGTTGTGATAGTGCGATATCTAAATGTCTTTGCAACATGCCCATGCACACTAACGCTCACTGACATATCTTCAGCGACGATGACGCATTTTTCAATGACTAGTGTGAGCTCTTGACCGTTTATAGCTTAAAAGGCCACAAAACTACCGTTTTCATTATACCTGTCAATGCTGTGCCAACTCGCAGACGGCATACGAACACTTTCACTACCACTCAAACGGAGCGCACAGGCTGCCGAAGTGAAGTCTGGGTTATCCGCACAGTTTTCAGACTCGCAGGGTGTTTTAACACGCTTCAAACAACATCTTTTTTTCTACCGTTCTCCCTCGATCTGGAATCTTGTTTTCCTTTTTTTTTTTTGCGGCTTCGGAAGATACGATGGGAGGATATAGGAAGAACTTTCGGCACACTTCCCTGCAGAAGACTCCACTTCATTATCGCAAGTGTATTCGACTTTTTTCCCGTTGACAACGTGCCTTTACGTTTTCAAGATGTCCTTCGCATGAGAATGCACATCGCAAACTCGCAATTTGTCCGACAGCCTTTCGTCAAGGCGGGAAATAGCGCGATCTTACGCTGCACAGAGAGCCGAATCACGTGGAGCCCAGAAGTTTGTTTCTTGGAAGTCCTATAGCCGCTTGTGCATCCAGACACACAACAAGTGGGCATTGCAGACGAACGAACATCCACGCTACATCGAGCACAACAGCACGCAAAATCTCTTCAGTGAGCGTACTACAACACTCGGATACAGCGCAACCGCAGCCAAACACACACTCGATCCGGCCCACGTTGCTGGACTGGCTGAAGCCTGTTGCGACAACAGCGCCACTTCCAGCCACCGCTGCGGCGGACGCGCGCAACACCGCCGAGTTTTCAAACTGAACAGGTTCTATAAACGTTGATGCCAACAGTGCTCGGAGATGCTGACGCATCTGGTGACAATCTCGTAAAGGCGCTGCCATAACTGGTCGCTTACCAGGTGTCGACCATGGTGGCACTAGCTATATCAAAAGGATGTGACAACCGCAGGCGCTCAAAAAACTTTTCGGGCGTGAGTAAATGCAGTAGGCAATGTTGCATGGTTTTTCAAGCCTAAAGGTGTCATAAACCACCCCTCGCGCTTGGCGTGAAAAAAACCTTTGAATGAGTCAGATGCCTCCCAGAAATACATAGCCGAAATAATTTTTCAAAAAGCCAAAGTAGGACCGGAGATACAGCAATCGCAATATTTGCCTGACGCATTCCCCCCTCAACTCGCTTCATTCCCCTGGAGAGGGCAGCGCCGTTCACAGCACTCCGCCCAGTGCATTACGACACCTCGCTTCAATGTTTCCGCGTAACATGGCGGTGCTGATGGCTGATGCTGGCAACTCATAGTTCCGGTCAACTGCTTCTCGCTGCATTGTAGCTGCTATAGCTGTGTTCTGGCGCGGTGTCTCCACTCAGGGGGAACTGGATGGCGCTTCGAGCGCGCGTGCGGGTGAGGCAAATGCAAGCGACCGTCTTGTCCCGGTAGTGAGTGCACAACCACTCGTTTGCTCTTAGCGGGCCAGCGTTTCTTTTCTTTAGTTTGAAATAATGCCTGCCTGTAGCGCTGTAAACTGCTCAAGCTGACTAGGAAGGTCATCAAGGAAGATGTTTCGTAGAGGTACCCCGAAATCATATGAAGTTTTGTTCATTTTACTAGGAAATAAGCAGTGAGGTATGACTCGGAATCGCCTGCATTTTTGTGAGCTCCCATACAAAACGAACTCGGAGAGCATGAGGGCAATCCTTCGCGGTCACCATGTCGTGGCAATGTAGCTACATTGCACGCTTTCTGTGTCTGATTCTGTGGTGGCGGATCCCCTGTGCCACGTGCCACTGGTGTATCATCAACAGCATCGGCATCGCATAAATCGGCAGATACGCTCACGTTTCCTCACGAGCGCATGTGCCATGATGCATGTGCTCATTACTGGCTACCCTATTGGAAAACCCAGTGCCATACATAATTATTGGACCAGTGTGGCGCGAGGTACTGGGAGGCTGGCACAATGCACGACGCATGCTCGACGCTGACTCGCGGCAACATAACAGAAGATAGTCAATTCGTTTGTTACTGTATTTACACGAATATAGGTCGACCCATTTTTTTCAAATTTGACAATCCAATGTTGGGGGGTCGACTTAAAATCGAAACCAAAACCAGAGTTTTTTTATCCCGAGCGATTTTTGGGGGGGTCGACCTACATAAATTGGAGTCGACTTACATTCGTGTAAATACTGTTGCCCAGGATCAGACCGTCCATCTGGCACGTTTTGTCGAAAAACATGTTAGCGTAACCGCAGATGGGAGCTGCATTGAACTTCCTAGCAAACTTCCATGCGCACACGCTCTAACATACACGAGTGCGCCGAGTTCAGCAGACGACAGTTGGCCTCTCCCTGAAGTGAGTCAGCTTTTTGAAAACTCACAACGAAGTTTTTCCATATTTCAGCCTGTTTATGTAACTACAACTGTTACACACAGTGTCAACGGGAACAAGTGCATCTGATCCTAACAGCGCTCTCGATGTATGTCGGCTATTGGCCAATAATCTTTTGTGACGTCGGATGACAGAAATGTGACGTCCGATGACAGACGCCCACCCACCAACGAGAGTGAGAACCGGCCTCTGTTTGAAAAGAGGGCACTTGAGAAAACAGCAACTTTGCGCTCCGCCTGTAGCCTTTACGCGGCATGCACGGCTGCAATATTTGGCTGAGCAGTTCATAGCCGTGTCTGCTTTCCGCAGGATGTGTTTTTTCAACAAGCCCGAGGTGTGCTTCATGACCCTTTTAAGCATCGAAATAAAATTCAGTAGTGCTAAATATTTTTTTGGTTTTCCTGTTTTTCGGCTGTTGCGTTTCCCAGTTAAGTTTATTTCCAACGGTCCCTTCAAAAATGTATTGGCAGGGTTCAACTGTATGCTACTATTATGCTTTATTTCCTGCTTTGTTCAAACATACAACACTGGCGATAATTACTTGATGAAATGGTACATGACATGCGTGCCACATAGAATCTAAGCAGATCCCATGCCTATACAAAATGTCTTGTGCCCCCCCCCCCCCCCCCCCCACACACACACACACAGACACACTCTCTTGAACTCTGAGCGTAAAAACCTCTGAAACCTCTGAGCACATTTCCTGTTCATGAAAGCGCATGAACAGGAAAGCCGTTTGCCATCCCACCCCAAAGAGCATGCTCAGTAACAATAGAGGGGAAAATGTATGGTTAAGGGGAGAGATGGAGCGATGAGTGGAATTGGTCATTCTAATCATGGTGTAGACACCACTTGCACTAATGCTCCATTTCTCTTTTTGTAAACTTAATCGAATGCACACCCAGTTTATTTAGCAAGAAAGATGGCATGTCTCAGATTCTGCCTGTAAGAAAAAGAAGAAACCGATAAACTTTACCATCACAGATTGAAGCTTTATTCATTTCATATCCATCACCATCAGTACTGGGCAGTACTTCATCGCTGTGAATGTGTTCTCTTTATGGTGAATAGTGCATTTGACGTCCTGAATTTTTCAAACGGATCACACCAGACTAACCACTTTACTAGTCCTGCGTGCAATGCTTGCAATTCTCCAATTTTCTGATAGCACGTACCAGGACTTCCTACCACTAGCTGAGCACGTACAGTATCTTATTGGGTGAACATCCACCCGTAATTGGACTGAAAGCAGTGTGTGATCATTGTTATGCGGTGTGAATTCGCGATTCGTAGGGGTTGTCAACATAGTGACGGCAGTTGACCTTTTTCATTATCTGCAAATGCGCTTCACTGCGCTGCATATTCGCCCAACTAATGGCAGCACCTGTCGTGCTTCAAGTGGAGATGAAGTCCTAGTTGCACATGCTGGGGCTTGTCTATTATGCATTTTTATATCAAGGGAACTGAGCTTGAACACGCTGTTCGCAGAAGTGACCAGCTGCCATTAGTTGGGCTAACTGCATTGGAGAAAAGCTAGCTTTACAATTATGAAAAGGGTTTATGGCGATGGCACTGGCCAGGCCTGCTCTCGACTCCGTTGTTTAGGCAGTTTCATTTTCATGTGAAAATGCATCGCCCAAGGAAGTTCCGGGTGAACTTGCTTTTAAAAAAACGCAGAATCGGAAAAATGCTGTAATAATTCATTGTGGCCTGCTGTTTTTGCATTAAAATCTTCCTGTGGGGCAGATAAAAAAAATAGGCAATTTTAACTGCAGATGACCTGTTTGATACATCCACCAAGTGCTTAGAAGTTGGGCACTGCTGCTGCTATTGAAACTGTTCCTGGGTGTGAAGTTGTCCTTTATACGGACATCTTGACATGTTTGTAAGATCACATCACGGAGGAAGGAATACTAAGGAGAGGCCATTACGTCACATTTTCTGAAGCCGGAAGAAGGGGGGCGGGGAGGACTCCTCCTTGCCAGGTTGGTCACCCTTCAGCTCGCTTGCGCATACGCAACTGACGTCGCCGAGCAGGCGACCGCGGTTGTGTGGTCTGGAACGCGCTTATGATGATGATGATGAGCCGCCGCCACCTGATAGACAAGCTCAAGAGCAAACATGCTGCGATGCTCGCTTGTAACGTGCCTGGGTGCCACTCGCAGCCTCACTAGGGCCCATATTGTGCATCTACAATAAACTTGCAGCTTTGCACTTCGTGTTTAATCAGCTGAATGCAAGAGAACAACGGTGCAACGCAGCCGGATAATCGCCATGGACAGGCTGGTTTTTTCTGCATATGCAGCATAATGTAACAGTGGTGTCCGAATTGGTGTTGCTGTTCAGCAAGATGAATTGCCTCCGAATTATCCTTTGCCCGTGTGTGTCACAATACATTCGCACGAATATCGTTCATGGCACTCGAGCTAAGCTGCAGCAGCACGGGTCGGTCGACTGCAACCATATCGAAGAAAACTTGGCCGCAGATAAAGTTACCGCGCTCAAAATGTAAACGGGACATGGATAATTTAA
This sequence comes from Rhipicephalus appendiculatus, assembly GCA_030522465.1. Classification (NCBI taxonomy): domain Eukaryota; kingdom Metazoa; phylum Arthropoda; class Arachnida; order Ixodida; family Ixodidae; genus Rhipicephalus; species Rhipicephalus appendiculatus. The sequence continues at coordinate 884,891 of JALIZH010025266.1, forward strand.
ACAGCTTTGGAACTCGCCTGACTGTGTCAATCACTATTGACTCAGGCACGTCTTTAATTCTTGACGCTGGAAGCTTCGGTGAGTACACCGGTTAATTATGACGGTTGTATGGGGAAATGGGTCACCGCTGCCTCTCGCATCAAGGGCCGTCGGCGCTGTCATTCTCGTCTTGGAATTCTAGCCTTCCATCGCTGAGGCAGCAATAGCACAGTGCCAAAGGAGAACAGCGAAGCTGCGGCGTCCAACCATTTTCGGAGAAGCGGTCACGGGCTTCGAAAACAACCGAGCAAAATGAACTGAACACGCAGCTGTGAAGATCGACGCTTACTGTAGGCTTCCAACACTTTGCATCATCTGTAAAGTGCAGCGGCTGCATAAAAATGCGCATTCGCAACTCCAGCCAGCTCTAAACAACGTGGTCATGGAGGTGGTGATGAAGACACAAGGACAGCTTGACCAAGGAATCCCAGTAGCCTGTGTGAAAGCACGTGACTTCTGCCACACTTTTAGCTGTGCAGCTTGGATGGCCAGGGCCTCTCCTTAGCTTTCCTTCCTCCATGGGTCACATACAGGTATTTCAGTATTGCATGTAAGAATGAACAGCAGCTGTGGCAAGTTCAGATATGGCAACGGGCTCTCCTCTTTCTGCCTTGTTGCAGCAACCTCAACAGGCGACGCTGAATGCGGGAGGCCTGGGTGGCTGCCCTCCTTTCCTCAACGGCTTTCCCGGTGGAGCAACTGGAGCAATGCTAGGAGGTGCTGCGCAGCTTTTTTCCTCTGCCAGAGTGGCTGCCGAGGCACCACACCAGCCTCAGGTGGGTGCATTATTGTGACACTCCACTAGTGCCTCCACGGGTTTTTGTTGCTTTTTTTCGTCGCTGCGAGTGTGTGTGTGTGTTTGTGTGTGTCTAATAGCAGTGTCATACGGTCATTTTTGAAAGTGATCAGGGCCGGTCTGGATCGGATTTCTTGATTGCAATCAGCAACGGTCGCTGTTGCGCGGTCAAAACTAATTGGGGTCAAGTTAGGCATATACGTCAGCGAAATCGCGATCTGAGAGCCAAATTGTCTTACGCAGATTGTGGTCGGGCATGATCTTGATTAAAGGTGACTGTGCAGCAGCACCTGATCCCAATTGAGCTTATCCAGATTGGCCCTTGATGGCGATCAAAAGTGCCCGTGTGACATGGATATACCAATTCCAACATACCATTGAGATGACTTTAGTGAACGAAAAAAATTGTCTTCATTTGCTTAGTCGCAGATCAATTAACTATTTCATTACCGCGAGAAAATGGTCATTTTTCATAGGTCTGAAATTTTTGGCCAGCACAAAAATGTACTCCAGCAAGCATTGCAGCATACCAAATTGTGCATAATGAGTGTGTGTGCATCCTTTTTTTTTTTTTTAAATATAAGTTGTAGATCAATAAAAATATTATGGAACATATAAAATGTCAGTGTAATTTTTTGTTGCGCTTGATAAACACAGCAATAAAAAAACTATATCTACAAGAGCGGGATCAAACATCTGAAGTACTCTGCTGGATGACAGCAAGAACTTGACCTTCCGGAAACTAGCATCAACGGCATCACTCCAGGTAAAGACTTTATTCTTGCGGAGCAGTGCACGCATCGGCTCCACGACTGCAGCAAGGCAAGGAACAAACTTGGCGTAGTACTCAATTAAGCCGAGAAACGAACGCAGACCAGCGGCGTCAGTAGGAGCAGGGGTGTGCAGTATTGAATCCACTTGTTTTTGCTTTTGCGTGACGCTTTCACTGGACCGCCACAAGTCCCATGGAGACAATGTGTGACAACCTCTGAAGTTTCAGGACACTGAAATCCTTCCAAGTCTGGACATGTTACTCAAATTGTACGTCCGAAAGTGCATTACCGGAAGCCACCACCGTTCCTTCGCTGTAGTGGACTCAAAAAGCAAGCTTTGCTGCAGTACCACAACACTCTGCGGTGAAGCATGCCACGAGTTCGAAGGGTTGCTGGGGTACGTTGGAGTTGTGGGTGGGGGGTTCAGCAGCTTGAATTTCTGATTTTCTTCTTTCTTTTCGAGAATTTCGCGTTCCATTACCTTTCGGCATGGACACCCAACAGCCAGAATTCATTGTTATAACCGATAATGTGGTATGCGGGCATTGCTGTAAGCGGGTTATTTCACCATAGAAAACAGACAAAAGTTGACGGTGCAGCAGCTTCTCATTGCTATAACCGGTATATTGTTAAAACCGTTATCGTTATAAGTGGGTTCAACTGTACAATACTAAGTTTGTTGTACACTGTGCAGTAAATATATTCAATAGGTGCTTGCATGCATGCTCTCACTCTCCGCAACTCCAGAAGCAAGGAAAGCATCCACGTTCCCTCTTGTCCTCCAACTGCAGCCAGAAAAGACTGCTCTGCATTGGCAGCTGCTCTATCGTGTGGCACAAGATTTGAAAAATGCATTCACAAATACTGAGTGCAACTCTGTCAGTTGACTACTAGCACCAACAGAAGCTTCCAACTTATTGCCTCCTCGGTCTTCCTTTGTAGCAGCAGTAAAACTGCCCTCTTCTTTTTTTTTTTTTCCCTCGAAAGTCTGCCCTTATTGAGGCTAATAATATGGGGTATTCTATGGGCTTGGAGTTCTAAAATGTTCAATACTGTATTATATCTAGAATTTCGCTTTGAGAGTTTCATTGTGTTGAAATTTGTTATATAGGTTTGACTATATTTTAGCTTTGCAGTTAAAAAATAAGCAGAATTATAATGATTTTAGTATTATTTAATAATATTGCAATAAATCTATTTATACTGAACTTTACAGGAAGAGCAGGAAAAGCCGAAACAATCCATGTATGGCCGTAACACATGGACTGAAAAGAAAGAAAACTTTAGAAGCAAGCACAAATTCCTTAATGAAGGAATTTATGCTTGCCTCTTTTGTCAGCTGTTGTTGGCCACTTAAATTGGTTTATGCAACAGCCCGTTATATTTAGCTGCAAATGCTTAGCTAAAAGCTTCTTGTTTTTTTTGGCAGGACGCAACACCCTGGTCCCCGCACAAGCTAATGAGTGGTGCACCAGGTGACTCTCTGCACCACCACGCCGGCCACCACCCCCCACCACCCACAGCAGCAGCCACCTCACCATGCCCACGTGGCCACTGCCAAGTTGGTGCGTTCACTCTCTCTCTTTCTTTAAATGATGTCTATTGTCCATTCTAATGCACGCTTAACATAAGCTTCCACTGTCCAACATCCTTTCAAAATCGTTCCTATATACCACCTTCTGTTGTTGTTGACAGCTCATTCATTCTCAGTCTAGCTGTATTGGTTTTCCAAGAAGTTACTGCACAGGTTACAATGTGAAATTGTTGGAGACACACATGTGACTTTGTGTAACAGCCTTACGCAAAACTGGGACTGGGTTGCAGATATAACTGCAGCCACTAAAGTGTTGCCACTTACATTGGCTGTTAAGTGCGAACGATGTTACTGAAAACTTTGGCTCTTAGAAGTATTTGTGACCACAAGTACTTCTTGGGAAGGCCCTTCATCAGTGTACCTGTGGTTTCCACTAACTGGGGATGTGCATATAGCAAATTTTCGGTTCGAAGCGAATAGTCCTTTGGTCGAATAATTTCTAATTAAATAGTTTGAATAGTATATATCACATATTATAAAGCAAAATGAGCATATTTGTCATGACCCAACTAACCTGCACAATATATATATATTTTTTTTTATTGGAACAAGGCATGTGTGTATGTCATTCTTTTTGTTAAGTGAAGTGGAAGCAACTTCGAATAGTAGCAGGATTTGAACTTGTGTAGCATGCAGGTGATGACCGGTAAAATATGTTACATTTTAAAATTTATTATTCTTAGAGCATACAAGCCTGTATCACAATCTTTTAAAATTAAAAAAAAAATTATTAATCAATGTGAGGGTAATATGTTCCTTTAACCTTGAAGTGGGGCTTTGCGGCAGAGTGAATTTTTTTTCTGGATAGCTGTTTTCACGGCATAGCACTTCTATGCTGCAGTGAAACCACCTTTACTGGGGGATTGCATGCGGTCTAATATGCGCCTATTCGTTCATTTTGAATACTTCGAAATTTTGAATAATTTATATTCGTGTCGAAGTGAATTCAAATGTTGTAAAATTCGTTTGAATATTCATTCAGTGCTAGAATATTCGCACATGTCTACCACTAACCCTTCTTTTCGGCCGATGAGATGGTCATCATCTTAACATTGTTCCATTATGATGAGGGTTTGATTGTTTTAAATTTTCCTTCACTTGTCCAGTCGAAATTTTCAGTTGCCTCAAGGAGTTTTTGAGCAAGCTGCCAGGCAGAAAATTCTTTGGACCAATTTCCTGATTGTTTACTCAGCCTTGTGATACTAACATTGCTTCTTTTATGCTGGCTTTGAGCTCCTACAGACTGTTTCCATTCTTTTGCTTGCTTCTTTTTTCTTTTTTCACCTTGAAGTTTTTTTTTTATCTAGGTCCACCTAAGAATTAACTGATGTCATTTCCTTGATGCAAATGATATGGTTTAAAGGGGCATGTGAGTAGGAAAAAAAAAATGTCAGGTAGGAAACTTTGGCTTTTGGCTGAGCCACCTGATTGGGGAGTTCAACCTTCAGCTACCCTGCCCTCAAATACAGCTCTAACCACAGCAATGTCCTGACCTCAAGCACGCTCTCTTCTTTTACTCTCAAATGCATCAGCTCGTTTTCGGTGTGATCTCGAGTGCGCTAGTGTAATTCTATAGTTTGTAATTCTAGCACTCTATACAGTGTGGTGCCAGTATGTGGTGGTGCACCATGGCATCCACTGTAACCGTGCAGAATGCCTCAAATCAGCCAATGGCCCTGCCTTCCCCTCAGTGATGCAGTTGGGACTGTGACAGGCCCGTAGCCAGGGGGCGGGCCCTAGCCTCCCCCACCCACCCCCCCCCACCCAAAAAAAAAATCCGATGGAAGTGGGGTGTTTTACCGAGGACAAATAATAAAAATGGGTGTTTTTCAAGGCCTTCCAACAAGTGGGCCCCCCCTCCCCCCCAGAAAAAAATTCCTGGCTCCGGGCCTGGACTGTGATGATATAATTTATTTAAAAAGAAGCGCGAGCAATTTTTAGCTGTCTTTGAAATGTTATGGTAATAAATCCCCTGCCATGCGCAGTGCGTTGGTTCACCCGAATCAGAGGCTGCGTCAGAGCTAGTTAATTAATACAGTGACATTATGAAATTGGTAAGCACTCAAAGACTGGGACAGTGAAGATGACACAGAGCGCTTCTTCAAACTAATTAGTTGGAAGTAGCACTCTGTGTGTCATCTTCACTGTCCCCATCTTCGTGCCCTTACTGGTTTCTTTGGTTCACATGTTCACAGGCGGTCTTGACTACCCGTTGGCGGCGTTTTCTGCAACACTTTATGTTCATAAAGTTTTGCACTTAAAAAGTGTTGCACTTGAGGTTAGGTTCGTGTTTTGATGGTACTTTTTGACGACAGGGAAGTAGATGCGAAGTGCGCTTTGCGGAAATGGTCTACAATGAGAACTTTGCACTAAGACGGTTGTTGTGCACAACACAGAAAGAGAAACAAAGAGAAACTTAGTACTGCAAAAGCTTATTAGGGGAGTTAATAGCGTACGCAAAGCTTGCGGGCGTTGCGGCACATGCGTCGTACGCTCACCTCTTGTGGGCTCCCGTTAAGCGACGTCTGCAACACTACGCCCGCAAAGCCCGCAAGCTTTGCGTACGCTATTCGAAAACTCCCTATTGTGTTATATAACATTGCTTGGGTTGCATTAAGGCATTTGCGGGACTCAACATGTTCTCCAACATCATTTCGTTAACTGCGTGCTCACCTGGTTCATTCTGCGCTGCTTTGCTTCCTTGGCTAGTCTTGCTTTTTTGGACATAAAGGCCAGCTTACTGCTGTCTCATTGTAGCATACGTAGTACTTGAAATTGTTCACGTCTTTTCTGAACACACAAGATACCCCCCACATGGCTGTTTACTCCGTGTACTTCTGTTTTCTTTTGGCTTTTCGCAGTTTGTGTTATGCTGTCCCAACAGTGGTTGGTTTCCCGTTCACATGTGAAAAGTGAGCATACATGCTTTGATCGCAGGAACATTAAAAAAGAATAATACTACACAAATTAAAGAAAAGACAGCTAGAATGCCAGGAATGCCAGGAGAGATATGTGGAGTCTTCCTCCAAATAGCAACACAGCTTCATCAATGTGTTCACATGAGAAGACGAAAAGAGATGGAGTTCTAGTTAGTCCTGACTGGTAGTTAACGAGGAAGGCCTACAGTCGGTCTGGAAGCAAGCAAGCACCTCCAGACCGGCCGTGCACATGCCAAATCGCTTTGGTCTTTTGCCACTTGGGGGGCTGCAGATGCGCAGCTGTATGTCGCGAAAGGCGGGTTAAAAATGCCTCTTAAAATGTGATGTGTGTATTGTCTGCTTCACATGATAGTCATTCGGAAATGCTAGTCCTCGGGCATGCACTGACAGGTAACTCTTTATGCTTATGTATGGGTGTCCTCCTCTTTTTTTTTTTTTTTTTTTTTTTTTTTTTTTTTTTTTTTCTCTTTCTTTCTTTCTTTCTTTCTTTATTTTTTTCTTTCTGTAAAGGGACTGACAACCAATTCTTGCAGGTACCATTTATTTTTTTTTAGCAGAAAGGAAAGCTTGCGGGTCAGAGTGTCTAATCGCTGAATGGTAACGCAGAAAATGCCGTAATATATTTATAATCAGAATTTTTTTATCTGCGGTGGCTAGGAAGTCCTATGCACATAACATGCAGCAAACAATGGCAGATGAGCGCGAGAGCGGTTCGTGTTTGTGCACGGCGGTTTGTTGCGCATGCGTTGCGGCTCAACATGTTTCACTAGTTGCCACTTCTCAACGTGCAACTTTTTTTTTTTACTTCGTAAGCAACCCAGAATAGAGTGGAAATGGATAATATACATACTCTAATTTTGAGGACTAATTATGGTGCGCATGAGAGCATCAGACTACATATAGCAAAGTAAACGACTCTGTAATTTAGCTTCAGGGCATTTCGGCTCGGTTGCACGACATACAGGTTTCTTGTGACTTTAAACATGATTTAAGAACATAAATCCTACTCATATTGCAAAAAGGATGCTTGAATGTTTCACTGTAATTTGCAGTCTAATTTCCACCAGTGTCTAATCACACATTCTGGCCAGTTGTCTGTCCCTTTAAACACAATACAGATTTTCTAATAACCATTCTTTGACAGTTGAGTACCTGTAGTCTTCACAGACGAACACTACATTGAGGCAGAAGTACTTTGTCACTGCTTAAGTTACTTTGAAAAGACTAATTCACAAAAACATAATTGACTTTTTTTATTGCCATCTTGAGTGCAGTTCTTAATATAGGAAAGTTGTTGGGGATCACAGTTTATGGCATACCAATTTCTTAGAAATAAAAAAGTCGCTTGTAATTTGAGCTTTGTGTGTAATTTCAATGGTGATATTGAAACTGGGGGGCACCACAGGAAAGGCGGCCGGCTGCTCTGCTGTGTCAGACTGGAATTTTTTATTAAAGGGGCCCTGCGACGCTTTTTCGTCTGCATTCTGCAGCGCTAGAATTCGTGTAGGGCCGAATACTGAGATGAACGCAAAATACGAGGGATGTTCCAGTGTGACGTAACATAGCAGTCGTCCTTTCTGTGCACCCGGTGGGCCCTTTATCCACATTAAAATTCAAGGCTGAATATCTCAAGTTACTGCAATTTTTTTATTACTAAAAGATGGGCATGCCATGAATTGTCATGCACTATAATTTCCAATATTAAACTGCCCTCAAGTTGATCATTAAAAAGTTAATCATCAAGTTTTTGTTAAAGGAGGACTGACACGAATTTCATAAGTTTACGTATTTTTGCTCAAAATGAAAACACCGGCGTCAAGAACCCTAGAAAGAGCTTCACGATCCCTCGGAACACATTGAATATATTTTTAACACCGCTACCTTAAAGGAATGCTGACTACAGCAATTAAGATAAAAATTAAGAAGTTCATTAACAAGTTTTCGTTTATAATTCACTTTGCAAGAATGCCTTCTATTCTTTCCATTTCTTAGACAGCACCACCTTTTCAGCACGCTCGTTTTCCGAGGTAAACATGTTGTCCTAGACGTAGAGGGTCAGTGTGCGGCCACAGATGTGCTGTTTAGTTCCCGGAAAAAAAAATATACTTGTAATATGACACTAAAATGTACACTGAACCATCGAAATGTTTCTCCCATCCACATTTTCATGTTTATAATTTTCTAAACTCTTTAACGATGCGGAGCGAGCAAAACTGAAATCAGCCACAAGCTGCCGTACTACTTGCGGAGCAACACGAATGTGTGGAGGCCCCGCCTCCGTAGCCTGCGCTCCAATGTCAAGATAAGTTGTCGCCGAGTATAGCAGTTTCCAACAGATGACGCGCTCGTCTGGGCTCTTTCAGTTCAGGGTGGTACATGTGGGCGCACGCAGTGAAGGCTCATTTTTTAACCTTGTATAGCAATCAAATCATCTTCGCATGCGTTAGTGTCTGATGGTCGGCACAGTTTGTGCGTCTTTACGGCATTGCAGTCAAAACGGTATGATACTGAATATGATGTGTTCTGTAGAGTTGAAGGGAACGCGGGCTGGGGAATCTAAATTGAGCTTTTATAGCTATTAAACAACCCTGGACAATGAAACGAGTTGAGGTATAGTATTGAATCGACAGCCAGGATTTCGAATACACAGGTACTTAAAAATTTTCAGCAAACGTTTGACGACCCCTTTAATGTCACAGCACCTTTTATACAGTATTCATTAAGAAAAAAACTGCAATCTAAACGTTCTGGCTGCATTGATTGTCACACAATCTGCATGCTTGGCATGTATGCGGCCTTCAGAGTTTTGTTGGTTATAGTGCAGTACTACTAACAGCATGGACATTGACTACTCTGGCGGCTTACATTATAAGCCACCTACAACGTGCCTTGTTTGGCCAATGCGGCAACAGTGAGCTTCTTTTATTTATGCAAATCTATGCGCACATGAAGCAGTAGTGCTGCACAAATTGACGGCAGTGAATGCTGCCTATGCGTGCAGTATGTTTACACCAGTGCCACCAGCACTAAACCAACGAGGTGGCTGCTTGGCCTGGCTTGCAGTACACATTTGACAAGGAAAACCTTTTCAGTGCACGAAACGTGCGAAGAAAAGAATGATATCCAACACTAAACCGACATCGTTCAAGATAGTTCATTACGTACAGTAAAACTGCAGTGTTATCATGTCCACTGATATGAATTTTGGTGTGATACGAATTCATGATATTGCCCGGCCAAAATTCACTGCTTGCAATACGGAGATCAACTGTTCCAAACGGGAATGTGTTTTCTCACTGCTTCAGATCATACAGTTTTTCTTGCTTTCTAACACGGTTGTGTTAACAAGCTTGTTTCTGAAATTGTGGTGTCAGCTTTGTTGGTTGTGAGCGAAAAATCAGCGTTTCGCATGACCGAAAAATAAAAGATAAATGCAAATAAGTAAATAATAATCTTCTTGAGTAGGAATCGAACCCAGGCAAGCAGGTGTTCTACCACAGAGCTACGCCAGTGCTTGAAACTATACAAATGACCCTATACAAATGTCGTGTAGTGCGAGGAGTCTCCTTTATGCATGCAATATTACTTGGCAGAAGCATAGAATCGCACCAGGTACCAAAACATATCAATTGTGCAGCGAGTGAATGGGTTAAAGGCCCACTCATTACAAAACGCTCAGGCATAAAAAATCAACAGCGTCAACAAAGTGTACAGCTGCACAGGTGCGCATGTTCCCTTACGAACGACGTAGTGTGTACTTCGCCAATTTGCAAAAGGAAGAATTATGGCGTAACGGCCAATCTTACGCACACAGGCGTTACTTTCCTCATGGCACAGCTGACAAGTCAACTGAGAAGTGAAGCCGGGCTAGCAATTAAGAAGGTAATGCCAACGGGGCCCGATTATGCTATCACGGTACCACTCTTGAAGGCGAAACTTGAGCATCCTCTTAGTTTGTTTGCTTTCTTCCTGCATTCCCCCCTTGCCCCCTCTATCCTCCCCAGGCGGTAGACCGGGTAAAAGAACAGTTTGGTAAACATTCATTATCGTCATAAACAAGATGTATTCGTTATATTGAAAAAGAAAAAAAAACTTGTACGGTATTTTTTTACGAAGATGGGAAGCGTGCACTACGTGGTCAATGTTGCTAGTATGTTATAATGGAAAACATTTTTTTCAGTGGCACAACATGGTGGTGTGGTTTGTCTGCGGGGGCAGGTTTTCTGTGTAAGGATGTGGTATTGTTTCATGATTGGTTCATTTTCTTGCAGCTATGCTGCATTGCTGTTTGGCCATTTGTCCCTGCATCAGCTTAGCTTCTCTTGGGAGTTGTGTGTGGTGTGAGCAGAAGCCTGCTCCAAAACAAGCTTGCTCTGCTCCATAACAGCATTATTCCTATTCCCTGAGCTGCCCTTAAAGGCTCAAGCCCACTTCCTCTCCTGGGCATGCCTACAATCATTTATCGCTTGCCCATGATGCCTTAAACTGGAAGTTTTTTGTATGCAGCAGATCTTCATCGATGTGAGTGCATTGAACTTTTGGGCAAGCTTGTGTGTTTACATGTGCCACAAGCCGTTGGTACATGAGCAAGTGTACCATGTGCAATGTCACTCTGCGAGGTAAACAGCTATGCAGCATGCAGCTGGAACACATTTTTTGTAGCAGAGCTATTTGTGCAATTGCAATGGGAAATGGTAATTAAACTTACATTAATTACATGCATCTATCAGCTGACAACAACTGTGATTTTGTGTGCTCATCATGTTGCAGCAACACATTGACTGTCAATGTCAAATGACTGTCCAACGCCTCCTCTATTTTATTCAATGCCAATGCAAACGCTCGCCCCTCAATGGGAGTCGCCGGTCCGCCTTAGTTCAGGGAGTGGTCGTGATGCGACGCCACATGTTGGGTAGGGCTGCCACGTGCGTCCGAGCGCTTTCGCACAGAGATGCGATAGAAGCGTTTTCTCTCTCCAATATCATGCGTCTGTCCGATTTATTCCTTCGTGCTCCTTCTTTGTAGCTCGAAGCAATGCCGCCGCCGCCTCACAGCGCTCGTGAGGCACCTCTTAAAGGCAGCGCGTGCACTGCAGCGTCGCAGTGCCGCGTCCCCATTGGTTGCCCGCATAGCGCCACGAACGAAGACGCGCTATCTCAAAACACCGTGTCTCTTACAGAGCCAGCGTGACAGCCAACATAGTGAACACGAGGGGGATGCAACACGCCGCCCCACGGATCTGCACACAACTGAACAAAAAATTACTTCATATGATTTCCGTCGTGAGGCACTGCATCACGGGTGCTCTCCCCCATGAACGCAAAGCACACGCGAAGGCTAGGCGATGGGTGAGAGTAGGAAAGGGCTAGAGGAGAGGGTGGTGAACGGCTGGAACGGGCGCATTTGGCTGGCATTGATAAAATAGAGGAGGCGTTGGACTGTCACTCCAGATATGAATGTTTAATTCCCATGTCCAATTATTCCATTGAGAAACCTATTTTTAACAAAAGCTTTAGAAAAGCAGAGTAAAGAAATGTGGCATAAAATGAAAGCCAAACACGAGTAAAAATTATCTGAACCAGTCAGATGTGCACCTTTTCTCAGTGCTATGAATAATTCCAAGAGTATATAGATTTCTTCAAATTTTTTCTAACGTTCAGCCCGCCACCCTTGACAGCAAAACACTTTTCCTTTCAAAGTGTGCGAGTTGGGTGGCTGTCTTTCTGGATTGCTGTGTTGGAGTGTATTGTATTTACTCTTCTCATGGTGGCACCTCTTTGCAGCCTTGGCAAAGCTGGACGCACCACCAGACGTGATTTGGTCCCGCGGTCCCTTCCACAAGTAGCCGTTGCCATCCCGACCAGCTTTCGGGTGGCTCAGCAAGCCCCCCCCAAACAAGGGGGGAGGGGAGCAGAAGGAACCCGTTTATATATATTATAAATATATATATACACACACAGACAGACACACAAGCGTGCCAGACACACATTGAACGCACACACAGGAGACAACACTAGCGAGAGATTAGAAAGCCACCGGGCAAGAGACCGGTTTTGGAGGAGCAAACCTTGGGAGGGCATGCTGCAGCGCTGTTATAAATAATAAAAAAATAAAAGCAGGTTCAAAAAAAAAAAAACCTCGTGCAATGTTGTTTGTTTACCGAGTGCAGTGGTAAAGTCTGTGGACTTCACCCTTGCGCATGGCTGTCATAGCGGGTGCTGTTAAGGCTCGTTCACACCGGCGACTAGCACTGGTTGCGCAGCCAAGTAAGTTGCGCCAAAGTGACATCTTCAGCTTTGTCACTTGCTGCTAGATTTTTCAGTCTCAAAACTCTAAACTAATCACATGTGTACGAACAGGGGCAGTGGCAGCGCAAGCTATATGCGAGCGGATGTGAATTCTGTGTGGCGACGGGTATAGGTCGCCTTGAATTGCTTTTCCGTCGCCATTCACAAATGCTTGCGCGACCAGTCCTAGTCACACCTGTGAACGAGCCATGAGAGGTCCATGCCGGCTTGGAGTACCTGGTTGGGCTCGGTCTCAAACTTCAACAAGCTCCAAGACTACCGACCCAGCTGTGTTTAAAGACTAGCCATGTATGCCCTGAATCATAGATTCATACAGTAATACCTGGAGGGGAATCTGTCGCTGCGATCGTTGTACCCCCCATGGGAATGATGGGATGTACAAGGCTTTGGATTGGACAGCGTTAGGTAGCGAACTGTCTACTGATTTTTTTTTACAGTTTCAGTTTCGTTCTTCACGCAGCTTGGCTAGTGGGGTGCGGTGCAAAGCACTCGAGCAGTGCCTTTGTTGTTCAAAGAGGCTGAAGACCACTAGGTCTCTTTGTTTGCTGCGACGTTGCAGCTTTACATGTTGTATTTGACAGTTTTAGCAACGCGTTGTGCACTCACCGCTGCGCATAGATGTGGTGTCCCATGCCAGTGCAGGATATCGCAGAGTTCACGTCTTCTTACAAGCGTGTCTTGCCAAAACTCGTTCATATTGACTGCAAAACAACGGCGAAGCTAAGTAGACACACCGTCACGCTCCTTTGACTTGTCTTCACAACAGAACGAGAGATGCGTTGGGGGCAGGCCACTTGGGACAGATGCACCTGGCATCGCAGCAGACGATACGTTAAGTGGTTCTCACTCAATACTGTACTGTTATTTCCATAAATGGATAATACATAGTTTTGAGGGAAAAAACAAGTGTGTTTGTTTTCAAGTGTAATAAAAAATAATTCCTTAAATTCTGATGCCAAACCTGGAACACTATGGCAGAGCAATGCATACCCTGGCAGTTAAATTTGTCAATGTTTACTTCCATCTCACGGTCAAGCAAACTTTTTGCAAGAAGTTTTACGTGTAAAAAAATGAAGCAAGTTTCAATTAGAAATAACTTCACATCACTTTGTTTTACACTCTTCAAACAAGCGTCGCGAATCTCGAGAACGTAATCCATACGAAGCAGATCCGAAGCCTGTACTTCCCATCATTCCCATGGTGGTACAACGCGCCGCTGAAGGAGCCCGCATAGACACTAGCGCCAGATTCCCCTCTAGGCATTATAGTATGAAACTCTATGCCTTGAATGAATTGTGCCCTGTTATCAGACTTTTCAAAACAGCAACATTTTCCCAAAACCATTTCCACGAGAAAGGGTGTAAATTCTTGGGCAAGTTCTCATCATAAAATGTGATCCTGTGGCTTGACAAGCAAGCACTCCAGAGAGATTACGATGCAAATTTTGTATTAAGGGCACAGCTTGCAAACTTGAGTGCCTGGTTGCATACGTGAATCGAGTGGGGACGATTGAATTATGGGAAGACTGGTTGCTGAGCAACTGGTAGCAGAGCAAGAAACATGTTTGAAGGAACACTGAAGGGAAAGCCGATGTCACTTGCATTACGATAGTATTGTTCCACTGCACCAAAAACGCCACTCGCGTCATGAAAAGTTGGAACATATGCAGAGAGGAAATACTGGTGGCACCGCTGCTTGTTTCTGCACCAGCTTGTTGTGACGTCGTAGATTTTGACAGCATTAGTTTGAATCGTGTTCTAAGGAGCCACAGACCTAAGGTGGTAAGTTTCAGTTTGGAATGTGACCAAAATGCAACAAAAAAAATTTTAATTTCGTGGTCTCACGATGCACTTGCATTTCACTTTCAACACAGAAACTGGAATTTTATCATTTTTCTCTAATAATAAACCAATTATTTCAAAATTAACGACAGTGGCATTCTAATTAGATTTTTTTTCGTAGCGTTGTCACAACGGATGTGCAGAATCCACAATTTTGCTTGTCGACGCATCTTGGCATAACTGACAAGGTAAGGACCTCAGTCGAAAAGCAGACACCAGTGTGAAGAGGGCTCTCGCCCCTACCATCTGAGCTTTCAAAATGCATCTCTCAACTTCAACGTTGCTGCTGGTGGGAGCTTTCCGGCACTGTGCCCGATGGAAGCCCGTGAAAAATTTACTATAACTGGTACTGATACCACTTTTCGAAGCTGACTTTACTCCGCCATACAAATCTGTGCAGAGACAGTTCTAAACAAATTTGAAGCTCGGGAAATACTGATCGGGAAATACTGGCAGTAGTGTCAATTTTTGCTTGGCACACATACTATACATCGACACGCGTGACGTTGAGCTGACGTCAGTGTCGTCAAGTGCTCCCAACTCGAATAGGCACTAGCGCTTACCGTGAAATCCCGAGCATGGTGTAAGAATATTCAGGTGTTGACACTGCGCGGCCAGATAATGTTCGGTCTCGCGGGCGCACTCTGCTGCGAGCCGTCAGATGGCGCCGTGGCAACGCGGCTTGAAATAGTTAACGCGGGGCCTAAGTGTGAGGGACAGATCACGTGGGAAGTCGGAAACAGGCAATCGAACATTGATTGTAGCCTCATGACAGAAGGAATCTATGACAAACTTAGATGAGAATAAACGAGGAAGGCATTAACAGCTTGGGTAGTGATCATAAACGCATAACATTACAAATGGGATATAAAACTGAAAATAAGAACATAGAATCAAAGTTTGGCAGCTCGTATTTAAATGACAAACAAATAACAAATATAGCCGCAAGAGTCGAGGAAGAAGTAGGCAAACTACCAGGCAAAGACTGGAAGTATAGTGAGCTGCTGCATGTAATCACGAAGGAAATAGAAAAAGAGAAGAAAACTATTTGTTGGAAAGGAAAGAGAAAGCCAAAAAGTTGGTGGAACAAAGAAATCCGGGATGCGATCGAGAAGCGACGTGAGGCATCACGGGAGCAGAGACAGGCAAAAAAGGAGAAGCGGCCACAGGACGAAGTCAACCAAATATGGGAAATATATTTAGAGCAAAAATCCATTGTGTAAAAATTAGTCGAGGCAAAAATTAAAGCTGAAAGTGAACGCTGGATGACAGAGATTCGCGAAAAGAAGGCCGCGCCTAGGATATTTTGGAGCCACCTAAAAGCGCTAGGTAGGAAGTCTGTCACAATGCAACAACATATGGTAGATGAAGGAAGGAAATCAATTGGAAGGGTATGAAGCGCTAGGTTACATCCGAAAGGTAACAGCCGATTCGCTTAAAAAGGTCGCCCAGGGGATTCCCCCGGTGAGTAAAAGTATGCAAAAGAGTGAAACCGAGGAAGATGTAGTACTTGAGAATTTCAATTGGAAGAAGGCCGAAGGTAAAATTCCTAAGCGCACTACTCCGGGCTTACATGGCGTTCCCATCAGCCTCATTAACGAACTAGGACATAGCACTAAAGAAGCACTGCTGAAAGCCGTAGAAAAGTGCTTACAGGAGAGGGAAATACCAGACAGTTGGCGAAAAAGTAGAATGAACTTAATCTATAAAGGCAGGGGAGAAAAGGATAACATTCGCTCGTATAGACCGCTAACCATTACATCGGTACTATACCGGTTGGCGATGCAGGCAGTAAAATTAAAAATAGAAACGTGGGTAGAGCAAAATGATATTTTGGGAGAACTCCAGAATGGATTCCGAATCGACAGGCGGTTAGACGATAACCTGTTTGTTCTTACTCAGTGTATAGAAATATCAAAAATAGAAAACAGGCCCTTATACGTAGCTTATCTAGACATCACCGGGGCATATGACAACGTTAATCAGGAAATTTTGTGGGATATATTGAAGGAAGTGGGCATAGGTGACGACTGTATACAGCTTTTGAGGGAGATATACCGAGAAAATACAGTTTGTGTAGAATGGGAAGGAATAAGCAGCAAGGACAGCGTTGACATTAGCAAGGGGCTGAGACAGGGATGTCCTTTGTCCCCGCTGTTATTCATGCTGTACATGGTGAGGATGGAAAAAGCGCTAGAAGGTAGCAACATTGGATTTAATTTGTCACACAAACAGGCCGGCGCGATGGTTGAGCAGAAGCTTCCAGGTCTATTTTACGCTGACGATATTGTCTTATTTGCGGACAGTCAAGATGATATGCAGCGGCTGGCAGATATATGCGGAAGGGAAGGCGAGGCTCTAGGACTAGGATTTAGTGAAGGGTGATTCCACGTAAGATCGAACAAAGCATGGCCGGTCGACCTCTTAAATTTATTTCAAAATTTTATATATTGCTGCCTGATGAGTGGAAAGAAGGGATCCGCAATTGGTATTGCTGTAGAAATTTTTTTCGAAGCACCGGAAATCAATAATGACGACGAGGTGGAGTGCCGCGCTTATCTACTCTGCTGTTTTTCCCGACTTTGGTGATGAGGTACACAAAATATACTAAAGCTACGTACTTCAAATTTATTTAGCTAAATATATGCATGCTGTCGCTTGCGTTCAGTTATTTTTGGTTTCTCTCAGTAGTGTATATATTTTTATAAAAAATCTCAAAATCGACCCAGCAAACGTTTTTTGGCCTATTTTGCAGGTCTTTATTTCAGAAAAGGCGTACGACAGAGCGGCGAAAATTCCGCATTACGTTCTCAGCATGCTTATGTATCAAATTGCCAAAGATTATAATAATATCACGCTTCAATAAGGAGATACGATCGCGCTAACTTTTAGAAAACAGTATAGAGTGGAAAATTCTGACGACGAATAAAAAAAAAATCCCATTTTTTATATTTCTTAAACTTTCCCCACTTATTCTCTTGCACAATCTTTCACAATCAATAAAAACATGTTGCATAATTTTGTTTCACTTGCAGTTACGACCCGTCGAATAAGGCCCTTGCGCAAGACTGAGCGCACCTTGTAGGTCTGAAGATTGTATGACATTTGTGATCGCCTATGGCTTTTCGATTTGGCATTTGATCGAGTAATTACGCCTCAACACTGGAATTTAACTGTGAAAGACACGGTAGTGAAATATTAGAAATCAGTGTTGTACGCGTGAAGTTTCTTATGCACTGCGGCATCAAGGTGTGATGGTAACTCTGCGAAAATTTCGTTTCTTTAAAAATGAGCTTCCTGTGCTTCGAAAGGTAGTCTGCACAATACCCTCGCTCAGAGCTATACTTTGCCTCCATAGGACGCACAGGAGCAGAGCAAAGCGCAAGCAAGACTATCGGAGTCGAATGAAGTGTGAGCAGCGGACCGTGCGCACGGCCAGTACACGCCGTCTGCTGCCGTCATCTGAGATAGGCAGGCGCATTCAGTTGCCTATAGTTTTGCGTTTGTTCCCTTTTGATTTGGCCGATGAAGCGCCACGTTTATGCTTTCCACTGAGATCAGTTGGCGCAGCGCAGTTTCTCTGGCGAAAGCGGCTGCCGTCCGCGTCCGTGAAGCGAGCGCCAGCAGCTTCCTGACAGAGTTTTCATGGTGCTTCCACTAACGTTGGCTAATTCCACATCAGCACCAGCGAGGGAACGCAGTCAAATTTCAACTTCTACGTCGACGCCGTGAAGTGTTTCCTGTGCGGGCCCCGAATGCGGCAGGGGAAACTCGAGCTACAGCCATCGAGTCTGTGACCTTGGCCGATCGCCTCTGTTTACGCGCCAAGCACGTGTGTTGGAATCCCAACAGCCGTGTCCAAGTTACATCAGTCGCCTCGGAACGCTTTTGCTTAAATATTCAAGTTCGCATTGTAGGCGTGCTTGTGTTTGCGTTTACTTTGAACACATAAATCGCGCAAAAAATGTCTGCTATGTCTGCACTTCTATCTCCGCCGTGTTAACAGCGCGTGGCTGCGATGTGAGCAAAGGGCGGATAAAATAGTAACGCTCCAATGAACATGCGTTGAAGTTACCCCCCCGCCTGTACCGCGATCTATCCGTCTGAGGACACGAAAACGAGCCCTTATACTGCACCGGAACACGCCGGACTTTTTTGCGCGCGCGGCTGCTCGGTAACCCCGCACTCATGGCCGCTCCCGTGACCAAATCATTTCGAAATTGGCGTCCTCAGTGCATCCGACAGCTATTTCAGTGCCGCTTGCCTTTTAAGAAACTGAAGTATAGGCCTGCATTCTATACACTTAGCGTGCAGGAAGTCCGATCTACAATTGCCTATCCTTGCGCAAGGGCCTTATTCGACGGGCCGTAAATGCAAGTGAAACAAAATTATGCAACATGTTTTTATTGATTGTGAAAGCTGATGTGCAAGAGAATAAGTGGGGAAATTTTGAGAAATATAAAAAATGGTTTTTTTTTTTAATCGTCGTCAAAATTTTCCACTGTATGTTGTTTTCTTGAAGTTAGCGCGATTGTATATCTTTACTGAAAAGGGATATTAATATAAACTTTGGCAGTTCGATAAATAAGCATGCTGAGAACGTCATGCGGAATTTTCACCGCTCTGTCATACACCTTTTCTGAAATAAAGACCTGCAAAGTAGGCAAAAATACGTTTCCTGGGTCGATTTTGAGATTTTTTATAAAAATATTGAAACATGCCATCGGTGGGCGGATGAAGAGGACGAGAACGAGGTGGCACTGGCTCGCGAGCAGCTCGGTCAACTGCTTTTCGCTCTGAGCTGTACCTCTCGCATTCATTTTACATACTGTAAATAAACGCGTTCCATCGTCACAATTGTGGTGGAAGGTGCTGGGTAAGCCAGCTACGGCCAAGCGAGACCGGAGAGCAACCGTCTACTAACGACGGAACCGCAACAGTACGAGCTTCGCCGCAGCCGTCGACTAGCGGGCTTGGCACCACTACCTCAAGAGATGAGCTCGGACGGAGACATCCAGCAGCCGTCCGCGAGGGCTTCGCCTTATCACTACAGAGAGCCACGCACCTTCACAGGGAAATCTGGCGATGACGTGGAGGAATGGCTCAGCCACTATCAACGGGTGAGCCGAGCCAATGGCTGGAATTCCGCTAGCCAGTTGTCTCACGTGGGTCTATTTCTCGACTTCACTGCGTTGGTATGGTTCGAGAACCACGAGGACACTTTGACAACTTGGGATCAATTCGTGGAGGAGATAAAGAAATGCTTTGGCGACCCTGCGACGAAGAAGAAACGCGCAGAGCAAATGTTGTCGCAGCGAGCTCAAGTCTGTGGTGAGACTTGCAGAACCTACATTGAAGAGATCCTAAAATTGTGCAAGTCTGTCGATGCCAACATGACGGAAGAAGACAAGGTGGGCCACATTCTCAAAGGAATTGCGGAAGATGTTTATCACTTCCTTATCGGCAAGGAGAGTCTTGAATCTGTGGCCGATGTGATTAAACACTGTCGAACCTTTGAGGCCCTAAAGACTCGCCGCATCACTTCGAAGTTTGGACGCCTGGCCAATGTCACGACGGTCGCCGCTGTCGATGTTTGCAACGACACATTACCGGCTGACCTTTCTTCAACGATTCGCCTCATTGTACGCGAGGAACTTCGTCGCCACGTTTCTGCACCTGTGAATGCCAGAGACCCACAGTGCGATACACCGTCCACAAGCATTAATGCTGCAAGTTTCGACGAGCGCAGCTATTCCAACCGCGGTCCACAGCTAAGGGCTCCACCACCGACTTCATCTTATGTCGAGCCGGCTTATGCCTCCCGCAACAGCTACAGCTACAACAGCCGTCCGCCACCTTTTGTTTCTGAGTGGGAACAGTGTGCCACGTACCCTCAACACCCCGCGACGTTCCCTATGCCTCGTGAACGGCCCGTCTGCTACCAGTGCGGTGTTCGTGGACACATCGCCCGGTATTGCCCAATGCGACGTCGTCCACGTACGACATTTCCTGAGCGAACCGCGACGTCTGCACGGCGAAGCCAACGGCCCGACTACACCTACTGGCCCCCCAACCCAACCGACGAGGGGCACGCCTACCGGCAGAACATGCGCAGTGATTCGCCAGGGTCTGTGCGCAGCTTAACGCCGCCTCCCACGCGTCAGCCACGGTCGCCATCTCCACGGCCCCGGCCACGGCTTTCGTCTCCGCCACCGGGAAACTAGCCGGCGCGGCCGACGGAGGCGAGGTCGCTGGACGTACCGATTTTCACCAAAGTATGCCTCCACCAGTTTCTATGCTTCAAAATAAGGTTCATGTAGTTGTTGACGACGTTCCGACGATGGCATTGATAGATACTGGCGCAAGTGTTTCTGTGATGAGTTTAGTTTTTAAGGAACGACTTGGCCGCAAGGTTATGTTTTATTGGGACAAACCTTCTACCTTTCGGGCAGTGAGCGGCGCGTCCTTGCGTCCAGTCGGGGTCTGCACTGTGTCTGTCTGTGTTGCCGGTAAAACGTTCACGGCGGAGTTCGCAGTACTTGCTCAATCAACGCACGACGTTATCCTTGGCATAGACTTTTTGCGAGAGTGTCGTGCGACCGTGGATTGCGGTGCAGGCGAGGTTCTGTTGTCCGCTCTCGCCCAGCAGCCTGATTGTAAGAAAGGCAACCTCATTGTGGCTAAAGATGCCCTTCTACCGGCGTGGTCCACGGCCAGCGTACTAGTTACCGCTTCGGAAACAGACTCGAGTTCGAGTTCACGCGACATTGTGGTTGAGCCGTTGCCCGTACCTTGCGTCAAGAAAAACATCTTTGTACCACGCTGCGTGGTATCTCTCACAGACGAGAAAGCTCAGTTATGGGTGATGAACAGCTCACCCGAGTCGACTGTACTCCCGGCTGGTATGCGCCTTGCCCTGTTTGAAAAGCAGAGCAGTAGCTGCATTGGAGCCTTAAGCGATCCTGCAAAGGTGGACCCCGACGAAACTTCCGGTATGGAATCTCAATTCTTGAAGATGGTTAGCAAGTCCATTTCCTCGCAGAAGCGCAGAGCCCTGGTTGCACTACTGGCGAGGCATGCTAAAGCATTTGATTTTGCACAGAAGGTGCATAGAGCTCAGGTACCGAGCACGCGCGCTCGTCACAGGATTGACACTGGCTCTGCGCACCCTCTCCGACAAAAGCCTTATCGAGTTTCTGCGTCGGAGCGCAAAGTTATTGCAGAACAAGTTAGCGAGATGCTAGCCACCGGTGTCATTCAAGAATCGTCAAGTCCCTGGGCTGCCCCTGTTATCTTGGTCAAGAAAAAGGACGGGTCCTGGAGGTTCTGTGTTGACTATCGGCGTCTCAACTCTGTAACCAAGAAGGATGTGTATCCGCTCCCTCGCATCGATGACGTCATCGACTGCCTGCATTCAGCGTCCTATTTTTCTTCGGTAGACTTGCGATCCGGGTATTGGCAGATTCCCATGGATCCGACTGATAAAGAAAAGACGGCTTTTGTTACGCCAGACGGTTTGTTTGAATTTAATGTCATGCCGTTCGGCTTGTGTAATGCCCCGGCAACATTTGAACGATATATGGACACCGTCTTGCGGGGCCTCAAATGGGAAGTTTGTTTATGTTACCTGGACGATGTGGTTATCTTTGGACGAACTTTTGAGGAGCATAATCATCGCCTAGACCTTGTTCTAACCTGTTTGGAGAAAGCTGCCTTGACACTGAACTCAAAAAAATGTCGTTTTGGTGAACGTGAAACACTGGTTTTGGGACACCTTGTGGACAAAGCTGGCGTTAGGCCGGACCCGCAGAAAGTTGACGCCGTTAGCAACTTTAAGCAGCCGCAGTCTATCCGGGAGCTGCGAAGCTTTCTGGGCCTATGCTCTTACTTTCGCCGCTTTGTGCCTAATTTTGCTGAAAAGGCCCAGCCACTGACTGACTTGCTGCAAAAGGATGTGCCTTTCCACTGGACACCGAATTGTGAGTCAGCGTTTAAGCAACTCCAGTTCGTCCTCACTTCCGGTCCTATACTACGCCACTTTAATCCCTCTGCTCCCACGGAAATTCACACCGATGCCAGTGGGGTTGGTCTCGGCGCGGTGCTCGTTCAACGCCACGACAATGCTCAACACGTCGTCGCCTATGCAAGCCGATCACTAAGCAAATCAGAGCGCAACTACACCGTTACAGAACTGGAGTGCCTCGCCGTCGTCTTCGCCGTACACAAGTTTCGCCCATACATCTACGGCCGTCGCTTCTCAGTCATCACCGACCATCACTCTCTTTGCTGGTTGGTAGGCCTACGCGACCCATCTGGTCGACTTGCGCGATGGGCCCTGCGCTTACAAGAGTTTGACTTTACGGTATGCTACAAGAGCGGTAACCGCCACGCAGATGCTGACTGCCTGTCACGGCTTCCTCTACCGACGACGGAGTGCGACGCTGACAACTTCGACCATCTTATCGCCACTATTGACTCTCAGTTCCCTGACCTCGCGGCTTTCCGGGCAGCCCAGCACGAGGACCGTTGCTTAGATTCCCTGTTTGCTTCTGCGAATGACCCTGCCAATTCAAGCTCTTTTGTAGTCCACGACGCCATCCTCTACAGGAAGAATTATTCCGGCCAAGGTGCCCGTCTGCTTCTGGTAGTTCCACGCACTCTGCGTTCTCAAGTTTTTCGGTTCTTCCACGACGACGCAACCAGCGGACACATGGGCTTCGCCAGAACGTTTCATCGCATTCAGCAAAGGTTCTACTGGCCCAAGATGCGACGCGACACGGAAAAATACGTCGCGGGTTGCGAACAATGTCAACGTCACAAGCGTCCCACGACTACGTCACCCGGACTTCTCCATCCCGTACCACCTCCTAACTCTCCCTTCGAGATTGTTGGTGTCGACCTTCTAGGCCCGTTTCCGCGTTCAACCAGTGGCAATCGATGGGTCATCGTCTGCGTCGACCACCTGACGCGCTACGCAGAAACTGCAGCAATAGCTACTGCAACAGCCTTTCAGGTGTCGCAGTTTATGCTTCGCCTGATAATTCTACGCCATGGTCCTCCACGAGTCGTCATTAGCGACCGGGGACGTCAGTTCGTCGCTGACGTCGTTGAAGAGATCCTGCGCCTGTCTGCCAGCCAATTCCGCCATGCAACCCCCTATCACCCACAGACGAATGGCCTCGTAGAGCGAACCAACAGGACGCTAACAAACATGTTATCCATTTATGTCGATGCCAAGCACAAAAACTGGGACGAAGTACTCCCTTACATCACATACGCATACAACACCGCGAAGCACGAGACGACAGGATACTCTCCCTTTTTTCTACTCTACGCTCGCTCCCCTCGCAGCTGTCTCGACACTATTCTGCCTTTTACGTTGGACGTGGAAACATCGGTTGCCGAGACACTATGCCGCGCTGAAGAAGCCCGTCGCATCGCACGCCTCCGAACCATGGCATCTCAACAGCGCTCCAAGACCCGTTACGACGCCCGCCATCACTCCGTTAGTTACACAAAAGGTGACCTTGTGTGGCTGTGGACGCCAGTCCGCAAACGTGGTTTGTGCCAAAAGTTCTTGGCCCGCTACTCCGGACCATTTGTCATTCTCAACCGCCTCAGCGATGTGACATACGTCATCTCCAGCGTCAAAAGCAATGGTCGGCGCTCTAGCAAGACACAGCTGACCCATGTCGCGCGCCTTAAGCCGTATCACCATCAAACTACCTACTGACTCGCCCAGTGGGCATCGTCTGCGAACGGGGAAGTGAAACATGCCATCGGTGGGCGGATGAAGAGGACGAGAACGAGGTGGCACTGGCTCGCGAGCAGCTCGGTCAACTGCTTTTCGCTCTGAGCTGTACCTCTCGCATTCATTTTACATACTGTAAATAAACGCGTTCCATCGTCACAATATGTACACTACTGAGAGAAACCAAAAATAACTGAACGCAAGCGACAGCATGCATATATTTAGCTAGATAAATTTGAAGTACGTAGCTTTAGTATATTTTGTGTAACTCATCACCAAAGTCGGGAAAAACAGCAGAGCAGAGAAGCGTGGCACTCCACCTCGTCGTCATTATTGATTTCCGGTGCTTCGAAAAAAATTTTTTCAGCAAAACCAATAGACCTCTACCGGGGTACGTCACAGCGTGACGTCACCGGCGCACGTGCAAGGCGGTGGTTGGCAAAACACCCCCCCCTGATGGCTCAGTGTGGTGCAGTCGCGCGGTGCTTGGGGCACGCTTTTCTTTTTGTTTTAAGCTTAAACTTCATCTCAATGTGGCGAGATTAGCTGTGGTATGTGTCAGAGAACACCTAGATGTGTGATAAACTGCATGACGGAAAACTTGCCACGCTGGCTGGCTGTTTATCATCAAGGAGTGAACACACGTGGCGGCCTGTGCGAGGAACAGCGGCATCGTCTTCGAAAATGTGCAGCGTTTATTGTGGCGTGTAGTGTGCGTTGAAAGGCATCGACAATATTGGTTCACCTTTACGTACGGTGAAACTGAGAATATCGTGTGTGCTGTGTGAATAACGATGCATTTTGTTTGTGAAAGCATTGACACTCGTGGGCCGGTCTCAGTAACCGGTTGTCGACGGAACATCACGATTCGACATTTTAGTCAAGGTAAAAATGCATTTCACGCGATCATCTGCGAGTGCGTACAGCTCAGCATTTGTGCTGCGTGCAGAAAAAAAAATGCACGATCTCCGGACTGAAAGGTACGACTACGCATGAGCTATTAGCGTGTTTTAGCTCTGCCGAAGCTTCATATGCGCTTTACCATGGCGAATACGCAAACCCAGTAAATGTATAACTCGTATTATCGGAGACCTCATTCGTCTTGATGAGAACAGTGGAGATTCTGGTTTCTCATATACTTTGTACCTTAACGGCTGGATCTTTATGAAGTGACAATGCGCATTACAAGTTTTTGTATCGGGTCTACAGGGGCAAAGTAAGTATGCAAACACGTTGTGGGCATCAGATGCAGCGGCGTAATTGCGCAAGAGATTATGCACATAATTAACTTATCAGGTTTAAAATCGCATAAATGTTCAGTGGGTTATGAGGAACGGCGTAGGGGAGAGCTTCGCTTTAATTTTCACGATGATTTTTTAACACCAGCCCAACGCATGGCAAAAAGTGTTTCCATCTTTTTTTTTTCGTTTTTTTTTTTCATTCATCTCCGATCAGAATTTTGTGCAGTGAGAATGTCATCCGTGACCTCGCGCACAGAAGCTCAAAACCGTGCTGCCGTCAATGTTGCACCTCGTTTCAAAATGCAGTGAACACGTCGCGACGTTAATTGAGTACGTACACATGTATGTCATGCAAATATTTTACAGAGCGCCAGTCACCGGGAACATGCAGAACCTTCGCTTTCGAAGAGGATAAGATTTTTTTATGGCTGCCATCTACGACGAGCAAACCACCACAAGCTGTGACTTTAGAAAATACCAATTCGCAGAAACTTCAGTCGAAGGAATGCAGACACACGCCGCGCTGCTATGCAGAAAGATCCCGCCGGCGGGACTTTCTTGCCAACCAGCACCTGCTCCGAGGGAGAAGATTGGGGGGCGGGGTGCCCGCAGTGACGTCACACTGTTTGCAAACAGGGAGAGGTCTATTGCGGATCTCTTCTTTCCACTCCTCAGGCAACAATATATAAAATTTTGAAATAAATCTAAGAGGTCGACCAGCCATGCTTTGTTCGATCTTACGTGGAATCACCCTGAAACAAAATGTGGATTGATGGTATTCAATGATCACGAAGACCATGCGGCAGTGGCGTAACTAGCTTGGACGGCGCCCATGGCTAATATATTTCCGCGCCCTTCATGATGGTAATGATATTGATTATTATTATTATTATTATTATTATTATTATTATTATTATTATTATTATTATTATTATTATTATTAATATTATTATTATTATTATTATCATTATTATTATTATTATTATTATTATTATTATTATTATTATTATTATTATTATTATTATTATTATTATTATTTATGTGCAGAAAAGCCGTCCGTCTGCTTTGGGTAAGCGAATGAGCGATTTGTTGATTGATTGTTCACAACAGTGGACTAAAGCCGGCTCGCACGTCCACGCATGTACGACAGACCAGAAGTCCACAAGGTTAGAAAAAATGTGATAGAAGAAATTGACCTTGACGATCACTTGTCGTCTCGCTTTACACGGAATATGCGAGGTTCGTAAATCACATACAACCACACAAAAGAGAACGACGAAGTCGGCATGCATATAAACGGTTCTTATCGTTTTTGGCTACATCACCATGAAAAGAATTGTTCCAAATTATTTATTGCGTACATCAAATCTGCATACTATGCCTACTTTTTTTTTATCAATACTAATGATGCGTTCAAAAATTCGTTTCGGCAAACCCTGTTGTCGCATATATTATTGCCTTTTGCGACGCCAGTGCTAATTTTGATCGTGAACAATGGTTGTAAAAAAAAAAAACAGGTTCTTTATATTTGACATTTAAAATGGCGCACGGGCATTACGAAAGGAGCTGTCACTCTCCGGTCACACATTTGCGCCGTCGGCTGCACTTTAGACCAGGGGTCTCAAACACGCGGCGCGTCGACTTCTCGCTAGCGAACCGCGGCCCCCGCACTTGACTGTCTTAGTCTCGATCATGTTTTTTTTTTATTATTATTTTCTTACTAAGTGCAGTCATGAGCTACACAGGCATGACTTGTTTAAAGCATTTTTTTCTTGAGGGAACCCCTGCGGTCAACATGTGTTGATACATAACCGCGAAACAAAACTCCCTATTTCAGAATCGTTGTCCAGATTTTAGTCATTTTGGAGGTAGAGCCTTCAGAAATGACCCATATATATGAGATAGGAGAAATGTATTTCAAATGGCAATGTTAGCCATTTCAAACGTATTCGCCTTTTTTGTGTGGGTGTTTTGTGCCACATGCGGAGTCTATATCGGCCAGATGACGCTGCCACCATCTCATGTAGGCACCATAACCTGTTTACATGAGACATCAAACGCAAGACCTTGAGCTCTATTAGCAGAAAATGAAATGCCATTGTAGCTTACCGCCTCAGTGAAGCCGACAATGAAGTCGATGTTCGTGATTGCCTCCTCCCCCGAGGTAGTGGGTAAAACATGAGCGTATAGATATTTTCTAGTGTAACTCTCCTGCTTGGGCGTCCAATACGCACAGTCAGTTAGGCACCTTAAAGGTACGCAAAGGAGAAAGATGACGTTGAGATGGAATCAGCAGGGGCATTGAAGAATGCGTGCAGTTTTCGTTGGGTTTGAAAAGATAAGTTATTAGTGGAGATAAAGCGGAGACCGAATACCTGTTACTCAATTCCTCTCGCCCCAGACTTAGTGCTGAAGGGATGTCGTCACGAATCTGATTGCTCTCAGCGAATTAGAAAGCGCACCACACGTCACCATGCGTGCAATGGGCCGCTGCTGGCCGCGGTGCAGCGAAGCCGCGGCTTTCATGATTGCCGCGATAAATGTGGTTGCATAGAAGCAGGAGTGCATTTCAGTGAGTCTGAAATGATCCCCCGTGCTCTCGCGGTGGCAGGAGCTCTTTCTGAGAGCGTAGCCTGGCTCCAAAAGACGGAAAGCGAAGCGTCGTTTTCGTCGACGGCATGCGTGGCGTCCGATTGCCAAATACTATTTATGTATACGCGTTTTTTTTTTTTTCGTTTTTATTAATGGCGTTTTCCTTTTGGAGAACTCGAGCACAGGCGCCATGCCGTGAAGAGAGTCGCGGCAGTGAAGTGAGATCAGAGCCATGCAGAACCACTCTAGCCGCCCCTGGGATGCGGCACGCATCCGAAGAGCAGGTGAGAGGGTACAACTGAGAAGAAATGTACCATGAGATCAAAATCATCGAAGCCCCATAGTTCTCTGCGGGACAGCGGCAGAACATGTGTGAAATCCGATGCTGAATTGCTGCGGGTCTCGCTCGTATAAACGACGTCAATATCACTGGAGTCAGACTACACCTGGATGCTGTTATTGCCAATGTGCTCACCCACAGAAGCAAGAAAACAAAACAAAACAAATGAGGAAGATATCAAGATGAACAGCCCTCGGCAAATGACGACTGGACTGCGTTTGTGATCATTACGAGAAACGTGAAGAGGCGTTAGCACTATCGGCACCAAATGAAACGCGAACAGCGGCAAGCATTAGCAATGGTCTAGTGCGCCCCGTCCAGTCATCACCGTGGACATGCGCAGTGCTGCCAAACAGGACTTATGCGCGCCTATCAAAGGTGATGAGTGGACGGCATGCACTATACGATTTCTAATACTTGCCGCTGTTCGAGTTTCATTTGACGCCAATAGTACATGTATATATCCTTTCAGTTTTTCGCAACTTTCTTGCTTGTTAAAGCTCAGTTCACAGCAATAATGGCATGAATGTGATCGTAACATAGGATCATTTGCCATTGTAGTTCTACTTCCTGTATCTCTTTAGTGCTCCTGTGCACGAAGCCCACCACTGGAGACACGGGCGCTGCAGTCGACATGCTCCAACATTACGATCACGTGATGACACCTTGCTTCACGGAACCTTGCTCTAGAGTGTTTTTTCTCCGAGTTAACCCCTTCAACCAGCCTAGCTCGTTTCACAACCAGTTCATGTGCACTGGCGTCTAGAAAAATGAGCTGGGAAAGTTTGACCGATGTTTTCGGTGGTGCTGTGTGCCACGATTAATGCACAGATCATGGAGAAGAGCAGGGTGTAATTTCACAGTTACCGTTTTACTTCAAGGACAACGAACATCACGACGCATGGCCGATAAATCTAGCTTAGAAGGGGAAATGAGCCAAAGTCCCACGCACGTGTTTGCTGCAAGCACTTCCGAGAAGGCGACGTTGTCTACGGACTAGGAACGCAAATGTTAATTTGGTGAGCGACAGTGAGTTAATTTCACACGTGGCACCTCCCTTTCCTCGTGAAGACGCCTCGAAGTCTCCTCAAAAATTACTTCGGGGACGTCATTCCTCATAGTGAATCCTACGCACGCTGGTCGGGGAAAATGTCGTGGGGAGGAGAAATGAGGAGGAGGGACGCAATTTGATGGAAGAAAGCAGTCTGAGAACGAGTTTCTGATTTGAAAAAGAGAGAGACCTTGCACGAAAGCCCATACTTAGTATTTTCATTTCGTCATTTCGTCCCGACGTTTGCCCATGGAAGCTCGCCGTAAGCTTGGAGGCTGACATGTCTGATGAGTTGGTAAAGAGCTTCTCGATCGCCACCATTCAGCAACAAGACCGTGGGCGGCGCTTTCCCTTTCCGATTTTCACGTGTGGAAGAACAAAGGTGGTTTGGGCCGAACCAGACGAAAACGAACATTTCAAGCGATAAGTTCAGTGGTGAATTAAGCTAGGAGGAGGTTTGGGCGTTTCAGCCTCCCACCGCCCCAATATTATTACATTTTGTATGTGTATATATTTGCGCACACATACAAACAGATGCCAGATCAAAAATAAAGGGAAGTCAGAACAGAAAAAAATGTTTTTGTCTACGACCCTGGATAGGTACGTTCATGGTTAAAATCGTGCTTATGTGGAGACAGGCTTACACCGACCTATTTATCTTATTGCTTTTGAATATGAGCAAGGAGCCCAAGGCTCCTTGCTCATGCCACAGGTTCCCGAGAAGCCACAGGCTCCCAGAAGATTGTGTTTCGTATGTTGAAGGAAAGGGGCATCATTTAACTAGTCAAAGGAGTATCCAGCGTCACGGGTGTTACTAGGGGAGAAGAAGGCGAGGAAGGGGGGTGTTGGAACAGTGTGGTGCCACGCCCCCACTGGTTTTGAACCTGTAGGGGCGACCTTTCCCAAACGCGGGGCGCGTTTGTGTCCTCAGAAAGTGAGCGCATGTTGGGCGGACTCGGCTCGGCGCCCCCTCCGAAGTGGCGCCCGGGGCACTTGTACCCCCTTGCCCCCCCCCCCTAGTTACGCCACTGCCATGCGGTCTTAATACAGGGCCAAGAAATACAGAGGGTAAGCGAGTACAAGTACCTGGGAGTATGGGTAAATGAGGGGGGATAGGTATATGGAGGTACAAGAGAAAGCATCGGTAGCAAAGGCAAAGAGGAATGCTACAATTATGAAGCACAGAGCGTTATGGGGATACAATAGGTACGAGGTGCTTCGAGGGCTGTGGAAAGGTGTGATGGCTCCGGGGCTTACATTTGGGAACTCAGTGGTGTGCATGAAGTCAGAGGTGCAATCGGGAATGGATGTAGATCAAAGGACTGTGGGGCGCCTCGCGTTGGGCGCTCACGGGAAGACGACAAATGAGGCCGTAAAGGGTGATATGGGATGGACAGGCTTTGAAGTGAGGGAAGCTCAGAGCAAAATGAGATTTGAAGAGAGGCTGAGGAAAATGAAGGAGAGTAGATGGGCAGAGAAGGTTTTCAGGTATTTGTATAAAAAAGCGTTGACACGCAGTGGAGAAAAAGAACTAGGAGGCTCACCAGTAAATATACGGCTAGCAGTGTGGGCGATATGGCAACAAGGAGCATTAAGCGAAAAGTCAGAGAGGCGGAGAGGACTTATTGGATGACAACGATGGAAAAGAAGCCGGCTATCAGTAACTACCGAAAGGGAAAAACGAAATGAGGAGGGAAAGGTTTTATGATAATTCAAGGGGAAGCGCTTTACTGTTTGAAGCAAGATCGGGTTGCCTTAGAACGTGTAGTTATAAAGCGAGATTCAGTAACGAAGAAGAACAATGTGCAAGCTGTGGGGGGAACTAAGGAAACGATGGAACATGTATACTGATTGATTGTGGCGATATCCACCCAGGTATACGTGTGGGCACGAGTCTACACGAAGCCTTGGGTTTTAGGCACAACATTGGAAAACTGAACACGTCCGCGATAGAAATAAGTAAGAGACGGTTAGAGTATTGGTGGCAGAAAAGTAGAGATAAAGGACAAAAATAAATAATGGGGAAAAATAAGGCCATTGTGGCAGAGAGATGGACCGTGAATTTATATTTTTCTTTGGTATAATAACATAGATTTAATCAATGTAGATAAGGCATTAGGCCAACATAAAAAGAAAGTTTTCTTTCCTTATTTTTTCGAGCCTGGTGGCAGACATGTCACCGCCCCGTTATAAAGGGGACGCTCATAGCATCCATCCATCCATCCATCCAGCGAAGCGGTGCTGGCGAATTGAAATTCCTCTGCCTCCCCAACGTTTTCGTTCCAAGCGGTGTGAGTAACACTCAAAGTGCGAAGGAAATTTGTTATTTCAGATTAAAAGATAAATGTGTACCTGGTTTAAGGATTCATTAACACGAAAATGCCTTGTGCAGGGTGTGAAAGTCGCGAAACGGATCGATCGGGAGTGCTCAAAGCTTAGTTCCGCTCGCGCGCACTCGTCTGTTCAGGGCATTCATCGATGCAAAGGAAAATACTTGAAAAAAACGTGAGCCAGCGTGCTATCCGTTCATTAAAATATTTCCCGGTGGTGAAGAAATGCTAGGAACTCCCACGTGCTTAGATGTAGGTGCATGTTAAACAGCCCCGGAGCAGGGGCGTTGCCAGAAATTTTTTTCCGGGGGGGGGGGGGGGGGGGGTTCAACCATACTTTATGTATGTCCGCGCGTGTGTTCGTATGTGTGCGTGCATATACGCAAGCAAAACAGAAAAATTTCGGGAGTGTTGAACCCCCCCCCCCCCCCCCCCCTGGCTTCGCCACTGCCCCGGAGGGTCAAAATTAGTCAGGAGCCCTCCACTACGGCGTCCCTCCTAATCAAATCGTGGTTTTGACGCGTAAAACCCCAGTAATAATTATTGCCCCTCTATTAAAAGAGAATAGTTACTGCAGCAGAAACATATTTCATGCGTATCGCTGCTTTCATTTACACATGAAATTGTTGGAGCATAGTTGCGCTTGTTCTTTGTGAACGCGATATAAATAAATATTTGAAACGCGCAGTATTCCATATGAAGCACACTAGAGCAATGCGGTTGTTCATGGCTACTTGGGGCAGTTCGGGAATGTTGGAATGGTATTTATCAATAGAACAGGCCTCTTTGGCGCGTCGAGTAACACTCTTCTCTTGAACTCCGCCTGATATTCCGTTGAAATCATGTCCTCTGAAAAATGCTTGGCGCAGACATGGTCCGTAGGCATCAGAGTTCGGCCTGCCCTCGGTATTGCACGGCGCCACTGCTCCAGATGATCACTGTCAGACGGCACTTTGAAGAAAGTCCGATAGCCAGAATGGCAGTTCGGTACAAAACATCCTACCCATTTCGGGAACCTCTCAGCAATCCGATGTCACCTTCGTCGATAGAAGAGCATAAAACGCACGCGAACAAAAAAGCCTGGGTTCAAAACAGCGCGGTCGCACATACCAGCAAAAAGACCCAGAATCAGCAGCATGCACGAGCGTGCTGCCGAGATAGCTGACCCCGCTCGTCGTAGCGCCGTCTAAGAAGGCACCGATTAAGCTGCAAGATAACCATAGGCGTATCTACCGGGGGGGGGGGGGGGGGCAAGGGGGGGCGCTAGCCCCCCCCCTCTGAGAAAAGTTAGGGGGCGGAGCCCCCCCCACTTTCGACAGTGCACGGTTACTTTCGGCTGGACACTGGGAAACCATAAAATGAGGACAAGTTTTACTTCTACACAGCAATCATTTGATTATAGAATGAAATTTAGTCTTACGCTTCTGCTGTGTAGATTGTCTTCCGTGTATCGCGACCACGCACTGTAGGCTCTCTGCGGTACGGGCCGACTATGCGACTCTATGTGACAGCATTGCAGAAAGGGCTATCGCTGAGTAGGGGCTCTATAACGTTAGAGCATTCTGTCATGACTTTATTCTGAATTCAATAGTCAATTCCGCACCAACTAGCCCAGCAGCGAGTTCTACTTTATTCTGCTCTGCCTGGCGTGAAACATATATGGTCGACGCAAATACGAGCAGGAACCAGTAAACGTTTTAAGGAGTGATCAAACGCTGTTCTTGTTTCAGCAAATTAGTTTTCTTTAATCGGAAAGGAATAGCATTACTGCTGCTCTATATCAAATTTGCTGTCTGTCGATCAGTGTGGAGAAGTGTTGAGTGTTTTAGTTGGGCCGCAGTGGGGGGAGCTAAAGAAGGTTTCCGCTTTAGTTTCCGATTAATTTGTTCGCCTTGCTTATCATATTGTAGCTTGCAGCGATAGCGCCGGCTTGGAACAAGGTGAGGAATAGGGCAGTGGACTCGAGTACATCGGGAAGCCCACCTTTCATGCTTCTCCCGAAACTTGATATTCTGGACCAGCGAAATGGTCAAGGTCCTCGGTTTTCTGGACTACAGAGACTAAATTGACAGCCGGGCTAGATGGTCTTGAGTCATTTCGAAATGACTTGTACAGGGCAAAATGCAATTCGGGCGGCAGAGAAGCACACACGCGCAAGGGTGTTTATTTATCTTGCTTTATATTTCTTTCTCTCTCAGCAATGATGCCGCTCTCAAAATATTCACCATCATTATACTACAACTGAAAATATTATACTCATATGAATCCGTCTCACCAGCTGCTATAAGTAGCCATTGTCAATGTGATCGGCGGGCAGCCTTCTTGAATTACATTCATAATGAGACGTTGCCCACCTACTCAAAAAGTGTCTAGGTATTGTTCAGCATATTAGTGCGCTGTTTGACGTGCACATGTCATTTTAACACCGCCAGGTCTTGTGACGACGCGTAGCGAGCACGCAATTTTATAACACACCGAAAATACTTGACGAATGGCAAAGAAGCTATGGTAAAGTAGCCCGTGTTGGAAATAATCTATTCTCTTATTTTTTTATGCAGCCGTGCATGAGTGGTCATTGCACGATGGATCATAATGGGGTCATTTGTTGCATCGTGTTACAAGCAGGTGCTGTGTGCATGACCGAGAAAATTTCTAAAGGTCATGAGCAGCTAACGACCAATGCGCATGGAAACAATGCGGGGTAGCTTAACGTCAGCATGAGCCCCATTTTTTCGGATAAAATTTGTTCTTGCACCGTTTGCACAGGCGTAACTTGGAGGGGCGGGAGGGCCCTCCAAGCAATGTTGCAAATGCGATGAGTATTAGGAATGTAATACGCTCCTAATACTACAAATTCTCACGAAAAAAAAAAAAAGAAAGTCGTGGTTGAGAACTTAGAAATAGCAGTAATCTAATACTAGTAATACCAACAGTACGCTAGAAACACTATTACTAGAATCAAACAAGACAAAATATAAGATACGGAAACCTGAATATGTGCAAAAAAAGTGTACTACTAATTACAGGAAAAAAAGCTACGGTCAATGCCACCTACATTAAAAAACGCAATTATTCGTGAGCAGCTCCCAGCCATTAACGAAATTTCATTGAATGAAAGAAACTTATACTACTGGGAAGGCCGCCATCGATATATTGTATTCTTGCATAAACTTGTTTGGGTAATGTGTAAAAAGCGTTGATTTTAACACTATTCCATGCATAACACATATATCTATGGTTGTCGCAGTGTATGCTACGTAAAACTGACTGTGCTTTTTGTATAATGTTATTAAATGCGGCTAACCAGATTCTATCTCTGTACTGTATATGGAAAATCACATCAAATTGAGTTCGAATGAAGTTCTCTCATCTCGTCTCTCTTTTTCTCTCTCTCTCTCTCCAGATATTGAATGTATATATATATATATATATATATATATATATATATATATATATATATATATATATATATATATATATATATATATATATATACACGGAGTGAGAAGGCTTGCGCCCCCCCCCACTCGCGAACGAGTTGGTACGCCACTGAAGATAACTGATAAGAGCCCGGACATAATCTGGACGCGCGGGGATTACACTTTTCAAAGCGTTACGGGGAGAGTGTCAACGCCTGTCTATGTATATTTAGTATATTCTTACACCGTGATCCCGAGCAAGCCCCCCCCCCCCCCCTCCCCTCCTTTCGGTGAAAGATAATGGGACAAGATTTGGAGGGGGGGTGGCTTGCTCGGTCGCGAACCAAAATTCAAGATGGCGATGGAAGAGCCGCTAAAAAGTTCTTCACATGAAATGCTTTATTTATTTCACATGCATTTACTGTTTTTACTGAACCGAAGGCAATCTTGGAGTGAAATTTCGCGTGTTATGATAAGGTCACATTTCAAGAATGTATTTCCCACCTTGAAGGTGGGAAATACATTCTTCAAATTTTCTGACAATTTGCGATAAATCGGAATGCAACCCCCCAAACACCACACTAAAAATACTAAGAAATCGTGCACGCATCTCAAGACTTTCAGAATTCGGGTTCCTGGGAACCGCTGCTGCAGGATTCTGTTGCGGAGAACAGGTTGAAAAGAAATGGAGGAGAGGGGGGGTCTTGTTCGGTCATTGGCGCATATTTCAAATCTCCCGAAAAGGGGAAGGGGGCTCTTGCTCAGGATTTTACGGTACTTTAAAACTGCATTATAGTCTAAGCGAGGCTACGTTCGCAACTAATGCGTGGTCAGAAGCAGCTATGCATGCAGCAAACAGCGATGCAAAGTGTGTGAGTACATGAATATGCACGGTACGCTCAAAGGTTCGCAACAACTCTGACTGCGACAGTTATGATTTAGTGTACATGTTAGAATGTGGCGCCTGCTGAAAATATACTGGTCAAATGGAAGGTCCACTGAGAATGCACTTTAATAATCACAAATGACATGTAAATAATTTCCCCTTCTACGTGCCCTTATTGCAGCATGTTCACATGCCAGGCCGCTCTTTCCACCGAATGAAAGCAACTATTCGCCCCGAAATCGAGCGGAGTCGCCGCCTGGTGGCCACTGGCTGAAGCGCGCCTAGTGTGGATCGCTCCTCGCGTCGTCTGCTAGCCACATAAGGGTACACACTAAACAAATTCTGACCCATAAGGGTGCGAAAAAGGGTGCGACACCCTACTGCACACCCTTCGAGCACCCTATTTGGGTCGCAGCACCCTACAAGCGGAACTCAAAGGGTGTATACATCAGAAGGGTGTAAACTAGGGTGCAAGAAGGGCGCTACAACTAATGGGTGCTGAAGAGCACTCGTGAGGGTGTACAGTCGCCGACGAAAATTGTGAGTAACGTGGTCAACGAATATAGCCAACAGCTTTAATGGTCGCCTGGTTGGCCACCATGGTAACATTAGAAGCCCTACCAAAGTAGTGGTAGGGCTTCTAGTTGGTAGTTGCAGCCGCACACGGCCAACCGAAGTTCTACATTGGTTCTGGCACTCGTGCGGTCTCGGCCTCTTCGGCTCACGGCCGGCGCTTACCAGGCGTTGCGCTACAAGCTGACTAGCCATTGGCTGTATACGTAGCTTGTGGAGCTACGACAGGATTTTGACTTTCACATATAGAGCTATCGGCCTCGTTTGCGCCTTGTTCTACTCATGCAATCGAGCTGCCGCGATGCCAAGAGCCACTGACATCGCTCACGAAAGAACACCGTCTGGTGCGAGGCCATCTTGTCTTGTTTCTCTCGCACGACCCACGTTGTAACGTACGCATACACAACTAAGACGGCCGTTAAAGCATCAGAAGCATTGTCGTTGAAGGGCTAGCAGTTGAATGAATCCATGGCTCATCGTCATACTTGTGGTAAACGCGTAAATAGAATGTTAACAGATGTTAACGCCAAACCACTCAACGAAGTCGATGCGACGAAGGCGACAAAATCTGGTCTGCATGATGCGCCCTCCCAGAGTACCAATAAAAACTAAAGAAATCACAGAGAGAAATTTTATCTGTGATTATTGTCGAGAGATGGCGCAACCTTCAAAATGTCGTCGGAATGGTATGCATAGTTGGTGGTCGTTTTCACGGGAACTTAATGAACCCTGTAATTATCAGGTTCATTATTATGTAGCTTTTGAGTAACTGCTGATCTTGGCTAAGGGATGGCTACGGTATAATTACGTCTGCGTATCTTGTGATGCAGCCATGGAATGTAAAAGAGTTAACCAAAAATTACGTGATACTTGTACCACCACGTCGGTCATAATTCAGCGACTAAATAAGCGTCTGCACTTCGTATTGGGGCATGTGTAAACACATCTGTGCGTACGCGGTGGTTGTAATATGATCATAGTATGGGCTATATTGTATGCAAATGAATAAATTGTGTATTCAATTCATTGAGTGTGTACTATGTGCTTGCGCAATCCATGAATGGGCCCGACTGTCAACTATCCGCCAAGACGCCATTTTGTAGTATCAATGTGCGTTGCTTAAGGCATAAAGCTGTACTCGCTAAATCGGTGCACATGCGTATTGCTCGCTACGCTAGCCTGGTGTGAGCCATCTTGGTTTTGACGGAGGAGGAACGTTTCTGTGTGTCAAAAGGGACAGACGTTACCCCATTTAAAGAAGAACATTGGGGACATCGCCGTTTCTCCCTAAATGGAGTGTGGGTCACATTTTTTAAAGAGTGTATGTGGCTTGTCACACGGCACTGTCTACAGAGTATAGGGCATTCTACATTTGTGGCCATCTCTAGCATAAGTAACGTAGAATACTGGGCGAGTTGGTACAGATTCGTGTCGAAGCGTAGCGCTAGGAAAAACGGGACAGAGTAAAGAGAACACAGGACATAGCGCATGTCCTGTGTTCTCTTTACTCTGTCCCGTTTTTCCTAGCGCTACGCTTCGACATGCATCTCTAGCATCCATCCTAGGTTTTTGCTCCATTGGTACATCGATGTGGAGCACCCTTCCAGCACCCATTTTAAAGGGTGTTATGACACGATAGCACCCTTTATAAAGGGTGCAACCATTACACCCTTTGAAATTTTATGCTGTGCACCCGTGCTGCGCTCTGCACCCTTCCTTAGCACCCTTTTTTCGAACACCCAATAGGGTGCAAAGGGTGTTCGTCTGGCGACAAGCTCATTTACACCCTTATGGGTGAGAATTTGTTTAGTGTGTAGCATGTGCGCGTACCCCATGCTCATCCTCAAAGGGCGGTGTGTCCCGCTCTGTTAGCGGAAGTTTAACTCCTCGTACGTTTTCCTAGCGCGATCTACAGACGCATTTGGCCTTGCTCGGCTGTATATGCACTGCAATAAGATCAGTTTGTGCACTTGCCGAGAGTGCAGTGTATCCTCCTTTCGCCAGGATCATTTCGGTGTAGGTGCCACTTTGTAGTTCAAGCACATCGTAAAGTGCACTTGGCGTCGTCCCAAACATGAGAAGTATTAAATAGTGCGTGAAAGCAGCGTTGTAGCGACTCTGTGATAAACGAAGTTTTGAATTGTTGTTAAGTGTCTAACTGTGGCGCTGTTGCTTATCGGTTATGCGACGAGCTTTATAATTGTGCTTGAAATAACCTTTTATTATACAGTCCTGGTCCCACTACAGCGAAATGTTTCTGTCTAGTAAATTCTGACACTTTGGTACTTAAATAGTCCCTTAAAGGGGCCCTGCAACACTTTTTCAAGTACCCATGGAATGGATTCACTAAAGGAGCTTATTGCCTCACGAATTCACCGCCGCAAAAATTTTTGGAATCCGTCCAGTACGAGTGGAGTTACAAAGATTTCTCGCACGCTGCAATTGCATTCTCTCTTTTCTCGTCCCGTCGAAAGCGCTGGAAGCTGAGCAGGGAGGGATGGCACGGGGAAAGAAAATACGTCACGCGCGCCTCGTGATCTTGAGCGCTTTTTCTCTTTTTTTTTCTTCGAATACGCGTATTTTCATTGCGATCGCGCGCGCACGCGTGGACAAGTCGCGGCCTCCCGCGGCGGCCTCTGTAACTACCGAGCGCGCCATGCTCAAATCAGCCAATGGCTGATGCGAGTGATACTCTCGTCGGTGACGACACTGACGAGGTCGAGAGAAGAGAAAGCAATTTCTGGCTGACTTTGAGAATTTATTATGAATTCCACGCCGCGTGCTGCGCTATAATATTTGGCTCGCGTGTTCTCGAGAGCCTGGACTACCGATCGGCAGCGTTTTCTGAGCATGCTCAAGTGTTGCAGGGCCCCTTTAAAAACAACAGAAAGTGAAATGACACGGAGGTGATTAAACTTGAGTCGCCGAGCGCAATTTTAAGATTGGGCGAAATTTATACAGACACACCCGTGTGCTTAGATTTGGGTTCGCTTTAATTAAAGAATCCAGATAGTCAAAATTAATCCAGACGGCGTGCCTCACACGCCGTCTAATTTCACGCAAAACGTCATCTTTTTTTTTCTTTTTTACAATGCCCTGAGCACTTTTGTGGCGTTGTCATAGACTGACTGAAGGATCGGACATTATTCGCCTGAAAAAAAAAAAAACAGCTTTTGTCCCATCAAATAACCGAACCTTTGTTGCATCACTGTCGTGCAGATAATCAATCGAAGAAAGCTGCGTGCTGAACCTTTTTATACTGTTATTGGAGTAAGAACAAACACGCTAAGGCGCTGCCAGCCACGTAGCTTTCCTGAGTAAGCTTATCAACTGTACGTCCATTTCATGGAGAATTGAATAATAAAAAATGCGGATGTGTATTCGTGGTTATTTCAGCTCATCGCCCAAGAATATGAGATTTCTTTCTTTCTGATTTTTTTAGTATCCTAGACCAGCATGCATGAAGCAAAGAATGAATTAAGTCGCACTACAGCAGTGCGAAGTAGGCAGGGCACAAGCTCAACACTTACAAATAAAAATACAAGAAACGTGACATAGTGCGAAAACGCACAGTCGCCAAGCGCGAACATCCCTTTCAATGGCAGATTGCATTTCTCTAACAAGTAATAATAACATTCGGCGAGCTTCGTGCATCCGTTCGGCAATGGATGACATATATATTACGAGTAGGCTGCAGTCAGCGCATTTTATTGGCCGACAATCGGCTCACACCGCTCACAAAAAAGCGCCGCTGCGTACATTTGTATGCGCGCCGCCAGCCGCCTATCCACACTAGCGCGGTGATGGTGCTGCCGCCTGTAGCCCGATCTCGGGGCGAATACTCGGGTACAAGTCAAGAAAAAGCGGCTTTTCGCCGTCACAGGACCCCCTCCCAGCCAATGGCGTCGCTGCCGCTTTGTGACACGCTTTGTGAAACCCTTTGGCACGCTGCTTTGTGATTCCTCTCGTGAGCGCGGCGCGAAGGCGGTCGGACGCGACTTCGCGATGACACGGCGACGCCATTGGCTGGAGGTGGGTCCTTTGACCACGAAAAGCCGCTTTTTTCTTGACTTGTACTCGCATGTACTCTCCTTTTCCTTCTAATCATTGTCGTGAGCTCCGAAATCGCACATGGTATTCAAGTTCAACATTGTCACGGAGTATCAATAAGAATACAAACACACTCAAACGTCTTCCCTCTGTGTGAGTTATCATGCTTCACAGTAAGCTGCACTACGCCACATTGCTTCTTTGCTTGAGCTGTATTTGATGACATCACTAATCTTGCGAATGTGTACTTCCTCTTCATAGCGCTGAGAAAGTTAAAGTATGCTTTGTAACCTGGTTAAATTAATTGTTAGGATCCTTTATGCTCATCTCATGGAATTGGTAGAGGGTAAAGGCCTGCTGGGTTGCCTCTAGTGGCTATTTTGCGCCAAATTGGCTTCTTTACGAGCCAAGCGGGCGACAAAAATTTCAGGTTGGCGCCATGGCTACTTTCTGGCTACATTGAACTTCTATTTTGGCGCACTTAATAGTCATTTTTCTTATTATTTGCACATGAAGTACACAGCAAGCTTGACGACTACCCGTTCTATCCAAGCTCCTTTGACGTGTCAGCCGATGTATGTGCATGTCCTGCCCCAGCAGCACTCTCTCGCCGAGCCACCGCGCATCGCGCGGCGCGCCTGCGAAGATCGAGTGAAAAAGTTCTTCTTCGCCTACTAGTCAATAGGTTCACTCAGATTCCGACACTCCAGGCAGAAGCACAGCTCAATACGCTAGACGAGCTCATTCACCAAAGACGCAAGGCAAGGATGA
Source organism: Rhipicephalus appendiculatus (assembly GCA_030522465.1). Lineage (NCBI taxonomy): Eukaryota > Metazoa > Arthropoda > Arachnida > Ixodida > Ixodidae > Rhipicephalus > Rhipicephalus appendiculatus. The sequence continues at coordinate 926,185 of JALIZH010025266.1, forward strand.
TAAAGCACAGCAGTGTTCCTGCGGCTGCTGCCTTAGCGCATTACATGGACCCTAAAGCCCCTTCGCTTGACCAACCTACGTTGTCAGTGCCACCATGGGATCATTGCCAAGTGACCACCAACAAGCCTCTGGGATGTATCCGTCAAGAGGTGAACGGACACACTATCTCTAGGTGCAAACCGTTCCGCCCTTTATTTCCTGCATCTCAGACACTTGAACTACGAGCATATGTGGACGCCGGGTTGACATCGTCTATACTGCACACTTCCTTAGTGTGCCCTTCTCATCCACATGTCAACCAGACCTGCTCTTATGCGTTAGACATTCCCCATCATATCCGTCCTAGCAGAGTTAGTTGCTCTCTGTGATGGTCTTGCCGCACTTCAACCGCTCGTCGAGATGCACCACCCATCAAGCCTGATCCTTTACACGGACTCGACGCAAGCTGTTCGCGTACTTCGTCGCGTTGACCGTTCTGTGGGTGTAGCAGAGCAATTTCACCGTTGCGCTGCAGCTTATCCGTGCTCAGTTCGAGTGTGTTGGATTCGCCGATCTAGTGTCCTGGCTCATGCCGCGGCAGATGCCGCTTGCCATCCTGTAACCGTCATGTACCCCTTACCTCTGCTCCTGCTGCCACCTTCTGACACTGTGGACATTCACAAAGAAAATCTTCGGCGCACCACGCGAGCTCTCATACCTCCGCGTGGTCATGACCTCCCGAGTGGACTTACTCGTCAAGAGGAGGTATCGCTCCGAAGGGTTCGCGTGGGTGCAGCTGTGACGCCTTCAATCCGCGCGAAGTGGGGCTACACCGACACAACTTCAAGCTGCCCATTTTGTCCTGCGCCTGTGCGGGAAGCAGACCTGAACCACCTCCTATTGACATGGCCCTGGGCTTCAAGCGGCTCGTCGACGCCATCTGCGGCGTGCGGGACTTCAGCACACCAGGCCGCCTGACTTGCAGCGATGGATTTACGGTCCGAACCATAGGTCCCTCCTGGACTTCATGGAGGAAACACAGCTACACAGTTTTGTGTGATATGTATTGATGCCGTAGGGCAAACTCACGCAATAAAAAAAAAAATAGTACTCACCCCAGCTGTGGGGGGACTGGCCAAGAATTTTGCGGTTTCATAAATTTTAATAAATGATTAACAACGGCGAAGTTATACTATATAACTTACAAACAGCAATAACTTGTGCCAAATAAATATGAAATTTTCGAACTGGCGAAGTTACGCACATGTTGACTAACGCTTGGATAGCAGGCTGCGCACGCTGCCCGCCATGGATGTTGACGCTACGAGCCAAGTTACAATGCTGATGCACAACGCGTGTTCTTGTGCGAACTTGACAAAAAGCGAGATCCGCAACAAAACGAAACTCGACTGGTCATCTTCAACAAGATATCACTGCTTTAAGCTGGACTGGCATTATGGTATCTACAAATCATTTTCGGTGCACGACTTCAAGCACGACCTGTTTCTAGGATTAATGTTCCTACTGACTGGTTGGCTGCAGTGTTCCAGTCTTACGCTGTCTCTGGCAATTAGTCTATTCTGCATAGCATATATACAGGCGGACGGAACTTGTAGGGTAAGGCGGGGCAAAATGAGACGCGGGGTAAAACGCGTCATTTTGACTTTGCCGACCTCCATACCTAACACAAAAAGCGCTTTTCTTTGTTTCTCTATTTCAGCGATAGGTGCTGGCAGTTGTGCACCTTTTTATGTGTAAAAGTTGATTGCTCACAGCGTTCGCGCGGGAAAAATTACGGGGCTGGTGTCAGTGTGTTCGTGACGCGTGAAAAAGGGGCGAAATGTGCATGCTACGGAGACACATTGCTAAGATGCCTTCATGAAACTTAATTGCGCTAAACACGGGGTTGCTGCTTCGAATCAAGCCAGGGATTACTCGAAGCTTAGCTTTCTGGAGTCAGCCGATGCGGTAAAGCTTTCTTCTGCATTAGAAGCCGTGGCGAAGGGACTTAAGAATTTATACCTTGCTAGAGAAGTGTCGAATGCCTTGAATCTTCGTTCGTCGTTTAATTCGCCTAATCTATTGCTTTTTTTCGCTTGCCTGTTTCTGCTTAGAAATAAGGTGCTTGATCAACTTCAATAATTGCCGGAGCTTTACGTACGCGCCAAAACCAAGATATCATGATGAGGCACGCCGTAGAGGTGGACTCCGGATTATTTTTCGACCACATAGGGTTGTTTCAACGTGCACCTAAATCTAATCATGCGTGCTACGCAAGCTACCACGCCGGGTTGCTTGATCAACCTCCGCGTGCATACTTGCCGCGAACAGCCCAAGCCTCGGGGAAAATATGACGCAGGCCCCTCTGCCTTTTTTTAGATGCGAAGCATCTTATGCTCGGGGCTATGTCCGCCCCTCCCGCGTCCCCCGTCCCGCGTCCGGCCACTTTCATGAAGTAGGGAAGCACCCATTATGAGAACCAGAACACTGTAGTAATATGAAGGCCGTCAACCCTACCACAGTCATCAGAGTCATGGCCGAGAGCACAGAGGCGCTGCTTAGCAATGGCTAGGCAGGTGGTGTCTGTCGCCCAGGTTGACCCCATTCCTTGAGTCATGGCCGAGAGCACAGAGGCTGCTTACCCTATTGCAAAAACCAGCGCCCCCCAGCGTGATACCAGTACGTTTTTTGGCGCTGGATCGCACTGGGAACTCTGGTACACGCTGGGATTCACTGGCACTTCGGTGAGCGCACTGGGAAAGAGCTGGGTCGCACTGGTAGGGGCGCTGGCTTGCTGCCAGACGCTGGCGCGTATTGGGAAGCGCTGGAAACGCTGGAATTTTCACTGGAGTGCGCTGGTGCACACTGGAGCCTGCACTGTTTCTTCCAGTGCGGCATGCAAGTTTCTGTAGTGTATGCGGCGGAATGTTTCGGTATGTTTGAATATAGAATGTTTGATTCGATGGTACCAAATATGCTACCCTAACAGGCAGGCCCGTAGCCAAACAATGTTTTCGGTGGGGGGGGGGGGGGGGGGGGCACTTGTTGAAAGCCTTGAAAAACACCGATCTTTATTATTTTTCCTCGGTAAACACCCCCTTCCATCCGAATTTCGAGGGGGAGGCCCGGGCCCCTAGCCCCCTCCCTTGGCCAGGGGCCTGCTTACAGGTCCCAAACATTTTCACAACTTCTAGCTTGGCAGAGAAAGAGAATGAATGATAAGCGCAAGACATTATGTGATATATATGCGAAATCACCGTCATTTTTATTTTTCCATTTGGAATGCAGAAAAAAATGCGTCAATAACACAAAGGAGCCAACGCTGATTATTTTGCTTTTTAGCTTGATTTTTTTTTCTTCTTATTCACGCAGATTCAATAACGGCGTTAATTCTTGCGGAGCACGTAGCAGCGATGAATGCACGTTTTGTGCATGCGCCACACATATACCAGTCTGGCATCAGGGATTGGTTGTTGTAATGATTCCATTTTGCAGTGTTTATAAGTCTGGAGGCGCCGGTCCTACCAGAAACAGCAAATCGTTACATCGCCGCACAGTTGGCAAGAAGCAATTCAGCTCTGGCTTCGCAATCCCACCCAACGGAGGCCAGAAAAACAGCCGCCGTTCGATATCACCACACCGGAAACGCATCTCTGGCACTGTTTGCCCTTCCACTTACTTCCGCTGAACTTTAGTTAACCATTAGAAAGGTTCCGAAGCTTGAATGCAGAAACTTCAACCATCGCAACTGCGCTGCGCCGAGACCGGTCCTACCCAGCGAGACTCCCAGCGAGCGTTAGGCCTAGTGTGCCGGCCGTGTCCGTCTACATGTTACCGGCGCTTCGCGCTTTAAGTACACGCAATTATAAAGCGTAAGAATGACTGTAAAGTACAGTTTGGACATTCGTTAACCTAAATTAACCATTTTTCCTTGTGTACGGTGTCCGCACAAGGAGCGATGACCACCGAAGCGACGCGCTTTCAGCAACGCGCACAAGCTGTCACCGAAAGCTGCCGGCCGCGCTAGCCGGTACTTCTCGTGACTCTTATGTAAGAACGCATAATTTTCAGTCGGTAATTTGGTACGCCTTAGTGAACTAACATAGTGACATACTCCTTTACCGAATTGTATTTTTTATTTAGTTGGGCGGTTTCTTAGTTATAGGTATCGATAGAACTGCAAATCTGTACACTGGCACGCCCGCTGTACTGGCGTATCGTCGCTTGCGCGATAACACTACTCAATACTCAATCATGTACGCACCTGTTTATCTAACTAGTCATCATAAAACCTCTGTAAATGTTGACCAGTAGCAAGAGCGAGAAACGGCTATTAAAAAAATCGGCAGTAACAGCCAGCAAACAGTGCCTGCTCTACGTGTATTTCATATTTTTCGTAGTTAACATGTGAATTCTTAAAGAAACTTAGCGCTCTTGCCATTATCGGCATGTCATTCGGTACCGGCCGCCGTTCGTTTGTCTAATAAAGACGCAGTTGTTATTTGGAAAGGAAGATCGCGTCTATCGTGACTGTGCGACATATAAACATGAAGCCGAACCATGTGTTTGTTGCTTAAATAGTTGTTTTACGCACACTTGAACATGTTCCGGCGTGGCGTAGTGGGTAGAACACTGAGTTCGGAATCGGGAGGTGGCAAGTTCGAATCCTTCTGATAGAGACTTTTTTTTTTTTTTTCATATGGCTTTTTTTTTCTTTTTTTTTATTGCGTTAATGCGTTCTATATCACTTCTTGCACTAATATATTTATTTATGGCACATAGGCACCGCTATTTCAACGCTGTAGAGCCGTATTGCGCGAGAGTACCAGCGCCTCCCAGTAAAATGCCGCTCCAGCGTCCCAGTATCCAGCGCGATACTGGGCCCATAATCCGGCATGGCACTGGACGCTGGTACCCAGCGGCGCTGGGTTTTGCAATAGGGTAGGAATGGCTAGGCAGGTGGTGTCTGTCGCCCAGGTTGACTCCATTCCTTGATCTTGCTTGCATGTGTTTGGGGGGTGGGGTTTAGTCCGTCCCTCCTTCCCGCGTCCCACACCACCACAGCGCATGCGCGTCCCCTCCCCTTTCTCTACTCTACGGACTGCCACCCGCGTCCCACATCCCCACAGCGCACGCGCGTCCTCTCCCCCCTCTCTCCTACGCTCACCCCCTTCCTCTACTTTAGGAATCCTCTACTCTACGGAGCGGCGCCCCCGCGTCCGACTCCCCACAAGCACGCGCGTCCTCTCTCCTACGCTCACCCCCTTACTCTACTCTGGGAATCCTTTACGAAGCTCGCGTCCCGCATCCCCGCAGCGCATGCGCGTCCTCTCCGCCTCTCCTCCTACGCTCACCCCCCTTTCTCTCTCCTCTAGGAATCCTATACTCTACGGAGCGGTTCCCGCGTCCCACACCCCCATCACGTGCGCGTTGCCTCCCCTCTCTCTCCTATCCTACGGTTCCCCCCCCGTTCTCTCCTCTAGGAATCCGCTACGGAGCGGCGCGCACGACAGGTGGTGCGACAGCTGCATACTCCGCTGTGAGCACCACGGTAGTTCCACGGTATGAAAATGACGGAGCGCGCCTCATTCTCTCTCCTGTGCAGCGCCGCGATGAGCGCCCGGGCCGCTGCCGCGAAACGAGAGAGGCGACGTTTCTCCCGCTCAAGCTAACCATCTCCCCGCTGCTTCGCATCCACACATGGTCCCCTTTAGCGGGAGATGGGGAAGTTTTTACTGCAAACGTCAGCCCCGTACATTGACATAACAAAACGGAAACTTGGGCCAGTTGGTTGTACTTCATATTGACCGGCAGCGCAACCACACACGCGGACAGAGAAAAGAAGCGCTGTGTTTCCGTTTCACTTCTTTTCTCTGTCCGTGTGTGTAGTTGCGCTGCCGGTCAATATGACATTGACATAATTTTAGTGCCGGGGACCCCCAGCTTCCCGCGTACGCACTGTTACGAATGGGGTCTCGCAGTATCCCACCGCTGCCACCACTGTTACGAATTGGGGTTTTCGGGACGTTGTAAGCCGGGAGGTAGGCGAGCCGATGCAGCCGACGAGCTGCCTTTTCGTCCAGTAGCAAACCAGGAGACCAGCGTTTTTGGAAAACAGTAACGTTTATCGCAAGTAATAGCAGGTTGTCGCAGTACATGGGCCTGCCAGCACGACCAAGTCGGCTGGGGCAACTCTCTCTAACAAAAGACCGGCACGGTCTTAAATTAGGTATGCGGGTGAGGTGCCGTGTGCACCACCCGGCAGTTAGGTGAGGTGACGTGCGCAAATCCACGCAGGTGGCTCAGGTGTCGTGCGCAAATCTCCAAAGGTGGGTCCTTGCCATGATCGCCGGTGTTTGACAGAGGGGGGGGGGGGGGGAGCTCTGGCACAAAAGCACCCCCGCCGCAAGACAATGCATCCAGAGTTCGAGCTGTCAAACGCAGCTAGGATGATGGGATGCTGGTTGACCGTTGTCAGCGGTGGCCTTTCCGCTCTTTCCATCTGCAGCGACCCTCAAGGCTCAACAGCGGTTCACTGGAACGACAGAGTCGAACACAAAGCCAAACCACTCTGGCCAAAGCAAGTGCCCTCCAAATGCTGGTCAAATCGCCAGACCAGCATAAAAAAAGAAAACATTTCCTCGAGATTGAGCTAAGCTAAAAATTCCCCATCTCCTGCTAAAGGGAACCATGTGTGGATGCGAAGCAGCGGGGAGATAATTAGCTTGAGCGGGAGGAACGTCGCCGCTCTCATTTCACGGCAGCGGTCCGAGCGCTCATCGCGGCGCTGCACAGGAGAGAATGAGGCGCGCGCGCTCCGTCATTTTCATACCGCGGAACTACCGTGGCGCCCCCCAGCGGAGTATGCAGCTGTCACACCACCTGTCGTGCGCGCCGCTCCGTACAGAATTCCTAGAGGAAAGGACGGGGGGGGGGGGGGGACCGTAGGAGAGCAGAGAGAGGGGGGAGGGGACGTGCATGCGCTGCGGGACGCGGGAGCCACTCCGTTGAGTAGAGGATTCCTAAAGGAGAGAGGGGGGAAAGGACGCGCATGCGCTGTGGGGATGTGGGACGCCGGAGCCGCTACGTAGAGTAGAGGATTCCTAGAGGAGAGAGGGGGGAGAGGACGCGCATGGGCTGTGGGACGCGGGCGCCGCTCCGTAGATTAGATGATTCCTAGAGGAGAGAAAGGGGGTGAGCGTAGGAGAGGATCGGGGAGGGGACGCGCATGCGCTGTGGGGGGGTGTGGGACGCTTCGTAGAGTAGATGATTCCTAGAGGAGAGAAAGGGGGTGAGCGTAGGAGAGAAAGGGGGGAGGGGAAGCGCATGCGCTGTGGGACGCGGGAAGGACTAAGCCCCTTCCAAACACATGCAAGCAAGATCAAGGAATGGGGTCAACCTGGGCGACAGACACCACCTGCCTAGCCATTGCTAAGCAGCCTCCCTGTCCTCTCGGCCATGACTCAAGGAATGGGGTCAACCTGGGCGACAGACACCACCTGCCTAGCCATTACTAAGCAGCCTTTCTGTGCTCTCGGCCATGACTCTGATGATTGTAGTAGGGTTGACGGCCTTCTTATTACTACAGTGTTCTGGTTCGCATAATGGGTGCTTGCCTACTTCATGAAAGTAGCCGGACGCGGGACGGCGGACGCGGGACGGGGGGACGGATAGAGCCCCGAGCATAAGATGCTTCGCATCTAATAAAGTAGCATCACGAGCAACGTATTTCAGGAGGAATACCGAAGTGCGGACGAACCTTTAGCGAAGTGTCACTGCGTGACCCTGCTAAAATCCAATCAAAATTGCTTCGCGAGCGATTCTCAAATTGATACAGGGGCAGATTGGGGAAGACCGAAGCTTCTGAGGATGACTAAATTTTGCCCCCAGAATTACAACTATAGCTCTTAACGCTTCTCAGACGTGCGCCTTGGCGCTACTCGCAAGCGTTGGTAACATCCGCTAAAGTTAGCCTTTAAGCTTCACGCTTTCGCTCAATGCACTCGGCAAATGAGCATCACAACAAAGACAATACGCTTTAAAGAAATAACTGAAATCAAACTCACGCGTTAACACAAGACAAACAGAAAAGTAAAACGTACACTGACGTGCATACTAAACGTACACTGCAAAAAGCATCAGGAGGTTTAAACAGAGGCTTTTACTCGGCCTTCTCTGTTCGAACAGCTCGCTAACGGTTAGCTCACTTCGAGCGCTAACTGTTGTCTTTCTAAATATTAAGAAAACAAACAAGTAAACAAATAAACATATCAATGTCTACTTCTTCGATGACGAGGAAAGTATAACTTACAACAAAATCGACGTATTAACTTGCTCATCGGCAGACGACCAAAATTAGAAAGAAAATCATTTCTAAAACTGAATACAAGATCCACTCTTGGTATTTATCATTACACAGTGCCTATCCCAAAGCGGCACTCTTTCAGACGAGCTCTGGGGAGTCGCGCATTCCACAGTTTTCGAGGGGTGCGGTCTCGACACAGGCACAAAGAACTAACCTGTCCGACGCACTCAGTAGCGGCGACCTTCGTCCCGCGGCCCCCCCCAACCACGGTGTAAGAATAAGTTTTTACACCATGCCCCCAACTCTGACAAACAGGCATATGGTGGTGGTTGTGGTTCGAAGAAGGAAAAGGCGCCTAATTTCTGCAGCCCGGTCGGGAGCACGGCGCAGCGCTTAGGCATATGCACCGCCTCGTTTGCATACTGTACCCCTCCCGCTCAAGCAGTGACCCTTTCGCCACGGTGGGGGACAGCCTTTGTCACTACTTAGGTGTACGCGATGTTTCCCCACGTGCTTGCCCCTACGCGGCAGTGGAAAAGATAAGACTAGGCAGTGATTTCGGCGTTCGAATTTCTCCGAAATTCGTTTTTTTCGCGACGCGCTTCACGCCTACTCTAGATCGCAGCAGCCACCTGAACTTCACCCTTCTCTTCGTGGGCTTTGTCCCGATCTCAGCCCTAGCATTGAGCGTGGCGTCTCGAGAGCCGTGGCGTTTAGCCACTTTCGCGCGCTAGGCGTTATTCGACTTCGCCTTATGCTTTCGCCGGCGCCTTTTCCTGTCGGAACTGTTCGCCACGCTCAGAGCACTGGCATTCGCACTCGCAAGTACGCTGCCTTCATTTTGCGGAGTCAAAGCTCCAGATTGGTTAGCTAGCTTCTCCTCGGGGCCGTTGCTAGCTGTCTCTGCCTGTGACAGAACGGGAGTCCCGATGCCTTTAAAGCTAACACACTCGCCTTGAAAGGTCTCGATCTGTGGGGGTCTATCGCTGCCGTGAATAGCCCGTTTTCTCTGGCCTTCGAAGTCGGCCTCCGCCTTAGTCTGACTCACTTCAGCGTCTTGCTCTTCGCGACGGGCTTCAGCCTCTAGCGCCTCGCGATGGGTCTCGGCCTCTCGCTTTTCGAGACCCTTCTCGACCTCTTGGTCTATGCGGCACGCCTCGTCCTCTTGCGCTTTACGGCGGGCTTCAGCCTCTAGCGCCTTACGACGTGCCTCATCCTCAAGCGCTTTGTGACGCGCCTTTCTCTCTAGCGCTACGCGATGGGCCTCAGCCTCTAGCGCCTTTCGCCTCGATTCATCCTCACGCGCTTTGCGACGGGACTCAATTTCAAGCGCCTTACGACGCGCTTCAGCGCTGTCTTTATCGCTCCGACTTTCCCAGTCAGCAGGACTTGAAACAGCAAAATGTCTGATCAAAGTATGTCTAGCCTTATGAAAGTCTCTTGCTTCCTCAGCGGATGAGCACTGCAAAATGCACGCGATCTTGCACGGCAGCAACGTGACGAGCCTCTCCACCCAAAGGTCTCGGCTAACATCAACATCCCTGCAGACATCTTCAAAATCAACGAGAAAATTCTCGATGTTCTCGTCTGTCTCGAAGATGTGGAGTTCGTATTGCGCTCGTTGTCATTTAATCGCCTGCATTTCACGATCAAGCTCTTTCATTTTGAGAGCATGTTCTCTCTCTTCGCGACGCTGCTCGGCCTCCCTCTGTTAGCGCTTTTGAGCTTCTCGCTCTTTGCGACGCTTCTCGGCCTTCTGCTTTCGCTCACAAATTTCCTCCCAAGTCTCATCAGCGTCATCGACAGTCACGTTCTCTGCCCGCATCACCTCGAGAATCGCTTCCTTTGTTATAGCGGACCCGGCGGAAATGCCCAAGTCCTCACAAATTTCAAGGAGGTCCTGCACCAGGTACTTCTCCATCGCGATCTCGTCCCTCGTGATGCTCTTCTACTACATTTACTCTTACTTTAAATCTAATCACTTGGTTTTAATTAAAGTGAGTAAAATTCAACCAAACGAAAAAGTCAAAACACTCCTATCATCTGCCTGTGCTAGAGAGGTCTGGCGAAATGAGCAGTAAACGTAGGGCACTCACCCAACCAAAGTAGCCGACCATGGTCCGAGTCGTGGCTGCCGTCAAGCGGTGTCGTGGGAGTCATCTGGCCTTGAGGGATTTGGTCCAACTTGCCAATGCTGAGATCCGGGGTAGCGTATCCCAGCGTAGCCAAACGTTGATACCAGGGCGGTCGTCCTCGAGCTTGCAGGGATCCTATTCGGCTTGCCAACCGTAGGGTAGCGTATCCCGCTTTGCCGAACGATGAGAACAGGGTAGCGTATCCCAGCGCTGCCAACCACTGTTACGAATGGGGTTTTCGCGTCGTTGTAAGCCGGCAGGTAGGCGAGCCGAAGTAGCGGACGATCTGTAGCAACGTGGCCGTCGTAGCTGAAGATCGGAGTTTTCGTCCAGAAGCAGAGCAGGTGTTTGACAGGGAAGGGGGGGAAGCTCTGGCACAACAGCACGCTCTTGCGTTCCTTTGTATTCTCCGTTGGTGCAGCTGGGAGTACAAAGGAACGCAAGAGCGTGCGTACGCGGGAGGCTGCGGGGCCCCGCATTAAAACTCTCTAATAGGGAGGGGGGGCGCTGCGACGAACCTTCAGCCCCCCCCCCCCCCCTTGAAGGGGAACCCTGCGCACGCCTATGATGGCACCGTCTCTTCAACAAAACATTTTTTACATGAGAGAAAAAACGACGCCATGCTGGGCTTCGCGCGGTAGTCCGCTTTGCAGAACTTCTCTCCACTTTTGAGTGCTTTCCTTGAAAGTAGCTTTCAGGCAGTTATTTTTCCAAAACTTACGGCATGGCTGCTCGAGCTTTTTGTGCCAAAGACTAGCACAACAGCGCACGCGCGTGCCCTCACCACCTTTCCAGCGCTGGTCTCCCGTAGAAGTTTTACAAAGCCATAGACGTTATTAGCCACGCACCCTTTAGCGGACAAGATGCGAACGTGACGTACGTGTCTCCCCTCGCTAATGCCCTGTCATTTGTAGGCGGGGGACGCGTCTCCCACGAGGGCGTCTGCGGGGCGATCAGCTAAAACAGCCCTCTAGCACGGTGGCCTCAAGAGGATGCAGTGGCCGATAACGAGCGTCATCCAAAGAGATTCTTCAGCGGCGCTTGAATGGTCGTCGCCACTAAAAAACAGCGAGAGGGAAGAAAAATCTAGGAACTTTAGACTAGGCCTAGTGGTGTATTGTGAAAGGGAATAAGACGACGCCTTGGACAGGATTTACAAGACAGCGCCAAGTCTGTGGTCGTCACTTCGTCCTGTACAAAGCGCTGTTCTTTTTGTTGTTTTTTTTCTGTTCCCTTTCATCTCGAAAGAAAAAGTGCGAAGCCAGGACACTACGATTGTCTACTGGCACGTGGCAGACGATTGTGGAAGCCACGAGTTGAGATTTCAGAAACATCAACTGGACGACGCGGAAAAGGCGCTGCTATGGTTTGCTTCTGCAATGCCGGCAAAGCGACGCGCTTCCTGTGCTTCGCTCCTTGCAAGACCGCGCTGCCATGAACTAAATTTCGCAACGCGGAAGCAGAGGAAGGCTGCTTGGACAGCGCTCGTGTTTCGCACCTTCCTAGACTAGTGCAATCACTGTAAACACTAATACAATCAATTGTAAATCGTTGTAAACAATTATGCAACATATAAATTTTCGCTTTTGGTTCGTGATTCATATTTATTTGTTTTTATTGTTACTAAAAAGTGGAAGTTGCATGCCGGGATACAGCCGAGCATTTTCAGTTCTTTCCTCCATTTTTAGAGGATTGTTCGTCCTCCGCTAGGGAATGCCGCAATCACAACTTGGGCACGTAATCACTCTAACGTTTGCTGTCCGGTAACCCCCGTTATCACGCTAACGCCAAACTAAAGCTGCCTGTTATCAACTAACACATCGCGCTCTTCGTTGCGTGTCGACAAGTGTGTGGGCTTTCAGTGAAAAGTTTGGCAGTATGATGTCACTGTGCATTTGGCTGATTTCAACTCCCTCACTGTACTGCGCTCCTCGATGTCATTGTGCAGTGCTGACCCCCGTATTCTGCAACAAGCCTCGACTCGAATTCCACCCTTCACTTGACCAAGCTGAGCAAAGCAGGCCCCGGAAACTGAGCGCTAGTTTCGGTTTCAAGGAACATGCACGCTCGTAGCGGTTGCCGGGCAAGATCTGGTTGAACGAAGTAAGATCTGGTTGAACGAAGTGAGGTTGACGTCGATGTTCGCATTTATTTGCTTTCGCGAGTTTTTACAAATAAAAAAATTATTGATTTCACTGTAAAGAGCTTTTTTTTTTGTTTATTTGTCTTGTTTTTTTTTTCTTATTTTGTGAATTTTAAATCAGGCGAAGCGCGGGAAGTGGTTGACTTGAATATGTAGCGCTTGCCTCCGCTCCTCCTTGCCACTCGCTCAGCGATGTCACAAGTTCGATCGCGCTCAGTTATCTTGCTGGGTTGGCGTGCCAAGTACGGGAAAGATAAGACAGAAAGTTTGTGGCGTGCAGAGAACGGAAGCCGCAGTGAGCTACGCCGAGCAAGTCAACCATGCATAAGACGAAGATGGCGAAATCGGGCATCACATGTTTGTCGCGGCTCTGCGGTGTGTTAACCCGGGGATTTCCAGTTCCCGCGAAGGTTTTTCAGGTTTCCTAGTGGCAACGGGTGAGCACAACTATTTGGGCCCATTATTTCAGCAGGTATTAATTTTGCATAAGTACGTGAGTAAACCCAGTTCTCTGCAAGCCTGACTGTACTGACATAAGCGCAGTGTCGCTAGACTAATTGGTCAAGACGACAGCCTATCTGCTGTCGGCAAAATACGTTTAATGAAAGGCTTGAATGCGTGTCGGCTCGGCTACATAGTTTTTTCATCTTTTACTTTTTGGCCTGTAGCTCAAATGATCTCAAGCAATTTTAGGCTCCTTCCTGTTCATGAAATTTATGTAGCCATTTTGAATACATGTGATGGCCTGAATGCTTCTAGAAATCGTTACAGGAAATGTTGCTGGAGCCAACGTTTTGACAAGTGAACTTTTCTTCGTCAAGGCAACGCTGCTGCCCTGACGAAGACAAGTCAACAACTTGCCGAAACATTGTTTTCAGCGACGTTCTCTCTTGAAGAACTTCTCATGGCTTCAAGCCTCTCTGTTCCTCTGAACTTCTGTCTCGTTTGGTAGTCAAATTCTGTAAGAAAAATATGTGCGCCGTCATAACAAACGTGATTGAGTCATATACGACGTGTCCTGCTCGTGATTGTTGATAATTTTCGCATTGGTTCGGATAATCTGGGTCGACTGTTTGCTCACTATGTCCATATTTCAGTTGTGAATTAAAGCTGCTTTTATAGATTGACACTTTCACACTACGCGTATGTCTCTGTTTTATTTTTTTAAATACGGAACGTGCAATAAAAAAGTTACTTTTATTTGTGTCGATCGAGCTTTGTTTTACTGAGCAATCGGTCCGCTTAAGTTTCGCCGCTTCAGAACACACGAAAAAAAATATAAAAAATTGTTAACGAAATTTTACGAATGGCCGCGTCGCCCAAGCGGCCAGCGGACCTGAAAGAGGGCACGAACACATCCCGCTTGCATGCGAAGTGGGAAAGGAGAGGTTCCGCGGCAACCCTCCTCCTCTCAGTTTTGCTCCCTTTCCCTCTATTTGGTGTCCTCACCAGTGACGTCATGAAAGAAATGTTTTGTTTGTGATTTATTTCTAGTTGGATGCCCGGCAGCCGCCAGTAGTAAAAGCGGCGCCACCGCTCGACTTAAAATGACTCAGTGGTTCCCAGGAAATGATGCCGGCTATCGCTCATGTGCAATGAATATTTTTGCCGAAGGGTGGATCTGCCATCGACATGCTCGAGTCAAGGTGGAGCGCCGAGTGAAGAGACGTTCTAGAATACGGGGGTGAGTCTCAATATCTGCTCACGGCCCAACAAATGCGTCCGTACACGTAACACTTCGCCACAGAGAACCCGACATAGAAAACAGAATCCGCAAGTTGTTTGATTTGGACTCACCACGATGAACAAGCGCCTTTTGTGTCTCGGAGCACTCACGTCACCGCATCCCTCGAGCCACCAGGACAGTCGCTGATGTTTGTCGCTGCGAGAGTGCTCGTCGGCTGTCTCTCATGGAGTTGGCCGTGGCTGTCGGCCATTGCACACTTTCGTAGAACAGTTCTGATGACAGCTTCACTCCTCTCGAAGGCATCGCCCCACGATGCCGTTGCATAGCTGGCTGTTCACCGGCGGCTTGACGTCGACTGGCGTCGGCATCTTGTAGCGTCGAAGTGGTCTGCAGAAATACGTCGCGAAGCCAATGGAGCCACTTGGTCAACGATAGTTTTATCGCGTGTATGCTGGAGTTCGAAGACACAAACTGTCAGATGTGCTCGCGCTAACGGCGTGTTTGTCAGCAGCGCCAGAAAGCCCCTTCATGATGACGATGCTGTCGCCATACCCCTCGCAACGGACTGGTATCACTTGACTACACTGTAAATTGAGTGCGATCCAAAGATAGTGATGACGAAGCAATAAAAGAGGAAAGGAAAGCCAGGGACAGAACATGTGCCCATGCTCGACACACCACAGTCCATCACTGCCAACCACCGCTTTCACACTCCGACCGCCCAGAGGAGGAGAGGTTGAGGAGGGGAAAAGCCCTCGCTTCTGCAGCGATCTCATTGGGCAAGGAGAAACTGAGTGGATGTGGACATGTGGTGGCCTTTGTGAACAGTGTGACGTGACTGCGTCTACCCAGCCCACAAGTCCCGCCCTCGGAGCAGCTAGGTGCTGTCACGGCCGGTCTGGAGGCGCGCGCTTGTTCGGCAAAAAAGTTCCTCTCGCGGGGTATTTCAGCAAAGGAGCGCTGCGTGTGTTTGCATTCCTTCGATGGAAGTTTCTTGCAAGTTGCTATTTTCTGAAGTCACAGCTTTTAAAAGGAACAGTCACTACCCATAATGCACGACTCTTAGGTCAACATACGGTGATTTGCTCTTCGTATATGACCGCCATAAAAAAATATATATTGTTCGAATGCGAACTTTGTAAATTTTCACGATTACCGGTGCTTGAAAAAAATGTTTACATGGCATGGATGTGAACGCACTCAATTTCCATTGCGACATCTGCACTGCAGTTTCAAACGAGATACCGCATTAACGGAAACATGATTCATAGCCGCTGTGCGCGAGGTCACAGGATTAGATTATCACTAACGGCGCAAAATTCTAATCGCAGATGGATGAAGAAAAAAAAAAAGGAGAAGAAAAAGACGTAGACACTTGTTGCCGTGCGTTCGGTTGAAGTTAATGAATCCCCGGGAAAATTAATAATATCTGGGGTTTAACGTCCCAAAACCACGATATGATTATGAGAGACGCCGTAGTGGAGGGCTCCGGAAATTCCGACCATCTGGTGTTCTTTAACGTGCACTGACATCGCACAGTACACGGGCCTCTACCATTTCGCCTCCATCGAAATGCGACCGCCGCGGCCGGGATCGAACCCGCGACCTTCGGGTCAGCAGCCGAGCACCTTAGCCACTGTTCCACCGAGGCGGACCCCGGGAAAATTAAAGCGATGTTTTCCCCTACGGCGTTCCACGCAGTTTTGCGATGTTTCAAGAAATGTGTCCAAAATACTACAAAATCAGGAAAATGCTATATTTGCTCGATGCCTTCACAATTACTTCTTCGACAGCCGCAGGTATCTAAAGATGGTTAAAGAAATCATTTGGGACAGTAATTAAGAAAACTAAATTAATTAACTTTTTAATGAGTGGAGTTAGGCGGTTATGTCAAATGGTAGAATTGAAGTTTTCCATGCGAAGAACCCGTCTCAGCTTTGACATACAGAAGAAGCGACCTCTAGTAATTATTGTGGAGTAATGAAATTCAACCCAATTCAACGGCGAAACCGAAATTTGAAGCACCGCTGAGCGCAACAAACAGACGACCAGAATGATGTCACCGTTCAAGACAACGATTAGGGCGGGTTACACCGTAACACGTGATTCAGAAGCCACTCCCTGGCGTGTCCATCGTCGCAGGTATGAAAATCTGTCCGACTCGTCGCTTGGTGAGGGGCTCCAGTGTGAGGTCTGTAACCACTTGGCCCTTGTTTGAGAACTTTAAAACCACTTCTTTTTTTGGCAATGGCTCCACGACTGCATAATTATGTGCGACAACATTTACTATGAAGAGCGCTGAAAGCAGTATACTTTCTCGATCCATTGCTCTGACGAGGTCACAGTGCTTATCTGAAACACAAAGTGAATTTTTTTTATTCACTGTCAATGTTGCTCTGCATTTATGACGGCTGAGTTTCTTCAAGGCGGCGTAGACACCATAACCCGTCACATACACCAATACCGGGATACTAATGTTTACCTTATAGGGGTTACTTTGTAACAAACAGATCCGCGCGTGCGAAACTGTCCCGTCTTTGGGTCACACCACGCGCCAGCGGAGCGTTCGTCACTCTCTACCAGCACTACGCAGCAGCCCTATCAGTTAGAGCTGGACCCCTAATCCGTGGTTTGTGCTGAGTCACGATCACGGCGGGTTTCAGGCCTGTGGTAACAGAGACGAGTTCTTTGCCTGACACTGTTTATTCGCGTCAAGCGCCACCATCAAGGCCAAACCTCATAAGCGCGAAAATGCACGCGACAGCGACGAGCGACGCTGTGAGCGACGAAACGGGTCGTTCGCGCGACGTGTCGCCCGGTCATTTTCGCGCGATCGCTCGGTTTTTCAGATTTGGAAACCGTCGCCCATCGCCCGGAAGTGCTGTCACCAGAACAGGATGTACGTCAGTGACGTACTGCCGGTTGTCTCGGCGTGCTTTTCGACGCGCTCAAAATCATGGCCAACGGCGACGAGCGCACCGCGTACAATGAATGTTTATGCACGTGCATATGAAAAAAAGGGCTGCAATGCAATAATAAACACCTTCCGTTCGATTATGCATCAACACATTTAATTTTTACATTGCATACCGCTGACTACGCGGCACTTTTGGTACAAGTAGACGGCCTCGTGCCAGCAACAGTGGAGTTCGCTCGCCGAAGCCGTCGCGTGAATGAGGTTTGCCCGCGCAAGCGACCGTTCGCGCGAAGACAATCTACGTCGCGTCGCTCGTCGCTGTCGCGTGCATTTTCGCGCTTATGGGGTTTGGCCTTCACACAACAATATACAAATAAAGACGAAGCGGCGGATGAGTTCCGCACGACAACGTGAAAAAGGCCCCGAAAGGTGAAGCGCACGAGAGGGAGAGCGATAATGCTCGGACTCACCGCTCGTGGCTTTGAACTCCGGCCCAGGGGCAGTAGGTCACCCACAAAGAGCCGGACGGTTCGCAGGGGGGTGATGGCGGCTGGGTGGCTCCCGACTCGACCGAGCTATGTCAGTCACGGCTCCCCAAGTCGAAAGACAACAAGCGTCCCAAGAAAGCGACGCGCGTTCCCGGGGTCTGGAGAGGAGTCTCCCCAGAAAAGGGCAAGGAGGGAAACGGGGCATCTCGGCTTCAGCCATGCAGCAGGGTGCGAAGGGCCACGGGAGCGGCACAGTGCCCCCTCTCCCGCAACCCCTCTCGCCGTTGCGCGCGCAAACACAGCGTGAAGCCGAGGCGCCGCCGCGGTGAAGACAATGGGTTGCGCGTGCAACCCCACAACCTTTGACAGCGTTTCTTCAGTGACAACTACGTTGCAGGTGAACAGTTAGCTTCCATTCCAAGGTCATGTCACTGCTCGTCTTTCTCATTGGCATTTCCAGAAATGACGACCGTCCTACTTCTAATCACGCTCGTAATTATATGTAGAAAATTCTGCAGGAGAACACCCTGGAGTATACTGCGAAGGAGTGAAGTTGCCGCGAGAAATCGCGCGCAGCCATTTCCTGCACAGCTTCGCGTCTTGCACCTGCACCTTGCAGTCGTAATTGCCACGGCACCGAGGGACACAGCAGTAGTTCGGTATGACGAATTCAATGCATCACACACGCTGCGGCCCGCACGACGTTCTCACAATTTCGGGAAAACGGCACACTGCACTTGAGAGGACCGACGTACCACGTGTGGCAGCAATAAACAAACTGACGGGCCGGTGTGCCGCCGCACTACCTGTCCTCCGTCATTAAATGTAGTGTGCTTTTGAGTAGAACGTTTTCTCGCTAGATGATGATACAGTCGAATCCACTTACAACAATACTCAAGTGCCATGAAGATTTCCTTGTTATAACCGATAATTGCTATAAACGGGTTGCACGAAAAAGATCAAAGTAGGGGAACAGCAGGCTGCTGTGAGAAAACTATATCGAATCGGATATGCCAACAGACATCAGTGATAAGGATAAGACAGCTGCCGAATTTTTGGACATGCTTGAAAATTCGGACGCTTTCACGGGACCGCCAAAAGCCCCAGAGAGCCAATGTATGACAACGTCTGAAGTTTCGGACATGAGACTCTTCGAAGTTTCAAAATTTTACATAAATTTCATGCCAAGCCACCGCCGCTTCCACACCGTATCGAATTTCGTAAGTCAGCTTTACCGCAATTTCGTAACGATGTGCGGTGAAGCATATCAATAATCCGAAGGGGCGCTGGGGGGATATTGGGGTTGTGGAAGGGGGGCTCAGCAGCTTGAACTTCTCGTTTTCTTCTTTCTATTCAGGGATTTCGCATTCCATTACCTTTAAGCACGGACACCCAACAACCAGAATTCATTATTATAACCGATAATGCGGCACGCGGGCATTGCTGTAAGCGGGTTATTTTACCATAGAAAACATACAAATATTCATGGTTCAGCAGCTTTTCATTGTTATAACCAATATGTTGTTAAAAACGGTATCGTTATAAGTGGGTTCGACTGTATTTCATTCAAACATAACTGTAATAAAATAATTCCAAGTTTCTTCCGCGATTTGTGTTTCTTTTCTCAGAGAAATGCTGCGAATTTATAAATGACGACCAGTGTCACGTGTTTCAAGTTTCATTCATCCGCGTTTGAGTTGTTCCCTGCGCGACCCCTCCAGTGCGCCACCGGGAACGGGGGAAACCGGATTCCCGCCGACGACGCCTCCGCTTAGTGACGTCAGCTCTTCGAATGCGGAGAGCGCCCGGCCTTAGAGTGTAGAAAGTGTTAAAGGGACCGACAACTGCCCAGGTGAGAGTTAAAGGGACCGACAACTGCCCAGAACATGAACTGAGATGACTCCACGAATGAAAAGATTGTTCGTCGCACTGACTCAAACCAACCCTGTTTTTGTCTTGAGAGGTGGATTTATATTTTTATTTCTTCATCGAAAGACGCGAGAAATGACCTGCGCCTCTGGTGGCAAATACATGAACGAATCGATGTACCCTGTCACGTGACCGTTGACTGCTGCAGACGGTCGAGGATCTTTTTGTTGGTATTGAAATATTGTTCGTTTCTTTATATTAAAAGATATTACTCCATAAAAATGTACACATAGGCGCGCGTTAGTAGTATGCATTAAAGCGGCGCTGCCTTAGCGTGACGTAATGATACCATGCTCGTCAGTGCGTCTTGAGCAACTTTTCAGCGTACTCATGCAACCGTGCACGCAGTTTGCAGGCCGCTAAGACTTTTGAGCGACATAATTTTGCTACCTACACTTCGTCTCAGAAATGATGCGCACTGCTACTCGGCGCGGCTAAAGTGAGCTTTAGCGCGGCCGTGCATATGCGTAGTGACGTTTTCGGTGACTTGGCTTGGCTCGTGCATCGAGAGAGTAACGACGCCGGGACAAGCCACCCATGACACAGGCGCAGGCAACCTTGGGCGCAGGCGCACACAACGCGGTATAAATACAGGGAAGGTGTATAATGCCACATCATCTCATTGTAGCAGCTTATTATTTTCAAAAATGGTTGAAAAGCTCAAAATAAAGGTGGTTAAGCATAGTTACAGGAACTCCTGCGAAAGCAGAACGACGACAGCTTGCACACATCGCGAGAAGGACTGGCGGCATCGCTATCAATTCTCAACGTTGCTGGAGGCTTGGGCGAAGGCGAGTGGGTGCTCCCTTGCCATTGAGAGGAGAGGGCTCATGGATTTGAATAAACATGCACTACGTCTGTACAGTGCGCGCAGAAAAGCAAGGAAGATTCGTAAAATAAATCTAGAGCGTAGCAAAAATGATAAAAAAGACAGGGTCGATCCTTCCACGTCAAATGAGTGGGACTTCACGCTCGACCACCTTCGATATAACTTTTAAAGGAGCACTGACACAAAAAATTTGGCACCTTGTTTTTTTTTTTTTTTTTGTTGTTGTTGCAATAGGTAGTTTGCAAAAGAAGAACAAACGCCGACCACAATAAAAACAATTTAAAACAAAACGAGACGTTTCGGCTCCCGCACGGGAGCCTTGTTCACCGAGCCTTGTTCACAGTCTTGTGAACAAGGCTCCCGTGTGGGAGCCGAAACGTCTCGTTTTGTTTTAAATCATTTTTGTTGTGGTCGGCGTTTCTTCTTTTGCAATGCATCCTTCCGACCAGGCGGGATTCCGTCAAACCCTGGATTTCAATAGGTAGTTTATGACCTACTTAGCACGGCTGGAAACCTCGTTTGTGCGAGTGCGCGATGGTTATTTATTTAGAGATGTTTTCAGAGCGCCCAGTCCCAGTTTCGGTTTCTAAGAGCACCGAGCTAGGCAGGGGGCAGTGCCGGGGGGCAAGGTAAACACAGCTGGCCACGTGACCACGCAAAAATGTGACGTGGGCGCCGCGCGCGAGAGCGTGCGCGAGCGGGCGCCGCACTGACAGCCAGCACAGCCAGCACGCGCAAAGCCGCAGGCAGCGCAAGCGCAAGGCACGTGCCAGCAACCAGCCAACACAAACTCGTGACGTAGGTTTGTTTACATTGCGCCCCCCGTTGATGTCGGCGTCGCTAGGGGCTCCGCATCTCGCTCAGTCGCGCGGCGTTCACTTTAAAATTGATTGCTCCTTTAAATATTATGCTTCTTTGTGTACTGTGGCAGTCATTATCCTCGCTTTTGTTTGGAGAAAACATTTTTGTTCGTGCCGTGATTGCGATCTCCAAACGGTAACAAAACCTGGTCTACCAAGCATCTCGTAAAAAAATAATAATAATAATAAAAAAAAATTGGCAGATCCCAAGTACCATGGGAATCGACGTTATGCGAAGCATGCGGAGGGAAGGTGACTGGGTTGTAATTTTTTTATTGAGCGAAATGATACGAAATGACGTTAAAGATATGTACAAATGTTGTACGCACAGACATATGTTGAACAGTCGCATATCTTTCATATTGTTACGGGGTATGTAGCGTATATCGTACAGGGAAAGACACCGGCAAGAGTCAAGATGGCTGACCAACACGCACTCGCGCCTATCGGACTCTCTGGCTCTTCATCTTCGTCCACTTCATTCCTCCGTAACAGGACCCCCGGGCGTTGTAGCGCCGTCTCGGCGCTATTCCGGCGAAGAAGGGCGAGCGAAGTACGGTTTCATCCGCGAAACATGCACAGTGTCAACAGGTCGCGGACTTGACGACGAATCGAAGTACAATGGTGCAATGTCGTAGTTCACGTCACTAACTTGACGTACGACTTGGTAAGGTCCTGCGTAGCGGGACAGGAGTTTTTCGGAAAGGCCTACACGGTGGCATGGCGACCAAAGGAGCACCAAGTCGCCTGGGACAAACTTCATATCACGGTGCCAGTGGTCATATACCGGTCTTTTTGCTTATCCTGCGACGTGCAGAGACGAGACCGGGCGACTTGACGAGCCAGATAAGCCCGGTCAATGGCGTCGCGAGCGTACATGGTAGCAGAGGGCACGGCAGGCAAGATGGTTTCAAACGGCATTGTGGGCTCGCGACCGTACAAAAGATAAAAAGGCGAAAATCCCGCTGTGAACGTCTTAACCGAACGCTCCGTGAGCGTTCGGTTAAGACGTTCAGTAAGACCATTAGTTTGAGGGTGGTAGGCGGTGGACAGCTTGTGCTCTGTGGCACAAGATCGGAGGAGGTCGTCGACAACTCTCGACAAGAAAGAGCGGCCGCGGTCCGTAAGTAGCTGCCGAGGTGCACCGTGGAGGAGGATAACGTCATGAAGAAGAAAATCCGCGACTTCAGTGGCGCAACTAGTTGGCATAGCCTTTGTTATGGCGTAACGTGTCGCATAATCTGTAGCGACAGCGATCCGCTTATTTCCCAGAGTCGTCGTCGGAAAAGGGCCAAGTATATATGTCAAGACCGACGTGATGGAATGGTTCTGTGGGAACCTCATTGGGATGAAGATATCCAGCTGGTGGCAGGGGAGGTCTTTTGCGGCGTTGGCATAGCTCGCAAGTAGCAACATAACGACGCACAGAGCGGTATAGACCAGGCCAGAAGAACCGGCGTCGTACGCGGTCGTATGTGCGCGAAACTCCGAGATGTCCGGCCGTTGGTGCATCGTGAAGTTGCTCAAGTATGACAGGCCGTAAATGACTGGGAAGGACCAGTAGGAGCTCAGGGCCTTCGTTGCTGACATTACGGCGATAGAGGATACCGTCTTGCAGCACAAACATACGGAATGCGGCGTCGGTGCTGCCAGATTGGACAGCGTCGATGATAGCTCGCAGTGATTCATCCCGCCGTTGTTCGGTGTGCATATCGCTCACGTCAGTAAAGGCCATGACGCAGCTGTCTGGGTCTTGCGGAACGGGATCAGGAGGATCCACCGGATAACGAGAAAGACAGTCTGCGTCCTTGTGCAAGCGTCCAGACTTGTAGATGACGGTAAACGAAAATTCCTGGAGCCGCAAAGCCCAGCGGCCGAGACGTCCGGTCGGGTCTTTCAGAGAGGTGAGCCAGCAGAGGGCATGGTGTTCCGTAACGACTGAAAACGTGCGGCCAAATAAGTATGGCCGGAACTTGGCGACAGCCCAAACTAAAGCCAAGCACTCTCTTTCGGTGATGGAGTAATTTCTCTCGGGAGGTGAGAGCAGGCGGCTGGCGTAAGCTATCACGCCCTCTCTACCGCGCTGACGTTGTACGAGAACTGCGCCGATACCGTGGCAGCTTGCATCAGTGCGGACTTCCGTTGGAGCGAATGGGTCAAAGTGGGCGAGAATGGGTGGAGTAGTCAGGAAGCCGATCAGGGAGGTGAATGCTTGAACCTGCTCAGGGCCCCATGAGAATGTGGTATCTTTCTTCAGCAGATCTGTTAGTGGCCTAGCAACGTCGGCGAAGTTTTTCACGAAGCGACGAAAGTAGGAGCACAGGCCGACGAAGCTCCGTACGTCAGAAGTTGAGCGGGGCACTGGAAAGCTGCGGACAGCGCGGACCTTTTCGGGATCTGGTTGGACACCATCAGCGTTTACAAGATGGCCCAGCACGGTAATTTGACGGCGGCCAAACTGGCATTTCTTGGAATTCAGTTGAAGCCCGGCTCTTCGGAAGACTGCAAGAATGGCGGCAAGACGGGTGAGATGGCTCTCGAAGGTGGAAGAAAAGACAATGACGTCGTCGAGGTAGCAAAGACAAGTGGACCACTTGTAACCTCGGAGTAGAGAGTCCATCATCCGTTCAAATGTCGCAGGAGCATTGCATAAGCCAAAGGGCATTACTTTAAACTGGTACAAGCCATCAGGCGTTATGAAGGCAGTCTTCTCGCGGTCCATTGCGTCGACAGAAATCTGCCAGTAGCCGGACCGAAGATCAATAGACGAGAAGTATGTAGCTCCGTGAAGGCAGTCCAACGTGTCATCGATTCGTGGTAGCGGGTATACGTCTTTTCGCGTGATCTTATTTAAATGGCGATAGTCAATACAAAAGCGCCAGCTCCCACCCTTTTTCTTTACAAGTACTACAGGGGAAGCCCAAAATATCACTGTAAATCACATATCAATGTTATTCTATGATCACTGTTCATGGCGCTCTTTGGCCAAGCATGGCCCTTGCGCCACTAAAACCCACATATCATCAGGGGAAGCCCAAGGACTGTCTGATGGTTCAATGACACATTTGCTGAGCATTTTGTCCACTTCCGTCTGGATAACTCTGCGCTCAGTGTGCGAGACACGATAGGGGCGCCGGCGAATAGGACTGGCTTCACCAGTGTTTATACGATGTTGAACGACGGACGTTCCGAGAGGTCGGTCACCGAAATCAAAAATGTCACTGTAGGTCACGAGAAGGCGACGGATGTCATTTGCCTGTGCTGGGTCGAGGTCGCGTGCAATCATTTATGAGTGTCTTTCCCTGTACGATATACGCTACATACCCCGCACCTCCACCAATATGTTACGGGGTATGTAGCGTATATCGTACAGGGAAAGACACCGGCAAGAGTCAAGATGGCTGACCAACACGCAATCGCGCCTATCGGACTCTCTGACTCTTCATCTTCGTCCACTTCATTCCTCCGTAACAATATAACCAGTTGTTTACAGTTGCGTAACGATGCCAACAGAAACATGGGTATTACCAACACCAGAAGCGGTAAGCTGATATGTAACACTTGTGCTTGTGAGGATTGTTGCCCTGGATAGTGCTTCGTGGACCAACTACAGTGGATGACGCTTAGGTATACAACTGACGTTAACCCGACTCGACGCCTGCCTCATAGGAGTACATATGTAATGTTTATAAAATTAGATAGCCAGCACTGCAACCACAACTGACATTTCACCAACATTACGCCTACGTAGAAGGTTCTTTTTCCAAAGCATTTTCGAGACCTGGTGTGGCTCTGTGGTAGAATACTTGACGGCCACGCAGATTGCTGGCGCTCGATTTCTGCTGGGACCCTGATATTTATTATTTGCATTCTTTGGGTCAATGCTGCTGACGTCAGGTTTTCTTCATGCTCTCGCATTTAAATTACTAATGTCTGTCCGCGCCGTTCCTGGGTAGATATAAATTGTCAAACACCTGTGGCGCATACCCGCTTACCGCGGCCCGTGGTATACGGGTATGTGCCACACGTGTCTGGAGGAAAGGGTTTGACGTCGTACGCAACAGGATTTTCACGTTATTCATGTCATGACCAGCCAGACATATTCGTGAATACCTCTTACCCTTCCATACAAATTTTGGTCGACCCCAAGTTAATGAGGTGATCACGAGAGCACCCAAACGTAGGCGGATAGATAGATAGATAGATAGATAGATAGATAGATAGATAGATAGATAGATAGATAGATAGATAGATAGATAGATAGATAGATAGATAGATAGATAGATAGATAGATAGATAGATAGATATAAACGCAAAAGTGCTTACAGTACGCAAAGAAGTGCTTCGCATTTAATATTTTGTGCATGACTTTACGAACTTGTTTTCGTGCGACTGAAAGAGGTTTTCTTTGGAACATAGGATGAAACGGTGCGATTAGAGCAACGACAACAAACGAAGAAAGACCACGGTACAAGTGCTGTCTGCCAACTGAATCTTTATTACAAGAAAATCAGCCTTTTCATACTAGGTTATCATACACAACAGTTTTACATGAATTTGTTTTCTTCAATTATGAAACAGGGAGAAAGGTACAGATCTCTCCTATCTCTGGCATAGCCACGGGGGGGGGGGGGGGGGGGGAGGGGGGGGTTTCAAACACTCTCTCCCCCGAAATTTTTCAATTTTGTATGTATGTGGTGTACACAGGCACACATACAAACACACGCACGAACATACATAAAGTATTGCAAATGAGTTCTGCGAAAACCCGCAAGGTGGCGGAAGGTTCAAGAAAGGGAACCACCCGTTTGTAGCACGAAGCCACAAGGAAATCCATACATAAAGTATGGTTGAACCCCCCCCCTCCCCACCCGAGCAATATTTCTGGCCACGTTATACTGTCTGGGATGTTTAAATTTTATTTGAAGTGTTATCTTCTCAAAGTAGCCATTCCAACCATTTTCCCAACTTGTCTAGATCGCAAAGAAGCAGATAAAAATATTTCAGCGATAAAAAAGCTTAAGCCATGCCCCCCCTCTCACCCACCCCTTTCCATTAAAAAAAAAAGAATGCTAATTTTGATAAGAAGTTGCCTTTCGCGGCATATTCAGTTGTGAATTGCAATGGGTTGGTATTGTGTAAAAAATATTATGTTACGCTATTATGTTAAAGGGACACTAAAGGTAAATAACAATTTACGTCAGAGTGAAATATCAATGTTTGAGAACGTCTAAAACGTCATTATTATCAACAGCAGGGCTCTACTTATCGAGAAATTAAGCTAAATGTACGACACCATCTGCGCCACGAGTGGGACATTTTGAAATGATACCAATGACGTCAAAGAGTGCCGAATACAATTAATCACTAGTAATCAAACCAGTTGCAATAAAAAAAAGAAACTTCCGTGCATTATTACACGCAATAAAATGCTGCTTGTCCGTTTATGTTTGATTCATGGAGAAAAAAGAACCACTTGGCGTTTCAAAACTTGTTTCAAAAGTTTTGTTTTCGCCTGGTTAGGCTGGATAAGTGGAGTCATCTAGCGGGGCCCACTTGAACCAGGCAAGCACAAAATTTTTATTGCAGAAAAATCGTGCATTCTACTTCTGGTGTGAATGCCTTGCAGCGGCGTAATTACGAATCAATTGCCTTTTTAATAATTTTTCCCTCAAAAACGCTAGGCAAATACAAAGCACAAAATTTTTATTGCAGAAACATCGTGCATTCTACTTCTGGTGTGTATGCCTTGCAGCGGCGTAATTACGAATCAGTTGCCTTTTTGATAATGTTTCCCTCAAAAACGCTAGGCAAATACAAACGTGTCTATGACTGTGGTTCCACAAAGCGTCACAAGATGTCGACACCATCTTCCAGTAACCCTGCATTCCTACAACCCTTTGCGTATGTCGGCGGCGGCGCAGCAATGGCGGGCAACGTTGGGCATGGCAACTGTGACGTCAAAAGGTCCGCTTTGAAGCGGGTGATTTGAAGTGCGCTAACGCGGTACCGACCACTAAAACGTGATTTTATTTCAAAATAAGCGCTTCCTTGGCACAAAAGTAGCACAATGAGGTTTCTGGACCGCTATTTTAAAGGGGTACTGACACAAAATTTCGCGGCCGAGACAGCCTGCGGGTTCGATTCCCGTGAACATGTGTACATCATCTGCAAAATATCAACAGCGAATATAGTTTAGAAGGTATTTTAAATTAATTTTGAAGTTTGCGTGAGCGATCGACTCCCTCGCGGTAGCTCCCTCGCGGTAACACCATCAGAGGTGACCCTCGGTGACCTCCCTACTTCCCCTCACGTGACCACGCTGCAACAAGTTATGATGACGTCATAGCGGCCATTTTCTTTTGCCGCGTTTGTTCCAGCAGTCTATACTTCTCGGCGGCTGGTCGCGAGTCCGTGGCCGCGGCGCACGCGTTGAAAGTTTTGTGTTTGGCGACACTGCTGTCCCGTTTCCTATTCGAAAGGACTTCTTGATGCAGACCGTGCGGAAGTGCGTCACAGTTCTGTGTGCTGACGTGATCGAGAGCTGCGCACGCTAGGGTGGTGATAGTTGCACCCGGCGGCTTGTCGTTTTTCGAGCTCTCTGAAACCGAAACTGAAACTGGTCGCTAATGAGGAGCCTGTAATTAAATATCTGTCGCGCGCTGCAGCAAACGAGGTGCCGTGTTATCACTAACAGGCCCCTAGCAACACATTGCAGCAAAAAAACGCGAGACCAAAGTTTTTGTGTCAGTACCCCTTTAACAATCAACGTCGACTTAATATTTGCCTTTAGTGTCCCTTTGAGCACGTTGCGTAGTGCCATTTAATGACAATTAAATGGCTGAAGATACGAGTTTATAAACGATACGAGTATCGCTGTCGATAAGAGTTCATTTGCTTCTGGCCACAAGCTTGATGATCTGTTGCAGAAATCTCGCAGTAGTCTTTCTAATTTGTCGGCAGGGTCTCGTACTAATGCTCTAACAATTAACAGCTTAAAATCAAAGGCCATATTATTCAAGGCAAGACGCAGGCAGTCTCGTTTAAATGAAAAACTATTCTTGGATGGCGCTCCCATTGAAATCTCGAGGAAATACGAGGTATTGAACTTTACGCTGTCAGGAATTCGCAACAGGACCCATCACATTGCACTATGGTACGATACAACCTAAGAAGTCCGGAGAGGCCCCGCCCAGACGACCGAAGAGCGACAGCTGATCGCTTTGGCGTCTAAACGAAATAGTCCCGCTCATGACGTCAGTCTAAGTGCGTGCCCATTGGAGCAGGATTGTGTGCATCCGGCTTTGAGTAGGAAATGCCGCAGACTTCTATCTTTAGTTGTATCCTACTTATAGGTGCAAAATAGTTGTCATCTGCCGCCGATGTGAGTACGGCCAGGGCCAAGCGACCCACACTAACAGAGCAAATGTTCTAATGTACAAGCATCTACCACGCATGATTCCATATAGTACTCATGTCTTGAACGTTATGCCGTTCCTAGTATTGTACAGGTGAGTAATACGAATGTGTTTGTAATTGTCCAAGTTTCACTGTTTGTGCCCTGTTAAGTTTGATGTGTGGAGGAGGAAATAGTCTCCTACTCGTGTAATATTGTTTTGTATTTTCGTTGTGCGTCGTCATAGGCGTGCGCACGGAGGGGGGCAGGGGGGGGGTGAGAGGGGGGTGAGAGGGGGGGCCGCAAAGCCAGCCCCATACATTGACATATTAGGGAGGGGGGGTGCTGCGACGAACCTTCGTCCCCTCCTGAAGGGGAACCTGCACACGCTTATGTGCGTCATGGTAGTATCTCTGGGTGCTTTTTCAAGTCCAGCAGAGTCGAGGTCATTTGTAAAAGCGTCACTGAGTTCGCGGGCAGCGCTGTTGGTCGACTCAGTTGGATTGATGGGGCACCCTTCGATATTGCCCAAGTGAACCGGAAACCATTAAACATATTTTAACTCTTGTACCTTGAATTCTTTGATTATCCTGTTGTAAATTGATCCCTTTTCTGGTGTATAAGAATGTGTTTTGACGTTTACTCTCACTAAATGTAATAGATGTCTATTTTGTTCATAAATACTGTGTGTTTATGCGAAAACGCAAATATTTCTTTACACGTTGCTCTATTTTTTAGTTGCCCTGAAATAGTACATTAGAATGGATATACGTTGAATGTGTGCATGTATGTTTATTGTACTTTTACTACTGCCGTGTGAGGACCTTCCGGCGCATTCAGGCTGCATAGCGCAGCTTTTCGCCTGAAGGACCGCCAACAATTTCGTTGGAGAATAAAAACACTTGTGATTTATTTGAGGAAGTTTAATTTGAACACCTTCGTTTCCAAGCTAGAAAACAACTTTGCAAATTAAACACCGTCACCCTACTCCGGTGTGGCTGTGCCCGCTCTTCATTGCAGTGCGCGCTGGGGCTTTCTGAAATCCGGGCTTTCGAAAAAGGCCGAGCTCGAGCAGTGCTCTGTCTCGAAGTGAAAGAACGAAACGAGAAAGTTGTGCTGTGATCGGTAGCTGCGGAGCAACTTCTACGCGCAGTGGAAAGTCGCAGTCTGTCGCTTCGTTCCAGTCATTCGTGGAAGAGCATGCAGGGGGAGGCGGGAAAGACGGCCCTCGTTGGAAGCCCTCGTTGGAAGCACCGACCGGGCTGCAGAAATTAGGCGCCTTTTCTTCTTCAAACCACAACCGTAGGACCATTTCCTTCTCACCCCCGTCTGGCGTGTTTACTCTCTTAGCTCATTTTCCTCGTTGGATGGATGGCGATGCGCGAAACATTTGATTGGATACGCTATTATCGTTTAATTAAGTACGCGGCTGCCTTACAGTATCGGATGGTCAAGGAAGCCATCCCACACCTAAGCAGCAAACTGAGGAGGCAGGTCATTACCCATTGTTCGTATTAGGAGCGCGGTGGGGAGAAAGGGAGACGTTGGAGGGTTATGAGGACGGAAATAGCCTCCGCGTTTAAATGTGTGTTCGGCCAAGTTTCAAAAGACTGCTAATTTCGCGTCCGGATGAGATTTACACATCTTTCCTCCGTTTGGTGGCGTGTAAGTGCTGCCATCGATGGACCCGAGAAGTTCAAATCTGAGTTCTTTGGAGGTGGTACAGCAACTTTTTTTTCCCCATCACACATTGGCTTCCCCCCCAAACGGACAGCACAAAGACCCGACATTTGTACACTTACTAGAAGTAGAAGCCCATGTTGGGGGCGGCCGGTTTACCGCCCGTCGTCTCCGTTTATCATGCAAAGAAAGAGGAGAGGAATTTGTGGAGGGATGGCATGTTGGGGGGCTCTCAAGACGCATTTTTGTTGAGTGTTGTACGTAAGTGAGTAGTCCCCCCTCTTTCAGGGTCCTCCTATATGTACTGATGACATACGTGCAGGCGTCAATTGGACACTTACAGTGCGGCCATCAGTACAAATAGTGATTTTCCTTTCCTCTTGCTGTATGTATTTCCTCAAGAACATACTCGTCGTGAGTGGATAACATTGCCCAGTCTGGATGGATGGATGCTATGAGCGTCCCCTTTATAACGCGTGGCGGTGACAAGTGTGTCACCAGGCTCGACAAATAAAAAAAAAACTTTTTTTGTCTTTCCCTATATTTTTTCTAAGTTGGCCTAATGCCTTAATTGTCTATTTCGATTAAATCTATCTTACTATAGGGGGAAAAAAACGCCAATTCATAGCCCAGTTCTCTGTCCCTTTACGGCAGAATGTCCTTATTTTTCCCCACTATTTATTTTTGTCCCTTCTCTCTAGTTTTCTGCCATAAATACTCTAACCATCTCTTACGTTTTTTCTATCGCGCGCGTCTTCAGCTTTCCATTGTCGTCCCTAAAACCCAAGGCTTCATGTACGCTCGTGCCTAAGTGTACACCTGGGTGTATATCATTCAGTCTCTCCGCCGACGCCAGCGCTTGCCAGCGGAGCACAAGCGAAGTAACACTCAGGACTAGCGCCTCTGGTTCGCGATGCCGTGTCTGCGGAAGACTGGTATTTACTGTTTTGTCGTTAACCTTCATAACAGCACTGTAAACACGAATGGGTTGATTCCACCCGTAAAATTCTACTGATTCCAAAAATAGATGGCACCAAAAAAGCAAACGACAGACATGGCTTACTGAAGTGCGCTGAACAAGGAAAACTAATTGCATGCGCTAGCAGTGCGTGGTCGGAGTTCACGCGTGCAGAGAAAATGATTATCTTCACGAAGAATTCAGCATAACCGGAGTTCATTACTACTTCCCTAATGCACTGAAAAAAATCGAGTTACTGGGAGATACACACCCGCATCTTATTCAAGCCAGCATTAATATAATAATGGACTGACGATGATGATGATTTGAGGCTGATCCCTTTGTATCGGGCAGGCAAGGTTAATTTGCCCTAGCCAGAGAACCCCCCCAAAAAACACCTGTAAGTTGGCTTTCCCTCAGCAGTGTTTTCCAGCCAGAACTATCGTTCACAGACTGTTTTTCCAGCTCCGACCACGTTCACCCCTCCACATTCCAGCGAAAGTGCGGGAGCACCACAAAGGCTTTTTCAAAGCGCGCGAGTGTCGCGCCTCATTGCACGTTCGCCCGCAACAAGAGAACGGGAGAAACAAGCTGCGAGCAAGTTGGTTGTGCATACCGAGGCGAAAACAGCGCGCACTTGACGAGGACGGACCGAGGAAAGGCAACACACAGGCGCGACGAGATAAGAAACAAGAAACGCCCTCATTATCTTGTGCAGAGTAAATCCTCATGGTGCATCGCAGGTGTTCAACTGTCATCGTCAGCCGGAGAGCTGAATTGTTCATTAAGAAAAATTATATGTATATATATAGGGCACAGACGGTCATGTGCGGGCCTGGCCGCTAGCGAAAGGTCCACGGGCGGCGTGTGCCAGATGCAGTTAAAAAGAAGAGCTTGCAATTTGGAGTAAATAAACGGCGTACTTGGTCCTATTTATATATACTAACTTATTTTGCTCTGCTTCCGTACATAACATATGACTAGACGAAAAATGTCAGCTGACTCCGAGCCACCCTGTATTCAGTACGCTGTTGTCGCTATTCCATATCGTAGGGGACGTACTAGCGAAACGGTGGGTACACATATGCCATATTTGGGCTATACGGTGATATATTATGTATATTTACGCAGTGCCGATGGAAATGTGTGCTTGCCAACACAGGCGACACCGATTTGTCGCAGATATATTTTCTGGAACGCTTCAAAACGCGCGCCGCCCTGACGATGTCGCCTACATGGCTAAGCAGACGCTGCCCTTTCGCCACATGGTAGCCACGAAAAGAGTCCTCAGTCACGCGGATCTTCTTAAAACGCCGCACGAGGCACGAAACACGCGAAAACAGGTGAAGTGCGCGTGTAGTTAAAGGGGTATTCACACGGAGGATAAATCCTCAGGGGAGAAGCGAGGACTGCGGATCATGTGACAGAGACGTCACGGATTAGCGTGTAGGGCGCGACCTCCCCGCGCCTCCTCGGAGGAGACGGGGACCTTTTTCCCTGACAGGTCAAACTATTCCCCCCCCCCCCGCGGTGGGGGGATATGGCGGTATTTCGTGCAGCTGTTTGTTGTTTGTACATTGTTGCATTTGCTCCGGCAGAGAGCGGCAGCACGCTGGTGGTTTCGTCGTCTGCAGCTCGTGAAACGGGCGGTACAAGCCACCAGAGTAACCTGGTAACACTGGTCTCCCCCTTTATTCGCCTAGTCCGTGTGAGCGCGGGACATTTGGGGTGAATTCTCCTCGCGAGTTCACGTCACTAGGCTCCGCATTTACCCCCCCGAGGATTTGTCCCTCGTGTGAATACCCCTTCCGGGAAGTCAAGGCGGTGTGAAAGGGAGAGTGATGAGGCCTTACGAGTTTTTTCTTCACATGCAGCGGCAGCGCCTGACACCGCAGTGCCCCTCCGCTGTGAAGAGAGAGAGAGAGAAAAAAATAGAAAGGAGAAAAAAAAAGGCAGGGGGGTCTAAAGAAAAAGAAAATGGAGTAGAACACTGTTAGGGCAACGCCATTTTATGTACTTATCCGCGCATTCCGCCTGCTCTCGAAGAGAACAATGCAAATAGGCTTAGTTTCACAAATCGTAAGGCATATAAGCTTAGAGAATGATGAAATGCAGTCGGTTGCATGGTTTCGATGAAACATGGTTCGGCTGGCAATTAGCGATAAGGATGCGGGACATAACAATATCGCGTTTTTCGTCTTTTTACGGTCGTAATGCGAAGAGGGTGCTGGGATGTTCCTTTATTCCGTCTTGTGTTGAATATGTAGATGAAATATGATTGCCGTTGTTACGGCAATCATATTCACTCTCTGGTGGTCCAAAAATTGTTTTCCGGAAGCGTGACCCTGATACCCTCACAGCTGTGACCTTCAATTTCATATGTTTAGAAAGCGGAATGCAGGGTAGTGAATGCGCATGCGATCGATGGTTGCTGAGCGTTAACTAAATGGTACTCATGTCTGGCGTGTACAGTGTGTCGCAGATCCGGTTCCGAAAGGTACATGACATTCCTCAACTGCAGCCGTATTTACCTCTTATTTTGTGCTTGAAATGAGTGCGTGCATTCTCCAGTGTTGCTTGCATGTGCTTGCGTACTTTGCATCTTGCTTTCCCACACTGGCGACTACCGATGTCAGGCGTTGTTCCTATTTTTGAATGAATTAAATTATCCCGGATACTTCTTGGCCACGCGTATACCGGACGCGGAGAAGCAGTGAAAATTTTGGGTATAGCTGCTCACCCTGTTCAAATGTCTTAAAATATTAAGCGCTCGGCATGAGTTGTTTGTGGGCGTTAACACAATATGTTTGGACGATGCTGATCAGTGTATTTTTGGCCATGTATATATATACTAACATCTAGCGGTCGAGATTTCCCGCTTTCGTGATCGCGTCATCAATGACAGATAATAATGATAATATCTGGGGTTTAACGTCCCAAAACCACGATATGATTATGAGAGACGCCGTAGTGGAGGGCTCCGGAAAATTTCGACCATCTGGTGTTCTCACTGACATCGCACAGTACACCGGTCTCTACCATTTCGCCTCCATCGAAAATGCGACCGCCGCGGCCGGGATCGAACCCGTGACCTTCGGGTCAGCAGCCGAGCACCCCAACCGCTATACTACCGCGGCGGGCATCAATGACAGATGGCAGGCAGTGTTGTCCAAGAGTAGAATTACTATATATGGCTCCTTTATGAGCCATTTACAGTAACTATCCAAGAGGTAAATCACGCATACGCGCGGTGTTTTTGAGGAAGTTTTCCGTACGGGAACAGATATTCTACAGAACGTGTTTGCCTGCGAAGAAATGCTGGAACGTGGTTGGTTGAGAGCCTGTATATTGTTTAGCAGTTCGTTTTTATATATATATGTATGAGAAAAACAAATGCAAAAACAATGCAACATATACAAAGATAACAAACGTTAGAATGATGACTAAATAAGAATAACTTAATTTTAAATACGAAGCATTTTTTAGCGAACTTCGGCGACTTTGAGCGTATCTATCTATCTATCTATCTATCTATCTATCTATCTATCTATCTATCTATCTATCTATCTATCTATCTATCTATCTATCTATCTATCTATCTATCTATCTATCTATCTATCTATCTATCCGCCTACGACATTGTGCTCTCCTGGCCGTATCGTTAATGGGATTTATACCAAATTTGGTATGGCATAACATGATTGTATGAAGAACATAAATGACTGGTCATATCATGAAAATCATGACTAACTTGTCATGAAAAGTATGATTTACATGCCACGGTCATGGCGCGCTCGCGGCCGTTTCGTTAGCTTGACATACACCAAATTTGGGATTGAGTAACATGACTGTATGACGAACATAAATGACAAGTGGTAATATGAAAATTATGACTTCATGAGCGACATGACTTGCATTCCACGCTCATAGCGCGCTCGCGGCCGTTTCGTTAGCTTGATATACACCAAATTTGGTATATCGCGACGTGACTGTATGACGAACATAAATGACAAGCCGTAATATGGAAATCATGACATGTCATGAGCGACATGACTTGCATTCCACGCTCATAGCGCGCTCGCGGCCGTTTCGTTAGCTTGATATACACCAAATTTGGTATTGAGTGACATGACTCTATGACGAACATAAATGACAAGTCGTAATATGGAAATCATGACTTGTAATGTGCGACATGACTTGCATTCCACGCTCATGGCGCGCTCGCGGCCGTTTCGTTAGCTTGAGATACACCAAATTTGGTATTGAGTGACATGATATGGCGAACATAAATGACAAGTGGTAATATGGAAATCATGACTTCATGAGCGACATGACTTGCATTCCACGCTCATGGCGCGCTCGCGGCCGTTTCGTTAGCTTGATATACACCAAATTTGGTATTGAGTGACATGACTGTATGACGAACATAAATGACAAGTGGTAATATGGAAATCATGACCTGTCATGTGCGACATGACTTGCATGCCACGCTCATGGCGTGCTCGCGGCCGTTTCGTTAGCTTGATATACAGCAAATTTGGTATTGAGTGACATGACTGTATAACGAACATAAGTGGCAGGTGGTAGCATGAAAATCTTGGCATGCATGTCATCTACAATGCCATTTACATGCCACGCTCATGGTGCGCTTGCGTCCAGTTCGCTAGCTTGACATACACCAAAATTGGTATATCGCGACGTGGCTGTATGAAGAACACAAATGACAGGTCGTAACATGTAAAACATGACATGCAAATTATGTAAAGCATAATTTGCTCCTTCCTGGCTGCTTCGCATTACATCGATTCCCACAGTGCGTGGGATCTGCCGGCTTTTTTAAAATAAAACTTATCTAACACTAGAATAATATCGCTGTCAATAGAACAACACAATGAGCACTCATCTTGAAGTCATAACAGACGAAATTGAAAACTAACAGCAGCACTGGGTGGAGTGCGAAGTTAGTCCTTAGCAGACAAAGAGTGATGCGGGATGTATGTGCCTGATTAGAGTGAGCAATATCTCGAAAAGTGAAGCTAGCAATGGTATGTCACGAATCACGTTTTCGCAAACAAAAAAAAAAAAAAACGAAAGGTAAATGGTGGTGATATTAGTCTAAACGCAGTTGTATATTTACACGATGGCCTATGCTTACCGGGCCGAGTTAAAAGGTCACCGCATTTCCAGATTCACACGCGTAGTACCACGTACGTATGAGACGCTTTCAGAACTGTTGGGCAATCGCCTCCAGTGCGCCCTGTTGTTTTCGCCAAACTCTAGCATGGAAACAAAGACGATTCCTCACCCACTCCTATTAACAACTGGGCGCAGGAAAACACAGAAAAGGACGCCTTCTGCTGCGTCACTTAAAAAAAAATTGGCACAGCAAAAAGGTGCAGCTTTCAGAGCACAAAACGGAAAGTTGTTGTCACCAACAACGATTTGCTGCTGCGAAGAATGACAAATCGGAGGTCCACAAACCGACCCGAAGTGGACGACCTCGGCTTCGCCATGCTGTCACGCAAGACTGCCATCCCACAACGCGAAATCCAAAGATCAGCGTGCTTGCGCAACCTTAAAAGCTTTCCAAAGCGTTACGCACATGCACAGCTCCAACCCGATGTTTTATGCTTTCCCTCTACCAATAGAAAAACGTCCAATTAAAAGGAAGAACTAGTCGATGGTTGCGTGCGATTGGGTGTTTCTAATCCGCCATCTGCGTTCCAAGATCTCCCGCTACCTCGTTGTAAAGTTTCTGCCCAACGGCGAGATAGCTAATCAAAAAGAAAGAGGCCGATCAGAGGAACGAAAAGACAAAAACACGCTTTGTCATCATGCTCACCGCCACGGGCTCTCGTCGGACGCAATGCCAGGGCTCTCGATTTCACTCTGAGCGTCTCTCCGGATCACGACTACGCCCCGGTATATCCCTCCTGGTGAGCCTGCTTTTAGGTGCGTTGTCTCATTGTCCGAATGTCTGGTGGTGGTTGTGGTTCGAAGAAGGAAAAAGGCGCCTAATTTCTGCAGCCCAGTCGGGAGCACGGCGCATGTCTGGCCTGCTTGCGGTGTCCCTCCACGAACGTGCCTCAACTCTTTCTCTCTCTCTCACTGTCATAGATGCTCTCTTGAGTCGGTACACACTACAGAATCGAGACGCGGCTTCACGGAACTGCGTCGATTGCGGCGCGGTGGAGACGGTTCTCCATCTCGTGTGCCAGTGCCCGTCCCTTGTTGACGCACGGAAGCGGCTCGTCATGGCGTACCGCCGCGTCGGCCTACCCTGTGCGACCGTCCAGGACTTCGCGAGCGTCTAAATGTCGTACAGAGTCCGTACCTAGAGAGAGAATCTCTAGGGATTTTTCGATCTAGGGACTTGCGATGGTGGTGCCGTCACTTCGTAGCGGAGCTTTTTGGAACGACGCCGCTTCGCCAGCAGGTGTGCGTAGGCATTCCGCCTGTTAAACAAACCTAACCGATCAGCTTCAGTGGCGCAGCGGGCTAAGGTGCCGGGCTCGGAGCAGAGAGGTCGGTGGTTCAAATCTCGACGAAGTTCTTTTTTTTTCTTTATTGAAATACTGTTCTAATAGTATAGCATTAATGCTCCACGGGCGCCGCTAATATTTTTTTTTTCTTTAAGAAAATCGCCTTCATGACAGCGGCGGGCGCCCCAGCACACGTCGCTGCCACTCTTTCGCTGTAATGACACAAGCCACTTGAGCAAACGCTGGCAAAATATTTGACTGGCCTTATAGTGATCAGTAGCCTATAGTGACGGCAGGTAAGGAAAGGCGCTAGTAAAACTGGCCTTATAGTGAGCAGTAGCCTATACTGACGGCAGGTAAGGAAAGGCGCTAGTAAAACTGGCCTTATACTGAGCAGTAGCCTATAGTGACGGCAGGTAAGGAAAGGCGCTGTAAAACTGGCCTTACAGTGAGCAGTAGCCTATAGTGACGGCAGGTAAGGACAGGCGCTAGTAACGTCTGGACGTAACGACAGCGGTGGCAACAGTTACGCCTGGACGTAACCCTAGCCACACCGATCAAGCAAAGGCAGTCATAGATGTTCTCTGAGGCAGTCACGACGAAGTCGCTACGGGACACCGGATCGCGTACTACGCTGCCGAAACGAAAGCTGCAGGACTCGCGGTCATCGTCCATCGTCGTCGAAGCAGACAAGAGACGAACGCTGAAAATCGCTCCAGCAGGGCGCTAGCTCGAGAAAATAACGGCGATATCGGGCCACACCGGCCAACGAAGCAGCGACGCAGCGTTCCAAAAACCCCCGCTACGAAGTGACGGCACCGACGGCACCACCACCGCAAGTCCCTAGATCGAAAAATCCCTAGAGATTCTCTCTCTAGGTACGGACTCTGTACGACATTTAGACGCACGCCAGGACTTCCTCCACCCTACCGGCCACGAGGATTGCCGCCGCGTTGCGCTTTCGGCCCTCCTCGCCTTCCTGGAAGATTCTAACCTAACCCCCCCCCCCCCCCTTTTTTAAGCCACTCGCCACGGTTAACCAGCGCTTCTCCTCTTCGCGAGACAGAACGTACTTTTTTCCCCTCTCTCTCTCTCTCTCCCTTATTTTTTTTTCTTCTCTTTTTTTATCCTACCTTTTCTCTTTTCTCTCACTGTCTCTTGTATCCCCAAGCCCCCGCGAGTGTTTCGGTTAAGGTGTCCTCACTGAGACAGTTATCGTGCACTCCTTCCCCATTTCCCTACCCTTTCCCTATGCATTTTTTTTATTCAATAAAGAATCACTCACTGGCAAGCACCACATTCGCGAGTCACCTGCATTTCAGTTCCTGTCCTCCTACGAGTGTCTCTCCGCTTTCGTTTTTTTTTTTTTTTTTGTTAAGCGAAAGAACGTCTCTGTTCAACGCTCCAAGGAACAAGAGATCCTCAAAACGCGTTTTCGACTTCTCGCCGCGCACGAGTAGACGGTCGTTCACGCTTTTCGCGGGGTGAGCAGCTGATTTTCCCAGAACAAGCGACGCCCCCCCACCCCAGGTGAAGCCAGAGGGAAAAGGGCATTTGCCCCCCCCCCCCCCCGCCCCCCCCCACACACACACCCACTTTACTTGACGCCTTCCCTTTAGTTGACGCCTATGTCCATGGGCGTCGGCAGGATTTTGTCTTGGGGGCTGCAAACCTGTGTTGCAACGTGGTGGGAGAGGGGGGGGTCACTGGTGTGGCTTTGCGGAGGGGGGGGGGGGGGCAGGGGAGTGCTCGTGTAGCTTGAGGGGGGGGGGGGGGGCAAGTGCCCTCTTGCACCCCCCCCTGCCAACGCCCATGCCTATGTCTTCTGCCCTTGGTGTGGATAGGATGAATGTTTCTAGGTACGGGGTCCACAAATAGTTGTGTCTCTACCTCCTTGGGTACCAACAACAAAGCTCAACTCTTTTGGTCGATGCAACTAGTTATGGATCGGGCAACCGCTACGCCATTGCCGTGGTCGATGAAAAGGGCAAATTAATAAGCGCGGCATCACCAATAACGAGCTCAATTCATGCCGCTGAAGAAGCAAGCATAGCACTGGCAGTCACAATGAGAAGCTCCACGATTTTCTCCGATTCCCATACAGCTGTTAGGGATTACTCAGCCGGCTCCGTCTCAGTGGAAGCACACAAGTTACTTCTAAACAATCTCAATACTCATAACAGCGAATAACTGGATAGCCCACACTTACTATAGTTTCCTGCTTATCAGAGCCATTCGGTCAGCCCCAGTGGCTGCGATTCTAACGAGCAAGCTCACTCTGTTGTGCGAGATCTCACATGCCGTGCACCAGATCACGGATGGCTCCAGTTTGAATGCGGCTCCTACAAAGATCAATTTAGTACTTTTCACGAGATCACCTCACCCGATAGGAATAGCAGGCAACCCCCCCCCCCCCCCCCCCCATCAGAGTTTCACCCGAGTTCAGGCAGTCCTATCCCACACCTCTTGACGGGGATTTTCCCGCGGAATGTAAACGTTGTGGACACACTCCTTGTCTATTTGACCATATGTCCTGGCTGTGCCCCAACCAAAGGGCCTCGGATCTCAGCAATGATGAGCATAGGCGTGCGCAGGGTTCCCCATCAGGGGGGGGGGGGGGGCGAAGGTTCATCGCAGCGCCCGCCCTCCCTATTAAGTCAATGTATCGGGCAGATTTTGCGCCCCCCCCCCCCCCCTTCTTAGGAGACTAGAGGGGGGGGGGCACCCCCTCTGCCCCCCCTCGT
This sequence comes from Rhipicephalus appendiculatus, assembly GCA_030522465.1. Taxonomy (NCBI): domain Eukaryota; kingdom Metazoa; phylum Arthropoda; class Arachnida; order Ixodida; family Ixodidae; genus Rhipicephalus; species Rhipicephalus appendiculatus. Next base: position 966,717 of record JALIZH010025266.1, read on the forward strand.
GCGCACGCCTATGGTGATGAGGACTGGAGTCGGCGCATATCTCGTGAAGTAACTTGTCAAAATGTACTTTTGGGCTAGTTGGTTCATATTCGCAGTAAAACAGCGCCAGCGAAAACAACAGACCAGACGAGGAAGCGCCTTGTGTACGTGTCTTCCTCCTCGTCTGGTCTGTTGTTTTCGCTGGCGATGTTTTACTGCGAATATCTAGTGAACTCCTCCAAGATCAACTCCTGGCCGTCCGAAGAGCTCACGACACCGGGAAAGCCTTTGGCCTACCGGTGCCTACGTGGGCGGAGCCACCGACTTAGCCTGGGTAAAGTCCCTAGATAAACTAAAGTGGTGGTTGTGGTTAGAAAGAAAAAGGAAAAAGGCACCTAATTTCTGCAGCCCTTTCGGGAGCACGGCGCAGTGCCTAAAAAGTAGCGCCAACCGTGCCCCTTCGCCTCTGCCTCCTCTCCCAGCAGCTGCAGCAGCGCCTCTATGGTGTCCGCCAGGAAACTGCCGAAAGCACGGCCGGCCGTGGCTAGCCGTGGCGAAGGCATACCCTTTCACAGGCATACCCTCTCCCGGCGCACGGGAGAGGGTATGCACAGAGGACGGACAAGATGGCGCTTGCACTACCAAGCACAGGGGGAGAGGAGGAGCCTGCACACTGACACGTATGGCGCTAGTTTAGTTATTCTAGAGACTTTAAGCCTGGGGCCCTATAGTTTCTCAGGACCATAAGAAAGTTCTTGCCATGCCATGCCATGCAATAGTAATCTGGCATATTTCAGTGGAGATGTTCCAACAATTAGAAGTGTAGCAGGTAAGAAAAATGCGTACACTCACGACGTATATTTCGTTATATAACTAACTAACTAATTATATAAGTTTAATTTATCAATGAGAGCATGATGGCATTAAGAAAGTTATGGCGTCTGGAGTGGCCTCCTTTCGGCCAATTAAGCTCCAGACACACGAGGAAAAAATAGGAGCAACCAAGTGCACAGTAAAATGTGGCCGGGTTTAAATTTCCTGCATTACTTTTCGTCATCATATTTTATGTCTGCAGTAATAAATAGGTGTTTTCTATATGACTTCCTGGCGTAACGGATCTTAAAGGATCTAGTGATGCTAACGTAAAGTTACGAGCTATCGTACATATAAAGCTTTCGTATTCGCAAGTGGTAATAATATATGTAGTTCCAAAAAATGAAGCATGCATGCCGATTGTGGTGCATACTAGGTCGCGGTGGAACCAATGTCCTGTCCGAAATGAGCTGCTGTAGATGTAAATTACAGCTTTCTCGTCAACAAACATAGTATGCAGCAACGCCATGGCACAAAAGTTTGGAGCAAATGTAAAACTTCAGTATAGGACTAGAATGCTGCTTAAACAGTCTTAAATACTGCGAAAGGGTCTCTAATATACTGTGCTTCGTTTCCATAGTGGCATAGAAGATGTTGACATGTGACCTCCCCCCCGCCCCCCCCTTTCCGAAAAAAAAAGATCGCTGGCTACGTAACTGATCACCAGACGAGGTCGCAACGATAGCCAATTTGGCCAAAGATGGCTACCAACGGCAACCCTGCAACTCATCTTTCTACAAAGCCCCAGATGCTTTGAGAATGAGTGAATGGGCTCACGATTTCGACCTGCTGAATCAGGGGTCTCCAACACGCGCCCGCGGACCTTTCGCCAGTGGACCGCGGCTTCGTAATAAAGTTTAACGACTTTGCTAAATAGTACTCGCATTATTTTCTCGCCTATTACAATTAATAGCGCTTTGTTCGGGTAAGCTACAGAGACGGGGCTGGTCTCAATTATTTTTTTTTTCGTGAGGCACCCCATGCGGTCACTATGAGTTGAAACATCGCTGTGGAACAAAAAATTCTATATTTCAGAATCGGCGTCCAAATTTTCTGTCATTGTGGAACCTGGAGAGACGCGAGCGGTATGGTTGCTGCTTCGCCTGCGGACCGGCAGCGTCTGGCCTGCGGCATGCCTGCACTCCAAGGGTCGCTGTTCATCGCCTGCGTGCCGCAGATGCGACGACGACGAAACACTGGAGCATATCATTTGTTCCTGCCCTGCTCTGGCTGCTGAACGGTGCGTGATGGTGAGCCGCTATCTTGGTCTCCCTGCGACAACTGCGGAGGACTTCCTTTTCCCCTGGCTGTCGGAAATACCGGTCCTGCGAGCGTTCCTCGAGTTTGCGGTTCCTGCAGACCTTCGTGCTCGCGCCTGCGATGACAAGATACCCTCTTGCCATGCACTATCGCCTTCCTTCTATCTTCTTTTCATCCTATCATCTTTACTTGCCCTTCCCTAATAGGCGCTGAGCCGTGCCCCCACGACGGGAGGTAGAAAATAGCGCCCCCAACCACGCACACACACTGTCTCTCTCATAGTGGAAATCAATATCGACATGCTTTTTCGAAACCTGACGTCAAATCCCCTACTGAAATGACTCATATAGGGGATATGGGAAAGGCATTTTTTTTCAAATGGCAAAGTTAGGTGACATTTTTTTTCAAAATATCTCTGCATCCCTCCCCCCTCCCCATTCGTTTTCCCGGCCCTTATATGACTAAATTTCGTGACTGCGTCCCGCTAGCTGAGGTCCATTTGAGACCACAACTTCGAGTAAATCGTCATTGCCGACCCGCAAGGGGTCTAAAGAGAACACAAATAAATGTGACCCAAAACATTAAATCCTGGCGTCTTACGTGCCAAAAGAACAACTTGATCATGAGGCATGATGCCTATACGGATTAATTTTCAATCACATTTGCTTCTGGATGTGGAATCCATAGTTGACTCAAGATTTCACCACGTACACAAAGCTCTCATGAAAATCGCACAAGCCACAATTGAAAATCGCACAGGCAGCGGTAAATTTTGCATCACGTATGGTCAGCAAGATAACCATGCTAGATGACAAGGTATATGGGCTTGCAGCGCCGCTAAACAACTTCATAGCCTACGCAAAGAAAACTTACGTAACCAAAGATCACCTGAACACAGTGGCGTAGCCAGGGGGTGGCACACCGGGCCCGTGCCCCACCCGAAATTTGTTTTTGACATGGTATACCGAGAACGAAATGAGACTCGACCACATCTGACTGGCCGGATCCCACTTCAGACCAAGGTGGTGTCCCCTCCCCCCCCCCCCAAACCCCCCCAAAAAAAAATCTGCATACGCCTCTGCTGAACACCTTACTAAATTACATCCACCCTGACAGGAAGCAAGCAAGAGCAAACGGCCGAAGTACATCTCGCTCAGTTTCCCCTACTCGTGAGCTCCGCCAGGGAACAGAACCAACCGACGATGGCGGTTTTTAATCACACGACGACAAGTGCGCTCCCCACTCTCCGCATATGGCAGTGCAACTGTCGTTCCTACGTTCCTGGCGACAACGGAATGCTACTTTACAAGAATTTGTCAAACAAGGCCCACTCGACCTCTCAGCACTGCAAGAAGCAAATACGCAAGACGTCCGACTACAAGGGTACAGCGCCCAGACAAAACGCACGGCAGTCCTGACCAAGGAGACTCCCACCGTACAGGAATTGGAACTAGTCAACACAGCACTCACACGAACCTTAGAAGAAGTCATGCCGCAGGAGTCGCAGAAGAGATTCTTTGTAGCGGCCGTGTACAGCCCTCCCAGAGAACATCCTTTCAGATTTCAACCACCTTGTCCGATCAATTAAGAAACACACCGATGGTCATCAAGTCGTTATAATGGGGCACTTCAGCGCCCCACATATGGACGGGGGATACCAGACCACCACGAATAAAGGAGCCCTAGTATACAACACTGCTCAACAGCACCGACTATCGGGTCTCCAGAGACGCAAAAACCCAGATCTCACCTTCACGCTAAACGTGCCCTCGGCGGAATGTAGCCGACTCCCAGAAACCCTGGACTGCGACCACCACACCCTTCAACTATAGCCGTGGCTCACACTCGCAAACCCGCCAGGGTTAGAACAGCCCGAGGCTAATAGAGGGGAAGTTGTTCAGAGACGAGCTAAATGTCGAGACCCCCATCGAGAACATAGACAAATGGTTGAAGAAAGTGCTCGACACGGCGGAACGCCACACTAAAGAATACAGCTGAATGAAGTAACGTCAGCTGTCGACACGCACCTCCTCCACCTCTGGAAGGCCAGAAGAGCTCGCCTGAAGAGATGGAAGAGACAAAAGCTAAGTAAGAAACTAAAGAAGCGAATCAGCCTCCTTTCCGCGCAAGCACAGTCATGTGCGGAAATATTAGGAAGGCACAACTGGCACGCATTCTGCGACAAACTTCAGGGAACCCTGAAAACAAAGACGACGAGGCACATCTTGCGCGCCCTCCTCGACAACGGTCCTACAAAATCTCAGCAGCGACAACACCTTTGTAGGCTCGTGCACAACCGCGCAGGATCGGAAGAGAACCTACTTCGAGAAAGTCGTAAATCTGTGCGGCGACCCACCAGCGAGCACAACATACGGCAAAGTCTACGGTAGAAAACCAAAACCACGAACTTGACGAACCATTAACGCAGGCTGAGCTATTTGCAGCACCATCGGCGCTCACCAGAAACACATGCCCGCGCAAGGATAGCAAGCTCCGGGACCAACAACAGGCCAGCGCAACCCTGCAGCAGTATTTCAATGGAGAAAGAACTACGGGCGGCCTGGAAGCACACGGAGATAACTATGATCTCTAAACCCAACAAATGTCTCAGCATTGAGAACCTGCTCCAGATTTCCCTTACCTCGTGCGTAGGGCAGTTCTTCGAGCACATGGTGCATAACTGACTAACCCCATACCTCGAAGATAATGGATATTTTTCAAACATCCATGTCTGAATTCAGGCTGCACCTCTCAATGCAAAACGTCTTCCTTCTACTCAAGGAAGACCTCATCGACCATCGACGTAAAGGGAGCTTGATAATGTCTGTCAGAAAGCTATCCTAAGCAACCTCGAATGCCTGGGCGGCGGGTGTCCGATATAGGACTATGTGAGGGATTTCTTCACGGACCGCCCAGCCACAGTGAGTACACGACCTCCGCAGTGACAGCTTCAGACTAGCGAGCGAAGGCACCCCGTAGAGTTCGGTCTTATCGCCGTTCCTCTTCATTTTTGCTGTGTTGGCGCTAACGCGTTACAAGTAACGCCGTTACCGGTAACGCGTTACTTTTTTCGGTAACTTGGTACGTACTCGTTACAATTTCGGAACTGTAACGGGTAACTTACTTACGTTACTATTTTTCGGTAACGTGAGGCGTTACGTTACTCGTTACTTTTTCATCTTGTAGGTGCCATTTTCCCAGAGCCGCTGCGTCGGACTGCTGTCGGCCTGCCAGGCATGGACAAAGAATGCGCGGGCGGAATCGGTTTTGTTTGTGGAAATCGCGGGTAGAAATTTCTGAAGATGCGCTAATTCCCTGTGGGGAGGGTTGGGCCGTCGCCACACAAAGCTTGAAGAAAGCCGCGGAATCCGCCATGAGAAGCTGTACGGGCATGCTTTTCGTGGGAGTGGATTGTAGCACTTGATTGCTGGCACCTGACCTTTCCGTGCCCAAAGACAGGCTTCCCGAAAGGGAAAAGGGTATGGGCCGGTTTACTCCATACCACGTGTTCATTGTGACGCTCGTTCGTGGGGAAAGCAAAGAACTTCCACAAGAGACTGCGGCAACATAAAAAAATCACAGCATATCCACGGGGTGAATGATGAAGAGTTGGGGCGAAGCTCGTGAAGCAATCATGGTTTCACCGTGAAATCTTCAGTTGTTTCGCCCAGCAGTAATCAAAGCGATAGTGTGTGTGAGATCCGCCTGGCGCCGCGCTCGCGTCGCGGCGGCCTCTCGAGCTCGCACCTCGGGATCCTGCCGACGAGCACGAGCCGCAGCGGCCTTCCGCACCCGGCGCTCCTCGTCGTCCATGGTCCGCCAAGCAGCACGATCCGGCAAGCGCACTCGTACGGCGACGATCCGGGGAATGAGAGATAGCGGGCGCTCGCCGCCCGGCGCAACCCCGCGCAGCAGCCAATCGGAGAGCAGCTGCACCGCCAACGCCATCTAGCGTACCTTCACCCAACCGCCATATTGTACGCATGTCTATGGGACAGCGCCCTCTCGGAAACGAGACGAGAAATGGAGATGACGACACAGAATGCGTACAGCGCCATCTAGTATATCGTCACCCAACTGCAGTTTGCATGCATCTCTATGGGACAGCGCCCTCTATTGTACGATAAGGGAACACTACGGGGTACAGAGGATGGATCGACGATCAACAACCGACCAGGTCTCGCTATAAGGAGCTTCGCCCCTAAAACGACGTCCGCAAGTTCCAGTGAAAAATAAGTACACTCACTGAGCACAGCGTGGTGAATGGCCACCGCATAGAATTTGACAAGTCCCGCTTCCTTGACTTAGAGGTCATAAGCGGCTTTTTTGTGGAAGCCTGGCTCATCCAGGAGACAGCCGCTAACTTCAACCGGTCTACAGGTGTGCTGCCGATCTACAGACTGCGTCAACTGAATTTCGCACATCATGGAGAATGGGCGTGACCTCAAGGCAGGAAGAAAAGCCTTAAAAAGAATGCGAGTGGGAGGCGAAACGTCAATTTTTTTTGTTGCAGCGCAAAAACAACAACAACAACAACAAACAATTGCTCGCTACCTTGATCGGCGTCCCTCTGTTTCAACTAAAGCCCATTAATACCGCTGTCAACGCCATTAATGGAACACTGCGGCTAACCACGGTTACAGGTAACTACACGGCAGACATAGCAGCAGTTAGTCTCCTAAGCGTGGTAATCGCAAACGGGTGATTCCATGAGAGATCGACACGGATCTAAAATTGGATATTTTAGATTTGATTCAGTATTTGATATTTTATGCACATACCACCCAGTAACCCGAAAAGGAACAGCGGAGGCCAAAATGCGGCCTCCGCTGTGCTCCTGAGAAGTTGTAGGCAGACCTCCCGGCTACGATGAACCCGATCCAAGCGTCACCTTGAACGCCCATCCCGAAAGTGAACCCTACGGTTACTATAGGGCTACACATACACAATAACCGGTCGAGGCCAGCCACCCTTCCGCGACTACAGCGAACACTGTCACAGCTCACGCACATCGCCAGGAGAGTTGCAAGCCATGTAAGCTCCCAAGTAACCACGGATATCCGTCGGCTGTCCGCTATAAATCCGAATGTCGAGAAATTCGGATATCCAGAGCGGACATGACACGGACATTGACGGGACGTACTAGGAAGGTCCACGTCCAGTGTGGCTGTTTTGTGGATGTCCGAACAGGATTTCTACGGGACAGCCAGTTGTGAACGTCCAGTGGCTATCCATCAAAGGGCCCCAAAGCACCCAAGTGTCGAAATTAGTTGCGGTGTTGCAGTTCTGCACGAACATCCCATAAACACGCAGCCGCAAGAATTTTTCGAAATGGTGCCATAATAGTGGAGTTACACGTGTATCATGATCCAAAAGTGGCCCGCACTCGGTTCGCTTTACGTTCACTACGCACCGTTCATCTGCTCATCTCTTTTCCTAGCGGAGTGAAGAGCGGCGGGACCTGCGAGCAGACAGTTCCCCTAATAACACGAATTGTTGCCGCAATGTTGACGAATTGACGCTGCAAACATCGGTCAGCTGCTTGCCCATATTAAATATGTCATTGCTGCGCTGCTGGCCGCACTCAGAGCGCGCGCGTACATGTGATACCCGCATCTTCAAAATAAATATCTCTAATACCTCGGGTTAAATATGTACTTGAATAAATTATTCTACTTGAGCGTTGCTTCTGACGCTGCGGTGCCGCAGGGGCAAGCGGTATGTTTAAGTAAAACCGAAACGAAAGGAGGAGCCTTTGCTGATCAGCGGCAGCCCTACGGTTACTGACATCGTCAATGGCCGCTCGTAAAGATTTTGTAGTTTTTGTGGCTCTCCCGCAGAAAGTTGTGCGCGCTGTTTTCGTTTTCAATCTTTGCGGCGCTCAGCTGAAGACTTCACATACTGGCTTAGAAAAAGAACGGTAAGTTTTTTGCGGATCATTCAGTTGTCCGGCTCGCCAGGGGCGTAGCCAGAAATTTTTTTCGGGGGGGGGCACCTCCTTGATTTCGGGAGGGCACCTCCTTGAAGTGGCCATTTTTCGCTATGTATGCCATGGCGAAAAAAAAAAAATTTCGGGGGGGGGGGGAACGTGCCCGGTGTGCCACCCCCTGGCTACGCCACTGCGGCTCGCGGCCACGCGCAGAATATTCCGTGGTTTGCTCTTCTCGCTGTGTCTCTTCGCCGGCGAAAATTGCAGCAGGTTATGTGTGTACTGAGTGAAGTAGGCGGCAGAAAAAAAGTGTCGCAGAGTAACTAAGGCTGTCCGTTCTGAGCTCGCTAGCTGTTTCGAATGAAGTGACGATGTTGCAAGGACGATCATTCGGCGAACGAGTCAGCAGATCGAGGGGTTAAAGTTCCGTTTTCTGACCCATCTGCTCGGCTCCCTCAGTTGCATGGCGCGGTCAATTTATCTTGCTCATTCGTAACAGACGAATGTGATGTATGTGGTTTTGCTTCGTCGAGCACTAAATTAGGCGCTTCCTCCTTGCCTAACGCGGAACAGGTGTTTTCTAACTGCTCTGGAGGTGATGGGACAAGTCAGAAGAGTCGCCCGCTGTTTTTGCATTTGCTACCTTGAAAATGTGGCTGCGTGTCACATTTTGCTGCCAGCATAATGCTTTAGTAATTCTGTAGGCATAGAAGGTACATAATGTTGTGGACAGCCGTTAGACTTTGAAGTTTTGTACTTTGAATATGTAGATAAATTTTGCCGGGGCGCATGCATGACAATGCATTCATCTCTGACCAGTGAAACTGAATGGTGCTGTGGTACTTTATTGAGAATATCCAATAAGAAATAGGGGAACACGAGTTGCAGGATGTATTCATTTTGTCTTCGTAAGGCTTTTGACACGATTGCAGGGGGAGTGAAATTCGTGTCGGAGATTTAAAAGCAAACTAGCAAGAATTTCTATGGATATGCCGAAGCGCTTCAATTGACTTTATTAAACATGTTGCTTTGTTCTGCCAATTTAGTTTGTGTACGTTTCTTTTTGTCTCCAGACAGGCAGTGCCGGCCTGAATTCAGCCTTCATCCATCACCTTCATTATCCAAACTTTTTCTTTCTACCTTGTCAGTTTTTGTACAGTTAACTTCAAAAGGGCAATTCACACTTATCTTTGTTCATTCCATGTTGTAAATACTACAGTATCTACTCAAGGGTGCATTTACAGTATTGTTGATAAGATATATTCAGGAGTGGCCACATAGTTATGGGCACCAGTCCTGGAGGATTATTGCTTATTTTATCCTGTGCAATATTTTATCTAGGATACTTCAAAATGTTAAATTGTACTTAAGTTTGTTCATACTGTTTTGTGAGATTGGAGCATATGTCAAGCCTGCCTTCGCAACTTTGTTAATGTTAAGAACACCTGATGAATGGCCACACAGTCATTGGTACCATCCTTGCTAGATTATTGCTCACTTATTCCTGTGTCACATTTTGTCTAGTACAAAATTGCTAGGATGTTTTAAAAGGATAAGTTTGTTCAAACTATTTTGTAATGTTACAGTACGCACTATTTTTTTTCTTGGTACTGCTAGCTTTACTGTAACACCAGCCAGTAGTGGTGCTATTATCTTTGTTTACCTTTTCAGTTGTGGAATCCTGCAATGTGATTATGTTCATTACTAGAAGTCAGGGTGTTTAATTCATCAACACTGGTGGCCCCTTTGATTGTAAATATTGCACAGCTAGCCGCAAGGGGCCCCTCATCAAAGATTGTGATCACTATTGATGAACGGAAATGTTTCTGCTATATCGCTGTTATGGACATGCACATTTATCTTGAATATCTAAACAATTCAATTTTTCGTAGAAAAACTTGTAGCATTAATTTGATTCTGGAACTTTGCTTATATGAAAACCTGTGTGTCTGTTCTCTTATGATGTGCAATACATCTTTGCAATAAACAGTTGGTAATTGGCACTCCCCTGTCTCCTTATTTGTGTCCATGATTCTTCATGCTCTAATTAAGCATTGCACCAGAAATAACATAGGTTTAGCATTTTGATGTTTTATTTACAGCAAAATGGTTCCTGTGAAAGACGTTCAAGCATCTATTGCGAGTGTGCACATGACATCAAGCACCTTCTTCGAATACACACAGACACACACACACACACACACACACACACACACACACACACACACACACACACACATATATATATATATATATATATATATATATATATATATATATATATATATATATATATATATACGTTCACTCGACACCCGTCTCGGACAGCCGACACGGACATTCAAAGGACCATCAGGGATATTATACATATAGATGTGTTATACATATATACACATATATATACTCGTGTGTGTATGTATATATATATATATCCCCTGATGGTCCTTTCAATGTCTATTTTGGCTGTCCGAGACGGATGTCGAGCGTACATGCCTATTTGTTACCTTTGTACATCCGATGTATGTCCATCGGACGTACACTGTACGTCCGTGGATATCTGATGGATGTCCGAAATATCCGAAATGGACGTCCCTTCGTATGCCTACCGGATATCCGTGGTTACTTGGGCTATGGGGTGCCGTATGTTATCCGACTCGTGAGAAGTGCCTTGCGTCACTCTACGCGTAAGGCAAGCACTCCTGACGAGTCGGGTAACATACGGAACTCCATACCTCGTGCTGAAGAATGCAGAGGTCGAGAAACTCATTCTTCTAATACGGAAAGCCATCAGGATCGCCTTGGGCGCTCATCCACGGCTTCGACAACGAAGCTTCTCAAGATGAGCGTACACAACAAGAACAACCCCGTGCCACACGGGCACAAGAAACTCCTGAATGGCAATTTTTCGGCCGAGCTGCCACACGTGCATTTGACATGGTGATGTCAATAACAGCGACTTTTGAAATTAGCAATTTTAGGATAATAAAAAAAATATAAACACGCATTTTAACAACTACACTCTGCGTTCGCGAAAAGCGGAGTGTAGAAGTAAGCATATTATGGTACCATTAGCTTGAGTTTGTTCCTGTCTTTTACAACATTGCAACTGACCACAGCAACTTCGCCCGTTGCTCGTTGAATCCGAAGCCTAGAATCTGACGTGGCGCCAGTCACGCTATAGTGCAACTGGGAAATAACGTGCTACGAGTTAAAAGCCATGTGTAAAATATTGCTGAAACGATAGATCATATTTCAAATGTTTTATGTGTACTGCACTGCGCAAGCTTTGGCGTTTAGAGTACGCATTTCTCAGTTGAAGTAGCTTTAGCGAAGACATTAGGTGACGAATGGCATTAAGGCGAATGCCATATGATTTTTCCGTGTCTCACCGCGCAAAATGGCATTAAATATTAAGGCATTACGAAGTTAATACCATTTTCTCTGATTTTGTGTGGCACGGGTACGCCCACCTGGAAGATCAGTGCTCCAACGGATAAGCTACGGTGAAACGTTTATCGCCGCCACGGACCGAAAAGAAAGAATTCCCCCGAACATCCGGGCCCGCGAAAGATGCCGTCATCTACCACAACAAAAGAGCACAAGCCCGAATGGATATTCTACGGCGCAGACATGGGGAATGATCCTGGCGCTAGATACACCGACGCAATCGTGGACCGAACCGGATTAGTAATTACCATAAGGCTATTCCAGCCTTAAGGAGTGAAATCTGCTGGGATACGAACAGTCCAGCCTCATTTTGTGCGGATATCTGTTTTTGTCGACTGCCCAAGAGAGCACGCTCTGTGCATTATTGTAAACAGGCGTAGACATGGGAATGACCTTGGCGCCATATACATCCGCAAAGAAACGCCTACGCTCTGAGCGTCGTAGGATTCTCACCGTGCACAAAATACCGTAGCTGCAAAAGAGGTGTCGATTGCTATACTACCACGTGCATGGACACAAATGTCGTCTTTTCTGACTCTCAAGCAGCCACGAGAAATTAAAGGTAGTGTGTCGGCTCGTAGCACTCCTATCCCGTACACCTGCGTGGCATGGGTTCCTGGACACAAGGGGCTAGAGGGGGAATGAAGCGGCAGACGCCGCGGGCCATCCCCTCCTACTCTCGAGACGCCCGGCCTGCGTCTTCAGTGACAGAGACTGTCCCTCTCAACTTTTCAGCGATTCTTCAACATCAAAGGCTGGAATGCAGGGTGTACCCACCAACTCACCCTAAGCTGAACAAAGAAGAAAGCAGTACACAAAGAAAGCAACACCCACGGAATCCGGATGCACACGGATACCATTACCCAAAGTGCGGCGTGCCGGGGTTTACCTGATCCTCGAGTGCCCATAGCATCTCGGCACACACTCAATGAGAGACTGTCACGCCAGACTAGGAAGCGAAAACCTCAAAGAAACACGGGAGGCCGAGCTCGTCCCCGAGGACCTGGAGCAACAACGACGCCTCGTCGCCAGGGCCAAGGAGGCAGCGGAAGCCAGAGGGTTCCTGGAATAAGGAAGCCTCCCAACCCACAGTAGGAGCGGGGCATTTCCCGGGATGCTGTTTCGAAAATAAACGTTTATTCACCATTACATGGGCTTCTTCAACAATCGGTGTTCTCGAGCGGTTTTTTTTTTCCATTTTTACATGTATATTCCATCGAAACGTGGCTTCCGCGGTTAATGTTTGCATGCGACTTATGTGCAGTATAGCGAAATGCCACAGCTACGAAGCCAACATTGCAAATTAAAAAAACAAAAAAATATCACGTTTTGCGGTATTTCGTACAGTGACATATTAATGTAACAACACTTCATTGTAAGCTATAGAAGCAAGTTTTTTTCTTTAATGCTCTTTTTTGTAGTATATGCATTAATAACGACTTTTCCCTTTTTCATGTCACCCCATCTCAAAAGAGCCGCGTATTACGGTCAGTAATAATCTTGTGATGCCTCTTATACGTAGTACCAGGACTCTGGTAGTACATATGCAAAAATGTGCATTCCCTGACGCGAAGTATAGATAATACATATTGCTGTATTTAAGACTATAGAGCTAAAGCTGTTATTTTTCATTATGTGACTCTAACGTTACACCAGATTTGTTAACTGCGTTTTACGGCGATTTTTAAGCCAGCTACTAAACTATTTGATGCTGTCTCTGCAGGGTCGCCGCTGGTGGCTAAGTTGCGCCAAGTTGGCTACATTACGAACCCGTCTGGCAAAGAAAATTTCAGGTTGGCTCCATGGCTACTTTTTGGCTACTTTGAGCTTCTATTTTGGCGCATTTGCTGGCCATTTTTTTTTATTACTTGTAGAGGCAATAGCAATCAAGCATAAATATTATACCTATTGTGTCCAAGCTTTTCTCTCGTGCTGGTCGATGCGTGGGCAAGCCCTCCCTCCGTCATCAGTATGGTCACATCGAGGCATCCACCCGCGCGGCGCAACTTTATCGACGGAGTCAAGTTGCGAGCATATAGGCCAACTAATCATGGCTTAGCGCAAAGACACAGAACAGGTACACAGAAACACACACCACAGGCGCTATGTTTCTGTGCCTCTGTTTTGTGTCTTTACGCCATCATTATTAGCAAGCACTAACTAGCCCCAAAAAAAGTCCTTATGTAGGCAAACGCGTGGCTAACTCTGCCGCTCATGCTTACGCCATTTATACGGACTCGGAGCGCCTGTTTACAACGCCAATGCACAGAGCGTGTTCTCTTGGGCAAAAACAGATATCCGCCCAAAATGAAGCTGGACTATTTGTACATCCAAGCAGATTTCACTCCTTGAGGCTGGAATAGCCCTATGGTAATTACTAATTCGGTTCGGTCCCCGGCTTGAAGAATTAACTGCTTCGATGCTTCATACCACGGTTTGCATGCACATAAATACCCGACAAGGGGGGACCAGGGGACGACTGCCGCCATTGCTCAATTGGTAAGAGCATCGGGCGCGTAATCCGAAGGTTGCAGGTTCGGTCCCTGCCGGCGGCAAGCTGTCTTTTGGTCCACTCTACTTTCTTCACACCTGTATCACAATTACAATACGCTTAAAACAGTACAATTAACGTCCCCTATACCTTCCTTGGCTTCATGATCTGTTGGTTTTCATTAAGGTCGTGTCAAACAAAAAAGAAACGAGCATTCAAGAGTTCCCTTCCTTTATTCGTTGTTGATATGCGTGACCCCTGAAAATGCACTGCCGAGGCAGTGACGTCACCCTTTACACGCCCACATCAAGTCGCTAGCGTCGCCATGTTGAATTCCGGCAGCGTCACTTGCTTTGTAAATACTTGTAATCACTTGCTTTGGTGCATTGTAGTCTACATAGTGGGCCCCGTCAACAAAAGCCCCACTTACAACAGCGTGGTTTTAAATGCGAAGCATTTCTTAGAGAACTTCGGCGACTTTGATCGTATCTATCTAGCTAGCTATCTATCTATCTAGCCGCCTACGACTTTGTGCTCTCCTGGCCGTATCGTTAATGGGATTGATACCAAATTTGGTACGGCATAACATGACTGTATGACGAACATAAATGGCTGGTCATATCATGAAAATCATGACTAACTTGTCATGAAAAGTATGATTTACATGCCACGCTCATGGCGCGCTCGCGGCCGTTTCGTTAGCTTGATATACACCAAATTTGGGATTGAGTGACGTGACTGTATGACGAACATAAATGACAGGTGGTAATATGGAAATAATGACATGTCATGTGCGACATGACTTGCATGCCATGCTCATGGCGCGCACGCGGGCGTTTCGTTAGCTTGATATACAACAAATTTGGTATTGTGTGACGTGACTGTATGACGAACATAAGTGACAAGTGGTAATATGGAAATCATGACATGTCATGTGCGACATGACTTGCATGCCACGCTCATGGCGCGCACGCGGGCGTTTCGTTAGCTTGATATACAGCAAATTTGGTATTGTGTGACGTGACTGTATGACGAACATAAATGACAAGTGGTAATATGGAAATCATGACATGTCATGTGCGACATGTCTTGCATGCCACGCTCATGGCGCGCACGCGGGCGTTTCGTTAGCTTGATATACAGCAAATTTGGTATTGTGTGACGTGACTGTATGACAAACATAAATGACAGGTCCTAATATGTAAAACATGACATGCAAATTATGTAAAGCATGATTTGCTCCTTCCTGGCTGCTTCGCATTACATCGATTCCCACAGTGCGTGGGATCTGCCGGTTTTTTTTAAACATGTTTTCTCTCCTGCTGATTTAACGAGCAGGGCCTCTTTCTTTCTTTTCTCTCACTCTTTTTTTTGTGGCGCTCCTCTGAAAAACCACAGCCAATTGCGCAGGCCAGCATTCACCCAATGAACTTAGCGTTGCTCCGTGTATTATCGGCGCAACCTTTCTGCAAAGGGTCCTTCAGAGCAACGAAATGGTCTTACTGTGAAGTTTGGCCGTTTGTGAGGGGTGTCACGAAAAAAGACGAAGAAACCTGTGTCGAAAACGACGCCCCGCTGTACAGGGGCACGAGAACGAAACGTGCTGTTTCCCCTGTATGGACACAGTGAGTTCTGTACGATGAGCTCCACGGTGAGTTGTATAACCACTTGGCGTTGGTTCGAGAACTTCAAAAGCACTTATTTACGGGACACTACAGGGCAAAAAAAATACACGAAGGACGAAAGGAACACAAACGAAGACGACAAGCTCTGGAACTTTCAACAAGCTCACCGAGGAAAATGTCCTTAGCGTGTTCAGATACGTTGATGACTACTTAATTGTTTTAGATTGTGACCCGCAGGACATTGAACAAAAAAGCAAAGTGGTGCTTGATTTGTTTCTAGAGGTTATGAACCCACTTAGCCTAACGCGCGAACTCCCAGTAAATGGCCAAATTAGATTTCTAGATATCCGGTTTCGTTTCAAAGGTGTTGGCGTCTGCTGGTGCTATGAATGAACCACGCGCCAACAAACCGCTTCTGCCTTTCAAGTCTGCCCACTCTAAGGCCCGTATTCACAAACCAACCTCATGGTTACCTCGAGTTTTTCTCATCGCTCTTAAGCAGTGTTGTACACGTTCCTCTAGAGCAGTAACGAAAGTTCGTTCCTCGTTCCTTCCCAATTTCGGAACGAGTTCCCGTTACAAGTTCCTTTATTGCAAAAGGAACTCGTTACAGTTGCATTTCGAAAATTGGAACGTGTCGTTACATTAACGTTACATTTGACTTTTCGATCAAAATGCATAGTGTCGGTTACTGCAAGGAAAAATAAAGTGAGCAATTTAAAGCTCACATCTAGCTACATATATCACACGAAAAAGCAAGTTATATGTACATAAAATGAGTATAAATAAATGTTCCTAGACGAAATTTTTCGAGAACACCGGCCATATATATACTACAGACATGTATTACTTCAACTTTCGTTCTCGTTTATTACAAATTCCAACACGTGTGGCACTTTCCACGTCGGTCTTCAAAAGGGCAGTGAGAATACTGCGCTTCAGAAATATTCAAAAAGATATGTCCACACATGCACTAATATAAATAAATTTCTTGCACAGCAAAACCGCATCGAAATGAAACGATACTTAGGCGCTTAATGAGTGCTCATTCCATATTTCAGTATGAGTAGGAAATGATGTCCAGGATACACATTTACAACTTAGTAAAGTCCCCTGTTCACAGTCAGCGAAGATATTTCTGTAATTTCTGTGTGCTTCTTTCTCCGTCTTTCTATCTTTTTCTCTCTTTCTTCCCTTTCCTTTTCTCTATTTTTCTCTTTCTCTTTTTCATACCTTTCTTTCTCTCTCTCTCTGTAGTCATTATCGCGCCTTCTTTCTTTCTATCTCTTTCTTTCTTTCTCTATACTAGTTCTCCCCTCCTTCCCCTCATCCTCACTCTAACTTCCTTTTCCCACCCCCTTACTACACGAGGCTACGCTGCAGAGAAACGCAGATCCATTAGTTCCCTCAACAAACCACTTCACTAGGATGGTCACTCAGCTAACAAATGTACACAAGCAGATGGAAGGTCAGCTAGATTGGTATATTGCATTGCCGAGGTGTTTATCTGTACCGCCGTTGTAGTGTATAATTGGAAAATGCCGTTGCTTGATGTACTCGCTCTAGAGTTGAATGCGAATTCTTCAATGCTATGTATTCGTCATTTTGCCGCGATACGAGCTGAATGAACATGTTAGCTAGTTCTCTGTCTGTACTGAAGTGCTTCCAAGTACCATACCTATGTTGAATAAATACCATGAAAGAAAAAAAGTCAACTAGATAGCCTTGTGGTCACGACGCTCACCGGGTCGTGGGTACGCGGGTTCGAATCTCGCCTGGCCGATAATTTTTTTTCGCCAAGAATTTCTCTCTTTGTCTTTCTCCCCCCCCCCCCCCCTCCCTCTCTCTCTCTCTGTACTTGTTCTCTCGCCCATCGGAGTTAGTGCATCCGACGCCGGACAAATGGGCGCACGTGCTGTGGGAGCGAAGCAAAAGAGGACGAACAGGACGAAGAGAGCGCGTGCCGGTTCATGATCACGATAACTTTCTATACATACGACACACGGCAAACCTCGAGCATGACAGCTATGTTGTGAAAAAAGAAAGTTCCTTTCGCGCACGGTCGGTCGATCCCGGCGTCGCGCGCTTCCCTGCGCCCCTGCCGGGCGCCTTGAAGTGAAAACCGGGATGCACCATATACCTGACAGGCGAGTGGTACATTTATTGCGCCTCTCGCTATCGCCTATCCGCCCTGTTTTGCATGATGTGCAGCTTGCGTACACCTGTTTAATGCCGTGGAACGTTTACAGAAGTAACGCCGTTCCCTCTGCCGTTCCTGCGTAAACGTAACGAGTTATCGTTACAGTTCCACCGATCTTGAATGGAACGGTGGCGTTCCTCCGTTCCTCCCAAAAGAAACTAGTTCCTGGAACGTCGTTCCATGCAACGCCGTTCCGTACAACACTGCTTCATGCCTCCTTACCTCGCTCCTCGCACTGAAGGGGTGCTTCTCTGCAGTGCCTGTCAGTGACACTGCATCCGATTTGTAATTTTCAATCGATGCCTTGTACTTGTGCAGAAGCTCTGTGCAGGCCCGTAGCCAGCCCCCCCCCCCCCCCCCCCCACACACACACACACACACACACGATATTCGGATGGAGCGGGGTGTTTTACCGAGAATAAATAAAGAAAAAAGGTGGTTTTCAAGGTTTTCAACAGGATGGACCCCCCCCCCCCCCCCCCCCGAAAAAAAAATTCAGGCTTGGCTTTGTCTTCTCGTCGTCGCTGAAAATTGCTTGCCAGGCATGTCCGTCCGTCCGTCCCTGTCTGTCCGTCCGTCCCTCCGTCCGTGTGTCCCTCTGTCCGTCCGTCCATCCGTCCGTCCATCCATCCGTCCGTGTCCGTCCGACCGTGAGTGTGTCCGTCGGTCCAACCGTCCGTCCGTCCGTCCATCCATCCGTGTCTGTCCGTCCGTCCGTCCGACAAAACAAAAAGACATGGCAGGCATGGGCGTCAACAGGGGGGTGCAAAAGGGGCACTTGCCCCCCCTCAAGCCCCACCAGGACGGGCCCCTCTGCCCAAGCCACACCGGCAATCCCACCCTCCACCACCACGATGCGACACGGGTTTGCACCCCCCAAGACAAAATCCTGCCGACGCCCATGATGGCAGGTCCGTAGCCAGGAATTTTTTTCCGGGGGGGGGGGAGTGGGGGGGACGTGTTGAAAGCCTTGAAAAACGCCCATTTTTATTATTTTTCCTCGGTAAAACACCCCCCTTCCGTCCGAATTTCGGGGGGGGGGGGGGCAGGGTTCCGCCCCCCTTCCCCCCCCCCCCTGGCTACGGGCCTGAGACATGGCATAGTCAGTCGAATGGCCACAAGCGTTCGCCGAACACACTTTGGAACGTAGAAAGTGTCCAATTTTTTATTCATTGGTATGCGTAAAAATGATCCTTATTCTTGCTTAAAAAAGAACGTTTAGTCCGTATTTCACAGGTACTCTCAATCCCAGACTTGCGAAACACTCGCCTTACCTTACTGAGGCGGCCCTTAGCAAAGGAAGGTAGAAGGAAGCTTTCAGAATACGCTTGCTCCCTCAAGGAGCTCCTTAAGATAAGGAGGCATGCAGGGCTCCTCACGTAAGGTAAGGAAATGGTCTGAGGTAAGGAGCGTTTCAGAATACGGGCCTAAGCCCCTCCTTATTTCAGTCGCAGAGGGCCTGCTCAAGAATATGCGCCATCGCCCACAATGTTGTGAAGCCAGCGCACCGCGCAGGCAGAACGTAGCTGTGATACCTTATGTGCACAAGCTCTCGCACGCACAACTTGAAAAAGGTGGCCCAGCGGTACGACGTCAAAGTCGTATTCTCAGCAACAAACAGGCTGTCTAAGCTCTGCCGAATGACTGACCCGGAAGCAAAGACGCTGCAGGTCTGTGGCACAAAGCACAGGCGGCCCTTTGTTGACTGCGCAGAAGGGGTGTTTTATGAAATTCCCTTAAAGTGTGGAAAAGAGTACGTTGGCCAAACCGGGAGATGCGTTAACGATAGGCTAAGGGAGCATGCAAACAATGTAAGAAACGCGCGCGACGAAAAGGATTTTGAAGGTTTCTTAGCTAGTCATTGTACAACCTTCCAGGATTGTTCGCCCGACCTTAACAACACTTCCGTAATCAAGAAGAGCTAAACGCGGATCACCCGTGAAATTATCGACGCAGAACGCATCGCATATCTGGGGGAGGGTTGTGTTATCCATACAACTTAGTGATAATAAGATGGCTTATCTACGCATGTGCAGTAAATGAACTATGGTTCGGACAGTATAAATATACGTGCATTTTCCCACTAAAGCTTGTTGAAAGTTCAGCGCTTGTCGTAGAAGTTTGGGGCCCTTTCGTCCTTCGTGCATTTTTTTTTTTTTGCGCTGTAGTGTCCCGTAAATATGTACCAACAAGCCCAACTCGCCACTTTATTCAAAAGCACCTCTTCTTTTGGCAGTTGCTCGACGACTGCATAATTATGTGCAACAACATTAACGACAGACAGCGCCGAAAGCAGGGCACTTAATCATTCCATTGCTCTGGCAAGGTCACAGCGCTTCTCTGCAACACAAACTAGAATTTCTTTATTCACTGCCAAACGCTTTTCTGCATTTCTCCCACTTGAGTTTCTTCAAGGCGGCGTAGCATATCCTGCTACATACACCAATACATGGATAATGTCCTTCATGTTTAACAGCGTTTCTTCAGCGACGACTACATTGCAGACAGGCCGTGAACAGTTAGCTTCCCTCGGAAAGTGACGCCATTGCTCGTCTTCGTCATTAGGCATTTCCAGAAATGACGACCGTCCTACTTCTAATCACGCTCGTAATTATATGTAGAAAATTCTGCAGGAAAACTCACCCTGGAGTATACTGCGAAGGAGTGAAGTTGCCGCGAGAAATCGCGCGCAGCCATTTCCTGCACAGCTTCGCGTCTTGCACCTGCACCTTGCAGTCGTAATTGCCACGGCACCGAGGGACACAGCAGTAGTTCGGGATGACGAATTCAATGCATCACACACGCTGCGGCACGCACGACGTTCTCACCATTTCGGGAAAACGGCACACTGCACTTGAGAGAACCGACGTACCACGTGTGGCAGCAATAAACAAACTGACGGGCCGGTGTGCCGCCGCAGTACTTGTCCTCCGTCATTAAATGTAGTGAGCTTTTGAGTAGAACGTTTCCATGCTAGATGCTGATACAGTCGAACCCACTTATAACAATATTCAAGTGCCATGAAAATTTCATTGTTATAACCGATAATTGCTATAAACGGGTTGCACGAAAAGAAGCAAAGTAGGGGGATAGCAGGCTGCTGTGAGAAAACTATATCGAATTGGATCTACCAACAAACATCAGTGATAAGGATAAGAAAGCTGCCGATTTTTTGGACATACTTGAAAATTCTGAAGCTTTCACGGGACCGCCAGATGCCCCAGAGAGCCAATGTATGACAACGTCTGAAGTTTCGGACAGTGAGACTCTTCGAAGTTTCAAATTTTTACACAAAGTTCATGTCCGAAAGTGCATTAACAGAAGCCACCGCCGCTTCCACACCGTATCGAATTTCGTAAGTCAGTTTTGTCGCAATTACAGAAAGCTATGCGGTGAAGCATACCAATAATCCGAAGGGGTGCTGGGGGGACATTGGGGTTGTGGGTGGGGAACCGCTTACATTTCTCGTTTTCTTCTTTCTACTCAGGGATTTCGCATTCCATTACCTTTAAGCCCTTATAAAAATGACTATTGAGTTGTTGTTGACATTCCGGTCACTATTCATTGAATCAACCGACTTTCAACGACTTGGCAAGATGTCTTGACGTTGGTCAATATATACTCAATGGTTTTTTTCTGTTGATTACATAAACGAAAAAGTCATCGACAAAAAAATGTTGACTTATCGTTGCGCCTTTATTGAGTTGCAGTGTATGTATGAGCGCGCATTGCCAAGCCTGTAAAGTATCGAAACCTTTTTATGGATGAAACCACCCCAAGCAAGCAGCGCATACCCCAATAGAACGCATATTACAAACGTCCTGTGCATATGCGGTCTTCTATCGCTTGCGTACTAGCTATATACGTTTGGCAACGTGATTTCTTCAGCCTGTCCGTTTAATTAGCTCTAACCGAACGACTCACCACATGACTATTCAGGCGGCAACGATGCTATAGCTGACTTCTTGCTGCAGTAACGCAAACAACGCAGTAAAAGTGTAACGTCCATGTATCCGTGGGCAGCAACTGCACTGCCGCTGAATACACAAAGAAAGCTTGATTAATTAATTGCTGGGGTTGTATGCGCCAAAACCACAATATCATTGTGAGGCACTCCGCTGTGGAGGGTTCCGGAAAGTTCAAACACCTGGGGCTTTTTAACATGCACCTGAATCGAAGGAAATCAGCCTCCAGCATTTCTGCCTACTTTAAAAAAAAAAAATGGGGGGACCCCCCTTACGCGTTATCCCCCCCCCGCCCCCCCCCTCCCCCCCCCCCCCCCCCCACACACACACACACACAAAAGCGCGCACGCGCCATATCGCTTTCACAATCGCTAGCCTGCTCTCGCTTCTCGGTGGAGACTTACTGTGCCGCAAAGCCAAATTGCAAACGACCCACGGCTCTTCTCTTTATTTGCATCAAGCTCAAATTTTCGCTCAGGGCCAATTGACGCTGGTCTTTCGCTAAACATTGAAGTCGACGCCGCCATCGACACCGGGATTTCTGCGTAACGATCTATTTAACGAACTCCCGTTAAAATGCTACTGCCGCGGCCGGGATGGAACCCGCGATAGATATTCGGCAACAGCCCAGAACTGCAAGCACTGCTCGACTACGGTGACCCCAAAGGAATACTGGTTTGAGAATATAACGTTCATATGCAGTTTTTTAAGGTAGGCATCATTCATGTACCGCCGCGAACGCGCACAACACGATGAGATGACATAAATGTATCTCCCAACGGATCGCGGGGGGCCTCGGCGCAGAATGCGACGCCTACCTGCACGCGGTGTCGATAAGACCGTGTATCTCAAACCTCACCGCAACGAGATATCAGATGAACGTGATGTACCGGCGACTATCTTCCCTTTACATTTTGTTTTATTACAACTCCTGCTGTTGGCGAACGAACGCCACCCGCGCCATGCGCTCCTTGCAGAAACCGCGACAACGCCGCAACATGTTGCTACTTGCTAGCCTGCGCGCCATGTCATATTGCGACAAAGAAAGTAGCGCGCAAGAGGATAAATTTGTGAGGTGTTGTATTGCGTCAGCAGTCATAATCATGAAGTGTTCAAAGGCCTTTAACCAGTAAGCTTTACGGAACTAATAACAGCGATAACAGCCTAACTACCCAACGGGCTTCGCAGCGGCGTTGACAACGACAGCGCGGATGGATATCCGCCCTGCCGTCTGTGTCAGTTGAGCGCATTGAATTCCGACGTGACGGTCGCGCGTGACGCGCTCGCCTCCTCTCGCTTTATTTCGTGCAGTGTAAATACCGTGATTCATGGAAGGTATGAACGCACTTGTGAAGAAGCTACTTCGGGGCATGTTCAGCAGTTGTGGACCTGCATGCAAGTACGTTTGTCTGCGAGTGGCAGCTGCGCGGACTGTGAGGCTTAGTTCCGTAATCGTTCCGACGGAGAAATGGACGTCTCAGCTTGCGTGCGCGACTCTCGCAGTTTCATTTCTGCTTAGCTGCAGGAATGGACGCGATCACCTTGATGTGCTTTTACCACTCCTGGAATATGCGGATTAAGAAACTACGGGCTCCATCGTTGAAGGTGAGTTCGTTTTCTTTACCTGTACACCCTTTTATTCGAAAACCATGAAGAATAAAAACGCGTGTTTTGTTGCTACTTCGGCTGCATGCGCGACATATTTCAGAAGTACTAGACTGCGTTAGTGTTGTGCCATCATGATTGAACTGTCCTAATATAAATGTAGCGTTTCATTTCTGTTCAGTTTCGAACATGCTGACTTATTGGCGCGCTTATTTGAGCTTGTTTCAAGGTATGCATTAACGCTTACATTCGAGCGCATGCACTACTTTTTTGCGTCTTCAAAACTGCTTGTGCCTCGCAATTAGGCACACGCTATTACGACAGGTGTCGTGTTCTTTGTTTTGTCTCCAGCAAGTTTGCGGGTAAGAAAATTTTTGTACCGGCAGAGTTGTCTTTCTGCACAGTGCTATTTCCGATAGCTGGATGCGCTAGTCTAGTAATGTTTCGAATATGTGAGGGTGAATGTTGAATCGTGTTCCGGGGCGAGGAGTTATGCGTCTTTTATATGTGCTATGATGTTACTTTGCCTAGTGTGTGTCGACGCGCGCCTTCAAAGCTGTGGCTTAGCGTTTCCCTTCTATGTTAATATCGGTGCTCTGTAAAGCTTGCATCTCTCGAGAGGGGCAGTAAAAAAACGTATACTCGCGTGTCGCTTCAGCGTGGTCATTTGTAGCATGTTCGCCCTTCTGCAGCCGTATGATGTGATGGAGTTTTCGCCTTTTCACACCGACTTCTTGGTAGTAGTTTGTCACAATTTCCGTTTTTTTCATTTTTTTTTTTTTTGCAGGAGGGACTCACCCTTTACATGTTGAAACAAACGCTACACCAATTAAGTTATGGTTTTCTTCTCTGATGATGTGGTGTTTGCAGTTTTTCGCTTTAATAAAGGTACATGTTCGCACATTTGCGTTTTTCTTTTGTTGGGCCTCTTGAAAGAAAACGAAAGGTCACAGAACTTATGAAAAAGTTGACTTCTCCGAGTGACTGTGCATGAGTAATTCAATTTGCTTTAGTGCCCATGTCCATATTTTAGTTTTCGCTAAGTTTACTGTGTTTCCAGGTTTTCACGTGTTTTGGCAGAATTGAAGCGTGATAGCTGGCGATAAAGTTTCTGCTATAACACGCGAACTGTGCAGGCCTACTGTAGCTCTTTATGCAAGCATGCGTTGTACATCACAGTGCGCATGTACAGACAGCTTTGCGCTCATATAAAACCCACGTAAGCGCACCCAGGAGCTCTTATTCAAGCTCTGTGAAAGACCTTTTGGACAATGCCTACTGAGGCCTGTGCCTCAGTGCATGTGCCTCAGTACGCATTGTTCGTATTGCGGTAGCATATTGCACGTGTATATGTACAAAAACTCAGAAACTATTAAAACGTACAGTACGTGTACTTTCAATAAAGACATAATCGAATTTCAATGCTGCTTCAATTGTAAGTCAATAATTATTCATTAGAGTTGTCAATGAATGAAATCAATGCGCCATGTACTTTCAATAACAAGTCGACAACCATTCAACTACTTTTATGTCAATAAAATTTTATTAAAAGATCGGTGGCCAATATTCTATACGTGTCAACAATAAACTCAATGACTTTTCAATGGACCGACAACGACTATTCAGTATAACATGTCAACATTGAGCAATGGCGTTTCAATTATTTATCAATAAGATTTTTTGTAAGGGAGCACGGACACCCAACAACCAGAATTCATTATTATAACCGATAATGCGGCACGCGGGCATTGCTGTAAGCGGGTTATTTTACCATAGAAAACATACAAATATTCATGGTTCAGCAGCTTTTCATTGTTATAAACGATACATTGTTAAAACCGGTATCGTTATAAGTGGGTTCGACTGTATTTCACTCAAACATAACTATCATAGGATTATTCGAAGTTTCTTCCGCGATTTGTGTTTCTTTTTTCAGAGAAATGCTGCGAATTTCTAAATGACGACCCGTGTCACGCGTTTGAGTAGTTCCCTGCGCGACCCATACAAACGCGCCGCCGGGAACGGGGGACATCGGATTCCCGCCGACGACGCCTCGTCAGCACATCGAATGCGGAGAGCGCTAATGGCCGTAGAGTCTAAAGAAGGCGAACACAACGCAAAAACTGTGTGGTTTTGGGTATATCCACCATCGGCTGCCTATATTTGGTCGAAATCTTCTGTGTTAGGGCCACAGCGCCTGCGTGCGATGCGATGCAATAAAACCCGCGAAGACGTCGTTTCAAGCCATGAAAAAAAAAAAAAAAAAAAAAAAAAAAAAAAAAAAAAAAAAAAAAAAAACGAAGAAAAAACAGCGCTGCTTGAAAATACGGACACGGAAGAACACACAAGGACGCGGGCGCTGCTGACGATAAAACAAATGCGCTCATCCTGATTAGAACTGGAGAAAGCTGCACTCTTTGTCAAATAGGATAAACGAAAGGGCGCTCAAACACGTTGAGCCTTTGCGCATCATTGTGAAGCTTTCAAACAGCGCTGTTACAAGCAGCGCTTTCAAGCAACACGCTCGCATTAAAACCCTTTTAAATATTTCCTCGTGATCACGTCTCACGCACGATTATGTAGAACACGATGCAATAAATTATTTCCGATACTGCATTTTGCTCGTCATTAGACCTTCGTTATAGGCAAGAAATCCTTGGTCTGCGATAAAGTTGCCTCGCTGTAACGCGGCGTTACAAAACCAGACGAACGCACGACATCGAAGTGAGTTGTACGCATCAGGTCGAAATTTTCGGAGTCCTCCAGTACGGCGTGCCTATTAATCACGTTGTGGTTCTGACACATAAAACCACAGAAACCATTATGATTATTTCAGACTAGTACGCGTTAAAATAGCGCATTAATATGCCGAATACCTGAAAATGTTCGGAATCGCCGGGTAGTGGCTTATTCCGTACGGATCAGAAAATGGCATGCCCACCAGTAATTTTCGCAGAGGCTATACTCATATGAGCTGGGAACAATATATTTATTTCTGTATAATGAATATTTGTCTAAAATAAAGCAAGGAAGAGGCCACCGCCCTCTGCAGGCTACAATCGAACACATGTATTCACGAAAGTTTCGCACACCGAATGAACGCCACATAATTCCCATACCTATGAAAAAATGTTCCAAAAGCCAGGGGAGTTCATCTTCAACTTATTTGATCACTGGCTTTACTCAACAGAAAGATATAACAAAACATAGACGTTTCGCCACCTATACGGGTGGCATCGTCAGTACACAAATGGCACCAGATGAGAGAATACATGATACTTATATCTTGCCGTAAACCATCCGGCAGAGGGCCACGATTACTATTGCATGCTGACTGATTACGATGAATGAACCATGATTTCCACAAATTTTCTTGGGCCCCATCGTTGTTCCCGCGCCAGCGTCGTCGCATTATGTCGCCTATGCCGATTTTATGATGCACGACAGTGTCCAACACATGCATGGTGTTGGAATGCCCACTCCGCGAGAGAAACAATGAATGAGAAGCTTCAGGAGCCCTGTACAAGCCACCGAAGAAACGTGGGAGGCGAGGCTGACGGCCCAGAGGTGGGAAGATCAGCGAAGTCTGGTTGACCGGGCACGGACCGTGGTGTTAGCCAGCGGTTTTTCTGAACTCAGGAGGCCGCGGGCGAAGAAAGAACACTTTCTCGCTGCTTTTCACAATTAATGTTTATTCCTCCTCCTCCTTGAGTACTAATTTGACCATATGCTCGGGGTTCTCCATAGCTCTGTTTTTCTCCATTAGGGGAACCCATGCCCCCCCCTCCCACTTGTTGAGTCTGAAAGAACACAAGCTTTGCCATGGATGAAAAAACGAAAATGACGCGATGACGTGTTTCTCACAACGGCCTGCCTTTCTGGATGTAAATGCGAAAAGTAGGTAAAGGAGGGCTTTCCGGTGTGAAAGGTGCGAAGTAAACAGTTCCTGGAACTCATCAGGGGTCCTCGGCTGCATTATCAAAAAAAAAAAAAAGTGGTTGATCCATCTGTCATAGGAACCGGTATAACACGAAAGTGAAATGTGCCTTCAAAGAAGCCAATGAACCAGTGCTGGGCAGTATCGAAGATACATGTATCTTCGATACTATCTTAGATACACTTTGGGTATCTTGTATCTGTATCGCGATACGTCTCGCAAAACGAGTATCTGTATTTCCGATACATTTAATAATGTATCGTGTATCTTAAGATACAAGATACTGCTGTAGAAACACCATCGTACGAAGCAATAAGCATCGACCTGAATTCCGGTTCTCAAGCTGATAATGCTGCCACTAAGCCACCTGCATAAAACTAACGACAGTGACATTCTTGTATACTACCGCCAGAGCGCTCCAGCGAGCACAGATGATGAGCCTTAAGCGTCCTTATTGGTGGAACAGAGTCACGTGACGGTGCTCGAGCCATTGATCTCACCAAAAGTAAGCGCGCGGCCTACCTTTTGTTTCATCGATGTTTTCTTTCTTTTTATTTGTGTCGGTACCATGACGTACACTTGTTCGTCGCCACGGCACCAAGCTGCGTACTCTAATGCGTGCGGCATCTTTCCCTCAAATTCTGACGCCTCTATAGTTTCGTTATCGAAGTTTGCCTTGCGTAGTGCTTCATTGCTAAGTATCAAGAATGAAGGAATGCGGCTGCTTTACGTCTCGCGGCTTTAGCACATCAGCGATTTGAAAGATCATAGGTATGTAAGCATGACACACATACAATGACACACTTACATGCGAAAGAGGTTCTAAAAACCATCGTACTATCGGTGCCGATGTTAGATGCAAAAATTGGGGGCCCCTTAAGCTTCGCCTTTAAGAGTTGAACGCGATAGCGATGTCCTGTCCCGAGTGCGTTCTTCAACCACTTAGTGCATACTTGCTATGCACCCACTACGTGGTCTTAAGGGAATACGCGCAGTAAGGTGTGTGCCTTTTGTAATGGGTGGCCAGCTTTAAACTACGAAGGCATTATGATAGTCCCATGTTCTGATGTCCGATGGCAATGTACGCTTGTACCACGCAATATTACTGGGATACTATATGTTATATTGCGACGCCTATATAAAAGACGCTTGCGTTTGCGAAGCATGAAAGTTGTTCTCACTGCATTTCCAAGCAGACGAAGTTATTTTCACTGTATTGCCAAGCAGAGGCGTGGCTGTGTGGTAGAACACCTGCTTGCCACGCAGACGACCTGGGTTCGATCCTCACTTGGACCCGGAAATTTTTATTATTTATTTCATTTGCATCTTTCTCGATTTTTCGGCCACGGACAAGATGATGATTTTTCGCGCACAACCAACGACGCCGACGCCGGAATTTCTGAGAAACGAGCTCTTTAACGCTATCGCGTTAATAGAACAAGCATATACGTAACAGTAAATATTTTGACGTGCTGTGTCTTTGTTCTTCCTGCTCAATTATCGAGAAGTCCTTTGAATGATAATTTGACTGTTAGCCCAAGTGCTTTCCTTGATGTACTCCGTTTGCATCTCGTATATTACCTGGCGCTCTGTATAGTTTTCTCCAGTCTGGTTATTGTAATATTTCTCTTGTAACCTGCTGATAAAATAAGTTCTCTGCTTCATTCTTATTTTAAACTGTCTGCGAACGTGGTTTTATTTCATATTTTGCGGGTTTTCTTTCAAAGCCCGAAAATATTCACCACGAAACATGTACGCTGCCCAAAAAAAAAAAAAAAAGGATGCGCTGTACGATGTGCCGAAGCGCAGTTGGCCCAAAAGTGAATGTTAAAATTGTGGCATAATTGACCTTATTTAATTAACCAATTTCAGCTCAATATAAAATATACGATAACGAGATGCACATGACATTAAACGGTATATCTTTGATTTTATTCAGAGGCGGTTAACCACTTTTTTTAAATATTTGGTAATCCTTACGTGAAACGCCCTCTATACTTATTATTGTCTGCCTCGGTGCAACAGTGGCTACGGTGCTCGACTGCTGACCCGAAGGTCGCGGGTTCGATCCCGGCCGCGGCGGTCGCATTTCGATGGAGGCGAAATGGTAGAGGCCCGTGCACTGTGCGATGTCAGTACACGTTAAAGAACACCAGATGGTCAAAATTTCCGGAGCCCTCCACTACGGCGTCTCTCATAATCATATCGTGGTTTTGGGACGTTAAACCCCAGATATTATTATTTTATTCTATATATTCCCTTTGGTCGTTAAACACGGAACAGTCTAGCTATTTCCCTTAGATATATTCGGTTTTCCGTTTGTTTTTTCAGGTCACACTATGTGACCTAAAATATATAGTATTCTTGTTACAAATCTACAGGTAAGCAGAGCTAGAAGTGGCAATATATTGAATAGCAGTGATATACTGCCAGCGCTTTGGGCCACTACAATACATCTCAGGGGCGCTATTTTGTAAGCGTTCTAGCATAGAACGGGGAGGAGGATCGAACAAAAAGAGGAGGGAAGCAAACAGCCAATAGGCGAGTTGGGGAGTTCAGGAATGTATGCAGTGCATTAAAGAAATGTATAATTATTATAACTGAACATCAATATTCAGAGGCATTGTTTTTCGCAGCTTGAAGTTGAAGAGCTCGGTGACTTTGACAATTAACTTCTGTTAATGTCTTGACGTAGCGCCAGGTGGTGTCGCAGTGGCGTTGGCCCCCACGCTGTTTAAACCAATGCTTCTAGTATTAGCAGTATTAGTGTACTTGTAAAATTCAAACGGCGCGACAATTCGAACCGTTACCCAGTTGTCGAAATAGCGCAGCAATCGAGAAGAGGTCCGCGCTTTCCCGACAACCAAAGGGCGTTTCTGCTCTCATTTATGGAGCGGCATCCCCAGTTAGCCGTACGCGCTAGCGAGCTCACCCACGAGTACACAGCAGCGGACAGGCGTCAGCTGTGAGGCGGTAGAGAGATGCGCGAGAAACCCACTCCTCCGGCACCACCGCTTACGTTTCGATCCAAGCCGAGTCGTCCGCGGAGACTGTTTTGTAGCCATACTATCGATAGAACGACGCCCGAGCCCGTTATAACAACCTCCTCTCCGTTCTATTGACATTTTGTGGCTATTCGCACGTCTTGACCGTCGGAATAGCCTCATAGCCTCGACCAATCGCGCATGTCTTTCCCTCCTGTTTTTGTTCTATCCTCCTCCGCGTTCTATGCTAGAACGCTTACAAAATAGTGCCCCAGACGTTTATGAGCGGCTCAAGTTCTAAAGGATAAGAAGTGGTAAAAGATTGCACGTTAGCGAATATGTGGCTCACAAAGGATTTACGCCATCAGATAAGTAGAATATGAAAGATCGATGCAGATTTATGTCCCCAATTAACTGTGAGCTCTCACTCTGTAGTTATCGTCTTCACAAGATGCGTCACAAACAATATATCGCTACCGAGTGTTGTTGCTGCTCTACACCTGTCGGTTGATGCAGTATTACGAAAATGGTAATATGCTTGTGGACAAGGTAACACTGCGCAGCGGTATTTGCGTCATCGTACGGAGACATCTTAAAGGGACCCTGAAACGGTTTTGACGATTTTGTACAAACACATTGAGCCAGTAGACCAAGTCCTAAGGCTCATTTACAGACTAATTTAAGCTCTCTGCGTACACTGTGTAATTGATTACAACGCTATAAAGCTGCGAATCGCTGCAGATCACTGCGGCTCAGCCCAACGCGTTTTCGACCGCCCCTCCCGAGTATGACACGCATTCTGCGCACGATCTGATTGGCTGTGGTGTGCGCGCACGAAAAATTGGCTGGTAGGGTGGCGGCACCTGTCGGGGCAGATATAAACCACTCCGCGATGTCTCTGTTGCCAGACGGCGTGCGTGCTGCCGGGCGCACTGGGCTATGGCCTCCGAGATTGCACGCAACCTGTCGGCGTGCAATCTTGGAGGTCATCACTCGGGCGAAGCTCAAATCGTCGAGTGTGCTCACGTGAGCTCTGCGATCGCCAGCGATGCCAGCGTGTCTCATGAGTTGAGGAGGCAAAGCAGGGGTAAGAAGGAGGGTATGATATAATTGGCCGTAGCCGCCTTGGTACACGGCGTGCAGCGAAATTTGTGGTGCCAATGGTTCGATGATGCTCGAGCCTAAACGCTGACAAAGCTTCAAATAACCGTTTCAGGGTCCCTTTAATAGCGTTCTTGCAAGTAGATGGCAATTCAGTAGCTGAGGGGTCTCAACCTCACCTCAGGTAGCCGGCTGCAGTCACATAATTTAGTCCCGCTAGGGCTAAATTTTGTGACTTTTGAGAGCGGAGGAGGGGGGGAGGTAAGTTCGTACAAGATTTCGGCTACTGTTGCCATTTGAAAGGCGGCAGTGCCCCTATCTAATATATGGGTGATCGAAGATGATTTGACGTCAGTATTCCAACAACATATCGATACTGCCCACATATTGACTAAAAGCTGGACGCCGATTCCAGAATATAGAGCTTGTGTTCCACGGTGATGTTTCACCTCATAGTGACCACATGGGGTGCCTCGCGGAAAAAATGCTCGAAACGAGTCATGTCTGTGTAGCTCACGAATACACTAATTAAGAAGATGAAAAAATATGCGACGAAGATAGTCATGCGCGAGCCGCAGGGGAAAGGTTGGCGGGTCGCGTGTTTGACAGCCCTGCATTAGCTGGTCGCCAAGTAGAGCAGCGACACCCATCAATTACAAAAGTTTCAAGCAAAAGCCATGCACTAACAGCGCAGCGGTCAAATGGCTGTCATATTAAGCAGCCAAACAAATCTCAATAAGTTGTTCCGGAATGAAACTAATATATACCTTGAGGAAGAAAGACAGAAATCTTGTGATACAAGCAGGTATTTCGTTAAAAGTTAACTAAGTTGGTCGCAGTTAATTTTCAAGATAACACATTTGTACATAGGGGCTTGCTGTTTCATTATATAGATATAATCGCTAATTTGCAAATGTATCGAAGTATCTTAAGATACAATCGGCAAGTATCGTATCACTCTTAAAAAAAGGTTGTAGCACTTACTAACTACGGTTTACTAACTACTTGTCACATATGTTACAACCCTGTTAGTAAGTGAAGTTAGTAACGGGAAGGTTAGTAACCGTTACTACCCTCGTCTTTACAAACTCAGTTAGTAGCGGTTACTAGTCGTCTCGTTGCTAACTAGTAAAACATAGGTAGTAACGGTTACTACCCCCCAAGAAAAAGTAGTAACCGCGATCATTTCGCCTCATTAGTCACCCGTTTTTATAACGGTCAAATTCGCGAGCATGATCATTACAGTATATCAATGGGTAATTATGCATATAATGTCGTGAAGGAGAACAGCACACATACACAACCACTAGTCTACGCGACACGTGTAATTTGTAAGTGGTTCCAGGAGTATTTATAGCCCTACCTTTGGAGAACACAGCTGGTGCCGGTGAGCAGCTAGGCTTTACGATGAATAATTTAAGGTACGCGTCTATATTTATGTAGCGTACCATTTGGTTAGGTGTGCGAGGTAACACAGCGTAGAACTTTTAATCAAGCATATTAAGACAAACAATATGTTATCTGTATTTTGCATAATACCGCCTCAACATGGCTTAATAATCAAGAGCCAAGACGAGGTACTAAGCTTACGAATATCGCCTCAGCGAATTTGACTGGGTCCCCGTGCTAGTAAATAGGCTGCAAAAAGCTCGTAATAATTACTTCTAAGGTTCGTTTAGCAAGTTCGTTAAACAGGTGCATGGACAAAAAGTTAGCAACTGTACGCAAGAGGTAGTAACCATTGCAACCTATAAGTGTCTGCTAACTTAGGTAGTAAAAAGGTAGGAAAAAGTTAGTAATGGCCCAAGAAAGTTGTAGTAACAGCCGCTGTTACTTACTTTTTTCTCGTGGTTACAAGCTTTTTTACTAACTTTTTTTAAGAGTGATATCGGATACAATTTTTCCGGATGTATCTTGTATCTGTATCTCAAATACTTCTTGCTCGAGTATCTTGTATCGTATCGCGATACAATTTCAAAGTATCTTTGCCCAGCCCTGAAACGTTTATTGTTCACATAGAACTTGCACATTGCAATGGGTATTTGGTCGATATGACACCGTTTGACATGCATGCACCCACGTTGACGCCTGGTGTATATAGATCTCCATTTCGACGACTAACGCTGATGGCAACGACCAACACCAGTAGCATGGTCGTTTATCACCTCATTTGCATCATTGAAGAAATACGAAGTGGTCGATGACCGCTTCCGTATTTCTAGCGCGGCGTCGTGTTGGCAAGCGGCGCCCTGCTCCACGGAGAAAGAAGTATCCTGCTCGTAGGTTGCTTCTGTCAACGCCTCCTCTTATTAGGGGCGAAGCTCCTCTAGCCGGGGCTATGTATTTCGCGCCGTGTACGCTAGTTCTCATTGCTCCCGCTAGAGGCGCAGCTGCGCTGCCGCGCTAGT
This sequence comes from Rhipicephalus appendiculatus, assembly GCA_030522465.1. Taxonomy (NCBI): domain Eukaryota; kingdom Metazoa; phylum Arthropoda; class Arachnida; order Ixodida; family Ixodidae; genus Rhipicephalus; species Rhipicephalus appendiculatus. The sequence continues at coordinate 1,000,521 of JALIZH010025266.1, forward strand.
GTGATGACGATGACGCTGCCATCATGTCAGCGTTATCGGCTGTGCTATAATTGAAAGGGCGCCCGCTAGATGGTGCGCCGCCATCTTCGCCGGGAGCTCAGTCAGCGAACATCTCCACGCAGCTACTCATCATCAAAACCCCACAGGCAAAAGCAGCGGCGCGGCTAGTCCCACACATGATGTCCCGTTACGATCTCTGGTGCAGCTCGTACGACTGTAAGCGTCCCACCACCACCAGAGGGACCTGTATCGACATTGCCTTCCTCCAACTTTGCATTGCATCCTATAATTCAAGATCCCCTCGCCACGTACTTCACTGACCACAAAGCTGTAATCTTCAAAGGGAAACGGGTCACAGAGCTCATTGGGAACAACCCTTCTTTGTGGTCCGTAAAGTAAAATATCATTATGTATCCAACACATGTACATTATGTATATAATTGCATCGATATGTAAGTGATTACATCTTGTGTATATCAGTGTATTTAATTACATCGATATGTAAATAATAAACATTGTGTATATAAGTGTATATACAATCACAACAACGTGTCACGTCTTTACATGATGTGTCGGCGAATGTTTCACGGTTTTACCGATAAGCGTTGGAGCTTCGCCCCACTCATCCGCATTCACTTCGTGGAGATGGCCTCGATTTTTATTATTATTATTTTTTTTTTTTTGCTTCGGCGAAGGTACGTCCATAAATATGGCAGCCTGTTGGGCTTGCAACGCTCTTTGCTTCAGGAACGTGAGAAGCAGAATCCGTAGCTTGATCCGTGAACGCGTGAAGGCGTTCCTCGTCCCGCTGGTGCATGTGCGCAGGCGAAGAGTCGTCACACGCTAATACTACGCGAAATGAAAAGCACGTAACTGCGTACTCACCGAATCAAGTTCACCGCGTAGATGAAGTTCCACCGATAGTCTCCGCTGCGCTAAGACTACCACCGAAACGCTCTTCTGGCGGCGCTCGTTAGTGTAATCACATGACATCCGAGATTCGGCGCTCCGAGCTTTGTATAAGCCATTGTCATGATGCAGTCATTTGCTTCACCGATCCTGGATGGCGGCAGCGCTCCTGTCAACCAAGAGCGCAGTGAGAGAGAGAGTAATATAATGCTGAATTCCAATGGCGGTGTCGGAGCAAGTTTTTCTGCTCCTTTTGGAGCAAGTGGGTTCCAATGGTAGAGTGAGGGCAGGAGTCAAGAATTCCAATGGGGGAGTCGGATTCAGAGTGGGAGTCACTCCGTGAAGTTGCAGGAAAAGCTGCTCCACTGAAATCGGCGGAGTGGACCGGAACTCGGCGTGACATACTTCCTTTAACACGTCTGCCTGCTTGGAGGCGCCGCCGGTAGTCGCTTGTTTTGGTGGTGATGGCGGACGACATGGACTCGATAGCGACAGCTGAGTTAGAAAAGTTCCCACATGAGATTCATCGGATAGTGACAGCGACGTTGAAACTACTGCGTACGAGCGGGAAATTTTGACAACCGAATCGAATAATCCGTATGCAAGGTACTCTGAGCAATTCGTCACTCGAAAAGATAGACCTTCCGCTTCCTTCCTTGCTCCATCGACACGTGTTGTGTTTCAATCGCGGATTTGGAGGCGTTGCTCACGCCAGAGTCGAGTGCTCGCTCGCGGAGTCCGTCGGCTGCTCCGACTCTGCCATTGGAATTCAACATAAGACGCGTTTGGGGAGCTCCGCGCTCGTATACCAGGTATCGGAGTGGGTAGAGCGCCGGGCACATATAACGTCGCGGACCAAGACGTTGCGGGTTCGATTCCCAGTCAGCGAAACTTTTTCTTTGGCATCTGTTCGGGTTCATTTTACTGGCGTCATTTCCGTTACGGGAGATCGTCATTAGCGATAAAACCTCCTGCACTTCAAACAATGACGGGACAGCTAGGTCCGGCTGAGTAAAGGTATGGGGCAGACTTGCACCCCCCCCCCCCTTCCCCCTGCTTATGCCTAACGATGTAGATCCGTTTACGCACATATATATACGACATAGCTTTGCGAACTCTTGCATTTGTTTGCTGAGGAAACACTTATTGAACACCTTCTTGCGAGCAGCCGCGATCTCTGCGAGCCACCCCATGGTAAGCTAAGCGAAGCAGATTAATTGTAGACGCAGGCACATCTCCCGTTGCTCCACATTAGATCTGTGCGCTCATCGACTCACAGGGGCCGGGGAAAATAGCAGGCAGTGCTTTTCGTTTTCGAAGAAAGAATACAAAGAAATCCTCTAAGCAGGAATATTGTTCGGACTGCATGTGACCCAAAAAGCCACACAGACAGCGAAAGAAGCCCGCAGGACACAGCTGCTAACTAACGGCTGAGTCATTTTTCTTTTTTGCACTTGATCATGATATACTCGTATGCACAGCATCGAACTAACGAATGGCAAACACAATCAAATCAGCCCAGCAAGGCCAACTCATTCGGGCAGCCAACGTGACAAAAACAGAATTTCTTTCTCTTGTTAGGAGAGTGGCGGGCAAAAAGCGATTAAATTCAGAGATTCTCCTAGTTGCGGCTAATTCGAGAAAAGAAGCATTTCTTTTTTCCGATAAGGAGATTGGCGGCCGTGCTAGTCTCTTTATCAGAGAAAAAAATGTTTTGGTCGTATTATCCTCATGCATGAGTTGAAGTTGTGCAGATATGTACATATTAAAATCAGAGATTCGGTTAGCTGCCCGTTGGTGTCTTTATCAGAGAAAGAAATGCTGTTTTTGTCGCGTTAGCCACCTGAATGAGTTGATCTTGCAGGTTTGATTTGATAATGGTTGATGTACAGTCGTCAGCAAGCTTAACTCGAACGCTCCGCAACGTGTCCTGAAACGGTTTGATTCACGCCAGCGCCGCGTAACTTTGAGTTCTGTTGCCGATATGTTACCAATGCATGCCGACATACTATCAATACTAATAGTTGTGTTTAACGACCACCATATATGATTATGGCTCCGGAAATTTCGTCCACCTGGGGTTCTTTAACGTGCACCTATATCTAAGTAGTCTTCAAGCATTTTCGCCTCCATTGAAAATACGGCCGCCGCGGCCGAGTTTCGAAACATACTGTCCAAGCATACCGAGGTATAATCTCGGCAACAGCGCCCAGCGCTTGGCGGTTGGCATCGGTCAAACCAGTCCAGGCCACGCTGCGGAGCGTTCGAGTTAAGCTTGCTGACGACTGTACACATATATATCATAATCGCGCGCGCACACACAAATAATAGTAATAATAAAAAAAATAATAATAAAAACTCACTGTAATTAGCGCTGTGTCCCGTCAGCTGCTTTCGCCGTCTGAATGGTTTTGTTGTACTACTGCTTAAATAATGTCATACCACCTGGCCCATCAGGCTGTCCTTTTGAAACAGGGCGGCAGTTTGATTAGCCTCTTCATAAAAAAGTAGCTGGTTTTAGCCCGTGCTTGCGTACCCCGTGATGTTAACTTGACGTTAGGCAGAATGGAATAAAAACAGGACGGGCGAGGTTGACGTTATTGAGCCCCTGCTCAGCAGTGCCCTCCTGCGCATTGCTGACGCCCAAGGCGTGAAAGCATCACACTCGTATAGGCGGCTTTTGCACTGCGGAGAACCTACCGCGCGTCGCGTTGGGGCCCGTAAGACGATCTTCTCCACGAAACAGGGCTGCGGTATAAAAATCCATTATACACTTATGTGACAGCTGTGTTGAAAGAAAACTTCGCCTATGTCTTTGGTTTGCCTGATTGCTGCCGACAGCGACCGCTCCAAAAGGTGGGGAGGGGATGTGTGCTGGCGCTGTCCCTCCCTTCTAATTATTTGGCCGAGGAGTAGGGCGAGCGACCCCGCTTGTACTCCCTCCCCGGGCACCGCCCCCTTCACCAAGTACGCGTATGTCAGGACACGTAGTAGGCCGTCGTCCAAGTGTTCAACTTCTATTATACGTCTCCCTATGTTGCTGAAAAAGGGCTTCGCTCTCTCCTAATTTCACTGCGATAAACGTTGAGTGCGCAGGGTGAAGTTGTGGCATTCACATTCGATCACACAGTCAACAAAAGTACGCGGTACGTTTCGCAAAAAACGGAGGGAATTTGAGTTTGCCGCTTTGGATGGTTTGAATTTGGCGGGTGTTTGCGTGGATCATGGTTTTTAAAAGTAAGTACATTGTTACTTTATCGTAACTTACAAAAAAGCAGTTAAAGTTTTAATTATAAATAGCAGGCTTTGTTTATTTATGGGCGTGCCTCACACGGAAAAAAAAAAGAAGACAAAAAAAACAACTTCCGGCAGAGCGTCTTGCGTCGAGAGTCTGGCGCTCACGTCGCGCCATCTAGGGAATGAGAGTGCCATTCATAACATGGCGTTTTGGAGGGTGAAGGTTTCGAACTGTGGACTATTGCTATCGCATTTGCCTCGCCGGAACAGGACAAAATCGAGGAAATACGTCCAGGTAAGCAAGTTGAGCTCGCTTCCTTCTCGCCTGCCTCTAAAACCGGGGCGGCCGCGAAAGCTGGGCGCTTCCGCGGCCGCTATCGGAGTAGCGCAGCTACGGAGAAAGCCGCTGCAGACGACGTTCGGGGCCCAGCATCGCAGGCGCCGTTTGTTTGTGTGTGTCGCGTATGTGTGTGACCGTCGGCACACGCCGGGTGGCAGCTGTCATTCGTCGTGTGGCGCAAAACTTGCCAGTTTTTTATGCTTCTCGCTGCATGTCACCGACCACAACGATCACGGCACCTCCAACCCGAAGCAGCCGCGCGAAATCGCGCGGACTCGGCCGGCAAAGGGCGCGGTTCGCTTGTCCGAGTAGTACGCTGTTTGAAAAAGCTGCGGAGGCTGCCGTCGCACGAAGACGAGGATAAATACCGAACGCACCGTCGTCATCCTCGCAAACTCCGCTCATTTTCTGTGGCGAGCTTACTGGCCTGCTCGGCACAGTGTTTACGTTTGCGGAGGAGGCATGCGACGTTCCGAGCGGTTTCGTAACAGCCGCGGGAGAGGCGGTTGTAGTCGTGCGTGGTGATCTGGCAAGCCGCGCACGTTGCTTTCGTGCTGAAAGGGGGAGGTTCTTCGGTGTGCGTAAATGGCAGCCCGAAAGGGCCGATCGCCGCTAGTGCTTCTCTCCCCGCATTGTCTTTTTTCCCGAGTTGCGCGTCTGCTATGCAGGCCGCGTTATCTTTGCGCCGTCGCGATGGAAACGGTTCTGCAACCACGTCGATACGTTCATCTCCGGTTCTCACTCGCATCCCGTGTAACGACCGGATGTCATTCGGTGTGTGTGCAAGCGCATATTTGCTATTTGCGCTACATGTATCTTTTTGCTCCGCGTGCGCGCATGAAGTGCACGTAACGTGCATCGCAATGTGTTTGACAGGACGAGTCGAGTTCACTCTTGGCGCCTGTCGCATATACAAGCCGCTGTCAGGTGTACGCTTGTCGGATCGCGTACCAGTCTCGGCGTTTGTCAGAGCTGGAAAAAAATGACAGTCTTGTCCATTTTGGACCTGTCAAACATAGGCGAAAACGTTGACAAAGCGGTCAGAATTTTAATTGAATGTTCTCGTTCAAGGCTATCGTCTCGACGTTCTGGCATTGAGAGAATCTCGCGGAGGCATGCCATATGCGCCGCTTTGCGTAACGACATTGACATTAAATGAAATCACTCGCTGTGATAAACGTTTTAAGCACTTCGCAGCGTTTGCAACATCGTTTTCTATTGTATGAGCTTGGCGGCTTCGTCGAAGTTGATATTATATATAATCCGTCGGTCCTTGTGTGCGTCGGTCCTTCCTGTGCATATCCCATAATGAGCGGGAAAAGGAAATTTGGCGACTGATTTCTTGAGTTGAGGATCCATGTGTAACGATGATGCATTATAGTCTGCCTTTAGACGGTCACTTACACAATGTTTCGCCCCCTTTAAATTAATTAAATACTTAATTCAACATATTATTTCTTGATGAAGATTTGTAAAATACTTAAAGCGCAAGAGACTCAAAACGAAGACATCAACGCACACAGTATACACACTTGTGTGTTCATTTCTTCGCCCAGTGTATTTTGCGCTCTGAACTTTGCCAAAGATGCAGTACCACCATCTATCCATCTTATGAGACCAAGTTTGAGTCAGTGCGCCTTGAAGCGAGATTCAAAGTTATATTCATAACAAAAATCTTTCGTGCTCTGTAATAACAAGTCGTGTATGGGTCTTGTATTATACGGTATGCGCACATTAACCGTTTTGGATTACGTACGACAGGTCGTATAATATGTTTACCGGGTGCCTCTGCGCGCTCACTAAGGATATCGTTGACAGCCTTCTCAGTGCTTCTACATGTAAGAAGCGTCTCCGTTTAATTGATTATTTCGCCGAATCCACAAAGTCGTTGACGTTTGCGGTGCCCAGCGCATTTGTCAAGTTTTCGGCTGTTTACTACATGCTCGCCTTCGGCCGCCGCAGAAAGCATAGATGTCCAATATCCAACCCTGGTCGGCAGTGTTCCTGCGACAAAGTGCTATTGTATCTGTTTTAACGGCGTACGGGCACACTGAAGTGAATGGACCGCCTGGCGGAAGGTTTGAACAAGGGGTTTATCACTGTTAAGTTTAACCGGTTGAACAGGTCGTTAACGTAACTCGCACACGCATGAATGGCGAACGAGAGCGCGATGCGCTAAAGACACTTTGGAACAATGGCCTCGTGTGTGAACGAAAAACATTCGCGAGGCAGCTTTCCTGCATTGCGCCGGGTATAGCGAGATGAGCTGGCTCGCCCCCGGTAATGCGTCCGTTCTCATCGACGTGGTCGAGAGCGCGACGAGCTGCGTAAAGAGGCGCGGCGGCGTCATTCTGGCCTGGAACGCAGCCTGCCTCCCACGCCGCCCTACCGCGCTGCTCGCGACTTGAGAGATGACGGGCGATGACGACGCCTCTTGCGTGCGTCTTTCCCCGCGTGTGGAAATAGATTCCGAGGCGGCGCGACCTTGCATGACGCGCGTTCTCTTCGTGCTGCACTCTTCGGCGTTTCAGAGCGTCTGCGACGGCGCGATAGTCATAACGAACAGCGGGCCTTGTCGAGGCACTCGGGATTGCAAAGCCTCGGTGAATTACAGGCCTTAACCAACCGCACTGGTATTGGTGCGCTGGTATTGAAATTGGTCCATGCGGCGATCCCGGTACGACTTCAAGAGGAGGCGCAATGTTTAAAAAGATACTTGTATTATACGCATTCACCGGAATGGCGGATGCAGGGGCTTCGAGACTCTGCTGCCGTGACATTTCGTTCTCTCGTTCTAACCCCCCCCCCCCCCCCCCCCTCCGATGTACTTAGTGGATGTCGCGTTGTGCTGCTGAGTATTGGCGTAAATCATTGGGGGGGGACACCTCTTGCAAGTACCCCCCCCCCCCCCCTTTTTTTTTATCTTTCAAACATCATATTTGAATTGCTCGACAGTGAACTATAACGCACTCTCCGTAACACCTACTCTGAAATCTGAAGGCCTTCCGACAAGCACAAACGAAGTACAAAAGTGAAAGCTGCTTTCCCTTTCAAAAGGCACTTATAGTGCAGCTGCTTTCTGAAATGTTAGGGGTTGACGTGCTGCAAATGCTTTAGTATGCTGGGCTTTAAAGTGCAAGGTAAATAAAGAATCCCCGATCGTCTACCGTTATTTGTGTCGACAATTGGGCGGAAGCCATTAACAGTGAAGTATGAATCCGTTTGCTCGGCTATGATCGTGTTATTTAAAGAATAATAATGTTCAGACTTTTTATTTTATTTCCAAGCGCAGTATTAATTATTTTTATATGATGAGACATAAAATGTATGCTTATAAAAACGAAATGTCCGCCACGTCAAGATGTGCCTCCCTTCGTGATTTTTGTGCATTTGCGAAGGAACAAAATACATCTTCGTTCACACTGTGCGCATGCTTTTCAGTCGGCCTATATTCCACTGATCAATTGTTCGGACAAAAAAATCAGCGTGCATGTTGGTCTAGATAGTACTCCAAAATTTTGCAGTCATAATCAATACGCTTTTGTATGTAATGAGGTTTCTTTCGGTAAGTTTCCTTTTTAATTCCGGTTTTATTATGGTGAACTTAACATACAAAATTAACCTCAGTATATTACGACGACGGGTACAAAGAGATTCTCATCAAAGTTCAGCCGTCATTTCAGTGCAGCTCTCCCTCCTTCCGTACCGCCCCAACATGAACTTGGCCGCTCGGTTTTGCATTCGCTCTGTAGCGTCAATGAAGGTCGCTTCGACGGGGTCCTACACAGCAGATTCACACTGCGAAAATTGGTCGAACACGAGCAATATATTCCACAAGTTTTGAATTATTGTGCGAACATCGCAGACTTCTCTGAACGGCCTTGCTTATTCAAAATGGTATTGTTCATTGTTCAATATTAATTACTCATAATGCAGCTGCTGTTCTCTTCGGCTACAATTAAAGGTGTCGATAAAATTAAATGGAATGGCTACTTTGACCACGTTTAACTTGAGTTCTGACTCCTCTTCAAATCCACGCAACGGCAACCCTACAAGCACGCACGCGCTTACGCCAACGCCTTTGGGAAGAGGGCTCGTTCGAGTTTATCGCGTGGCTGTGGCAAACCGCACACTGCAGAGCAACCCCTTTCAGGAGAGTGCCGTTGCAATGGGCGCGTGAAACTTGTGTGACGCGTAAGACTATATGCCTGCCCCGTTTTCAACGCGCACTTGACCCGTGCTCCTTGCTCACATTGTTTCGAGAGGAAGGGGCGGGGTGGGGGGCTCATGCACGCACACAATGGTGCCTTATCTATCCCGTTCACTTCGATGAAATTGCGCGTTACGACGGACAAGAAGAGAGTTGCACCGTGCATGCGATGGAACTCAACGCTGCTGTTAATTTCAAACAAGAAGAAAAAAAAAAAACATTATATGCATGATAGTAACTCGTGTCAGGCGATAGCGAGTAAAATAACAGAACGTTTGTTGGCGGCAACGACCGTTTTTAAATGTCAAGTTAGGCTATTTCTTTATCACACAGTGCTAGGGAGTGTTGACTAACGCAGTCTCTATCACTCCTCGCGGTTTGGAAGGCTTCAACCATCTCGCGCGTTGTCTCATTCTGGCGTGTAAATGAATCTGTGTCAGCAAAGCTTGCGCGGCAACCACGTTCGCGGCAATGCTATCCCGCTGTTGCGGCTTATGCACGGGCACCCTTGAGAATGAGGCTCTCTCGTTACAGGCGGATTGGAATTTCACGTAAATGTGCCAGTTCCGCTGAACAGTTCAGCTCGTGGAGCACATTCGTATACATTGAGGCTTTATTGCGACACGGGGCCGAGTGTGTAGCCCTACAGTATAACTGTTTGCGAAGGGCGGTGCCATATGATAAAAACAGAGATAGCCTTTTCCGTTCGTTTTATCGCTCTCGGGCGCGCAGCACGGCGTTGGTACCGCACGGCCTGCGCTGAAGTGTCGCAGGATTTTCTCATTTTTTTTTTATACGTTCGCCAGTGCAGCAAACGTGTCTTAATTGTGACTCGTGAGCGCATGCATTTAACGGTACGGGTATGTGTTGGGGGTATGGTCTTTGCCGCGCTGTTATTCTTCAAGCGTAATGAATTTTACTTCATCAGTTTTTAAAATGATGACATCAGGACCATAATCGTGCGCAGGGTTCCCCTTCAGGTGGGGGGCGAAGGTTCATCGCAGCGCCTCCTCCCCTATTGAGTCAATGTATGGGGCGGAATTTGCGCCCCCCCCCCCCCCCGATCTCTCTTCGGTGACCAAGGGGGGGCGACCGCCCTCTCTGCCCCCCCTCCCCCCCGCCACTCCCCGTGCGCACAGCTGTGATCAGGACCTGAAGAAGGCGACAGAAACACTCATGCGTCTTCTATCTTCTCTCGCGTCCCAATTTGAATGTTTGTTGCCCTTCATATTGCATGGGAGCAAAATAAAATATATGTGGAAGGGGTTTTTTTTCTTCTTTTTTCTCGCAGATCTGGTAGGTAAATGAATACCACTTTACAACGATAGTCGTCGCCATCTTCGAGACTTTGCATTGGAAACATCACGGAGACCAACATAGGCATGCGTACCAGGGGGAGTAGAGCCCCCCCCCCCACCCCCCAGTCACCTAAGAAGACGGGCGCAAAGTCTGCCCCATACATTGACTTAATAGGGAGGGTGGGCGCTGCGACGAACCTTCGCCCCCCTCTGAAGGGGAACGCTGCGCACGCCTATGGAGACCAACCATTTGCGTCGTGCGGCACGTATACTGGCTCGTGCATATAGTGCCTTCGTGGTTTTTCTATACCGTAATCGGTTCGTGACGGGTATAGTCCACCTGTTTTATATGCTTCGCTTTCGTTTACGGCAACAGCTGCTTCCGCCATTCATACGGCCATATATATAGAGCTTTCGAAAATGCACGCATGACGACGATTTCTAAATAAGGATGTAAAAATTGGCGAATTGGATTATATATTCGTGGTTCACAGCGAGAGGTAACTGGGACAGACGAAATATTTGTAATTTCTGTGCACGACCTGCAAACTTAATGGTTTCAGTCACTCTGGACTAAATAGAACATTACTTCACCCGCACCTTTTGCAGTATACGTGAGTATTCCAGGGCGCAGTTTAGTTTACAAGTCATATTACTCACCCTCTACACCGCAAGGAAAAAAAATTACCTGTCTCTCACTTTTTGTGTGGGGCCTGACCTGTCACATGTATGACTCTCTTTATTGCGCTCCCTATGGAGAGTCGTAGGAGGCGTGACACTCTAAAAGAGGGTGAACGTGTCTCTTTAAAGGGAGTTATATACTATTTGGCAAGTTAGGCCCCACAAAAAAGAGTGACAGGTAATCTTTTCTTCTTTTTTTTTTCTTCGAATGCAAGAGACAGTACTAAGCACCCCCCAATCGCCAGTCTGTCGCGAAACGCGGCGGCTGTATGAAAGGGATGTGCTCGCGCTCGCCAATTAATTCGCATGCAGCGTATTGCGTGCTTTCGTCTGCGCATCGTGTAATTAGCGCCCGTTTCGTGTGTTACATGCACTGTAGGCAGCTGCAACGGACTCTTAACATTAATGACTTGGCGAGGTTTTTCATTGTTATGTCAACGACATCGTCTGAAAGTGCAATGGGAGAGAGGATACGAGCAGTTGCGATCTGATTTCTTAAATGAGTACTGACACGATTTTGAGGCCCCAAAAGGGACATTTTTCGTTTCCATGGTGTGCACTGTTATCGCTCTCCACACACCGGAGCCAGGCAACGCGTACAAAATATCTTACTTTGATTAGCCCCACCGCGATGGACATTATCACGACAAGTCAACACAGTTCACTGGGTTTGCGAAATTGGCGTCCTGCATGCGGCCTAAATCGCAGAAATCACTGTCAGAGTCTCTGGACGACAATCCACTTATCGTTGCTTACGTGAACCACTTGCGACTGACAGCAAAAGGGCAGCTGTTGCTAGTATGTCGCGAGTTGCTGTCTTCCCATGACGTCAGAGCTCTCTTCGACACGTCACTGCGAAGCCACCCTGACGATACTGAAACCGATAGTGCTGTTTTAAGGTAGCGGTATTAAAACTATATTCGATGCATTTCCGAGCATCACGGCACACGTTTTAGGGCTCTCGGCATCCGTGTTTTTATTTAGAGCAGCAACCCGAAAATATTTAAAATTCGTTTCAGTACTCCTTTAAGAACGCTAAGATCTGCTGCTATTTTGGCTCAGACGCCAACGTCTCGCAGCACTGAATAAGCTGCGTTGACGCCAATCTTAGCCGCCATGTTGTATCGTGTAGAAGCCAGAGAAGCTGCGTGCGGGTCGTCACTTGAAAGCTATATGGTCGTTCTCTTACCACGGCCTTTCGTCATTGCGAGCGTGTTAGTTTAAGCCGTGCGTAGGTATCACGTGTGTGGAGCGACCCTGAGCCCCCTTAGGGGGCCAACTCGATCGATCACTTTCGCGGATGTCATTTGCGAGGCATCACGCGGCGATTGATTGATCGTGTGGTCGCGCAGATAAGAGGCGTCGCTCTGAACGTCGGCGATGGACAAACGAAGGCGTGAAAGCACTAGCTCACCGAAAGTAATCAATCGGTAAGGCGTGTTAACGCTTCAGCATTAAATACCAACCTTACGTTTTTCTTTTTTTCTTGTTCTTTCTCTTGCTTTCTTGCCGGTAATACGCCTGGTGTGCAAGTGTTTCACCGCTGAAAACAAACAAACAAAAAAAAAAAGCCTCCGAACAAAGCGTTCGGCGATACCTACTTTGATGTCTAAATACGAGAAGAACCGCGACGTGACGCCGAAAGAAAGCGCCATCGAGATATGGCTGTGAGGGTTTCGGGCGTGAGTGGTTTCGGAGAATAAATTGTCGTTCATAATACATCTGCAGTTGTTATAGTCTGAACCATCTTGGGTCGTTTTTGTGTTCGTTCTTACGCGCTTGAAGTAGGTTCTTTCGTTTTTGGGATTATTGTTGTGGTTTCTCTAGTTCAATGTTTTAAGAAAAGAAAAAAAAAGTGTTCTTTTTGAAAGAAGGAAAACTGGAGATAAACCGGAGGTATAATTGCTCTCTTGCAGCTCTAAGTTCGGGATTACCGTGGTAACTTTTGGCGAAAGGTGTTGCTTTCCTTGTTTGCCTGCACCTCTCTGTTGCAGACTGTATAACAAAACTCCGTGCGTTCCAGGCGTTAAAGACAAAAGGACTCGCGGCGGGCATTCTGAGTAACCCCGCGTGTGCGAGTGCATTGTAAGCAGTATGCATGGGAGTATTTGCTCGTTGCTGCTGGCACGATCAGCCGCTCGCAACCGCGCTTTAGATTTCGGTGTGCCTGTTTTCGGTAAGCCCGTTTTGCAAATGCGCGCGCCCCAACTGGCGGCGCCGTTTAGGTCTGCCCCTTCATCCACTGACCGCGTGTTTGCACCGTGCTTTGTGCTGAAGATCCCGCCGCGGCATTCCGCTGTTTGCTGCATAGTGGGCCGGCTACGACCTTCTTCTGTCTTCTCCAGGGGGTTTATATTCTTTATAAGAAGTCGCGTTTGCGATTTCCTTGCGGTCTGCCGTTCGACTTGTTATGTACCTTGCAAAGTTGCGCGCGATCTATGGTTTGCCTGTCGCTTTTCTACTTTGTTGTGCAGAGCGCTTTGTGCATTGTACTCACTGTAGCCTCTGCGCCACTTTTCACTGAGAAAACGATAAACGATAGGCCGTATACCTATCGCGCTGTTTTGCGCTTTGATTACTTTTTTTTTATTTTTTTAATCTACGCCTTAGTGCAGACAACGTGTCGGAGAAAAGCCTCAGCGAGGCGGCGGGTTGAGTGCATTAATGTCAACCTGCTCTCGCTTCTTGCAAGACAGTTCTGCGGAATCCCGCAAGGCGTCTGAAGAGTTAAGAAAGGGAAATGTAAAATCCGTATGGATTTTCTTGTGGCTTCGTCCTACAAACTGATGGGTGTCAATTTATCTTTCTCTACTCTCGCTTCTTTTTGTAAAAGAAAAAAAAATGTGCAAGCTGACGAGTAAGATTGTGTTACTAGCTCCGCTAATGATACGCTGAAAAGTCTATGTTGCTTTTCTTTTTTCTTTGTCAATTAGTTTTAATATAGCGTAGCTGGGACCGTACTATACGCTAAAGTATAGCGGGCTCACAACTGCGCACGCACAGAACGCAATGACAGGTTTGTGCCTACCGCCATAAGCGTGCGCAGGGTTCCCCTTCAGTTCAGGGGGGGGTGGGGGGGGGGGGCAAAGGTTTCTCGCAGCGCCCCTGTGCGCCCCCCCCCCGCCCCCCCTCTTAGGTGACAAGGAACGGCGACCCCCCCCCCCCTCCCCCCGTGCGCACGCCTATGCCTACCGATATATAGTTTTGGAATTTAGCGCAAACACCGTCTAGCGTAGAGAACATGGCGGCGCCCTCGAAATTGCGGCCTTTCACTTCAGTGTTATCTCATCGTATACAACTCGCTAATTTGCCGTAAACGTTGCCGGTCATGGTTTTCGCCTGGCGTCTTCTTCTTGCTTCGGTAATGGACTGCGTATACGGTAACTCGTGCGCTGCTTTCGACATCGATTTTCGGTTTAGCACACGCCGGCGCCTATGGAGCTTCGCGCTTTACGGCGCATCCTTGTTAACTCTATGCTGAAACGTTTTTTTCACTTAGCTTTCCGCAAGGACTCGGCGTGGGGAACGCGCTGCAACGCAAACATTTTACGCTACACTGAAACTGTCTACTGGCTGTAACCAAAAGTAGGCTGACGCGCCTTTTGGTAATTGGACGTCGTCCGTGCAGGGGGCATGTTTATTGCCCGTCTGTCGTGGTTTTCTTTTCTTTATTTTTTTCCCCCCCCCTTCACGAGTTCTCCCAGACTGTCCTGATCGTGGCGGCTGCCTTGCGAAATAGGCGCGTGCCTCAGGTCGCGAACTGTGCGCGCGCGTGCAAGCTTTTAATTGCCTTCAGGTCTTGCACGCTGGAATGAAGCGGGGAAAACAAATGGTCGCCCTTGACCCTGATCTTCCGCGTCATACTTTTTTTTTTCTGCCAGCGATACATCTACATTTGCCATTTTTTTCCCCCCTCGACAGCGCATATAGACTTTGCGTAGGTTTGCCTGGATGAGAACGAAGACATCTGTGTACAGCATTTTATTTTATACTTATAGCAATTCAGTAACCTCTTCACCAAAGCCTTGCTTCCGATTCCAACATGCGCATTGGATCTGCATGCTATGAAAGACGTCTAAATGAGTCGTATTTGTGGAAAAGATGGCTCTCCTTCATCCGTTTAAAGCTCGACGCAGGGGCGGTTTTTTTCTTTTTTCTTTTTACGTGCCAATAGCACGTGTACGTATAAGCAGCCGGACTGTGCATTTCCACGCTTATTTGTTAAATGCGCTTTCAAAACATTTTTTTTTTTTGAAGGAAACGTGGTCGGCCGCGTTAACGTTCTCTTCAAGCACTTTTCACATATATAATTTTTAAAATTTCCTTTTTTTCCCCGGCCCTTTTCCAGTTAATAAAAGAATGTCGTTTCGATCAATGCATAAGCGCAGTGCATACTGCATGCCCCATTCGAGCCTGGCCCCGAACAAAACGAGCCTGCAAAAGGAATGCAAGCCGCGAGCTCGGCCTCTCCGGTCACGTAATACCTACCTGATTGCACACGGGTAACTCTTATCGTGTTGTAAATAGATAGAGGTATGCGCTGCTTATTTATAAAGGGCAGCCAGGCACATTTGCTGGTGAATCCGCGCATGAGCCATGTGGTGCATTAGTGCGATCCATCCATATATATATATATATATATATATATATATATATATATATATATATATATATATATATATATATATATATATATATATATATATATATACCGTCTGGCTGTCTTTCGTCTTTAATGGATCTTCCGGGGAAATCCATCTCTTCCCGACATGACTCTGTGAGAAGTTTGGTTGGGCAATGCGAGCATCCGTCGTTGTGGTCGGCTGAGCGCAGCACTACATAGCTCCTCGTTTTTCGTATAAACGTGCGAGCAAACACGCTCTGTGCGCGTGGCTGGGCTGTGATTTAGCGGCCTTCGAAAGCCCCTTCTCTGTCAGTGCGCGTGTCATGTTTGCGCGATAAGCTTCCGGCCGGAAGTTTGCACAGCTGAGGTCTTTCCCAAGAAGACTTTGTTTGGCATGCACAATTTCGGAGCAGTGCGCGAGCGGAGTGTATATATATGTATATATATATAGTATACTCTTCGAGAGAAAGGTGCCTGCCCCCTCGTGAGTCACGTGGTGACGTAGTAATTGGCAGAGCTCGAAGCTTTGGTTCAGACACATACGTACGCACGCGCGAGCAACGTAGAGTCATACGCGCAACAGAGGAAGGGACTTTTATATATCCAACGGAAGTTTGCAGAACTTTGAGAGAGTTTGTGTTTGTTGCTGTTCCTCGCATTGCTTATCAGATTATAAGTTTTCAGTTTAATTGCGACAAAACACATTGCATTCGCGAAGCGATTTATCTGCGCCCATGCATTGAGGCTGTCCTGTTAAGGGGAAGTTCGATTGAGATAGAACTGGGTGAGGACGGCGAACGGTCGATATAGGGAGCTTTAGGTTGATGCGACCGGCTTACACGCACGCAAGCGGATTGCGTCCTCTGTAGACATCAAACTCTCCATAGTCGGATGCATCTGTAGAAGGCGGCGGCATTTTCTCCTCAAAAGCGGATGAATGTGAGTCACACTGTTGAATGACGCCATAAGCCCGACGACCGGTGACTCCGCCGTCCTGTACACGATCGGTATACTATTTCTTTAGTCGCTGATGCTATCGGCGGCCGTGCTTCGGTCGTCTATATAGGCGGTGCCTCTCCTGATAAGTTGCATGTTTTCTGTGCCCTTGCTGATTGAGGAGCGATCAAGCATTTGGGGTCGTTCGCCGCGTTTATCAAGTTCTTGATGTTCATTTATCGTACAACTCGGTTACGGCAGTCTCGGCCTTGTAGAATGGTGAATTTCACAGTGGCCCATTGATCTGTCAGCGCGCGTGATTCACATCTGCCGCAAATCATTGTCCAAACAGTTTTCTGCAACTGCGCTATTCACTACAGAACTGCCAAACGTTCGATATGCACCTCGACTGTATATCTGATGAATTCGCTCTACCGTAAAGAGCGCTTGATCGCAGAGACACTACAGGAGAGAAGTAAGAAGGGCACAAAACAAAACAGGCACAGTTGTCGCGTTATTTTTTCATATGGACGTTGTTTTGCTGCCCTTATAGCTTTGTTTCCGTCAGCTTGTAAAATGTCACTTAAAGCATACTTTTTGACCTAAGGCTCACCAAAGCGTCGTGAATAGCGCGTTCTCTTGCGATTGAAACGGTACGTCGACGATATTACGTAGTCCGCCTCGGTGCTACAGTCGTTGCGGTGCTCAGCTGCTGACCCGAAGGTCGCGGGTTCGATCCCGGCCGCGGCGGTCGCATTTCGATGGAGGCGAAATGCCAGAGGCCTGTGTACTGGGCGATGTCAGAGCACGTTAAAGAACACCAGATGGTCAAAATTTCCGGAGCCCTCCACTACGGCGTCGTTCATAATCATATCGTGGTTTTGGGGACGTTAGAACCCCAACAATTATTACACGATATTACATAAAACACATGGGCGCCGCCACCTTGGGCTGCTAAACGCACGTTTTCCTAGTTTTGAATATCGCGACGTGAATGAGCAGCTTCGATGCCGAATGCACCAACTGTTTTCGTGCGTATACGCGTCGGGCAAAGCATTGTTCGTTTAGTTCTTGGATACTTAACGGCAAGGTAAACGGCCCAATGTGGCGGCACCGAAACCCATCCGTCTAAGGGCATCGTTCGTTCGAACTTCCTTCCTGCAACGGCAGTGCCAAAATGCATAGCATAGCGAGAGAAAGGAGCGATATTGGGCAGGCGCAGGCAGGCAGGCAAAGAACTTTATTAGTATCCGGAGGCGGCACTCGACCCCCCCCTTAGGGGGTGACACCGTTGGGCCACTCCCACGACGGGACGGGGAGGTTAAACTCCACGGCCATGTCGCGCGATATATGAACATTAGCCGCGACGTTGTATTTCTTGTGAATACGCGAGAGTGTCTATTATTTGGAAGTTTCCAAGTACGCATGCGATTCATGCGATGAGCGGGGAACACCGAAGCGCGTTTTAGGTCTTATTTATTTATTTATTTATTTATTTATTTATTTATTTATTTATTTTACCCCTCAAGGTCAAAGGCATTACACGAGGTGGTGGGAACAAACGTTACATATATACATACACAAAAGAAAGGCAAGAAGGGGAAGATGGAAGCTTGCGACGAGAAATTCGTAAACAGGGGGGGGTGGGTGCTGGAGCCGACGTTTCGACAAGTGAACTTGTCTTTTTCGAGGCTGCAACTGATGATCAGTTGCAGCCTCGAAAAAGACAAGTCCACTTGTCGAAACGTCGGCGCCAGCACACACCCACTGTTTACGAATTTGTCTTACATACACAAAGCAGAAAAAAAGAAAGAAAGAAATACAGTGAGCAATAATTACGATAAAGTAAAACAGGCTTTTATTTAAACGGCGTTGGTTAGTGCTTCTCGAAAACGTTGATTGTCGGTGATTGATGCGATTTCAGCGGGAAGGTGGTTCCACTCGATCGCGGTAATTGTGAAAATGATTCGGAGAATGCTTTCGTTTTTGAAAATGGGAACACATATATACTTTATGGCGATGATCATTGCGGTGGGACATATACTGCGGTGGAAGAATGAATGCATCGTGAAGAGTTGAATGATAATATATGTTATGAAACGAGCGACCTCTTACTCTCGCGACACTTTTCATTGCGGCCCTATTGGCCGATGATGGCGAAACTGGGCTGATGATAATGATGATGATGATGATGCTGTGGCCACACCTTTTGAAACGGGCTGGTGGCGAGTAAGTGGCGAGAGCTAGATAGCGCCCTCTGGCCAGTGTACGGGGCCCATACTATTCAATTTTGTTTACGCGCGTTGAGCGATTTGCACACCGTGCACGCGTATTCCGTATGCGCGCACGCGGGCATCCGCAGTCGTGACTGTGCGGAAGCATCGAGCGCGGCACTTGCACGCCGGGCGGTGAGCCGGAACGAGAAGGCGCGATCGCTACGGGGCGTGCACGTCGCTGACCCGCGGCCCGAAATACTGACATTCCGCGCTCGCTTGGCGGCGAACTCGCTTCTTGCGCGGCACGCCCCGTATATAACCGCGTTTGCGTTTCTTTCTCCTTCTTTTTTTGGGGCTATATTATTACCGTACTTACTCGACTGTAACGTGTGGTAGCTGATTCCCACAACCAGAAATAGAAAATGTGCCTTAAGTGCGAGCAGAGCCACAGATCGACAGCAGGGCTTGGACTAAAGCGGGGCGTCGTATACTCTGCCTCCGCACCCCCTGTCGCAGTACGTATATATTGTAATATTAAATCATAATTGTTGGGTTTTTATATCCCAAAAGCACGATATTATGAGGGCGCCGTAGTGAAGGGATCCGAAAATTTCAATAATAATAATAATAATAATAATAATAATAATAATAATAATAATAATAATAATAATAATAATAATAATATGTGGCGTTTTACGTCCCAAAACCGCGACATGATTATGAGGCACGCCGTGGTGGAGGGCTCCGGAAATTTCTACAATCTTGTGTTCTTTAACGTTCACTGACATCGCACAGTACACGGGCCTCTGGCATTTTGCCTCCATCGAAATGCGACCGCCGCGGCCGGGTCGAACCCGCGACCTACGGGTCAGTAGTCGAGTACCTTACTGTAGACCACCGTGGCGGGCTACGTATATGCTGTGCTTAGGCGTAATAATGGTTACTAAGAAACCTGCTTGTGTATATATACTTGCAACGTCGTACCAACGAGCACAAGGAAGCGCGTTAGCAGACTGGTTCCCTTAATCGGATTTTTGCTATAAGCGAGATAGCAATGGGCATTTCTTTCCACTTCAAAAAATAAATAAATAACACGTTAGAAACTCGAAGTCGCCTGGCGGAGGCTTCCTTTTGATGAACGGCCCACAGCCTTTCATCGTTGCTGTTGCCGACCGTAGCATTTAATAGTTTTCAAACTTTGAATGTCAGCCGGTAGATGATTCATTCAAAACGCGAGCACAATGTCGCAGCTGCCGAAGCTACAGCCGACGTGTACATTTGTTCGGATTACATGCAGTCTGTAATGCGAACAATAGCGTGTGTCACCATTGTACTCTTGCTTTCGGTATTGTGTTTAATGCACTTGTTATGCCGCGCAGTTGCACTTGAAAAAAATAAAAGAAAAAGAAACTACGCATGAGAATAGGGTGTATACAGTATATAACATCGTCGTTCTTGTTTGCTTTTTTCCGGCGCATTTGCGCATCCGTAAGGGCAATGAGGGGCGTGGCGGTGCTGTTATTGCTCTGGACAAGGCCGAGTACGCCAGATATGTAGGGTGGAATTCTTAGGAGACGTGTGATCGCTTGTTCACCTTCTATCGTTTTAAGAGAGCAGGGGCCACTTAGAGGATTGCATCCCGCTTGCGTATAACGCGAGGTTCCAGCACAAGCCAAGCACATGTGTTCTCTGGCGTGATCGCGCTGCCTCCGTGCACTTGCCTAAAACTGTCCATATAGACCGAGGAACACGCACCGCGCTTGGGCTCGTTCCTTGTGTCCGCGTTGCCGCATTGCGACAAGAAGTCAAGGGAAAACCGGAGAGATCGCGCTGTGCATAGACCTATTCCATGTTTGTAAACAGGTGTAGGCGCCGTCGACATACTAAGGCGCTTTTAGCGACGTCGCGGCGCCTAGGCTCCGCCCAGTCCAAAGCGCGCCACCGCCCTCTATGATCACGTGACAACTGGCACAGCAGCTGCAAGCTGCTGTGCCAGTTGTCACGTGATTATAGAGGGCGGCTGCAAGCTGCTGTGCCAGTTGTCACGTGATCATAGAGGGCGGTGGCGCGCTTTGGACTGGGCGGAGCCTAGGCGCCGCGACGTCGCTAAAAGCGCCTTAGTATGTCGACGGCGCCTACACCTGTTTACAAACATGGAATATGTCTGAAGACCGAGGAACACGCGCCGCGCTTGGGTTCGTTCCCAGTGTCCGCGTTGCCGCATTGCGACAAGAAGCCAAGGGAAAACCGGAGAATCGCTCTGTGTATGCCCACCGCGGAGGGGAGGAGGCAGTGCTGCGACGCAGTGCATGCGGATCACGTGCCAGCTGAAGGTGCACGCATCGCTGGTCATGCGGCCCTCGCATCGCGCGCGGCCGCCGCAGCCTGCGCGATTAATTCCGCGTGTAGCCTCGCATTCCACGTTGAATCGGCAGAGGTATGTATAATGTCCCCCCACGTGCGCAATGTGGCACACCGGACGTGGACGCTATGTATGATATGCCTACGGTCGTGTTATGTGCTAGCGCGCACTTCACTGCTTATACGCTGTGTGCTCGAATGCAGCTCGCTCAACCCGCTCGGTTCGTTTCTACGAATTCAGTCGATCGAGGGACCTTACAGTTTTGTCGTGCCTCTATGTGAGCCCGGATGTGTGTGTGTGTGTGTGTGTGTGTGTGTGTGTGTGTGTGTGTGTGTGTGTGTGTGTGTGTGCGTGTGCGTGTGCGCGCGCGCGCGTGTGCGTGTGCACGCGCCACGGCGACCGCGTTTCTATGAGGCCGAAATGCAAAGGACGTGGGGACGTGTGTGCTTAGATTTATGTGCACGTTTAGAACCCCAGGTGCGGCCGAAATTAGTGCGGAGTCCGGCACTGCGTCCGGCGTGCCTCCTAATAATGGTGGTTTAGGCATTTAAAACCCCTTGAAATCAAAGCTGTGGGTTCAAATGCCACCGACGGGAATAGTGTTTTTTCGTCCACTTTAATTCATTTAATTCATGTGATAATTAGTATAGGGGTGTGCGACTAGTGAAATTTCATCTCGAATCAAATATGGCGTACAAATATCTCATTAAAAATTGAAAGAAAAGACAAAGAAATGAAGTCCGTTCATACCGTCGAGCACATAAGGCGGTGTGTGACAGCTACCGAAAGACTAAAAATTGTACTACGACGATATGACAACAAGGTAATGTTGTGCTTCATCGTCATGAGTGCTTCGTGCCCAAAAAGCTTCGCGGGCGCCCGTTCACATCAGCATTTTAACTGCGCGCCAGAATGATGGGAGCTTCTGAACGAGTGGTGTGTGGGCAGCATAGCTCGGCACACTCACTCATGAGTGCACTCAACTCACACTCACTCACACTCATTTGAACGTGGTGAGTTGAGTATGAGTGAGTACTCATGCGTGTGAGTGGACGTGAGTGTGAACGTGAGTGAGTACTCATGAGTGTGAGTGGACGTGAGTGTGAACGTGAGTGAGTGCGAAGGCTGAAAAAATTGTGGTGAGTGAGTTTGAGTGAGTACTCCCTTAAAGTGCCGACCTATGGTGGGCAGCAGTGGCGATTGCACAGTGAGAACAAATTTTCACATGTGAAGCCAATCACTGAAGGTTTCGGGGGCGAAAGTCGGTACGTTTTACGGTGCTTGCTGCGTAAGCGACCGAACTACGCAAAACGTCAGTGCCTTTGTTTAGGAAGCGAAGTTCTGATGGGCTTGGCAGTTTTCTCGTTTTTTTTTTTTTTTTTTTTTTTTTTTTTTTTTTTTTTTTTTTTACGAGCAGAAATGAGATAATCTTCTTTGAAGTAAACGTTCGCTCGCTTTTGAACCAGGATATTGGTGAAAGTTTTAACGAAAGGCCTATTTTAACGACGTTAAGGTTAGTTTTAACCAGCGCACCCTAACCAAGTTGCACTATTGGCCTTCGTCGTGTTTTAGATATTCGTCCCGTGGAATTATTCGAAACTTCGAATACTAACTATTCGAAAGTGGAATCGATTTATTCGATTAAGTATTATTCAGTTTGAATTTGGAACTCGAATATTCGCGCACTCCTGATAATTACACACGAACCACAGTTTAAAAAAAAGTATCCTATGGCCTAATTGACTGTTGGATTCATTTGGTTCTGTCTAACAAAGGAACGAGCCCCTCCAAAAATTGCCGCTTTTTTTGTGACAGAGAGAGAGATAACAGCACTTCAACACATGAATTTTCTTTTTTGTTTTTTTTGCTCTCTAAGGTCACTTCTTCCCATTTTTGTTTTTTTCCATCGGTAGGCTAAACATGGCATGCTGACAGCTTCCGCTGTACTTCCGGATAGAAAGCTTCGTTTCCAAATTACCATTGTGGCCGAACAATAATAAAAGACCACGGGCTCAATATGTGTTCCGTTTGAGCCATTGAATTGGAAGCTCTCGAACGTCGCTGTATTCGCCTCGAGATCTTGGAGTGGCGCCCTCTCGCGTGTGACGTCAGGGAGAGGACTCGGATGCAGCTCTTCGCGCGCGCGTTCGCTACGTGAAGGCTGCTCGACGCTGCCTGCCTGTCCATCGCGCTCGAGTTATTGAAACATTGGTGGGCAAGTTGATAAAGCAATTTGTCCTGAATGTTCAAGGAAAATGCACAGCGAAATCGAGCGGAGTTGCCGTCAGGAGCACGTTCTGTGTCGATTGCTCCTGTTGTCGTCTGCTAGCCATCCATGTGTACATCTGCTTCTATGGTGAATTTTTCTTTTCGCGACTGTTCTATGGCCGTGGCGCACTCAAAATGACTTTCCTGCCCGTTTTCCATAACTGACTTCAGCGTTCGGGCTTCAGTTTCCATGTCTGCGTTAAAGCGCAATATAGATGTATACCGCGTGTTGCACGTGTTCGGTTGCCAAGCCTGCTCCTTCGATTCAATTCATATGTTCGGAGCATGACAAACGACGTGTGATTTCATTCAAATAAATTAAGTGGCGTTACCGGCAAGAACGTTTGATTAAATACACATTTTTAGCAGCTGCTGTGTAAGCGCGTCGTAAGTACTTTAAATTGAAACACGAAATAAACAGGGTGAGTCTAAAGGGGATGCACGACGGGGATATGAAATATCGGTAGGTTGTCCGGAGTGATTTTCTTTTGTTTTTGTTCTATTTTTTTTGCAACATATTTTAATCCTTACGTTAATAAATCGACGTTTCTTCACTCGTTCACGGTGGTCTGAAAATATGCTGAACAGAATTAGTGTAATCATACTAACGTTGATAAATATAAAGCTTTCGCATCGAAATATCTATTTGCAATAAAATACTGTCAATCAGTCTCAACGGTCGACTCCTGATGTGGCTTGGTGCGATCACTGTACTAAAGAGACTCGAGTTCCTTATGCATTTGCCTAAGATGACTCGAAGGCGAAAGCCATCTTTTTCTTGAGTCAATGTATTGTTCCTTCGCCGCCACCCTCCGAATGCTTTCTGGACGTAACGTGGTTTTGCATTGAAGCTTTCTACACATCACCTGGTTTTGCATCACCTCCGAGATCGGCCCACCAATCACGGAGGGAATGCAAAGCGACGATGTCATGTGATGACGTAATCATGTGACATGACGTTATGACGTCACAAATTTTGTCGGTCTGGGATGTCATGACGACGTCATCATGGGATGAATTTTCGCATCACTCGTGTTGACGCTGGCGACGGGGGACGCCGACTGTCAATTTTTGCATTTGATGAGGAATCTAAGACTCCCACCTTAAAATATTCAATTTTGTTACAGCACGGTAAAGAATAGCAATAATGAGCCACAGGTGCCAAAAGAATGGTGGGAAAGAGCTCTCTTTCTCTCCTTCTTCCTGGACACATTCGCCGATTTTTCCTACTGTTTACCAAGCTGTACTATCGGTGTCAAGTGAAACGCGAACACTGCAGCGGATCGCGTTGCCCAAGCATTAGAAATATAGTGCGCGCCATCCTGTCATTACCACTGGCAGGCTCGCACAGTCGAGTAGGCACTGCGCGATCGAAAACATGAATGCGGCTCATGAACGTATCTATCTCTAATCACAAGAGTCGAACTGTACCTCGCGCACCACTGCTGGCGTTTCATTCCGAGCGATCTTATTTGCATCCAGCTCGCCCAATCTATGCTAGTGGTCCGCAATAACCCCCTGGTCGATGAACTTATCGATTTCATTTTGTCGGCTGTCGTGTCTGCACAAGTCCAGATGACTACAATTGGGAGTGGAGCATGAATTTTCGTTCATCTCAAGTCTGTTTACACAACGCTGATTTTTGCGAATAAGCCGAAAAATTGATCGCGCTGCGATTTCAAAGCAGCGGAGACTCTTTTTAGCTCACTTGGTGGGGGGCGTTCGCGCTTTCACGTAAGCTATTTCAACGCCATCTAGCACAGTGAGCGACGCTACGAACTCGGGGGGCATGAACCTGACCGCGATGGCTGTGCGTATACTGAAGATATGTTAAATGTTAACGTTTCTTAAACTCATGTAATGCTAGCAGTCATCTCAAGAAATATCATAAGAAGAAAATGCAGCTAGTAGTCGAGGAACGCCGTGCGACGCGAGGCGAACTATAACGAAAATGCTGCTGTTTTAGCCAGAGCGTAGCAGACGACAAAAGCCGAATCCCCACCCTTGCGTCACCGGAGCGCCGTTCGCAGCGCCGCCATCGGTCGCACACGAGGCGAATAGCCTCATTATTTATATGGAGGTGGCTGCTTTGGACTTATTTTTGTGCACAGTGTATCTGGATGCGGAGTTTGCGCTCTGCTTATCACCTTAACGTGTGGTCTCTATAAATCAGCGCGTTCTTCCTACTTTTGACGCTACCTCCGCTGAGCCTATATGTTACACGAACTAGATCGTACTCACATATAGACTATCTTACGAATGGGTTTCGGTGCCGCCTGTTAACCTTGCCTTTTTTGTATCCTTAACAGCTAAACGAACAGTGATACGGTGGACGTATACACACAAGAAAGCGGCTGGGTTAATGCATTCGACGTTTCATGACCGAAGTAATTCACGTCGCGATATACAAAAATAGGAAAACATTCATTTAGCAGCCCAAGGTGCCGGCACTCGTATGTGCGACGTAAATCGTCTTTAGGGTGGCCGGCTGCGATGAGCTGCGTTGCACAGCTGCATCGCAGTACATCTAAACATCTATGTATGCGGCATGAATCCGCGCGAGGTTTCATTGCTGCATAGGCGTTTTTTTTTTCTTTTTGCGATAAATTGCGGCTAAAATTGGCCTATTGACCTTGCGCGTTACGTGATGCGCATGTATGATGTCCGATATCAGTGTCGCTGCATGTGTAAAAATTAGGGGTGTTCGTATAGTTAATTTTAGAACACAGTCGAATGCGAATTGCATACTCGGTCGAATAGTTTTCGCATTGTAAGGCGATCATTTTCAAGACAGCCCTAGAATTCCGCAACATTTTATTTTAAACGAATATTCGCATGCTGTACAAATACTATAAACGCCCCCCCCCCCCCCCCCCCCACACACACACACAAACGCACAAAAAAAATAATAAAAAATATCGGAAGTTATTTAAACTTGGGTAACCTCGTATACAGCTGCGACTAGAACATTCGAGATACTTTACGACTGTAAAACACAGCAGTTACTACAGTAACCAAGTTTTGAAACAAGAATGCCTTCACTGTGTGATCAATATAGCGTCGGTAGTCTCGCAAAAGCTTGGGCTGCATGCATCTTCGCAGCTTAAGGATTTAAACAACAAAAATGTCGCTATTCCAACGTTTCGTTTTCCCGTCGGTGCTGATCACTCGAACACTTTTAGCCATTTTGAGTCTGCACTATTCGATTTTGTTATACGAATTTTTAGATTACTTGCACATCCCCTGATAAAAACGCATCGTTATAGTATTGCGGCATGGCGTCTGGCCTTGATGGCGGGAAGCGCGCCCTCGGGGTCTTTGACCGACAGAGTTGACTGCAGCCGACTGTCTTTACGACTCCCCTCGTTTAGTTTAACGGTGAAACAAAAAAAAATAAATAAAAACAACAACAATAATAATAAACCACTGAGCTTCGAAAACACAGTTCGTTGTCCGTGTCGAAGCGGCAAAATGTTTCAACTCTCCTTGCAGTGGCTCAGTATATCTATCTGTGGCGTTCTGCTGCATGCAGGATGTCGCGGGTTCTATTTCAGCCACGGCGGTCGCATTGCGATGCGGTTGGAATGCAAAGCGTGCGCGCGCGCACGTTTATGAGGGCTCTGACTATATATGGCTTAATCCTCATAGTTTTACCAGTAAATAGTTCAGCGATTTTATACATGTCTTGTCAAGTGGCCTGTTATTGCGAGAAGCATGAGCGATATAGAAAAAAAAAAAGATCATGGGTCATGTAAGATCATCCAAGAACATCAAATGTGGTCTCTACCGCGAGCATCGTGCATAAAGTAACACCTGTTGACTGTTTCTGCTCCAGCGCTGTTTCACAAGCTGATGCCGGTTTTGAGTTGCGTCATCCCCCCCCAAAGCGTAATTGCTTCGTCCCTAGAATGTAAAAAACAGGACGAAGGTCCTCTCATCCCGCCGCCACTTTTTATTTTTCTTTCTCTCGAGACCTTCGCTGTGTTTCCTCTCCCAGCGAAAGCTATATACCAAGAAACGTGACCGCTAGAGGAATGAAATGAATAAGTGCGCGCGTGCCTTCGAGGGCCGCGCGCGCATCTTCGCGCACATTCCGACGCACGCTGGCGGGGCTCGCGTTAACCACACACTCCCGTCTCGTTCATTTGCCTGATGCAGTGCCCCGCGCTGTGAAACGAGCTTTGCGGCGGCAGCCACGCCGTCAAGCTGCGAGCAAGCAAACAAAGAAGCGAGACAGACTCCCGCCTCGTGCTCTTGTTTTCGGATCACGCACGCGACCGCTCGCACAGTGTGCACCATCCTCGACCCCGTCGCGTTTTCCGCCTGAGCGCACCTGGCGGCGATTAATTCGGCGCCGGCATGACACTGACCTCGTGTCGGATAACTGTGTACGGCCGAAAGTTGGTGCCTCGTGTGCTTTGGCGCGCTATAGTTTCAGGAGTTCTGTCTGTTAAACTATTGGGATTTGAAAGAAATAGCCGCGGCCTGTGCGCTGTACGACTGACCAGTGTTGAGTGACTGGCGCGTGAACGGCGCTCACCAGAAAAGATGGAGGGCCTCTTTGAATGCATCCCCCATCTTTCGCTGAATCGCTCTGTCTGCGGCCGGTGTCATTCTCTCTCTCTCTCTCTCTCTCTCTCTCTCTATATATATATATATATGTGTGTGTGTGTGTGTGTGTGTGTGTGTGTGTGTGTGTGTGTGTGTGTGTGTGTGTGTGTATTCTTCACTGGGTAAATAAAATATATGAAATCGTTGGGGATCTGCTTGTGCTGCTCTGACTCGGTTGATTTCTGTAGGACCTCACAGTGCTTCGTTAATTTCATTTTTTCGTTGTTTCGGCTGCTTTTTTTTTTTGTGCCACAGCAACGACGGGCAGCTTTCTCGGCTGAACCAGTCAGCTTTTCAAAACTAGCGGCTACCTATTTTGGGAATCGCACCAGCCGTTTTCATGATTTATCAGAAGCTTTCGAAAATGTTAGCAGATTATAAGACGTTGTGCACGTAATGCTCATTGTTATAAGTATCATTTTGTAGCGCTTCAGAATGAGAAAAAACAAAACAGAACGTTGACATTGATGGGATATAGAATAGATGCTGAAAGTATACAAGAAAAAAAGTCATTTTCGCCGCTAGGGCTAAGCGAAAAATTGGGATGTTACATAACATCCCAATTCTTTTCAGTGAATGAGCTGCTAGCCTTACTTCGTATATACGAAGTATGGCTAGCAGCTCATTCCTTCCGAATCCAACCAGACGTGACTCAACAAAACGCAGGCGCAAGGAAACAGTGCCGCTGCATGCGAGTGAAGCGACATTTCTGCTGTCGATGGCTTCAACGAAAACTTTGCGGTGGGGGGCACAACGCGTACAAAGCTATGAGCCGTCTGCTGATCCCTGTCAAAGTAGCGCGCGCGCGACCTCGCCCTGCCGACCAAAGTTCGCAGTTCCAGCCTAGAGCGACGCAGCCCCCCCCCCCCCCTCCCCAACCACCACCGCCCACCCCTATAGGACCTTGAGGAACAAACGAAATGAAAGAGCGCCGACCAAAAGGAAGAGGTTTAAAACATTAAAAATTGACTTTTCGGCTATCGTTTGTTCTTCACGCTTCTTCCCGACCAGACGATGCTTCGTCAAACGATCGACTTCTACGAGACCTTAACGCGACGAAAGACGGCCGGCGCATTTACGACAGCGCTTGAGCCGCCGATTCCCGACTCGCCACGTGTATGACCCTCTTTAATGAGGCAAGTTAACTCGCTTTGGCGGTCATTGTACTCTCTCCCGAGAGTCGTGTGACCCTCAAGAGAGTCGACGTGCCTCTTTAAAGAGGGTCATATATACGTGGCAAGTCAGGACTACCCGAAATGAGTCGCACATACTTTTTTTTTTCTTAGAGTGTAGCACTTTCACTCGCCCATACAACATACGACGTGCGGGGCAATGTTACCGATTTGGGCTTTATACGGAACCCTAAGTCGACGCCGACGACGACGGCATAAATCAGCCTAGCGTGCCCACATGGTTGCTAGCGCAACGGAAATGAAAGCACAGATTTTAAGCAGAGTACAGACAGTGGAAAACGCAAACGAGTTGTCGCATGTACGTGCCTCTGTTATACAGTGTAATACGTATCTGTGTATTTCTCATTGAAGGAATTTTGATTGACTCGCGGCTTCAAAAACTGGCCGCTGTAGCGGCAATCGCATCAGACTGTCGGGCTTCGTTAGTTGTTTTATTTTTCTTTCTGAGATGAGCGCGTACTTCAGCTCCAGTACTCTCTGCTTTTTTTTTTCTTTTTCTTTTTTGTGTGACGTGGTATCATTTGTGCGCTAATTGTCTCAGATTCTTTGGATGCGTTCTAATGGCTGCGTCGTCGTCGTCGAATTCTCGTTTCTGACGTTTTGGTATTTCGTGCGACTTCATGCTTTACGTTGGACGTGACAACAAGCGCATGCGTATATTATTCGCTTTTATCCTTCGAATAGCGCTAGTCCAATGATGGAAGGAAAAAATCTCACTTTACAGCTTAATTTTAGCGAAATGACACGTGTGGGAATGTATACGCCTTTTTCCTACTCGTTGATTTTAACAAACAAACAAACAAAACGATAGGCAGTGTGGCCGGTAAAACGAGCGTTTATCTACATCCGCACGGGCCGTTCCTCTTATCTCGCGTTGTCTGTTTGGGTACTTAGAGCGCGTTGTGGGATGTAAAAAGGTGTCATTGACCGTGTGTACGGTGAAGTTATTACATTGTTGTCGATGAGTACGCAGATTAAACGCGTGTTCGTGTCTCAGCGTGAATACCCCCCCCCCCCCCCCCCACACACACACACACGCACACTAGTCACATACAAAGGGATATATGTCTGCAGGGACAGGCTTATCTCCTTCACCATGGTGATATAGCTCTGGCGAGAGCAGGCGCGATGCTTTGTCATCCACCATGACAGCGCATCCTCATCCCTTCCGGCTGTCGCTGGTAGGTACGATGTCTTTGTTTGGCAGCAGTCCGGCGAGTATTTATAAGCTCCGGCGATGATGACGGGGTAGCTCCTCGCTGACCTTGGTCTCTCCTGCGATATGCCCGGCCCATCTGTCAGCCAAAGAAGACAGCTGCGAGCGGCTCGCACTTTTGTTTTATCCGATTCCCTAAAAGCCGCTGTAACATTGCGTGATTCACTATTGCCCTAGGCGGAGCAGTCGTGTGGTTTTTTTTTCTTGCTGCTCTCTTTCGAGGTTATTTATATTGATGCTTTGTATTTAATGTATATTGATATATCGGAGAAAGGAAGAAAAATGTTGCTAGTGACAACTTATGAATCAACCATATCGGCGGCTTTTATGGGCATGGGCGCGACCATGGATGTATATGGGCTTTTAGCTTTCTAGCTTTGCGACTTAGATAACGCGTAGGTGACGGCGATTCGTGTTAGAGAACTTTTGGTATAAAGCCCCTATCGGCGATCTCGTCCGAGCTTATGTGGTGGAGACTTCAAAAACTTTCTGGCCGCAGTTTTGTGCGGCGACACTAGCTAGTGTCCTCGTGACTTTCTTTCTATACACGCTTGACCGCTTTCCAGTTTCAGTGCATTTTTTTTTTTTACTGTTTTGCTTCATTTTCCTGCAGGATATCCCACGCCGCTTATGCTAGGGATTATTTCGCGGTCATTGTATCAATAAGCCGTATGCACAATGGCAAGACTCTGTGACGGCGTAACGCACGTCGAGATAGAAAACTAAGTGTTTCTTGCGCTAGCGCCTTACAACAGTGTGCGCAGTCATTACTTATGGGCCCTTATCTACGTGCAGGTACCTATATGTCAGTCAGTATTTCTTACACGCTGCGCTTTTTTAGTCTGAAATAGCCTCGAGCAAGTATTTCGCAGAGATCAGGACTTAGTAGTCTAGGCTTGTGATGAATCTACAGACATCAGCTCGTGTGGAAGTATTTGAAATTTTGTGAACCTTGCCATGAACGCCAAAGTAGGTACCTTCATTTTATTCCGTCGTATTTCTTCCAGTTTGCCGCTAAATTATTTTTTCCCATTCGATACTTTGTAGCCCTCTTTTATGATATCGAATAAGTTTTGAGCGTAGAAGATAAAACCTTGTCCTGTTTAAATTAAATTGTCAGTTAATGTCCTTCCAGCGTAAGTCTAAAACAAAGTCATGTCAGTGGGATATTGTGATGATGTCGATAGTTACGATCGACGAGGATGCCTATTTGTGGAACACAGTTGCCATTCAACAAACATCATGGCGACTGCCGATAAATTGCTTTGGTTTTATTCCGTTTCTATTCTCTCGAAATGGAAAGAAACGGGGAGACCATCGACAGCTATAAGCCACAAAGTCCATTGGGACGTCGATATAGTACACTGACACGGGCGAACTGAACTAGATACGACAGATGTCGCTCTTCATCATCCTTTCCCGTCAGTCTGTTTAAGCCCTGTCATCCCATTCATTCTGTGTCTCCGGAAGCGGGCTTCTGGTCGCTGTGACAAGCGTGTGAGCGTTCGCTCAGAGGCTGTTGTTACAGTCCGCGGTAAGATTTCCTCATTCTTCTGTCCTTTTTCGAACTTTTGCCGCCGACAGCCCGGACACTCGACGACAGGAGTGCGTGCGTGGCCACGGCTGAGGTGTGCGGAGTGACGGGAGGGCGCGACAACTTGTCGTTTTGTTGTCAGACTTAGGAAATGGCCCCGGGTCTCGGCCATGGCGCAGATCGTGAGGGCCACTTTTAAATGTACACTAAAGAGAAAAACGATCCTTCATGTAGTGGTAAATTACGATTTCACAATACCGAAAACGCCACTCTTACCGCTAGAAGACGCTCGGCAAGCGAGAAAAACGCGCGAAAAGAAAATGCGGGCGGTGACGCCACCTTGAAATTCCCCCACCAAACGCCGTGACGTCATAGACTTTGATGGTGTCTGCTGCGTAGTTCCTAATGGGTAAAAATGTACATTGTCCTTTGAGGGGGGGGCCATACACAACGTACCTTATTCATCCTAAAAGACGGGGCGTGCAAACGCGGACACAAGGAAGTCAGGGCATCACTTGAAGGAAGTCGGGAACCTTCTTGTGTCCGTGTTTGCACGCGGCCTGTCTTTTATAATGAATACGTACAAACTAGCTCAGCTCTCTCTTATTCTAAACAACGTACCTTAGTTTCAGGAAATTTCGTTGAGCCGATTTTACCAAAATTTGAACAATACAGTTTGAAATCCGTTAGGTGACGCGCGGGAATTTCGGCGTGAAAATTAAAAAATGAAACTTTGACCTTGATTTTCTCCTCTATATAGTAATAAACATCTAATGGTGAAATCAGCAACATTAGGGTTCTCGGAGTACAATTTAATCAATCTAAACGGATTCATTGCTTCACTTTAGTGTCCCTTTAAGCTGCCCTTATATTCTCTCTCTCTCTTTTATTCTCTCTCGTCGTCACTATAGCCATAGGCGTGCGCACGGGTGGGGGGGGGGCAGGGGGCGAGAGCGGGGGCGCAAAGTCAGCCCCATACTTTGACATGATAGGGAGGGGGGGCGCTGCGACGAACCTTCGCCCCCCCCCCCCTCCCCCCCTGAAGGGGAACCCTGCGCACGGCTATGCCTATAGCTGACTTGTTCGTGTTTTGTTGTCAACTGTCCGCCTGATGCCTCTCCGCCTTACACGTCCCTCCCTCGTTTCAACACTTCTTTCACTGCCTCCTGACTCCCTTGCTACGTAAATGAGGAAGACTATGGACAGCAACTTGTCGCATGGTGTCGCAGCCGATTAAGTGTGATGCTATTTCGTCGTAAGCTTTAGAAACGCCTACCAGATTTCGTTGAAGTTTTTCTCTTTTTTTTTTTTTTTTTTTTTTTTTTTTTTTTTTTTTTTTTTTTTTTTTTCACGCGAACGTGCGTTGGCTCGAGGTATCTGAATGGGGCACCCGTGTTCAGTGTGAACGAAAGAACTGATGTCGAGTGCCAGACTTATCGCAGGAGCAAGGGAGCAGGCAATCGTACTCAACGCAGAAAACGATACGAGTAACACGACTACGTTTGTCGCGTCGTTCGTCTCTTCATTGTTCTTCGCGAAACTATCAATACAGACCAACTTGGCCAACTTTCTGCGGTTTTGAACGCACCTATAGATATTAAAGCAAAGCTAATTATAAATAATTATAATTAATTATGACTGATTAGAATTACTTTCACATCGGAGGACGCCACGAAAAGTCCTGGCCAACTCGAAGCTACAATCGCTGCGATTTTAACTTCAGTAACTAAAAACACCTTCCAAATACTAAAGCAGAATTGTATGGTACAGAGATGGTCAATGTGCCAGACGATGAAGGAAGAGTACGTTTCACGACTTTGCGGTAATCCTATCTGTAATACCAAAGAGTTCCGCTCGATCGACTGGTCGAAACTCATTACGAACAAGCGATAAATAATATTTGGATCTATTGATTGGGAATTAACGAGAAGTTCAGGCGTTTCTGAAGACCGAAACACTGCATTATCGCTGTTGATTGCACACTCTGGTGCCACGTCTATCGTGGCCACGGCAGAGGAGATCGAAAACGGAGTGACTCGATGTGGTGTTTGGCCACTGGCCGGGATCCCTTCGCGGCCAAGGCGATGGTCTAGGCAGAGCGCCTCCTTCTCCCTTTGCAAGAAGCACCGATGATCCGTGGGATATGCACTAGTGAATGGGAAGAGGGATTTTGTGCTTAGTGCATTCCCTCATTTCCTTCCTTGCACTCGGGGCCCACTCGGTGTGTTTGACCGGTGAGGCAGGAATAAGGTGAGGTCGATAGGCGTCTCGAAGGGAGCCATCCCACAGGAGAGCTACTGTGGCATAGTTGTGGCTCTGGCATCTCGTTCCGATCGACATTGGTGCCTGAGAAAAGGAAAAATAAGAAAAAAAAAAACCATCAGTTGAAGGCAATGAAATTCAGCTTCCGCACTGCAGCCGCACCTAAGACTCTCTGCGTTATTCGGATGCCGTTCCACCCGATCGCCGTCTTCCATGCGCGCATTCCCGTATGCCCCGAAGCTATCGTAGTTTGCTGCGTTCCCTAATTACCTGGCTCCGTTTCTCCGGAAGCTATTTCATGAAGTCGTATTTTCGCCTCTGACTGCAACCGTAACAGCGCGTCTTGCGTCTTTTTTCGGTAAGGAGCCTGCGTATTCCTCTTCAGCGATCGAAAAACTTACACGCTATGCGTGTGTGTGGAATCAATAACGCGGATGGTTGCGAACGGGGCAGATCACCTTGCAGCGCATCCCTGTTTCGTGTTCGCCCGGGGTTCGCGACGCATTCAGTCAGACAAGCACGGATGAACAACGGCACGATTATTTACTCGAAGTGTTTTGCTGTATGCAGATGTCGCTATAGATATACCCAGAGATGTATGCGTGAGGTTTATCAACTGCCCTGTATATAATATACGTACGGCTTTTCAGCTTAATGCGCGAACTAACAGGACGGGGTAAAATTCACTGCTAATAAACTGCAAGAGAGACGGCGTACCTTGCTGACAGAACAGCAGTATACACAGTGAACGTTTAGTTTACTGTAATATCAGTTGTACGTAAACGAAGACAAGGTACCTGAAGGCATGGCTTGGCCGACGTTTCGATAGGTGGACCTATCCTTGTCGAAGGCAACTTTGTCGTCCTTGTTGTTTTAGCGTCAGCAGGTCAGTAGGGGACATCACGTTATGTTGCTGTCGGTGGCAGTTATCTGTAAAGAAATATATTGAGAAAAAGTTAATGCTGGTGTTTCCCACTTTGAGACAGACCTATAGCTGTAAAGAGGTGTGAAAACGGGGAAATTATATGTACTTCACGTTGTTTGGTGGGTTGTGACTGTTGTTCAGTTGTACGTGTTAGGTTCAGCAGAACAATACAATGGGCTTATATTACCATCGTATATGCCTTTCTGTTGTGTTTCATTATAGGCATGGTGATTCCCACAAAGATACATCGGGAGGGATACAGTGTACCACCTACCTTTATTCCCCAGCCCCCTAACATTTCTACTCAGATTTGTTTGCCTTGTTGACTGACGCGTACTCCTTCTATACGTATGTACCTAAATGATTAAATAAAACGCTAGATATGATTGTCAATTATTCGTGCACACAAAATGTGCCAACGCGTTGATTCGCCAGCCACAAGCCGTGCGGCCACCACTGAAGGAAGTGCACGCGCATGGAATATTGGAGCGCCGACGCACTCCTTCATGCGTGCGTGCTTGTATGTGTGTGTGTCTGAAGCTAGTGGTTTTGCGGGCTGATTGACAGCGTAGAAAACTCACTGGTTTGCTCACTTGTGTACTCACGCACGCACTGTATGCGCATATGGTGGCGAGGCGTCATCGTATATGCCCCTTATCAGCGGCCGCTGCATATGGATCGCATAGCCGTCGGTGTCCGGCTGCGTCCGACGCGCGGTCCACCCGCGCCTCTCTCTTTGTAGACCCCGTATAGCTGCTCAAAACACGTTGTGCGTTCCCCTTGTACGAGTGCAAATGAGCGACGAGCCGCCTGCAGGCTCTGGCCCGGACTCCCAGTCAGCGTGCATATGTGCTCACCCGCGAGGCATACCGCGCTGCATGCTGCCTCGATGTGCGAGATGCACGCGCATCCCCTCCGGCCGCGCGCTGCCAATTAGCGCGTGCAACCGACGTGACCCATTAAGCGGCTTTCGCTTCGAGCGAATTTAAATAATCACGCGGTGCAGGCGGGAGCAGATGCGCGAACGCTGTGTAGAAGCGATGTATTAAGCATATTTCGCGGGAAGAAAAATTTAATTCGCGCGCGCTTCGGCGCGTAACCTTGCACACGAATTTTCGTGAGCTGGTTGATGTTGATTATACGTGTAACTTCTGACGCCGCCAACGGTCATGCAGATTAAGCTAAAACGTGCCTCAATAAGTATTTTATAGGGCGTGGATGGCGAAAGGAAGGGGTTTACCAACCATCGGTGCGTGTTTCTGCTTGCGTATTTTAGTCGCCGCATGGCGAAGCGCGAAACGTCCGTGGGATATAGAAGGGCACAGTTAATGTGGCGCGCGCCTTCATGCTTACGTGGCACCGACGTTGCGCTGTTCGTCTGGATGCAAGCAAAGCATATCATGTATCAGGCCTTAGTAACGAAGTGGCCGAGCTTTAATCAACCTATTGACGCCGGCACATCTTGCGATTCACGATGCTTCTCTGCAGGACTTTGAGCGTTTGAACAACTGCACCATATAAGTGCCAGGGTCATGGGTCTCTTGAAATACGTGTGGGTTCCATTAATCGCAGTTTGAATGTAGACGTTCTTTTACCTCGCCTGTAGGTGCAGCTCCCCCCCCCCCCCCCCCTCGCACTCTCGAAACGAAAGCTAATTCGTGAAAAAACTGGGAAATGAAAAAAATCGACAAAAAGCTAAAGTAATATGAGAACGCTCGGTAGGTTAACTTGTCAGAATGGTGCCATGAACTCCTTTCCTTTGTAAATCTATAAAAGTGTGGCTTGGTTTCGTCCACACAGAAAACATCATGCGTTGACTTTGTTGAAGGAGCGCTTTAAAAAAAGAACAACAAAGACAACAGACAAGCTTCTTTGCTCCCCGTTGGCAGGCCTCCTCCTTCTCAGAGAGAGAGAAAGGCATGATGCGAGTATCCGTTATGGCTATCCGATAAGTATATAGCAGATATGAGTGTCTGATAAGTCAGCATCTATGAACAAGTAATTCATAGCTTACGAGTGTTATAATTTGTGCACGTCAATCCTGTTCTTCATTATTATACATTCGTCAACGTATTTAGGCCACCATGAGCTTAAAGTGTGTCCCCCCTCAGCCCCTGGAGTTATTGATCGTCAATGATAACTGATGGGGTTTCACGTGCCAAAACCACAATATGATTACGAGGCGCGCCGCAGTGGAGTGCTCCTGAAATGTCGACTACCGTGTTCTTTGACGTGCACTGACATCGCACAGCGCACAGGCCTCTAACCAGCGACCGTCGGGTCAG
Organism: Rhipicephalus appendiculatus; assembly: GCA_030522465.1. Taxonomy (NCBI): domain Eukaryota; kingdom Metazoa; phylum Arthropoda; class Arachnida; order Ixodida; family Ixodidae; genus Rhipicephalus; species Rhipicephalus appendiculatus. The sequence continues at coordinate 1,037,628 of JALIZH010025266.1, forward strand.
CAGCCGAGCACCGCAACCACCGAGGCGGACAGCCGTGAATGGAAACGGTGACCTCGCGATAAGTATAGCGGCCGTAATGTCACGGCCATCTGAGCTTATAGCTATATCGCGGTGGGTCAGAGGAAGGTCGAAGGGGGGCTTCTTCGAAACCGTGGCCACATGGCCAGTGTCTGGCGCCCGTTTTCTTCATCTTGTTATTGAACCCAGCCACCGGTAGACCTGCGGCTTATTGAAGACGCGCGCGCGAAATAAAAGCCGGCAACCAAAGAGCAAACGCTGCCGAGATCAGCGGATACGAGAGAGAAGCGCACACAGCCTTTGAGGTGCCAGTAATAACGCATCAATCCACGGGAGCGCGCGCGCCGCATGGGGTTATACGAGCGCGGCGGTCGTGCGCGCGAAGCGTCGTTGCTCGCGCACCCCGACGCTGATTAATAGAGCCCCGGCGCTCCCTTTTCTGCGTGCAGGCACGAAAGGCGACGTTTGGAACCGATGAAGAGACGCGGCGCGTTAATCGCTTGTCCGCCCCCCTGCCACGGACGGGGGTCGCGACCCCGGGTCATCTGAGAGGAGAAAGGCGGAAGCGGGCGACCTTAAGGGCTCGCGATTTATTAGCCCTTGCGAAGACGTGCGGGAAGAGCAAGGCCGTCTCGGATAGCATACGACCACATATAGTATGTACATAAAGGGACAGGAAGGTACAGTCAGCGTCAGAAGTTTAAAGTGCACGATACGCAAGAAAAAAAATTAATATTCCCGTTGCTCCGGTAGGTGGTAATGAATTTTAGAAGTCGGGCCGGTTCTAAAACGCGCTAACAACATGTACTGCGCAGTTCGACCGAATATAGTCGCAAATTACTGGGGAAATTCAATGTTTTCACAGACCTACTGGTCTCTAAACTTTTGACGCCTACTGTGAGTAAATACATCTAATTGGCACTCATATACACGAGGCATAATCAGTAGTCGTCAGCGACTCGACAGCACTTAACAAGAACGAAGGTATTCTATTTCTTTTTCTGGATGGAATGGCGGATCAGAACCTGCGTATTGTTTAGATGCGTTTGACTTGTCATAACCAGATCCGGTGGCTGTGTCATTGTCGGCGTTCGCGTTCCGGTCAGGAACTTTTCAGGCATCGAGGATGAGTGTGCTTTGAGTGTATAGGTGCCGAAAAGAAGGATGCTTGCACGAAGAGGCACCACAACACAATGTTGTGCTGTTCGGCGCCTGGGCGACGTACTTCGGCGGAAGCTTCCAAGGTGCCGTCCATAAAAAGCCCAAGCACTCGTGGACCGGTTTGATAAGCACCGCCGCGACACAAGGTGCTCGGGATTGCCTTTGAACGTCCTGCTCTGTCGCCGCCTTCTCGCGGCGAAAGCCGGCGTTCTATGAACAGTACGGGTTACGTCGTCCCAAGTGACAGTTCTACCAGAGTCTGGTTCTACGAACGACCTTAGCGAAGGCCGCGGGCCTGCTCGCCTGATAAGAACGTGGAGAACTTGCTGCAACTTGCATCTGAACCTGCAGACTCCGTGTCACGCTGTGAGCTCCGCGGAATCTTCTTGAACCCCAAAAGTTGAGCGACGCTGGCATCTCTTCGGCTGAAACGCCAAACGTAACAATAAATAACTATACGCAGTGTATGGCCATCTATGAAGCAGATCCCCTCCGTTGTGAGCATCAAATGGCTGCATGTTTTGTTTGGCGTATAGTGAACTAGTTTGGCGTTTCGAGTGGAGCCGCATTGTGTGTGCAGCGAAAACTTTACCCTTGATCTCATGTGTCACTTGTGACATGACGCGTACACTTTGGCACGCGCACAGTAATTGCGTTTACGCGCCTTCACGCGTGCGTAGAATCGATTAGCCCCGACTGCGCGTTCTCGGCCGAGCATGGAATCGCGATTTTTTTTAAAAAAGCTTTTCTGTCATGTAACCTACCTCACCTCGCCGCCATTAACTATTCTGTCTGCCCGTCTTTTGCTGATGCGTTTCGCAAAGTTGTAAGCTGCCTGGCGCGCTGGCAGGTTACATTACAATCTTTTGACCCCATACAAGGAATCGTTTAACTGAATACAGGGGATTGGCCGAGTAGGGGGTGGATTTTTTGTAATAAGTTCTATCGGGTGACAATATACAAGACGCTATAGTTAAATAACATATTGGTTTGAATTGCTGATTATCAGTAATGAAATATTTAAATCCGGCAGAATTGAGCAAGATATTCCCCGTGGCTGTACCGCAGAGTAGTGGCCTCCAAGCGTCTGTAGTTTAATATCCTCTTCGTCCTATTTGCACTCTTTCATTTGTCGCGAATACACTCTGTTGCTTTTGACAGCGACCGCATTCACCACTGTCACAATGCGATCACTTGGCGCAAGACCTATCGACACCGTATCTTAGGTTCCTTAAACGTTATCGCCTATATTACAGTGAACTAGACTGCGATCGGGATGCGAATATGTTGTCGATTGTGTACGCCAACATTACAGCGCGAGCACGGAGAAAGTTAAGCCGTATTCCAGACACACCTGGCGATGTGTATCGTACTGGCGTCTGTGATCTCATTTGCGTTCTTGTCTCACAGCGAAATCAGTGCTCGCATCAACCGCTTCTTATGCTCGACGCGAGGGCGCGTGGTGAAGCCACTGGTCAAGTCTAGGCGGCCCCGCCGCGCCATTGAACGTGGCCGGCGTCCGCTTATCGCAGCTCCGGCTCAAGTGACTGCAAAAGTACAAAAATGAAAGCACCTTTCTCCGCATTCTCCAGAGGTTGTGAAGGAAATAGCGTAACGAAAAGCGGCCAGAAAAGAAATCATGGAAGGGGTGCGAGCACAGTGCACTGTCACAGGTCGTTTACGACAGCCCCATGCGCGTTTCTCTCCATCAATTTTTTTTTCGCTCTATCAGATCTGGCCCACTTATCGCTTTTCTTCATTGTTTTCTTTGGAGCGGCGGAGTGCACTGACCTTTCCTTTGTGATGTGCGCAGCAGCCAGACCATTTCATACGAGCGCCGGCCGCCCCTTCACCTCATTCTCGAGTGTGTGTGCTTCCGTCGTTGTGCGTGTTACGTGGGTCCGTTCAGCGGACGCTGAAGTGGCTCGTTGTTACGAAAGCATTTCGCTGTTCCCACCGCTCCCATGTGGGCGCCAGTGGCTCTCTTCTTCCTGCGGCGTCCATTCCGCCCAGAGCTCGGAGGCTCTACCTTCTCCACGTAATGGCGGATGAGAGTGTCGTCCACCCGTCGTGTCTCTTGTTCGGGGCAGCGGCGCTTCGGACGGCACAAATTACGCCGACGGGACCCCCCACGTCAGGAGCGGGGCGTGCCTCCATCAAAAGATCGTCGGCGTGAGATGGAGCCGCGGAGAATTCTGACGCGAAGCGAACAACACCGGCCTACGGGGAGGACCTTCCGCTTAGAGCCAGCGCGCTGGGCCTTTGTGCAATGCGTTTGCGCGTGGGAGGGAAGAAGCTGCGTCAGGAAGTCGTGAAACCTTGCTCGGACACTATATATATATATATATATATATATATATATATATATATATATATATATATATATATATATATATATATATATAGTAGAGGAAGAGAAACAAGAGACAACGCCCGTATGCTGTTGCGGCTGTTCTTATTCTGACTTCGTTTTTCTGATCTTCCACCCTAGCACGCGCCCATGCCCGGAGCGCCACTACATCAACTTTACACTATATATATATATATTCCACGTAGATTATGAAGAGTCTGGCTTCGGTTGCCGTAGAACAAATAGGAAAGATATATACGCTTTAAAAAATCTAGTTTGTGAGTTTCGACGGAGACTGATCTTCACCAATTGCTTGATGAAGATCGGTCTCCGATCGAAACGTCACAAATAAACAGTTTTTTAGAAGCGTATATAGACATCTTTCCTATATATATATATATATATATATATGCTTTGCGCTGCCCACTATAGTTTCGTCCCCTTCTTTCGATTACCTCTAGCTCCCTGGGCTCATTCGAAAACGCCGGCGCGTGCCTTCCTTTAGTCAGCCAAGAGTAGCCGCGAAAGAAAAGCTCTCATTTGATTATCGTCGCAACCACAGGTAATGTCCGCTGATAAAAAAAAAAAAAGAAAAAAAATTGGCCGCGTATCTGCGTGCTTCGCTGCAAATGTCGTCGAAAGACTTCTGCTGGCCGTACTACATGAGTCCTGGTCCCATCCGCGGCCACCCGTGATGCCTCAGACAGCGCCTCATCTATGATGAATCGGCCGTATCTGGCTGGCATTGATAAAATAGAGGAGGCGCTGCGTGAGATATGGACGCCATCTGGCCAGTGGCGTCGGGAAACATGAGCTTGTGCAGAACTCAGAGGGCCACTGCCAGGTGGCAGCACCATATCGTCGGCAGAGGGTTTTTTCGTGCATAGCGTCGCATTTTCAGCGCAGCCTAAGAAACACTAGGGGTCTTTAGAATTACTAATCTATGTATTTTCTAGGAAAGGAATACATCACCTAATACTTACGTATTGATGTTGCGCCTCAGATATGCGTAATATTTGCTTTTTGATCGACAATATTCACAAGTATGAATGCAGCTACCAGTTCAAGATGGCTCGGCGTTCAGCAAGTGCTTAAACTTTGGCCGGGTGGCTGAATCGTGTGACAGACAGACAGACAGACAGACAGACAGACAGACAGACAGACAGACAGACAGACAGACAGACAGACAGACAGACAGACAGACAGACAGACCAAAATTTCTGCGTTCAAGTATCCCAAGAAAGACTATCGTCTTTAAAAGAAAGAAACAGGCGATGTCGCTTGGGTCGTTCACCCTGGTAATGACTCTGGTGCGAGCACACAAAGGCCTGGAAGCGCATCGGG